>CM073770.1:122514771-123160623 GCA_037158775.1 Hetaerina titia | reverse complement strand
TGGTAAAGTTTATCAATTAATTCTTCTCTATATCTATTGTTCCCTTCAATTTGTTTAATGATACGTTGCTGTTTAAAGTGCTCTCTTTAGACATGGGGATAGAGCACACTTAAAGAACTAAGCATCATAAAACAAATTGCAGTTAACAATGGATTTCGAGAAGAATTATTTGATAAACTAGAAAATACTAAAAAATAATAATTAAGGAATGAGTTTTGCGAATACCGCTTTTAATTAAATTTAGGTCCAATATTCTCGACAATGAGCGCGACGCTTGAAGGGTCAAGGGAATCGAGCGAAGAGAATGAGATGACCAGCGGAGGGCTCATGAGCTGGACGCAGCGCGTCGAATTAGTCACGCACTGAATTCATATGAAAATATTTTCTGATAATATATAAAAAGAAAGATCACTCCGAGAATAGCTCGAGTGGAGCTGGAATCGGGTGCAGAGGGGACGGTCAGGGATGAGACGGTAGTGGGACTGGAATTGGCCGAAACGGGGTTAATAATTTGGCGGAATTAGTCGCAACCATAAGAAATTCTATGATACAAGTATCACTGATTCCCGAGATCTTTCCAGGAGACTTGAGTCAGGATTGAAGTGCGAAAAACCTCTTTCGGCGGTTGAACAGTGGTCACACACGAAGATGACCGCGCACTCATCATTCCGAAATAAACGAGGTGTTATGTTCTGCCTGCCATGTTACTGGGGAAATGGTTAGAATAAATAAACTTGAAAGAGGGTTGATGATGTAAATGCACCCCGCCAATTTTAAAACTACTGTGAGTAGGAAAAAGTGTTAGTAAGTTTGAGTAAAGTAAGATTAGTCGGGCATTATGTAAATAGCATATGAAGGTTCAGATTGCTCCCATGAAGCAAAGTTTTTACGAGTGGTATAAATTGCATGTTGAGAAAAATTCGCATTGAGCAAATCATCGTCAAAGTTTCATATACCCATTTTATAAAAAAATATTAGGAGGCTGAGTGCTACGTGTCATTTCATTGTAAAGATTACACAAATATTTGGCACTTCATTTGCTCACAGAAGTAACAGACATCTTTTATACATTTGCACTTTTCCCTCAAAAAGTCTTTTGAAGAGTTTACTGGTTATTAACTATTTACATGGATTTTTAACAACTCATAAAACAACATCAAGGAAAGTATCAAAGATTCATAATGCCCTAAATAAACCCAACAAATGCTCATCTGTTAATCCAAATCACTGATATTAATCATGCATTAAAATAAGTATTAGTGGCGGAAGGCTGGTAACTCATACTCTAATAAAAGGCACATACCAAATATTCAACAAAATATAAAAAAACTCCGGGTATGTTTCAATTATATACGATGCAAGTGTATATTGTACCCCACATCAAGACGAACAATAAAAAGATTTTCACCGTAATGCGGTTATGGAGATATTAGCTCTATATACGTCTTTGAGATTTGTAGGGGAAATTGAAGAGTGCGTGATTATGGACAGTGTGTGGCGATGGACAGTGCGTAGTATGTTCTCGAATGGTGTAAACCTAGCCCACGGATGACAGTACATGAAAAAAATGTGGTTGGTAATCCTTTAAGTGTCATTGCATATGAGAGCTTTGTCTACGATATCTGTTCTTCTTGTGATGCATGTATGACCGTTGCCACCAGACTTGACCGTTGCCACCGGGACAATTGTCTAATTGAAACGATAAATTCTTAAATAAATATATAAATTTGCGGAAGCGAGAGGAATCACTTCATGTTGCACCCCGTAATTATAAATTAGAGGAGCAGTGAACGTTTTTTCGATATTCGTGGCATTACCAAATATTTACCATAATTGTCGTGTGTTATGAAGATTCGTAGTTGCCCTTCAAGAATGTCATTTGTTTTTCTCTTATATCCGGGGCACATCTGAGGCTGTAAAGAATCCCCACAGGATCCAACATAATTACGTTTCACACAAACAGTATTACGTATCGGCATTATGGATCTGCATTTAAAATAATTCGATTTGAAAAGAAAAAATTCCCAAAGAGACGAATCCTAGAGAAGAAATGGACAGTAATTTTAGGCCTCTTTGAGTTGATGAAGCGATATTTATTAAACAGGAAGATAATATTTGAAGAGTCGTGGAGTATTGCTCTAAATATAATAGATACTAGATGCCCATGACATATAATCAATGTAACTGGGCTGGTTTCAATAAATAATGCAACCAGACATGCATGTACCAAACCAAACTAAAGGTTAGAGTTGGTGAAAAACCAAAATAAACATAAAAAATGTTGGTGACAATGGTTTCCTCTTTATGCCTTACACATATTCGCCATTACCATGTTTCTCGGGAAAATTAGAAAGATCAAATACTTTACCTCTCAAACAGCAGGACTTACAAGTATTACCTTTATCGTATTCTATATTCCTTTGCTAGTACTGCACCCATTTTACAAGAATAAATACCCAGTAAGAATATTTCGCACTAGAAACGGGAATAAATGAGGTCCTTAATTGTTTCTTTTCAAAATTTCACTTTCTTGAAACCCTTATTTGAAGTTGCAGTTCGTGTGCATTGGCGCTGAATTGATTCAGCATTATTTTCCGTTTAAAATAACAATAAAACCACATTGGCAACGGCTTACGGGTGTGCAACGTTTTTACGCAACACAATTTATCAGGAATACGATATTTTTTCAACATAACATATGGATACTTCCCTCAATATCCCTAGTCTCTTGAGTAAGGAAGCCTTCAAAGCCATCAAATAGGACCACGTAACTCAAGTCATAATTTTACGCTGCACTGCAAAGCTTAACACGGGCCGAAACCTTAGGAGAGACAAGTCCAAGTAGGCAATAAACGGAGATTGCGGCCGACTCCTGCTCGAACGCGACACGGGGCTTTGAACGAAGATGGAGGGAAAAGAACCAGAAAGGCTTCTTCGGGGACAGGGATTGGTGGCTCAATTTAATTGATACAGGCATTCAGAGCTGACGATTCATTTCTCACTTTCATGGATAGGCCTCTTAATTCTTACGGAATATTGTAAGCATAATGACACAGAAGGATCGTTGAAGTACAGTGGTTAAAAGTGGGCGGCACTGCAACAAAAAATGCTGAGAAAAATGACACATGAAGGGTTTTTTATTTGATATTAAAACTCAAATTATGAATCATTCAGTTCAGTTCCTCTATGGCTACGTTAATTATCGTGCATAAATGGTTCTTAACAATATTTTAACCCATCTTAGAAGGTGGAAGTTTTGTGATTTAATGCCATGTACTACACTGCAATGATTATCAGTGTTTCTTGTCTGTTTATATTTGATATAAACAATAGGCAGCGAATGGGTGTCGAAGTGAAGAAAAAACAACTCATATGCTGAGATCAAATAACATTGTGTAAAATTTAATACGAGTGATATTAACTGAATGGTGAAAACGTGCCCGGAATAGTTTTGAACAAAATTCGTCCTCAAAGTGACAGCATTGACGTATTAGTCCAAAGTGACGCGACGTGAAGATTCATACGATTTGTTACGAATCTCAGATGGTGCTTCCCAGGCAGACGACACGAGTAAAAACGTTTCCGGCAATTAACCCAAAAAGCAAATGAATAGGTCCAGGAGATAAAAATGGCCATTCATTTTTCTGCGACGAGTGGAAAATGGATTTGGACTAACCCAACGCCTCAGGACAAAAAAAAACAGGGCCGAGGAAGAATAAACGAAGCTCGAGTTCAGCGCCGCTCAAATCTGAGGAAGAATCCAAAACCAGGATCCTCAAGATGGTTGATGGCGCAGTAAAATTCACTTCCGCAATGATTTAAATGGTCCCTCTAGTTGGAATTTCAGTGTTTGTTCCATTTCTAAAAATAGCACCATCAATAGCACAATACTCTCAGTTAGAACTTCCGAAGGGAAGTGGCTTCAGGACGAGTGAGAGTAGAGCCAGTGATAGCCGTTCCAACCTCCACATCTTTCTCTTCGAACTGGCTAACATAAAAGGAAACGGGTGGGAAATACATGGTTATAGATAGCTCTTAACGGCGGAGGTCTCTCGGGGTATTGAAAAAGTTGTCTGGTTTTGTCTTTCAACGGAAAAGGAAAATGCCGAGGCCCTGGAGAAAATGAAAAACTACAAAAGTTTCGATCTCATGTTACCTTTGCCTCCCACGCAAGCTTTGTAGCATTCACGGACGAGGGTAAGTGGTAAACAAGGTGAACTTTGGTGGACCGTGAAGGAATCTTAAGGAGACAATTTCAAGGATCACGCGGACGACTTTTTTTCACTTTTTTTCCGGGAATCAGAATGATAGTAACAAAGAAGTAACTGTCAGCGTGCGTTCGACTTGATGAGCCGTCGATGTTATTTGCTTCATAAATCAAACTCTTTACTCGGATTTCAGAGGACTGATCTCGAACCGACAAATCTCAGATGTTAACGACTGTCATCAATTCTCTACGACCTCCCAGGGTGCACAGCTTCCGATTTTATTCATTACGTCATTCAAGGTGCGAGCATCTCGGATTGGCTCACGTCGAATTTCTACTCCATGCACGAGAACTTCATTAGCTGGAAAGGGTTTAATGAGATATTGTTGGCACGTGTTTTAGCACTTTTGATGGGAGGACGGCACGAAATTTCAGCCTAAAACCGGTGGCGTTAATCTGGGTTTTCTTTATGAAGATGACATTCCAGGGAGGAGAAGCTTTCTCCCTACAGAGAATTACGGTGAAAGTATTAACGAGGTTCTCAGAATAGGTCAGTTTAAAAGGCAAATTATTGAGTTGCTGGTTTAGTTATGATAACACTAGTTTACGGGCTCATTTAATGTGGACCAGTCGTAACTACTAGAGATGAAAAAGTGTACTCACCGTGCCTTTAACGACATCATTTACGACTGATTAATCGTTTTTAGTCTGTATTTAAATTAATACTTGCAGTGTGATGACCAATTTGCTACCTTTCAAGTTCTCTGATACAATGGTAAGGCATATTTTGTTTTGCTGAACTCTGATCTATTTTTATGGGCTTAAACCAAAGCAGTTCGATCGTTCGATCAGTCATTAGTCATCTTATTCGATGTTTCCTTAGGCAGAAGTATGGATATTAACATTTCACCTTCGCAAGTCATAAATATTCACTAAGGGTTCACATGCCTCAAATACCTTAAATAAGTTGGTCTTTTAATAATTAACTACACGTTGATCTTGTACATAGTTATAATGCTGATCCTCATGAATAGCTCCAATAAAAAACGAATTTCTTCTGGTTCTAATACAGAAACCATTACATTAATTATTGATTTCACTAAATCATGTCTGATGTTCTCATGTATACGTAATACAAATGAGATTAAGAAGATCCACTGATTTGGTTTTTTTACTAAATTTAAATGACATATATTCCCGTTAAGATAGAATTCCCAACATATGTTCTATGAAAGGGACTACACAAGATAAATTTTCCAAGGAAAAATACCCCATAGGACACGAATAGCCATTTAATAATCGTTAAACTTTTCAAATCTCAAAAACGGAAATGGAGTGAAAAAAACATCGTGAGTAAAAATATTTTCCCAAGCGAAGGAAAAAGAGTCTCCCTTAGGATATACGACGAGACGCAAAATGAACGGTACAGCCATAGTTAATAGAATTCACGCGTCAAAGAGAAATCGTGAGAAGGAATGTGCTGCTAAAACTTCAAAATTCCTAAGATTCGGGATCTTGAGGTCATGGGCTGGTTCACTGCATTGTGTCTATAATTACAAACTGAAAGTTGTGTCCCGCACATTTGGAGGCAAAAGCCGCATTGCATTTACTGACCAATGATGTGTGAATCGTACCATTTATGCAACGAAAACGGATGCTCAATAATATTGTAACCATCAAAAATAACCCTGAAAGCATTAAATACATGCCTCTTTAGTGGTGATAAATGGTTTTATTATTAAAAAGGAAAATAATTTTACAAGAACCCCAAAATAATAGTTCAATGGAAATGTTTGAAACTAATCTCTGTATACCATAAAATGGTATTACTTATTCCAAACTAAATGGATTGTGGAAGTATAGAATGTCATGATTAAAGGGTAAAATTTATTATGAGATGAGGAATTCTATTAATAAATGAAAATTATATAAAGGAAATATCTTGAGCCATATGCACAGTGCGCGAACGAAGTGGTCTGGAGGCGGGTGGCAGGGGTAACAATTACCAAAGCATCAGAAATCATTGCTAATTGGCTCTCCTTCGTTTGGCCCAAACGTTTCCGATTGGAATTCCAACAAGCTTAATGTGGTTTATCGGGTCATAACGTAAGTGGTGCCATTGAAACACATGCTAACCGACAAATTCCGTGTATTTCGGATGGTGAACGAAGAAAACTCGCAGTTTACTGACGAGATCGTGTGGCTCCTCTTCAAAAGACCGAAGAATATGACGGTGGGGTAAGAAGAGTCCCATTTACTTCATAGGAGTTTGAAGCCAACCACGGATCGAACGAATTTTCGGAAAGGTCGTCAAATGTGTAAACTGTGCCGGGGACGGCGGCCGATCGCAAGTGGAGAATCTCAATACTCGATTGTGAACGGGTCATGCTGAAGGAAAAAGTGGCCACAGTGCCACACAATACTCCAGTGTTCCAAGAGTGAATGTTCTTCACTTCAATCGAGGGGCAATGATCAAACGAACTCGAATGCGTTGAGGGAAGCGGGGTGGTTGGGAGAAATTACGAAGGGAGGGGAAAACTAACGAGGGCGAAGTGTCGAAAGGTAGGAAGGGTCGTTTCCGTTGGGCCATGAAAGCAGACGGTCGCGAGGATAGGAAGGGTTTAAGATGGAAGACGCACCTTTTGCAGAACGGTGGCAGGTGTACCCACCGTGCGGATTAATCCGGCTGAGGGGGTGGATGGGACATCGAATTGGGAAAAGGGTCTTTCGGAAAGCCAGCGGCCCATGAGACTTGTTCGACGTTTTCCGACTCACCTTTCAGCAGCCTCCCGCTTCCTCGACGGAATGTCCCTCTGCTCGGTCCCGATCCCCTCTCTCCCTCTCCCCTCGTCCTCGGCACTCGACTCTCTCGATGTTCGGTCCCTCTCGATTGCCGCTCCGCTAAGGCCCGCGGTCGCCGAGGAGAGAGAAGCACTCTGCGGGGCACGGTAATCCAAAGTCCCCGAAGCCACCCTTTCTTCGTCTTCAGCGATTTCCCAACGTCCTTCCCGCTGGTGAAATTAAACAAAGGGAACGGATGGTGAAAATTCAAACTTTCAGGGAAAGTGCAGGGAATTGCGCAGGGAGGGGGGGGGAGAAGGGCGTCGAGGGACGACGATGGGGGGACAGTGGGGCCCTTTTCTCCTTCCCTTATCCTTCGGGCTCACCCATGGGTCACTCGTGTCCTCGGATTTCTACTGCCGCTCCCAAAAAATCCAAACAGTTAAAAAATATCGCTTTCTACATGAGAGAAAAAAAATTTGCGAGTAGGTAGGTGATGCATCTATGGAAAAACACCCAATTCTATCCTTCACCGATTCCCGCTTGTTTTTCTCTCTTCCTCCACTTGTCCTTCGCTTACACCGAGTTGACGTTTTTTCGAACCCGAAGGATCTTTCATAACCCTTTCAATTGGGGACGCCACGGATAAAGAAAACGGTGGAAAAAATCTACAATTCTCTTTCCGCGAGAAGACAAAAGTCTTCCGCTCTCGCTTTGCTCTCGAGAAACTGCTTTTGTACAGACGTTTGCGGGATAGTTTGGAGAGCACGAATGAGATTGGTTTACGAGCTATTCTTCGGGTAGTTCAGTTCGCTCCCGGCCCTCCCCCGCCTCGCCCTCCCCTCTGCCGCCCACCCCGTCGCTCCAGCGCCCCCCCTCGCGACCGCCTAACAGAACGTTTATGTTCTTCGCAAAAATTGAATGTCCCAAAACGAAACCGAGTTAACTAAGAGGACGCGTCACTTCCACTCCATTTCCGAGCGAGGACCGTTTAGACGGGAACTCTTCCGCACGCCTCCATTTACTATTTTCGCCGTATATTGTCGTAATTTCACCACTCTCGATGCTATTAGCCAAGGGCTCGTTAGCTCAAAACTCTGGAGATGATTTGTCTCCGATGTTCCGTGAGCTCATCCCCCCACCATCCTCCCACCAACCCGAGCTGTGAATTGGACGAAGAGAGGCGTAAGAAACGGATCGCTCGTCTGGGGTTCGGTTGGTGCCTATTCGTCTTGCGACCGGGAATAAGGAATGGCGGGCTATTTGTTGCACTACGGAAAATTCAGCCTGACGTCATGCCGAGCGAAAAGGCGCTTGCATCACACGATATCGTTTCAGCACACCGTCGCACTCTTTATATTTCCCATTTTATTTCACTTTCAACATCACCACGCCTCGAAGCACTGAGAGACAACGACGCACCGAAGTGTGCGCAGTCGTGGTTAACGCTCCGACTGCACCCCCCGAAATCGCATCTCTTGGGGAGTCAGTTCCAATTCCCTCAATCCCCCCCCCTGTTTTATTAGGACCATTCGATACAGGACTTCTCCGGAACTGATAGCGACGCCCGCTGTCAGGCACGAGGAAAAGGGGGAGGAAAGGGATGATGGGGGTGGAGGCGGTTCTCACCCCCAGCCCCGAAGGTTTACGTGTCTTATTCCACGGCAAGCGTTGTGCGGTCACACGCGTGCGCGGTTTGACAAAGGGGCCCAATTAAAATTTAGCAAAAAAATCTAAATAAAATAAAATTGACAAAAATTCGCACCGAAAAATCTCGGGCGGTGTGCGCGGTTTACGCACTCCACACGCATGCGTTTGCGGAGAAACGCGCTCCGCCCAATCGTGACGCCGACGACTTCACCGCACTTGGTCACTGGTGAGCGAGAGCAGGCACTCCGGAAAATTTTGGAGAAACGGGCACGTTTTGATGATTTCTCGACGGGACTGGACTTATTGGTCAATACGATATATCTTCGTCTACGACCTTTCTTTGCATTTGAATCCCATGACTAGGAGGAGATGCGATAGAGAGCTGAGACGATGTTGGACTCCTGCCCCCAGGCAGAGGAGTTGCACTAATACTCTCTCACCCCTCCCCCACGCCCCGCTGCCCCTCCTCCTCTCCTTTAAAGTGGGGGTGGAGAGGACGAGATGGGGAGGGGGGTCGGGTATCGTCAAGAGAAGGGGATGGGGTAAGGGAAGGGGAGGTTACATGTCCACGGGAAAGGACGTGGACTTCTGGCAGTGTGGGAGGAGGGAATGACGGCTAACTAACGGAAAGGACAAATATCCGAAATGAAATACGTATTGCTAACGTATTTGACAGATACTGTAAACCCTTCAGCAAGGCAATTGTGACTTTAGTGGGGACATGTCCGCGCAAAATGAAAGCGCAGTAAAGCGAGCGACGACGTAGGGGTATTATTATTCGAAATTAATTTGATCAATAGGATTAGCTCAGTCCTTGTTAGCTGTGGCAACAAAACACTCTTATCACTGATGTTGTCTGTTGAGAATGTTTGACCACAGTATTTTTGAAACTGGGCTGTGCAAGAAAAATATTTTAGTGGAAATGGACAAAAAGACATCTTTACTCAAAATGCGAAATTCATTTATCCATCAAGACCGACAGCGTAACCATTAGGAGGCGCAAACATAATTAGTCAATAAGCTAAAATAATTAGTCCCATATTATTTAGGAATTGATAAACGGAAATACAGACGTTTACGAACTGTATAATGTTCAATGACGAAAGGTATGCGTATAATCGATCGCCTCAATCAGAGGTACTCAAAGATGGCTCTAAATAATATCGAGGTCTTGAATAATAAGAATGGAAAATGAGATTAGATTGAAAGGAGATCACTGGCAAGCGGAAATAAAGGTTATCAGTGAAAGATACAAATGGTTGATGGAAATCGTATTTTCCGATTCAACCGACGAAAACAATGCCTGAACTTTTTCTTATCTCTGAAGAATTACTAGCCCTTTCGCACTTAAGTTGATGGCCCTGAAGAATATATTTATTCAAAAACATTCTTCAAAAAAACGAAACTTGAACATCTCATTCGGCGAGAACTTAAAAAATTTAACTTTCTTCTTTCGTAACTAGCGTCGATAAATAATACAGTAAAATCAAAACAAAATAATCATATTATTTCTATTGGAAATGAGCACGCTTGAGTTTTTCTTGGGGTAAAATGCAAGGATTTTTTCCAAATTATAAAGGTGGTTATAGTAGCCAAAATATATTAATACCTCCAAAGTAATCAACCCGAAGTTTGGTTTGATAGGTAAGGGTAGCGTGCTCGCCTGAATAGAGCGTTTGAAATTCACGAATCAGGGTAGGGGGGCAGTTCCTTTCCCTGTGCCGCCTATGGTTTCCCAGGATGATCTGGTACCCGAATAATCATTCGACTTGGAGGAAGCTTAGGTTCCCAGAGGCATTTCCGTGAATCGAACCCGGGCTCCTGGTAATTAATTCATGGTAACTAATAGAGAAGATGTACCGAAAAAAAGTTAACCGTCTCGCCATCAGTCAAATGTACAGCGCAACAGGAAGGAAAGGTGAAATGGTTAAACTTCCATTCCCCGGGAATATTTAATCCTAAGTTACGAAACCTTTTCCAAAAGGTGAAATGAAACCAGCTTCAGAATTCTGCAGCAGTAGAATTTTAGGAAATTTTTCATGTAACACAAAGGATAAACGATGCAAAATGAAGCACAGCGGAGTGTCCAAACCTGTGTGCATTGATTGTAATGCAATTTATATTTTTTAAATCCGAAAAAAGTCTACGCCCGAATCAAAGAGCACCGGTCATGTTTTATAAATCATGATAACTCTTAAAATTTTGTCAAAACATCTCCTGGATTGCGGCCACGAGAACGACTTTGAACAAAACATCCTGCACAAGTTAGCAACGGCTCTAGACTCGATGACTAGGAACAGATTGAAATCCTTCAAGGACAAAACTCCCACCCTATTACAGTTGTTAACGAGCAATTGTATTCTTGGAATTCCCCAACCCTCACCGTGTTTTCCCTACCCTCACGAAAAGACCATCTCCTTACCGATTCACCCACCAACCTTGTACCCCCATCGTCTCCCGAAACATCGCACTTTCTCCCGCTAATCATTCTTCATAATCCTTCACTCCACCCACCGCCACCCTGGAATCAGCAACCGTTTACCACCCCCTCGCCTTGCTTCATGAATCTGCTGCCCAAAGGTCCCATAACCTCCTAACTCCTACCCCACCATAAACCTCCTCCCCACACCACCAAGGCTTTACGCCTATAAAATGTCTGAAAACTCTTATTATAGTGCTTGATGATGTTGCCTTGATTCGAAACCGGCGGAACATATGCAAAAATCTGTGGAAACTTGATAAACCACTTCATTTTTGAAAAAACGCCAAATCAAAATAATAAACACGTCACCTGTATTTCCAAAACAGTAAATAAAGTGACTCGAAAAGAAAAAACACGGTATGATTATGAACATGCGTGGAAAACGTGGGAATTATTTAACAGCTAAAGTGGATTAACTCAGTTCAAAAGAAATAAATAAGCTTTAAACCAAAAGACTGCTGAAATTGATGTGTTTTAGGTATTGTCTACCAAGGCGACCATAAAACAGTGGTATTCACACAAATGAATTCCCACTGCTTCCAGTAGCGAAGTTAAGGTAATACTCTTAATAATAAGCCCATGCCCACCCCTGTCAATATTGTCCCGTCCCTTTATTCAGCAGCCCTTAGCTGACATTCCCGTTTGCTTCAGTCGTAATTAGGGTGTAATGAGCACAGTGGTTGAATGAGGATTACAGAAGTTCAGTTTGATGCAATAGATGTGCAATAAGTTTACTTCCCTTCGGTCACATCACACCCTACACTCATTCACAGAAACTTCCGCAATGACATTGAATCGTACGAGCTCAAGAGGAATTGAAACCTTCGGCTTTCAATTTAACCGGCGTCCTTATTGCTCAGCGAGATGACCGGCCCGGAAAAGAGAGATAAAAGAAAGATAGTTATATACTATAGATACGGTTGCGTCTATGTAAACGTTTGACGAATATGCGTCGTGTGCCTGAGGATTAAGAAACAGGTGAACCAATTACGGCGACCCCTGCCCCCTTCACAACCGAATAATTGCAAGAATGTAGGCATTGGCACAGGTAAATAATTTAAATTTGGTTCGCATCAGTATTTGTTGAAATCTAGACTATTACGTTGGTCGTATTTAAATACTAGAAATTCATAGAATAGGGAACTGGGGAGTGACAAAAGCGAGGGGTGGAATGGAAATAAACGGGGGCGGGGTTGGCACCGGGAGAGCTCTCTCACCTGTCCCGGGCAGCAGCGCCAGTGCATCCGGGGCAAGTCCGCGGCGGCTCACGTGGGGGACAGTCCGTCCGTGGTCGGATGAGCGCGATCGCCACGTCCTCCCTCGTCGAAGGAGAAGCAGGGAAAACATTTGGGGGGGCTCAACCGCTTCTTCGTGTGCGAAGTCCCCCCTCCACCACTCCCCCCCCCGGGGGAGAGAGAGTGAAAAGGTGGGGGTGGCAGCAGACACCAAAGGGGGGCGCACCGTGGGTGTACGGCGATCACGCGTGCGCCGGGAGAGAGGGGCATGGCGGCGACCCCCCCCCCGGTTGGCGAGTCGATATTCGCGGCGTGCGCGAGGCGAGGACTGCTGGCAAGCGGGTGGTTGGGGAGGGCGGGGCAGGGGTTTGAGGGTGCGGGAGAGGGGAGTGTTTAGGAAATTTCGCGTGCGCTTGGAGCCCCTGGAGTCGGTCGAAACAGCCCCTTCCCCAAAAGCGGAGTTGAATGAAGGAGTGAGGATCTATTATCGTGGGGGTCGCGACAGGTATGAGAAAAGGGAAGGGTTCGATGTCCTCCCGGAAACGGAAGATCGCGTATGGCTTCTGGTCTGAATGCGTGTGAATGACACAATAATTCCCCACGGGGTATTTATTTTTTTGCCGGGCAGCTGCGAGGAGGAGTTGAGCTAGGGTAGGGTCCGTCCGTCAGTCCACCAAAATCGGGTAAAAACTTAATTAATCAGCAATATCAGCGGCTTATAATGTTTCTCAATTTGTTTGTCTGTTTTCTACAAGGTATTCCACATTCATGTCCGCCGAAAGCATGATTCATTCATGCGTTCTTCAATCGGAACCCGATTTGAAACCTTCTTGCCTCTTTTCAATGCGTAGACAAGCAAGTAGTGTGCACCATACACTCCATACTCAAAAGACAACATTTTTTTTACAATTCATGGAAAACAGGGTAATTAGTTTTCTTCGTATTAGTGATTTTGTAAAAGTTTGTGAACAATAAATTACTTTGACATGGAATGCCATAACGTTAGGAAGCAACCAATGTGATGGATTCTCTTAAAGTAGGTACAGCCAAAGATAGCAGGAGTGGGTGAGTTATTTTGTTATTTCGGCGTTGTCCTGTTAGTCCAAAGTTCATGGGTTTGCGTCCCGACATTGGAATGGATGTTGTGAAAATCACAGATTGAATCACTCAGCCAGCCATCGAGGCAGGCTAAGACTTTTTGAATTTTTCGGTGACAAAATTAATCACGAACTCATTCATGAGTAATTCTGTCACCGAGGAAACTTAATTACGGGTACAAATACTCAATGCTATTTCGGAACTAGAGATCACTCAAATACAGTAAAATGAATGTCTATGCCTGCAGATTTAAATGCTCGATTTACTCTCTAGCACAATTCGAGTTCATTAAAAAACCGTCCGTAAACACCCATACATTTATGATGGAAATAATAAGCTGGGTTCTGATTTTGACAAACCCTTCACAAATGCCTGTAGTTACACATTTGAATGCGCAGGAAAGTTGACCTCAACTCACAATGAATATAAAACACCCAATCTTTACTCCGATACCTCCTTCGTTCATGATTGAATTGTCCTGATTAAGGTGTTTTACCCCAAAAAATATATTTGTAAGTGGTCGCATTATTACAGGAGTAGTTACACCACCTCGGGTACTTCGGTCTGTTGTATTGAAAAATGGAAAGAGAGAAGGTCAACGTACAACGCAGGCTGGGGGCATCCTTGGAAATGCGAATAATCCTTTGCTTCAGCAGGGATGGTGGGAATAGTATTAAATAATAGCAACTCTGAATAATGGCAACTCTGCGCCAGGCAGACCATTAATGGCCTAATCATGACATCATCATGGAATTCGGAAGAGAGGAGTGATAGCAATTGTTCACCTAGGAAGGGATAAATTCAAGCGAATATCATTTTCACCCAAAAGGAGGAAAAAAACCGGAATAGAAGAGGCTCGAACAGAATCTATCGCAGGTTATTTTGAGCCAAGGCGTCTGAAGGGGTGGGGAACTTCCCATGCTAAAAGAAGATAAGTTTACTAACAGAAAGACGAGATAGCCTTCGTGAGAAGTGTGGCACTCAATGGATCAGAGACATGGACCTTTAGAGAAGCAGACTGGAGGAAAATATGAGCCTCAGAAACATTGTGCAGCAAGCGGATGCTGAAAACCAAATGAGCGGATAGTGTCGAGGCAACACCGGAGAATAGGCCATATGGAGGACTACACGATAAAGAAGCACGGGATGAATTGTGCGCGGCTTGTCATTTACCTCTAAGATCAGGCATAATATCACATAAGGAATTGATAATACAAATCTGTATTTACAAAATAAATTGTAATAAATAGAAAAAAGTATAATAAAAACCTCGCAAAATATAGCATTGTAACCATAAAGGTGCAAGTAAAGTCATGGAAATAGGGCCAAGTGCGAGGGTAAGCTGCAAACTACTGCACACATGCTTGTAGACCACAGACAAAGTGACCTTCAGAAGTAACCCTGGTGGTATGTGGAAGTAACATTCCCCCTCAACATGAATGCGCAGGTTTGAGGTCAATTGAAGTCATCCAGTGTATTTTGAGAAGCGGAAGTGTGGAGAGTTGTTCTAGTGTTATGTCAACGCGAGTTGAACAGCGTGACTTAAAAAGTGACTCCTACTGAGATTCATCGTCGTTTAAAGTTTGTTTATGGTGACGATGCTGCTGATAGGTCTACTGTAAATAGATGGGTAGTAAAATTTCGTGGTTGCAAGCCTGGAAAAGCCCTAATCATTGATGAAACACGCAGCGGATGTCCAATCACTGCCACAGACGATAAATATCGAAAACTCGAACATTTATGAAAGTACAAGTATACTAGTAGTATATAGGCTCTAAAACACCTCCGACGTCGAGTTTGTCGTGTCAAAGGCACCCTGGCGCCAATAATATTGCAACATGGCAATGCTCGTCCACACACCTCGCGCGCAACTGGAGAGGCTCCGCGAAACCTGAAATTTGAACCGATTCCAAGCCCTCCTTATTTGCGCCTTGCGATTTTTATTTTTTTCCTCAACTCAAGACACACCTTAAGGGTAATCATTACACCTCGGACGATGGGGTGAAGGCAGCTGTCAAGTCCTGGATTCGTGAAAAATCGGAAGTTTTTCAGTGACGGAATGAAAAAACTTGTTACACGTTGGGAGAAATGTGTTAGCCTTAACGGTGACTATGTTGAGAAATAAATGTATGATTTTGAAACTTAAGAATTGTACTTTAATGTAAAGTTTGCCCGATCTTGCTTTTTGTTTTTGTGTGTGGCCTACAAGCAGGTGTACATTACTTTTCAGGCTGCCCTCGTATTTAATTTCTCCTGTTTATCGGAACAAAGCAATTAAAAAAGGAAAGTCAAATTTTTCTACTCTTTTCTATAAATTTATAAATAGATCTTACTTTTTGTCACATTGGAGAACAGTAAAATGTCACACGGGATAGTAATAATAAATGTCTTAATTGGGACGAAAATGAGGCTAGATAGCCCCTTCTTCCACCCCTTGCCACACACATACCTAGATACGTAAATAAACATCACAATTAAGACTGTACAATTATATCACTACAGCCAATTATTATCAGGAAACTACGAAAGAAAAATTAAAAATAAATTTACAATGTTACATAGAAAATAATTGGGAAAAACAAGGATTCTGGACATATTCTTAACGAAAAAAACACTGCAGGGCCAGGTATGGATAATAGGGAGGATAAGGTCTACACTTAGCATTTATTTTGAACGCGTCTGGTACGCAATATTTATTTTATCAATATTTGGGTGGGAACCAATGAAATTTTCAATATTTCATTATTTGATTATCTTCTCTCGCAATGGTGGCAGCCGTGTTAATGTTTACTTCCCTAAGAGTAGTACAACTTACAACGGCAGCCACTAACGCAATGCCGGTGTCAAATGAATGAAAGGCATTATTTGTTCCCTGAACGTCCCCATAACTTAGACATATAATATTTCCCTGAGTATTCAGATCCGAACACTTGCAGAACATTACCTAAATGATCGCGTAGCCGCCTTGTTTATGACAATTAGCATGTAAAGGTTCGCGGAGTGTTCAGATTCGAACAATGAACGGGGCGAGAATTCCTGGAATGTTCACATGCTCCGTGGGTACTTAGGTGCCTCCAACGGGAGAGCACCTGTGATTCTATCCATCGAATGGAAGCTTAATTAACCTTAAGTTAAAACCTTTAGAAAAGTCAATTAACATTCAGTTGGCCAACAGTTAAAACTTTCGATTTCTTTCCGCTATTATCTGAGAGTATGCCGATTCGGGTGCTGCCGCGCTTCTCTCCAAACCAACGCATATTACCTGTTCTGGGCGTATTTTTATGTTCGTCGAAAAAATACGTCGAGATATTGCTTTTGGTTTATTTGGTTACCATCAGTCACCTATGGATTCAGTTGCTTAACTCTTCTTTGACTCTTCGTGAGGTTCTAGATCTCGTTTAAGAAATTCTTTGACCTTTCCACTCAGGGACAGAGAACCAATACCTATTGAATGCCATTCAATTAAAAAAATATCTTCGATCTATGATTGCTCACTATTGTAAATAAATACGCTCATGAGTCCTCGTACAAGGAAATACTGCATCATCAGTCCGTTGGAGCATCACTAAATTATATTGAGTTAAAGCCGAGAATTGACATTGGATATCAATTACATTATATTGAAAATGTTTTCAATTTATTAAATGACGTGCTTTCAAATAGATAACAGTGCCACAACATAAAAGAAACGATGAACGACATTATCATCATACAAGTAGGTGGGTAATCAAACAATTGAAGGCAGGTTTCGGACGGCCCCTGACAATTATTACAAGCGCGTGGACTTCTTGTTTTCCCTATAATTTTTTCCTTCTTCACTCCTCCATACTTGGTATTTGCCGCCATGTAATCAAACAATTTCATTCTCCTTTAGCCTCGCTGGAGTGCGGGCGTGTTCTTTTTTCCCCTCTCTTTTTGAATGGTATAAGGTCTGAAATTCTACCGATTTTTGAGACCTCCAATTGTCGCGTATTGTTTAAGAAAAGCTCGCAGTCATGGCCTCCCATGAAAGGAAGTTCTCCCCATCGTAATGGTAGCTATTAGAAAAGGCGACCAGGCAAGTGAGGTAATTTAGGCTATTGGTAATAGGCGAGCAATCTAGTAAAGGTAGGATTTTCAGCGGAAGGCTGAAGAGAAACCCGGGATTGGCATTATCCTACTATTGAAGAAAAACGTCTTCAACGAACGGTGTACTCGACTCGAAGTGCTGTCCACATGACACCTAAGCAGGGGTCTAGATGCCTCTACAAAATTCTACCACCGCCAGGATTCCAGACCTCGGGTGGAAAGCGATTAGACCAGACACCGCACCAACCCGATCCCTTCGGATCTCTCCGGATCGAGCAATTATCGATAGGCTCCGCAAAATTGGCTTATTACAATAATTCTCCTCACCAAAATCTTCGAGACAACAAATTAGCATGTGCACACGGAGCGGACGAAAGTCGAAGATCAATAATTTTGAGCTTAGTCATAGCAGTCCTTTAAAAACTATTCGTATAAAGCTCAACTCATCATCTCGAGCGACTTGTGTCCTTCAAACCTGCAGCCCCGCCTTGCGAGGTCACAGATCGTCGTTGGACCGAAACTGCATTAGACTCATCAATGGAGAGAACGGCTTTTTCTGGACCGAACGGCCAACCGAGACAGGCGTTGCTAAGTCCGCCCTCTAACCATTGCCAAAAATTGTCTTCCCCAGGACTGTCACTGAAGGACATCTCTTCGTTCAACCATGTCCAGGGTAACGACTTTCCTCACACACTCCCAACTATGCTTGATTCTCATCCCATTCCTGTAGTGCCAGTCGAAAAATAACCTTTTAATGCGTCTCCTTCCTAGGAGAGAACTTGAAGAACCATTTGAAGAACTCCTCGAACAAAATAAAGGAGAACAACAACCGTACACGGTTTTAGCCATCTAAGCATCACGAATCTTTACCCTTGTTAAAAACAAGAGGGAGAAATTAACTAAAGGTACATATGCCCCTCCAGTAACTAATGACATCCAACAGAAAATATTGGTTTCAGTGACCCTCAGTCACTCAGAAATACCTATGCTCTGCTTCAGAAAGAGGCGTCCCTCGACTCTTCTGAAGAATCTGTTTGCGCCTCATGGACTTTTAAAAGGCACATATTGGTGAAAAGCTTCAAACTTAGACTCCCAAATTTTCCCGGTTTTTTTAGATACTTCTCCTTAATGGCACTTCATAAAAAATACGTTGTTATGGAGTCTGAGGCCACTGTAAAGCTTACTTAATGCATGATATCTCATATATTACTATAGGAACCGTTAAGGGGAAAAGAATAAGGAAACCATGGGTCACGGATGAGATGATTGCAAAGATGGATGAGAGAAGAAGATGGAAGAATGTAAACACAGAGTTAGGCAAAATGAAGTACAAAGAGTTAAACAATAAATTGAGAAGGGCCACAAATAAAGCAAAAGAAGAATGGTGGAAAACGCAATGCGAGGATATGGAAAGTTTACAGAAGAAGGGTGAAATTGGTGCTCTATACAGCAAGGTTAAGTTATTATCGGGAAGTAAGAAGGCAAGATCTGTGCTAACAGTTAAAGATAAGTGGGGTAAGATAATAGTTGAACCAGGAAAAATCCAAGAGAGTTGGAAGGAAGATATAGAAACAGAGTATGGTAAAGAACTTGGGCCAAAAAGGTTAGATATAGAAGAGGAACATGAAGTACAAGATGATAGCTTAGGTCCAGGCATACTCGACGATGAAATAGAAAGGGCATTAAAGGAGATGAAAGCAAATAAGGCCGTGGGGGTGGACAACATACCTGTAGAACTGTTGAAATGTTTAGGAAAATGCGGGAAGAAGGCCCTATATGGACTGATTCGTAGTATCTATGAAGAAGGAATCTGGCCGGAAGATTTTGTGAGATCGGTGTTAGTTCCTATTCCAAAAAAGGCAAAGTCTATATCATGTGAGGATTACAGAACAATAAGTTTGATATTCCACGCAGCTAAAGTTATTCTCAGGATCATCAACAAAAGGATAGAGAGTAAGGCAAATGATTACTTAGGGGATGATCAGTTTGGGTTTAGGAAAGGAAGAGGTACACGTGATGCCATTGCAGTAATGAGATCACTAATTGAGAGGAATATATAATACAACCAGGACGTTTTTGCCTGTTTTGTAGATTTAGAAAAAGCGTTTGATAGAGTGAATTGGGAAAAATTAATGCGTGTATTGCAGAAAATAGGAATGGATTGGAGGGACAGGAGACTGATCCGCAACCTGTACGTGTCCCAGACTGCTCAGGTGCGAGTGGGGAACGGAGAATCCGGATGGGCAGTGTTAGGAAGAGGTGTATGGCAGGGTTGCCCATTGTCACCGGTGCTGTTCAACGTATATGTGGAGGAAATGATTAAAGAGGCATGGGAAGAACTGGAGGTAGGAATGAAAGTCGGAGGGGAATTCGTAAAATCGGTTAGGTTTGCTGATGACCAAGCATTAGTTGCTCAGTCAGCCAAGGGGTTGCAAGGATTGCTGAGTGAATTGGAGTTTAGTGCGATAGATATGGGATGAGAATCAATATTAATAAAACAAAGGTTATGCGATTTTCCAGAAATAAAAAGGCTAAGCTAAATATTAAAATAGGCGGGGAAAGAATAGAGCTGGTAGAGCAGTTTACATATCTCGGAAGTGTTTTGGACCAATACGGTCAAAGTGGTAGGGACGTAAGGAGAAGAATTGCGCTAGGCAAGGAGGCTTTCTCAAGGAGGAGGGAGTTGATGACGGGGACGTTGAGTAGGGATGTTAAGACAAGACTCGTAAAAACTCTGATATGGAGCGTAGACATGTACGGCGCGGAAACGTGGTCGCTGAAGCAGGAGGATAGACGTAGATTGGAGGCTTTTGAAATGTGGGTGTGGAGAAGAATGGAGAAGGTGAAATGGACCGAAAGGAAAACAAATGAGGAAGTACTAGAAATGGTGGGTGAGGAGAGGGGTTTGTTGAGAGAAATCGTATGGAGGCAGGAAAAATGGATGTAAGGCGTATTGAGCGGTAGTGGAATGTTGAAGAAGGTAATAGAGGGGAGAATGTTGGGCAAGCGAGGTAAGGGCAGGAACAGGATAGGGATGTTGGACGGGATGAAGGGAGGAAAGAAGTACACCGAGATGAAGAGGGACCTGATATAGATTAGTTTGTTAGGTGGGGAGTAACAAAATATTTATTTGATGGTTGTGTCCATCCAAAAACCTACCTTAAATGGTAGATTACCTAATAATAATAATCTCATATATTGACTCTAGAAGAAGTAGTCATTATCAGCTCTCCTGACACTCTCCATCTAATTCACTATAAACAATAAAAATAAGCAACTGTCACCACAAGGACACAACTTGGATTTTGTAATAAAACCATATGTTCACAAGAACGAAAAAATGTGAGATGATGGAAAAAATGAAGAGGAGATGGAACTTAACCCTGATATCATTGTGACCCTCATCTCATTATGATCAATGACCATGTTTCAAGCTGCTCTAAATCTTCAGTAATAGGCAGGAAAACTGATCAATAACTGCTCCAAGGAGGATAAAAATGCTTGCTTATCATTCCTCAGTGTCATTGACACCAATGAATTGGCCACATACTATATACAATTCATATGACATTGATGAAAATTAAATTTGTTACTGAGATCACTTCACAGCCACAAACTGCCATGGTCAAATGTACAAACTATCTGAGATGACAACCTGCAAATTATGGGATTGCCTGGTTTATAAAACACATTCTAAGCATCTGAAATATTTGGAGAGAATGGGATGTCACTATATTAACTAAATATTCCACATTCTGAATTGAATTTTCCTCCATTAGCAACAACTCATACCTCTGCCTTTCAGACTCATGCTCCTCTAGTGCCGATACTTTTCAAGTCCCAATTTGACCTCAGTTCCATTTTTTAGCCAATTTCCTTTCTACCCATTAGCCAAGATTCATGAATTTCCTTCCAAAACTATTTCACTTCATCTGGAAACTCCAGAATAAGATTTATCTTAAAAGAAACTCTGACCCTTGAACATTAATGAACCCTAAAATGGCCAGAGTCACATCACTAAGCTGTAAGGAATTTTAAAAACTTCTTTCACTTGCAACCAAGTTCTATATTCCATGAGTTTTATTTGCATCTTATATACTGCTTGAAAACTGCTCTTATCCCTACTTTGAGTGATATTTACTTGTCTAAAAGTCATACCAATAATGCATGGGTGGTCAACTTGGTAGTTATACTATACATATGTGGCTTACAGCTCACAGTGACCATGAAGTCATTTGAAATGGGAGGAAGGAAATTACCCATTATTAAGGGAAGTCTTGATAAGGAAACCTATATGGTTTGGTTGCTTGCATCTTCTGTATGAAACCAGCATTGCATCTCCTCTTCCACGGCAATATACACATAGTCATTCCCCTAGAAGAGGTCACTCAATCATGAAGTTGTAAAATATGAACTCGAGTTGTCTGATTCTTACCCTAATAACTACTACTCATTTTTCAGCAGGCGATTGAGTGTGGAGTTCAGTTTGAACCCTCAAGCAGCCTCTTGGGATGCAATTGAAGTAATTAATTCTTCATGCATGGGAGTGTATTTTTTTGCAATCTTATGACCTTGATCAGAGGAGTTTCATTAGTTTTTAAATGTTCTCGTAAGTTTTTATATAGATTCATACCTTTTGTGGTGTGTTATGGCATGAATTCTCCTTTTCTTCAACAGGTTTGCTTAGTCATCAGAAGGGGCCAACACATAATAAATTTCATCCATTACAGGAAGACCATAGGGTCAACAGGTAGACATTGGCTGGTGATAGTTGTTTCCCATATGCTGCCTATTCCAGGTTTCTAACATGTTTTTTCTCAAAATCAAATCAAAACTTCCATCAAATAAGTTTTCCCCTTCCTCTATTTCTACAATAAGTAATTTTATTATGTTATTCAGATATTCATTAATAAAACTCATCTAGCTTCTTACAGCTACTTGTTCAAATTACAAATACATAATCATCTATCTTACATGAATATTGGGATTGCTCTCTGATTTTTAAAGCTTTTATCTTCTTCTATTTATGCTCTGCCCATCCTGTTTAAAAACAATTCCTTACACAATTTACCAGCTCAAAATAATGCATAATTCACATAGTACAAAATCCTCACAATGTACTAACCATTCTAAATCAACCAATCTTGGAGCAAAATTCTAAATAAAAACCCACCACAGACCACTCTCTAAATTTATTATATACATACTTCTGGGTCCCTCTTCTTCCCTCGCAAAACCTATTCATTCAATATGCATTGAAACTAGAAGTTGGTGGCTTTTCTTTTGAAAAAGTGACCTAGACGGTCACAAAAGTAACATACCTCTGTGAAAATGTGGCACAATCCCCCAAAAACTCCTCCCCACCACTGAGCACTCACACTAAAAAAAAACCATAAACACAGTAATCAACCCGAAGGTCGGTTTAGTAGGTGATGGTAGAGCTCACCCATGTACCAAGCCCGACGGCATGTGAATATTCACACATCAGGGTAGGGGGGCCAATTCCTTTCCCTGTGCCGGTTATGGTTTCCCAGGAAGACCTGGTACCCAAAAAATCAACTAGCTTGGGTGGAGCTGCAGGTGCCCAGAGTGCCTTGCTCGAGAACCGAACCCAGGACCCTCCCCGTCAATAGTCCAATGCTCTACCCCCTGGACTACCGCGACCCACACTCACACTAAGTAGCTATTTATTTAAATTCTTAAAATTTCATATTTAAAACATATATTGACTATCATGAATGCGACCAATTGCAAATAAATGTATAGACTCACCTGCTGCGGTGGGGATATATTTTTTATAAATTGCTGGTACCAATTCTCATCTCATACTAAGGTCATGGAGCAAGTGGATTCAGAGATAGAGAAAGGCACGGCCAACCTAGCCACGCCCATTGCTTTCATTATTCTTGGTTCCTTCACATTAAACATAAAGCATTAATAAAGGGTGACCTATGTCAATGGAGGTTCCCACGATTCTGGAAATAATGAAAGAACTCAACCTCAAGAGTTAGACACTCATAAAGCCACCTCTAATATTGGCATAATTTTGGACTTTACTAGTTAGTTACATGCTAATTAAAAATAAAATCTATAAACCAAAGTATTGTTTCAATTCATGATAATATTGATCCAAAATGACTTAACCCTTTGGCTACTGGAGGTTTATAGATATATCTTGCGTCTGAGTGATGATGAACCTCAAAGTGAATTTGGTGATTGGCAACAACTTTATATGTATGCAGTCCTTTCATGTCTTTCCTCAACACATGTAGAACGTACAGTAACTGCTTCTAATGAGCCACATTTACCAATCCCCATGTGTATCTTTTTAGATTAACAGTACATATTGGGGGATACAAGGAATTTACAATGCATCCATTACAGGGAGTCATTTTGAATATTTATAGCCAAATAACTAATTATCCCCGCGGTACCATATAGGTAAAAAATAACATAAAAAATCCTTCTTTAATACTTTTTTGAGATAAACATTATTGTGTGGCCACAAGATGTATAAAGGCATATTCTTTTATAATGATGAATATCAGGAAATTTGGGGAAATTATGATAAATACTTCCTTCCATTTTATAAAACCACATGAAGACAAATTATGAGATTACGTATTAAGAATTTAAATATATTTTAAATCCAGTAACACAAATTTTAACAGACAAAGCCAATATTAACAAAGAAAAAAATCACATATTTTCCATCATTTATTGCACAAATCAATTCTACTAGCCTGTTGCTAAACAGCAAAAGGTTTAAGGTTGAAAAGGTAAGATAAAATTATAGAAATTCATCTCAGGTCTTTTACCAGGTGAGAGTCGACATTCTGACCAACATTTTAATGGTCAAGTTGAGCGTCAAAAAGTCAGCAAGAATGGAGACTCACCTTGTGGAAGACCTGAGAGAAATTTCTGCCAACAATACAACAGGAAATCCCCAGATCTTACTAAAATAAACATTTTTTTGTTAACATATTTGATAAAAAGGGATTGTATGCTAATTTAATGTAGATACTTAGTTAAAATTTAATGGACATTTCTTTGTAAATATTTTGTTCTTCTGGGGGATAGTATGGTTTTTAAATGCTTGCTGAATTACAATGAATCATTTTAATGAAGCTACTAAAGGCAAACACTTCATCATATGTTTTGAATAAGTCTTCAGCACCAGTTAATACTAAATATTAAGTGTTGTCCTGCCCTTATACTAATGTACATAATAAACATTTTTAACCCTTCATGATAACTTCAGGATATGATTGCTTATTATTCTTTTGGTTTCTTCAAAACCCTACTTACCTATTACCATAAAAAGTTGGATATTAAGAATTGATTGCATAAGCTACCAAATCTACAATTTTTAATTGAGTCATTAAAGCCTGAATTAATTTTTTTTCAAATTTTATAGTTAATTTTTGTAGTTATGCATTAACCTTAACAATAAAAATGCATTAATATTAATGAATTATGCAATTAGGTTTGTATAATAGAGTACTGAATGACAAAGAAGTTTATTAGGGAGCTTAATGTGACACATATCCTGGATATTATGCAACGTGTACATTTTGTTGCATTTGTGATTACTAAATGGCATTTAGATGATACTTCCATGCTTCCAAAAATTTTAAATTCATTTTCCAAGGTAGGTGCCTACATTTAACAATTGCTGTAATTCATGAATTTCCAAAACATGGTACAAAGAGTTTTTTTTTGGAGAATAGAATTCACAGATACGAACAATTCTTATTGATATTTACCTGGAAATAATTCTCAGTCTGCACCCATTGCATGATGCACCCTCTTCTTTATGAAAGTAAGCATGCACATTTCTGTGAGCCATTCATCAAAATACAATTTACAAGAAAAATTCTTTTCCTCAATTTTTGAAGCTCATCCAATGTAAGCAGCAGCAGTGCATTCCTCTTTCAATTGGTACTTTGTACTCTTCTTTTCCATCTGTTTCTCTGTACACTTAAAAATTCTTTACATAACCAATGCGGCTATTGAAGTACCACACACACAAACTATTTTGGCTCTCCATGTAGTCACTTCTTATATCAATGACATCCAAAATCTTCCATCATATATTTGCCTACACCCTTAAATTAATATGGCTCGTAATTATTCCTGAATATTTTTCATAATTCTTATGAGAGAATGATGCATTCACATCTTGTCAGTTTGGTTAATTTTTCTTAGTCTGCACCTAAGAATAAATCTCATTATTTGCACAAAATTATCTAAAGTATTAGTAATCTTCAATTTCAGAATTCAACTTGCACAATGAAAATGGTTCGCTGTACTCGGTAATCATTCATACACCATTAAAAAATAAAGCTGCACCGTTACCATGCTTCTTTATGCCCAAGGATGAAGGGGTGTACTTCATATTGCCACGGACTTTTGCGATGAACTGGCTGAAGAGCTCCCTAGAAACATCAAGGTAGGTAACCACTATTCCACTGAATATCACACAAGAAACATCTCGCAAAGCCAAAGCCTGGAAAGAACCCTAGATACCTGTAATCATACACCACAACAATGAGATCCAGTAATTCATAATTGAAATGCTATAACTTGCCATCAGTGTCGTGTTTTTCCAGTACTTAATTAGACTCCTGAATCCTGTGACAAAGCCACATCTTTGAAAAAATTCGCCCCTTTACCTGACAATACTACCTTGAACAAAAAGTTCCCGGAATAACCACCGTGTGGCGCTCCCATCGTTCCGATTTGAGTTGTTTTTTTGTTAAATTGGTACATCTGTTGTTGATATTCCCTTTAAATCTTAGTGTCATAACTTGACATTTGCAAAAGTTACGTAGCCAAGAGTACATCTATCTCTGTGTGTGTTGGCGATTTTTTACAATTGCAGAAATGGATTTAAATTTGCAACAACGAACTTGTATTAAATTTTGCGTAAAAAACGGATTTAGTGGCGCACGGACGTTGGAAATGTTGGAAAAGTGTTTCGGCAACGATTCTCTAAAAAAAACGGTAGTTTACCAGTGGCACAAGCGGTTCAGAAGTGGTCGTGAGTCAATCGAAGATGATGAACGCAGTGGCAGACCATCGACATCGAAAGTCGGTGAAAAAATTGATAAAGTAAAAGAAATGTTGGTCAATAACCGCAAATTAACCATGAGAGAAATAGCGGAGGACTTGAACATTGCCTATGGATCCGCCCAAGACATTGTGGTTAATGATTTGGGTTTCCGTCGTGTAGCAGCAAAGTTGGTGCCAAAAGACCTCAATTTCATGCAAAAAAGAGACCGTGTTGACGTCGCAAAAGACATGATTTGCGAGGCTGAATCCGATCCCACATTCATCAAAAGGATCATTACTGGAGACGAGACGTGGGTTTATGAGTACGACACGCAATCCAGACATCAGGCAAGTGAATGGCGTTCACCAAATGAGCCGAGACCAAAAAAACCACGTCGTTTTCAGTCAAAAAAGAAGGCAACGCTGACGGTTTTCATGGATTATAACGGTGTAGTGCATCATGAATTTTTGCCAGAAGGCCAGACAGTAAACAAAGAGTATTATTTGGGCATTATGAGACGTTTGCGTGAAGCAATTCGCCGAAAGAGACCAGAAATTCGCCGAAAGAGACCAGAGACCGTCGCACAGTGCTATCATTATTCGTAATTTTTTGACGAAAAATGCAACAAATACCATCCAACAGCCACCGAATTCACCTGATTTGGCTCCCTGTGACTTCTTTCTGTTCAATCGAGTTAAAAAACCATTACGGGGAACACGTTTTAGCAGCCGAGAGGAAGTAATGGAAAAATCACAGGAAGCACTGATGGACATACCGAAAACCGAATATAA
Organism: Hetaerina titia; assembly: GCA_037158775.1. Lineage (NCBI taxonomy): Eukaryota > Metazoa > Arthropoda > Insecta > Odonata > Calopterygidae > Hetaerina > Hetaerina titia. Next base: position 123,133,256 of record CM073770.1, on the reverse strand, counting down.
AAAATGTTTCGAGGATTGGATCAAGCGCTGGCATAAGTGTGTTGCAGTCGATGGGGATTACTTTGAAGGGGACAATATAGATTTAGATGAATAAACTTGTATTTTTAATTTTCTGAATAAATTCCGGGAACTTTTTGATCAAGGTAGTATTCTCATTTTTTAAAGAACTGGCTTTCCAGACATGTCCCCAGTTTTCCTGGCAGAGCAGTTGTCCTGCTACGGAATTTCAACTGCAGTTTTTGCGGCATGCAACAGGAGATTACATTATTAAGAGAACAAAAATATTAATTAGGACACAATTTATTTTTACCTTAGTGAGAAACAAACACCATTATTTTTAAGAAAAGCTATTTTAACATAGGAAATAGTCATTTGCATAAAAAAGAGTGAAAGTTTTAAATGCTTATGATGATAATTTGTAACAATTTTCACAGAAATAATGGTGATAATAACAAATAATTCTATAATACATTTTATACATTTTTTCTGAAAAAATAAACTAAAAAGTACACCAACTCAGACTGGATTTTCAAATGTCAAAGTAAAATATTAATAGATTTCTGTACAACATGATGACATTTTATTATAAACACCATACAAAGAAGGTATATATGTCAATTTCAGCTTGTTAGGGAAAAGAAGAGACTAGAACGTCCCCTCCCTAACCTAACCCCTTTAACAATCACAGAGCCTCTGGCAAAAATTAAATTTAACAGATTATTTCATGGTTGAAATGCAATAATAATGCAAATAATAAAAAAAATGCAAAAAGAAAATAAAGGAAGGCATTCATTCCCTGGGAGAAAACAAAATTAAATAAAATCGTTCAATCGAGTAACAGGTATATACACGTGGTAATAATTATCAATCAGATTTGCTGCAATGAAACAGAGAAAATGTTTTAAGCTGAAAATGATGGAGTCTAGGGGCACCTTATGCTGCATACTTCTCCTTTACATAATAAGAACCATCTACAACAACTGCCTTTTACCTTCACAACATCATTCAACCTTTTTCAACAAATCCAAACGAAACCACATAACACTGAACGTATACATTTGGTGACTTATCATTAAGAAGTGATAGATAGGCAATGTAACAGAAAATGTTACTATATATTAAAAAAAATCAACTGGATACTGTAAAAAGGTTCTAGTAAATTATTCTAGAAAAAACCAAAACAAGGTATACATAACAAGAAACAGAAAATTATATAAGAGCCCACATTGAAAACCAGTTCCTACATTTGATCCACATTCTCAACTTGCATCAAATAAATATAAGCATTAATAGAGCACTTTGTCAAGTCAACCTAATGATAGACTTAGTCATAGTTAGGCGACCTGACGTCACTATTCCGAAATGCAATTAATGCATTAAGTATGGAGCTCTGAAATATAAAACTGTTATCCTAAAGTCCAAAGTGAAAAATATTTTGCATACGTAAGATAACAAAAATTTTAACTCCTGGTAGAGCAATATAAATTTAACAATAATGATTTCACTATGAAAATGTTTATTTATAAATATAAATGCACCCTAGACCATCAATAAAATTAACAAACTAATCATATAGAAAGCCTAAACATTGAATATTGTGATACTTCAAGGGGGAGCATTCACCATAGCAACCAAAAGTATCAAGAAATCTACACCCTAAATGAAATAAACCTTACTAATGTTCAGGTTTGAACAAAACACATGGGTCCCGTAGAAAAGACATACTTTTTACCAGTACAGAAAAATAGCATTTGCAAATTTAAAAAAGGGTTTGTAATGCAGCTTCATTTTGCATTTTAGAAGAAAGTTTAACATTAAACCAAAAAACAACTTTTTTTTAAATTGTGAAAGTGACTCAATTACAGCCTTTAAGTTCAAAACTAGAAATCATTGAAATTACCCTTATATTAATTTGAAGATGTGTTTTCTAAATAAAGTATTGTGATATAGAAAAACTTAATACTTATTTTGCAGCATAGATTTTTACAGATAAAATATGAAGTAAACCTTCAAAACTTATAAGCACTAATGTGTGAATGAATGCACAATTGGATTAAGCAGAAGACAATTGAAGAGAGACAGATTAATATGAAATTGTAATTTTGAGTCATTGTCAAAAAATTCATTTCCATGAGTGATTCCATTTTACATCCACAGATGCATCAAAAAGTGTCTTCCAGCATTGAATGTTCAAATATTTTTTTATAATCCATAGCTAGACGAAAGTAGTTCAACATAAAATTCTCCTAGTACTATTATATTTTTGTCAATTAATCAACACTTCCTTGAGAACTATTAACTTCAAGTGCCATTACATATGTACTAACGTTTCACCACAATCAGCATGTTAGGCAAATTAGCAATCACAGAAGTATTAGTGCAGTACAAAATTTATGGAAATAATTCCCAAATTTGTCTTTTAAGGAATAAAAATGCCTTTATAAAAATGTAAAACATATTACAGACATACCGGACTGTAATACAGATGACATGTTGTGCTCAACAATCTTCTAATCAGCTGAGAGGTTTATAACCAGCTCATAAGCAAAATTATGACATGCTGAAGATAAGAAAATGGAAGATTAAAAATTTGGCTAAAAGCTCTTCAAACATTTCAAAAAATTTAAACGTGACCTGCAATTGATACAATCCTTGAGGTAACAACACCACTTCTTCTAGTTTTCTAAAAAAATTATCACATATGAAAAAATATTCCTATCAAATCCTTGAAATATGATATGAAATCACATTTCTAACGCCACAGTAGTTCCCCAAATTCAAATGGCGGCCCTTTTCTGACAGTGGAAGACTAAATCATATCCATGGAAAAATATTTCATCTTGAGCAAACACATCTGTGTCCACAAGATAATTTTTTCACATTTAGTGTTGACTGAATTACATTGGCATCATTGATTGATAAACGTCCATCCAGGGTAACCACTAGCCAATTAACACCTTTCAATAATGCTTTTTAGTGCATTTCAGCATTTTCAATAACATTAGGTTTCTTATCATAGAAAACCCTTAGAAATAGTCTATTACTTCAATGATCACAATTTTTCCTTTGATGTTCACTGAATGTATAAACATGTTGTCATGAATTTAACATCTCATAATCATAACACCACACTATTATTTTGCCTTTGGTGATGCAGCAGGCCCTCTTGCTCGGATGTTCTTTTTGGTATTCTGATCAACCTCTGGTAGCTCGTTCACATCATCATAGGCTCCTCGCTTGCCTATTTGAAAGAGAAGCTTTCATTATTATGAAACAATGTTTAAGTTAAAACAGGTTTAACAAAAGAAAGGCAATGCTTTTTGATCAAATGAATGATTATGCCTCATTACATTAAAATCTTTCATGTTTGGAATCAAAATATGAAGGAGGAGAGAAACATTAAATGGTAACTTGGAAAAATTAATCTCCAATTCCTTTGACCATTCTAAATTTATTATAGACCCATATTCCAGACAAATTTGCTACCACTCCCTTGCATTTATATTATGTTTTTAATACCGCATATAAAAAACAACATCAGCAATTATTCCCTCAACTATATCATCATCATTACACCAGGGAAGGCACAGCATCCATTATTCCAATATTAGAACTAAAGCATTAAAATTAGGGCCCAAGAAAACGGTCATCAGATTATATAACCAATTACACCAAAGTATATATGATACTTATATATATATTTTTATATATATACACATGTTGTTTGTGATAGTCCGGGGGTAGAGTGTTGGACTACTGACAACAGATCATCGATTCCCAGGCAAACCTCTTTGGGCACCTGCAGCTCTACCCATGCTATGTGATTTTTTGGGTACCAGATCTTCCTGGGAAACCATAACTGGCATAAGAAAAGGAACTGACCCCCCTACCCTAAAGTGTGAATTTCACACACCGTTGGGCTTAGTACTGGGTGGACTCCATCCCAACCATCACCTACCAAACTGACCTTCAAGTTGATTACTGTATTCATGGTTTTTATGGATCAGGATTGATTGGCTCTCTAGTTTTTCAGTTTATAACCAACTCAAGTGAGATATACATACAACTAATGTTGAGTGATCTAAGTCTGTGAGTTCACACATAAGCATATAAAATTGCAGAGCATTTAAATTCCCTTCACAAATATATTCTGCTTTCTTAACTGATTTCCTTATCCATACTTTCACCCTCTCAGAATGCCCCTTATCTCCCTTTCTCTTCACAACTTTCTATTGCCATAAAAAATTTCAACTTACTACTACCTCTCAGTACCTTATATTTCAATGCTCGACTACATATTTAAATCTGATATCATCAAAGAAGTCAATATAAAGATGTTTGAATGAAAGGTGATTGATAGCAGAACATCCATGAATTTTTTGCACTACATGCAACCTTTTCCTATAAGCAATGCCATTATTTTTCACTGCATATTACATGCATAGCGGGTCGCAGTGGTCCAGTGGGTAGAGCATTGGACCACTGACCGGAGGGTCCCGGGTTCGATTCCCGGGCAAGGGACTCTGGGCACCTGCAGCTCCACCCAAGCTAGTTGTTTTTTCGGGTACCAGATCTTCCTGGGAAACCATAACCGGCACAGGGAAAGGAACTGGCCCCCCTACCCTGATGTGTGAATATTCACACGGCGTTGGGCTTGGTACATGGGTGAGCTCTACTAAGCATCACCTACTAAACCGACCTTCGGGTTGATTACTATGTTCATGGTTTTATTACATGCATAATTTAAACATAGTACACAAGGAAGTAACTTAAACCATGTGGGAAAAGGCAAAAAAGAGGAAAAAAAATTCTTTCAATGTAGAACAAGAGTATATTGCTGCCTGAGTTTTAGCACATGAGGTCTGAAAATGCCTGTCAGTTATTGCAAATATTGTGAGGACAACAATTAAAAAATAGAAATATTTCTGCTCCTAATTTGCATAAAAATCATACCACTTGGCAGGAAGTTCTCAAATAAACTGAAGAAACTTAAAAAAAACAAGCAATGCATAGAGCAATGTTCATTAAATAATGATTTTCTATTGATTAACTGCTCTTATATTTTATAATATCTCCATTTAAGGTGCAAAAACTTGATTCTCAGGCAAATTTTAAATGGGGATACCCTCCCAAAAAGTCAATTTGTAAAACTTCATAAGTACATTAAAATACATAGATGGTTATGTTCCAGTCTCATAAATATAAAAATTGGTTCCATTCACTCATTTTATCAATAACAGAGCCATAGAAATAAGCATGGCAGATGGATGCTTAATACCTGAAAATGTATTACCATTTCATGACAACTCCTCAAATTATAAGATATGCATATGTCTCATGAACACCTCTGACGGATGCATTGCATACACTGATTAGGCAGTTCATCATTAAGTAAATAACTATAAAAAAGAGACAAAATTGACAAAATAAAGTGGCATATCTTTATCTTTGTAAACAATTCCATCCTCACCTTTGGGCTTTTATATTATTTAAAAGATTAATCATGATTGTCACAGACATTTTCTAGATGATTCAGAAACAGTTTCCATTGTACTCGTACCTTTTAAAGTACTTCCACATTGGAGTTTTTTCAATGTCTGGAGATTTGATTATCATGCATACCAACAATATAATCTTAAATATTTTAAACTCAATTCAACAGCTGTTATGGAGCAATATCATAAATAGGATAGGATAATCCTCAATATTTAGAAATAAGAAAGACTGAAATCAAACCTCAATTAATTATTAACTAATATTGCAAACTTACTGTCAGCATCTTTCTTCTTTTTCAACTGGGCCTCTTTCTTGCGATCCTGCCTCTGTTTGCGAGCATTCATTGAAGCGGGCGTTGCATTGTTGTTCTTTGGAGCTTGTTCTCTCATGCGGCGCAGATGAAGAGTGATGAGGTTCCACATCAGCCAGGCTTGTAGTAGGCACACTGCAGCCAATGCATTTATTCTGTGGTAGAAGAAATCGAAACTTTTATTAGTTTGCCCTTCCAAAAGAAGAGGTGAAATTTCTTTAAACCATCTATGAAGCAAATGAAATTTTCATTCAAACCTAAAATGGTGATGTTGGGTATGTGTACTTGTTAGTATGTGTACTCCATTTCTAGTTTATTTCACTTTATTTTTCAAAGTACTGCATTTCCCAGCCCATAGGATGTCCTATTGCATAAGAATTCAAAAGGAAAGAATTAGGCGAACATTTGAACGATAACCCAAAGATGTTTTGGTCCTACGTCAGGTAAGTGCAGGGAAAAAAGTCCACCGTAAACTCCTTGAATACCAAAAAGGGAGATTAAGTAACAAGTAGTTTAGATAAAGCCAACATATTAAACTCATTCTTCCACAGTGTTTTCAACACATCCTCACAAAATACACCCGAGAACCTTCCGAAAACATTTCAGCAGTCAATGGAAGCAATCAATATTTCCACCCGCGGAATAGAATTACTCCTTAAAAACATAGACCTCAACAAATCTCCGGGACCTGATGAGATACCGGCGTGCCTGTATAAAGAACTGTCGGCTGAAATTGCCCCATATCTAGATGTAATATTTAAGAAATCATTAGCAGAAGAATGCGTGCCAAACGGCTGGAAGGTAGCTTCGGTAACACCCGTATTTAAAAACGGAGACAGGGAGGACCCCAGTAATTATAGGCCAATATCGCTGACTTCCATTTCCTGTAAAATTCTTGAACACATCATTGTTAGTTCCATGATGAGGCACCTCGATAGCCAAGATTTATTAATTAATAACCAACACGGCGTCCGTAAGGGTAGATCCTGCGAAACTCAACTCGCACTTTTTGTACATGATATATTGAACTTCGGTGAAAGTAATATTCCAGTTGATGCGATATTCCTAGATTTTAAGAAAGCTTTCGGTAAAGTCCCTCATTGCAAATTACTCGCGAAATTGGAAACTTATGGAATACACGAGAGTATTAATAACTGGATTAAACAATTCTTAAGTGATCGTGTCCAAACAGTCGTCCTGGACGGTGTATCATCCGATACTGTCAAGGTCACGTCGGGTGTACCACAAGGAAGTGTCATAGGTCCCCTCCTTTTCCTTAGTTACATAAATGACCTCAATACCGTAGTTAATAGCAAGCTCCGTCTTTTCGCCGATGATGCAGTAATTTATGGGGACATCCGAAGTCACGAAGACAGAGTCGTGTTAGCCAACGACCTAGATGCAATTCAAAATTGGTGCGATACATGGCAATTGGAATTAAATTTGAAAAAATGCATAGTAATACATTTTTCGGAAAAGAGTAATTCCCTCCCTTATAGTGACAAAGTGAAACAAACCAATAATGCGAGGGTAGATTCCTTTAAATACTTGGGTGTAACAATTACTCACGATCTGTCCTGGGGAAAACACATACGAGAAATATGCCGTCGTGCTAATAAAAAATTGGGATTTGTGAAGAGAGTGCTAGGTAAATGCGACGAAAAGGTGAAAGAACGATGTTTCCTTGCCTTGGTCAGGCCCCACCTAGAGTATGCTGCCAGTATATGGAATCCTCATAATATAAATTTGGTTTGGGAATTAGATCGAGTTCAGCGGAGGGGGGCTAGATTTGACAAACATTGTTATGACCAACTCAGCAGCGTATCCACTTTGCTAGACAATTTAGGTTGGGATTCTCTTACACAGCGGCGTTTCCAATATAGATTAAACTTATTAAAAACATTTAAAGATGGGCCCTTTTCCGATGACATCAAGGATATAATACGAACCCCAACGTATTACGGTCAAAGGGATCACGAATATAAGACTAGAGAGATAGATTGCAAGACTGACAGGTTTAAAATGTCATTTTTTCCAAGAACGATAAGGGACCAGAATGCTTGTAGCCGAAATTCCCCAGGACTTAGTTCATTACAGTAAGTATTAACGTACAGGTTAGGTACTGCGCGAGGATATGTATACATGTATGTATGTATGTATATATATGTATGTGTATATATATATATATATATTAATATGTATATATATATATTTTTTTTCTTACAGGTTCCCCCACCTTTCCTCACCTAACCCCAAACCCCCTCAACCCTTACCCTTCCCTTATGGTGCTATACTCCCTGCCACACACCTTTTTGGTGGCTCGCAGGGTATTTATGTAGATGTAGATAAGATGCATTGTGATTTTCCAGGTGAGAATTACTGAAAACACTTGGATCAGACCAAAAATTATTTTAATTTCCACTGTGGAATTTAATAACCTTTCTTCCGTATTAAAGAAGCAGATTTTGTGTTATTGTAGCTGTAGTACTCATACAGAGACCATTTCTATTCATGAATCCATTGCACCATAAATTGCCCAGAAAAATCCGCAATAAAAATAACTATCACTAATTTTCACTTCAATTAAAGTAATTTCTCTTGAAAAAGTAATCCATTCTTCCTGTGTTTTATCCAGTTATAGACATGCTCCTTGAGCTTTGGGCATTTTGGAGCACATGAACGTCAAGTTTTTACTCCTATCTGCATTCACTAAATCAATTTTCTGCTTCCGCCATTTTTGCATCATCGTCTCAGTTGGACGTGGTCCAAAACACCTTTCGGCTGCCCTTTTTCCATGTTCTGAAGTGCAATTCACAACTTCAAGTTGATGCGCAATACTGTACGATAATCTTCTCTTTAAATCCATGAGGCTAATTAAATTATTTATGCAATGCTTAGGTTATTATTTTGATATTATCAAAATTGCTAGAAAAAGTAACAATTTCATATGTCTTACAATACACTCATTCTACTTATGGTTAGAAACCAGTAGTCTCTTAAGAGCTTATCAGGAGATTAAATGCACATGTTTTAGCAGAGGGGCTACATCCCTATGGGCTCATTACATATACGTTTCAAAGCAGCACCACAAGTGAGATATAACTAAATACACTACACTGTATAAATTTAAGATTTGGGAATTTTCAAGGAGAATTTTCACGGAAATAATGAAACTCTACCATGGTTAACCCTTTGCACTCGAGAGACAAGTCTCACTCACCATGCGATTTCATGCCACAACTCGAGAGATGACTGTCGCTCACCACTTCGTACACTGCGGTAACTTCATGCGCAGTGGTAGCTGTTTACGTTTAGTTCCTTCGACGCAGGTTCCTACGCAGTTTGTATAATCTAATGAAGTGTGAAATGATATTCCTTCAAATGGAGATAAGACTTTCTAATCCTTAGTTCCTTTGACTGGAGATAAGACTTCCTTATCTGAAATTAGCACGCAACCACGAACCGGATTGCATTTTTGGTCTCAGTTTGAACCTGACAGCCGTGGCAAAGAGCCTAGAAAAGTTGGTTTTTGATCCCCATTACCATGGAACATAATAATAAAATAAGCTCTAGTGAAGATGAGTTTGATTTAAAGTTGCTAAACGAGGAAATTACATCTATTCACAGAGAGCTTGACGATAGAGAGAATGCGAGCAGTGATGACGATAACAATGAAGTAAGAGGTGTAAGAAGGCAAAAAATTAGAATAATAGACAGTGAATGTGACAGTGATGCTGGAGAAGGACCACAATCTGACAGTTCCGAATGGATTAGCTGTCCAGAATTTGAAGAAACTAACGTTTTGTTTTACAAGAAAGATTCCAGAAGACATTATGCTCCAAGTTTGAAGGGTCACTGTACTTTAAATAAGGGTAATGACTCATTTTTACCTCTACCTTAAATACTATGGAACTTGAAATCAACTCTATAGATAGGAACAACCAACCACAGTGGAAGCAGTATGAAAACATACACTAGTGAAGGAATATCTATTTTTTTCACACAATCCTACAAGAGTACTTGTACAAACTCTCTAATACAGCAATCTTTTACAATTAAACTTACTTTTGACAAAAATCATAAAAAATTGTATGAGATTTAACGGTAATCAAAATCATGAATTGATTTCACTGTTGACTATTTGAGTAGGAGAGCATTTCAATAATAATCAACACTTATACCCACCTGACTAACTGAGTATTGAAGTTGCCAGCAGATACATCAAGCCCAGGTGCACCAAGAGCAAGTCCATACCAGAAGGTAAGAACTGAGAGAACAATAGAAGCCAATCGTACAAGGATGAACACTCCATTAGCCACCATAAAAACACCTGAAATTAAAAACACATGTTTGAATGATGCCATTTGTTTCATCACAACGTAATATATAATAGTAGGTATTACAGATACTGTAAATAAATACACACTATGATTGTAAGCACAGTGTAAAATTTCATTAATTTTATCATCTTTGTGTTGAATGGAAATACTAAAAACACTAGCCAGTCAAGAACATAAGTTTTCCAAGGATCTCTTGCACCCAAACACCATGAGAAGGAACTTCCTAATACCACATTTCAGCTTTTCCATCTTCTCTCCTGCATGTCATTATTTAGCAGTCTATAAATATTCAAACAGCCCATATATTCACTAAATGTTGGTAACATGGAAGTGATATCTCCATCAAAAAGACATCTGCCACTTGACTTACTCTTTTCAGCACCTTACAGAGCTACTAAGGATAGACATAGTGATAGTTGATTTATTCTTCAGTGCACTTCATGCTACCTTCCTTTACTAAGTTATGTAACTTCCCTATTCACTTCAGTGGATGCATTTTTTGTGTATTTTATCGAAACGTTAAATATCATCAATTCTTTAGTATGTAAACAAAAAATACCGGGACCGTAAACTTGATTTTTTGTTTACATTGATTCACGACCGTAGCTACGTTCCTTGTATATTTAAATTCTTTAGTACTTAAAATAATGGCTTTCATTGTCTTTTTAAACTGGTATGAGTTGCCTCATGGGAAGAGAATGAGAAATTATGAGAAGCAAACCAGATGTAAAATGGAAAGGAGAATTCATTATTTAATCATTTAGATGAATAAGAGAATTGTGTATTTTTGGGGAAAATTAATGGTAGAATCTATGTCAAATTGCCAGTATGAGAAATCCAATAAATTTACATTGTATGTGACACATTTGTATAAATGAATACCTTTACTTAAATAAGGAGGGCAAATTTATGGTTTACAATACAGAGTTAACAGTCTAAATTTAACAAATGGGCTCCAGCAATGGATGTGACTATTTTTTTTGATATACTGAAGACAAGGAGTTACGCTAATCAAAAGGATTATGACCAAATCGGGCCAGAATTAACACTGGTAGGTGGATAGTGAGATTGAAAATATTAATCTATTTTAAGGAATAGAGACATACTGCAATTGTGGGTTCCATGTAAAGTTTTAAAACATTAATTTAAGCGGTATTACAATTTTTAGTGGCAGTAAAAAATTCTTTGCATACTGGACCCAGAATTATTAGGCAGTGATTAAAGTGTCATCTGTGATTGGTCTTCAGTTTGCAGTGGTAGACAATGCCATGTAATTAAAAAATACACAGGATTGGAGGAAGATAAACCCCTAATGGGCTTTGAATTGTTCATGCCAAATCTTTTCGAATCCAATCTCTATAATTCATTTAAAGAATTAGAGAAATTAACCCAATGATTGGTTTGATAGGTGAAGGTAGAGCTTACCAAGCACCTAGTCAAACAGCATTTGAAATTTACACATCAGGGTAAAAAGGGAGTCCAGTTCCATTACCTGTGTCACCTATGGTTTTCCAAGAACTGGTAACTGAAAAATAACACAGCTTGTGCAAAGGAATAAGGATGTCCGTTTACATCCCCAGGAATTGAACCCAAGCCCTTCAGCTAGTATTCCAATGCTCAACCACACACTACTCCTCGAGGATAACAGAAGCTTTTGTCATCTTTATCTTTTAGTACATATCCCTGTGCACAGACAGTGGAGCTATGTTTGCAAAGAATATGGGTGGAGGCAAATGGGGGAGGATTTTTAAGCCTTGAGAAATTCTACTTCTAAATATACAAGTATCACAAAACTTATGACTTTGAATGAGTGCAACAATTTGCCCATTATGAGAAGGTGATATCAATTATTATAGATCAATTAAGATGCTATTCCATAGTTCATGATAATTAGCTACACTAGTATGATTGATTCAATTTAAATAAATAAATATTTAAACAGAAAATCACCTTTTTGTTAGAGTGAATTGTGGAATTTTATAAGCCAACTGTAAATTTTTATCAGTGAAGAGAACCGTCACTTGAAGAAAATAAAGCTGATCTCAATTTCATCCCTGCACCACACAAATAATGTTAAATCATGAGTGAAACCATTACATGCCGGCAAATCTTATTCATTTATGCACAAACACACAAATGCTCAGTTATGAAGGCATTGCTAGAAGCCATCCGGTGAACCGGTTTATCAAGTGATGACATATACACAATTCCTGACCTATATTCCAGGTTTCCAGCATGGTGGCCCTTGAAAAATACCAACACCTGGATAATCAATCCCTCATTTTGTCACCCCTCCATAAAGTTTTCTGGGCTTTTTCATCTAAGATCAAACTTTGTTTCAACAATCTTTTCACAGCATCTAGATGACTACTGAGTAGCAAAATTGTCCCTGTATCCTAACTGGATTTTCCTCTTGTACGTGAGAGCACCATCATAATCCAGAATTGTAAATGAGAAAATACCAATTTTGTGAGTCCTTTAAAGAAACCAGAGTAATTATGGCATTGTCAATGGCTGTTTTAATGTATCTGGCTAAAACATCATGTACAAGACAATCCAGGTGAGCAGATGTAGATTCAGACTTGTCACCTACGATGTGGCAAGAGGTTGACCGAATCTACATGGCCATGTTATATAATTTCTACCCCATCTTTGAACAGAACAATGGGTGTCTAGACTAAAAAAACACATTTAGGAAGTCACAATTTCTTGAGAATTAAGTCAAGTTTTCTAAACTATATTTTTTGTGTGAAGAATATTTTTTATCCAAAATAACTCTTGACATTGGAAACAATGTCTTCGCCAGTTTTAATTAAATTTTTCTAATTTCTTGACCACTGCCAATGTTAATTAGTGAACATGATTCATCAATTTGAGGGCATTTTTCTATGAATGACATATAAGCAAAAATGGAACTTCATCTTGGCAAATTTGAAAAGCCAATACTGTTATTTTCACACATCCTTAGATAATTACAAAAGGTATCATAGCAGTAGTTTCATAAAATTGATGCACTAAATTTTCTCAATAGGATAATGCTTAGAAATAGATATTTCCAACAAGAACTTATTTCCACCCGTCATATTTACCATACATTCACAACATGTTTAATTGCTAGACACACAGTTCATAACATTGAAAATCTGAAGCTTCTCACCTTTACTTCCATTTTCAGCTTTGTCAGCAAAGTACACAAGGCGAGCAGCATGGAAAAGTGCCTCAGAAACATAGTGGAATACCAAAAGGCAAATGCCCACACGGTTAAAACTGAAATAAAAATACCACATAAGTTATTATAATGCCCTACTTTCACTGGAGTTCAAAATATGTTTACAGTTTAAGGACCGTTTAACTTTACAAAACCGATTCAAAAATTAAACCAAACATCGTCGAGTATGAATCAAGGGGGATATGGAGATGGGTATCGAGAAAGTAATGATAAAAACACCAAGATACTGTTAAATCACAAATTAAATTAAGGCTAACTGTTAAAAAAGCAACTTACTTGAGCAAGTAGGCAGCAGCAATGAAAGTGAGGTGAAGAGCTGCATACCGGACACGAGATGCCATTTCCTCACGCTTCACCTTTTGAAAGTACAACTCTGGGAAACAATGAGTCCAGTATGCCAACTGAACAACATAGAAGAATTTGAACATGAATGGCATCAATGTATGAGGATACCCTTCCCACAGTGAAGGGACATTTAACAATAGGTTTTCCCTGAAAGAGAGGATTAATAGCCTGGTGTGAGCATGGGTATTACAGATTAATTGTACCAAAGCAAACATATGGAACACGGTTTGTTGTTTTTAAACTCCACCAAGGCCAAATCACAGTCAATGATATTGATAAATACTTCCAAATTATTATGAAAACATTAAACTACCATTTATTACCTGAAAATCACATCTCCTCCCCAAAGAATGGAGACTAAGAAGAAAATTAGTAACTGTCCCGATTCGTTGAACTTACTATGCTTCGCCTTGGAAAGATGCATCTTTCGACTGATTTTCTAGTGTAAAAAATTAAGTGTTAGGCACATATTAAATAAAACGCTTTAAAAAAATATTCAAATTTCGAAATAGGTACTTACGTCGAGGACGTATTCCTGAATAATTGCATGCATAACTATGCATATAAGAAAATAGAAAAATACTGCACAAAAATCCTTCCATCCATATGTATAGTGTACCGATTCCCTAATATCAGTTACTTCATGTTGGTCGGCAGTTACATTATAGTGAACTGCAATAAACATATATGCAATCGGTGATGTGACCTGAAAAAGAACAAAAATTTAAACCGATCCCAAGCCAAAGACACATATGTCTCAAAAACAGTCTATGAGCCACACGATGTGGGCTGTAAAGAAAACTGAACCTACCTGAAACATAAGTCCTATTACAAACACCATTGCAATGCACGATACAATATCGGCATGATTTTGAATAACAAATTCGTGACTTAAAATTGGAGGGTTTTTCGACGACGATTTCCTTCCTTTGAGACCCATTTTTGGGATAGCACCTCAATACCAGCCTTTAGAACCAACACCACTCGCTGCCAGCCTCCGTCTACGTGGTTGACGAAACCGGTCTGTATATCCTGCCGATCCTACTAAATGACATCCACGACAGCAGCCCGGAAAGACGTGTTGTTCCAGACGCTGCCGATTTGGCATATTCTTATCAATGGAACAATTTAATACTATTCCTAATGATTTAAAATTCCGTAAAGTGAAATATAAACTAATTTAAAATTTTAATTTTGATTTTATAGCGCGTTATATTTAATAATTTATCATAACTCTTCTCTGTTTAATTAGGTGTTTTTCATAATTTGCTCTTTTGGATAATTCATATTTTCCTGTTGTTCTTTTTGGATCTAATAATCGAAGATTTGTGTTTGTGATAAATTATGAAAAGTAAGCAAGGGAATGAGTTTATATCGTGGAATTAACTAAATTGTTAGTTTGCGTTGCGTATATAAATAAGCGTTTAGCGGAAATGGTCAGGTACTGCTTTCATGAAAATTATTAACTAGGTCATCTGGGGTAGTCAGATTTTAACGCCCGTGTTCATTGACCCGGGCGTATTGTCTTCCTTGATCTGGACACTAAACTTTCTCTTAAAGAAAGTTTTTGTTTTAAGTATGTTCTTTTAAATCATAATACAACTGCCCTGCCCAATGTGTTTTTTTATTCGCCGGCATTGTTAAATCATGTTCGGGTTCTTTAAGGCATTCACCTTCACCATGGCATATAAAAGTTACGAACGTGCATGCTTTTTGTACTATACAACTGATAAAAATATTAGTTCTAAATACTTAAATCACCTATAGTCCGGGATTACGCATAAGGACGGTTTGAAATATTCCAGGGGACAAAAGGGACTTGTATTCACTTGTAGCATTTACATAAGATTACAATTGATACGT
This sequence comes from Hetaerina titia, assembly GCA_037158775.1. Lineage (NCBI taxonomy): Eukaryota > Metazoa > Arthropoda > Insecta > Odonata > Calopterygidae > Hetaerina > Hetaerina titia. Next base: position 123,117,673 of record CM073770.1, on the reverse strand, counting down.
TTAAACAAATGAACTGATTTCATAAACCTCTCTGCTAGTTGTTTGACCAACCAGAGCATATACGTCAACCTGACCTTAAAGTACGGATCAACAATTCCCGATTGATTATTATTGCTGAACAACCTTTCATTTACTTGCCTCTCCTTGCAAAAAACAACTTTGCACCAGACAACCGTAAGTCCCCCTTCAATTCTACATACTCCCTCCCACCCTTCATTCAGTCCATCATGCCTATTCTATTCATTCTCCCTAGCAACCCCATCTAACACAGTCCTCAGCATTGCATATCCTATCAAAACCACCTGGATCCATCTTTCATGCCTCCCTTTAACTGCTCCCAACAATCTTCTCCCCCACCATGCCCAGCATTTCCTCGTTTGTTTTCCTTTCAGTGCACAATCTTTCCATCCTTCTCCTCACCCACACTTCAAAAGCATTCAATCTATCCATATCATCCTGCTTCAAAAACCATATTTCCACGCCGTACTTAACTGTGCTCCATATCAACGTTTTGCCAAGCCTTTTAACATCCTTACTCAATGTCCCTGTCATCGATTCTCTTCTTCTTGTGAAAGCTTCTTTGCCCAGTGAAATTCTTCTCCTTTTGTCCATACTGCGTTGACCTTTTTGTTCCAAAACATTTTTGAGATAGGTTTACTGTTCCACCTGCTCCAGTGCTTATTTTACATTTGGCTTAGCTTTTTTGTTTCTAGAAAACCACATAAACATCTTTTTTTACATTTATTCTCATTATATATTTGTCACTCTGACTTTTCAATGCACTCAGTGGAGTTTGCAACCACCTGGCTGACTGACAAAGTTAAGTTGATCATCCTTGATGGATTTCCCATTGACTTTCATTTCTATCCCGGGTTCTTCCCATGTCTCTCTAACCGTTTCCTCCTTATAAAATTTTACTTTAAACAGCTTAGATGGTAATGGACACCCCCATCTCAGTCCTCTTCCAAGCACTGCCCATCCGGACTCTCCATCCCCCACTTGCAACTGAGCAGTGTGAGACATGTAAAGGTTGCAGATTAGCTTCTTATCCCTTCAACCTATTCCTATTTTCTGCAACACTCTTTAATTACATCTGATTCTATTAAATGTTTCTTTAAAATCTATGAAACAGACAAATACATCCTCATTGTATTGCAATTCAACAATTGCAGAGTGTAACAATCATTTGCCTTTACCCAGTGACTTCATCACTGCAGTGGTATCTCTCCTTCCTGAACCCAAACTGATTAACCCCTAAGTAGTCATTCACCCTGATCTATTTCACCATCCTCTTAGTGATGATCCTGAGAATCATGTATAACCAAACCCTGTGTTGTAGTCCTCAAACATGGCTACCTTTCCCTTTTTTGGGTTAGGAATTAAAACACCTGATGAAATCTTCCAGTTGAATTCCTCAATCTTAAAGTTCGTAAAAACTCTTTCTTCTTCATTTTCATGTACTCTTTAAGTAGTTATTCGAAAATGTTGTCTAATGCCATGACTTTATCTGATTTCAATTCTCTTCATGCCTTTCTTTTTGCCATTGAGTAAGCCCAGACCTAAATTGTGCTTATCTAGGTCACATTATTTTTCTGTGTCTAATATTGCTTGCCCAATGTCTTTGCAATATAGTTTCTCTATTTATTCCTTTTATCTCTCTTGAATGAAATTTTGCTTTTTACTTCTTGACAGTGCTTTCACCTTCCTGTACAACACACCAATTTCACCCCTTCTCTGTTAACATTCAATATCCTTGAGCTGCATCTTATACTGTTCTGATTTTTTCCTTCATCAGATCGTTATTTCACCCTTTCTACTAAATTCTGTCTTTATATTCTTCCATTTCATTATCTCATCCATCTTTCCAATAATTTTTTCCTGTAATTTGTTCCTGTGGCCTTTTCCTATAGTTTCATTTGTGACTTTCAAAATCCTTTTTTTGATGTTTTCCCATTTTTTTCATCAATAATACCCAGCTCTGTTTTCTCATTCATGAGTTCCTCTACAGTCTGCTGATAAAAAAACCATAAACACAGTAATCAACCCGAAGGTCAGTTTAGTAGGTGATGGTAGAGCTCACCCATGTACCAAGCCCGACGGCATGTGAATGTGAGTAGGGGGGCCAGTTCCTTTCCCTGTGCCGGTTATGGTTTCCCAGGAAGATCTGGTACCCGAAAAATCAACTAGCTTGGGTGGAGCTGCAGGTGCCCAAAGTGCCTTGCCCGGGAATCGAACCCGGGACTCTCCGGTCAGTAGTCCAACGCTCTACCCGCTAGACCACCGCGACCCGCAGTCTGCTGATATTCCTTCCTTTTTAGTCTGGTTAATGCTTCTATGTTCCATCTCCTATGCTACTGTATCTATTTTATCTTTTCGAATTGAATGCTGTACTTCAAAATTACTAAATTTTGATCAGAGTCCACATCTGCTCCCGGGAAACTGTGGGATTTGATCACTTTGTTCCTAAATCTGTGCCTAACCCTAATATACTCTACTTGAATAGCAAATTTTCAGGCGTGGCTTGGTGGAAATCCCGAAACCCCTATCCCTGTAATCCCTATTGCCATTACTTGTGGCAAACTTTTCTTCTAACCACCCCCTCATTTGAAACATCCTCCATTGGTACAGATAAAGAGATGATGTTTTCAGTGTTTGGACAGGAACAGTTGGACAGTTTTCTAACCTCTCTAAATTCCAGAGATAAACTTTTGAAATTCATCAGAGAAATAAAAACAGATGGATCCCTTATTTTTTTTTATTTAATCATCTCTGTGATAAATAATAGGTTTGACTTTTCTGTGTTAAGAAGAGAGTGTTACACAGATTTGGTAATTCACAATAGCTCAAGACACCATGTTTCTCAGAAGCTATCAATACTATAGTGAAAGTCTAATCAACAGCCTTAATAGGGAAAATCAGTCCAATTCTACCCTGTATGGCAGTGCCACAGAAGAACAACCTCGGGGGAGAAGATTCCCTTTCCTAGGCAATATTTTATTGAAAGTGCAAAGGATCCTGCTGAAGGACAAAGTGAAACCTGCCTTCTACAAGAGGAAGAAAAATCGAGACAAGGGTGGAGGAACACAAAGCATGCTTCGGGAAGAACATCTCATCCCTCTTCATCAAATACCTGAGCAATTGTGGCCACGGAAGTGACTTCTCCCCCATTATACTACATGCAACAACAATTCAGAATTGGTGCGACACATGGCCATTGGAATTAAATTTGAAAAAATGCATAGTAATACATTTTTCGGAAAAGAGTAATTCCCTCCCATATAATTACAAAGTGAAACAAACCAAAATCGCGAGGGTAGATTCCTTTAAATACTTGGGTGTAACAATTACTCACGATCTGTCCTGGGGAAAACACATACGAGAAATATGCGGTCGTGCTAATAAAAAATTGGGATTTGTGAAAAGAGTGCTAGGTAAATGCGACGAAAAGGTGAAAGAACGATGTTTCCTTGCCTTGGTCAGGCCCCACCTAGAGTATGCTGCCAGTATATGGGATCCTCATAATATAAATTTGATTTTGGAATTAGAACGAGTTCAGAGGAGGGGGGCTGGATTTGTCAAACATTGTTATGACCAACGCAGCAGCGTATCTACTTTGCTGGACAATTTAGGTTGGGATTCTCTTACACAGCGGCGTTTCCAATATAGATTAAACTTATTAAAAACATTTAAAGATGGGCCCTTTTCCGATGACATCAAGGATATAATACGAACCCCAACGTATTACGGTCGAAGGGATCACGAATATAAGACTAGAGAGATAGACTGCAAGACTGATAGGTTTAAAATGTCATTTTTTCCAAGAACGATAAGGGACCAGAATGCTTGTAGCCGAAATCCCTCAGGATTCAGTTCAACACAAGAAGTATTAACGTAAAGGCTAGGGACTACATGTGGATATATATGTATTTGTTTATATTTTTTTGTTACAGGTTCCCCCCACCTTCCCCCACCTATATGAAAAACCTCAACCCCCTCATTCCTTACCCATTCCTTCTGGTGCTACACCCCCTGGATGCACTAGAACAACTTGGAGAGGCTACAGCATGCAAATTCGGGAGCATTTATTTTGACAAATGAATTTTTATGTCCCTCTACCTGTCCATTATTACATTTCCCTATGACCAACCCTTTCACCCCAGATTCCCACTGGCTGACCAGCCCATCACCAAACCACCCTACATCAGGCCATTAGTGTTCTCATGTGGTCCCCCACCAAATCATCATGTGATTAACTAGTAGGCCATCCTTTTTCATTACTCCGGTCTTCCTTCCTTTCCCTTTTTCTTCCCTCCCCCAATGCAGCCTTTCCCTCAGTTTCCCTTTCCCACCTTTATCCTTTGTTCTCTCCTCCTCTTCTTACCTCCCTCTCTTTCCCAGCAAATCTGTGCTCTAAGATGCTAATTTTACCTGAAGATAATGTGATGAAACCTAGGCTTGTAATATGTGTATGCTGGAAAGCAAAGTGTCTTCCTTCATCATAATCTAATTGATATCTCTCTGAGTCCCTGAGAATTTTCCATGTATACCTATACCTTTTGTGTTATCTAAACCAAGTGTTCATAATAATTAACCCCTGTATCCTGCAGAATGCTATTGTTTTCTCCCCGTGTTGATTTCTTCTTCCTCATCCATATTCCCCTACCTCACTACTATCTCTTCCTTCACCTGGCATCACATTCCAATCCCCCATCACTATCATGTTTACCACCAGGAACACCTGCAATTATGTCCTCCATGCTTTCTCCCATCATCTCCTGCTTTATGTTATCTAGTTTTACTATCCTCAATCACCCTAACATTCCAAGTCCCTTTTTTAACCAGTTCAGTCCCCTTCCATTTGCAAGGGTTTTGGGAAATGATGACTACAGAAACCTTCCTCTCTAACTGCCAGGCACGAGACACTACCATTTGAACCAAGTCCCATAGTTGCCAGGACTTATACTTAGATTTATGTCCATCATAATAGAATGGGATAAATAATGGAGGTGGTTTTCTTTTGCCTGTTTTTAATGTGACACCATCACTCAATGGCCACCCCACTGGGGTCAGACATCTTAGCTGCTGCCTCATAATGAACAGATACTGTGGAAGCTACCTGTCAAATGGCACCTAACCTTTGACCTCTTTGGCATGGGTGTCCCTACTAGGAGCAAATATCATTTCTCCCACCAGTACAGCTCTAGGGGTCATCAGAATGCACAAGCCCTTCCTCCATGTCAAGGTTCTAGTCCATGAGGAGGGTCTTAAAAGATTGTAAACCTAATATTTGTCATGAAAATAAACTAGATTAAAAATGAAAGTAATAATTATCAGAATACTTGAAGTTTTTGACATTCCATTTGTTCAATCCTATTAAAATATTTCCTTAAGTGGTAGTAACCTCAGATTTCAGATGGAGACTAAACAATAGACACAGTATTATTATAGTGAACCAGTGCCAAATGCCATCGTGCATTAACAAAGCCATGGAAATGGCTTCTCATGTTTATACTACATTGATATGAAGGTTGAAAATTGAATTTATTGAAGGTTTTATCCATGAACAAGTGTGTGTTCCCCAAGCCAAAGGTCCATTGACTAGGGACACTACAAAATATTTGTATTGATGGACAGGGGTAAGCAAATTCACAGATACGAGGGATGTTCAAAAAGTATCGGACTTTTGTTAATTAAAAGTGCATTTATTGAACTAGAGCTACAAACTTTTAATCCCCTTCAAAGTAGTCTCCTTGGTGATGCACACACTTCTTCCAGCGCTTCTGCCACTGTTCAAAATATTCCTGGAAGGCGTCTGTCTTTTGGAATGCTGTTAAGCTTGGCCGTAGTATTCTGTTTAATGCCTACTCTTTCTTGAAGTTCCTTTCAGGGGCATTTTCAGCTCGGGAAATAGCCAGAAGTTGCAGGGAGTATGGAGATTTGTGAACCAGAGGAGTGTCGTTTTTAGCAAGAACACTCTGAATTAGATGTGCAGAGTGGGCAGGTGCATTGTGGTGATGGACAAGAACCTCAAGATGGTATTCTTTTGCGATGGTTTGGCCGTGTGGTGCGTACTCGTGATGCACCACTCCACTGGAGTCAAAGAAGACTTCCAACATTACCTAGACTCGGCTGCAAACTTGCTGTGCTTTTTTTGGTCTTGGAGATGTTGTGTGTTTCCACTGCGATGATCACATCTTGGTTTTCGGGTTGTATCCATAAACCCAGGATTCATCACCAGTGATCACTGTGTTCAGGAAGTCAGGGATACTGTTTGCACTGTCCAGCATGTCTGGTGCAATTTCAAGGCGAAGTTGTTTTTGCTCCATTGTCAGCAACTTTAGAACAAATTTTGCCGACACTTCTCATTTTCAAATCCTCAGTTAAGATTGAATGTACTGACCCAATGATGACTCCAATTTCTTCGGCTGGTTCTCGGTTTGTAAGATGACGGTCCTTGGTGACTGAAGTTTGCATTTGTTCAATAACATTCTCATTCTGCCTTGTCGATGGCCTGTCTCAATGCGATTCACTTTCCACTGATGTTTGACCTTTTTTGAATCGATTGTACCACTCTTTTATTCGTGTACTGCTCGTGGCAGACTCCCCAAAAGCCTGTTGAATCTTGCGAATTGTTTCCACTTGCAAATCACCAAGCTATTGGCAAAATTTAATGCAGTAACACTGCTCAAATTTTTCTGTCATTTTATAACTTGATAAAAACCACCGAGCACAACAGAGAGGTCTACACTACTAGGCTGACTGCCGGAGACTGAAGCTTTGTCATGACACGAAATAGTGCATGTGTGCACATGACAGTCCCCTCCACATCCCCAATAAGCTTGGCCACCAGTGCTTCATTCGTTTACGTGGGAGGACAGAAGGTCCGATAATTTTTTAACAGCCCTCGTATAATTGTAAACATATACGTAACACTAATAAGACTTTTAAGTGCCCATTAAAGATTTGGAGTTGATGCTGTCAATTTGCAATATTCAATAATAAGGCATTAAATACTATCTATTGTATTGATCACAAATTAGGTGTTTATAAGATGACAATTTAATTATGCCCATAGGGATAGTTAAGAACCTCTCGTACATTTTGAAAAAGTATTTGTTTCAAAAGTTAAAGGCATTATCACATAATCAAGTTTCTTTTGTAGAAATATTACTTCCTATATCCCATAATTGGCATGATCAAATCACCAATTCATCTATTTACTTGGTCAAACTTCTAGTATTTATGTGCATAAGTTTTAATTTGAGCTTTGTTTTTCTATTCTATATTGAAAAAAATATTCCTCTGTCTGCTCACAGAATACTTCGATAGTTTTTTGGTTTCTATGAGGGCTGTTCAGTATTGGATGATCATTTTTTTAACAACGAATGCTTACTTAACCTCCAGATTTTAAGAGTCCTCATCCACGTCATCCCCATTGAGTACATTGCACTTGTTCCACCTTTTTTCCAGTCTTCGAAGGCATGCGGGAAGCCAATTTTTCAATAAGTGCTTCAAAATCTCCTCAGCAGCCTTCACCACTGCTTCTGTAATATATATATTAATTTCCATAAAGTTGTTTATTTACATGGGGGCACAGGAAAAAGTCTTATGGGGCTAGGCCCCATATATATATATATATATTTATGTGTTTTCCAATCCCCTTTCCTTATACCTATTTCTATGTTTGAATGAATATTTGTGCACCGTATGGCGGGACTTCGTATTTGAATGTATATATATATATATATATATACATTGGATATATATATATATATATATATATATATATATATATATATATATATATATATATATACATTGGATATATATATATATATATATATATATATATACATTGGATATATATATATATATATATATATACATTGGATATATATATATATATATATGCGGGTCGCGGTGGTCCAGTGGGTAGAGTGTTGGACTACTGACCGGAGGGTCCCGGGTTCGATTCCCGGGCAAGGCACTTTGGGCACCTGCAGCTCCACCCAAGCTAGTTGATTTTTCGGGTACCAGATCTTCCTGGGAAACCATAACCGGCACAGGGAAAGGAACTGGCCCCCCTACCCTGATGTGTGAATATTCACGAGCCGTCGGGCTTGGTACACGGGTGAGCTCTACCATCACCTACTAAACCGACCTTCGGGTTGATTACTGTGTTTATGGTTTATATATATATATTATTGTATTGTATATCATTATATATATATAGATGATTTCTTCGAAGTAACACGGAAGTGTTGAATAAAAAACTTAGACAGTAACACACAGCACGAGAACACATAAAAAGAACACTCACAATATTATCTTGATAATTTCGACGGACTTGAGCTCCGTCTTCTTCGGAAGATAAGATATGACTAAGGAAAAGGGTACGCGGTGCAGAGAGAGTATGGGACGAGGGAGAGGGGAAAAAACAGGTAGTGGGGGAGGGGTGAAGGAGGGGTATATGGAGGGGGAGAAAGTGGAGCGGGGAACAGGTGGTGGGAGAGGGGTGAAGGAGGAGGTTATGGAGGGGGAAAGGGAGGCCAGAGGGGAGCGGAGATGGAATAAGGAGGATGCGGAAATAGTAACAAGCGACACAGAAAACTAACAATTCATCCACAGATCCCACAACACCCATGACCAAGGCATCAACTCACCAAGTCATCATAAGGGCTTGACAAGTCAAAACACAGGACAAGGATGACAAAATGTATGCGGATGAATAAATTGTCCCACCACCTCGCAAGAAACAAATCCACCTGGGGCTGAGATGGATGGAGGTGGATTTGTTTCTTGCGAGGTGGTGGGACAATTTATTCATCCGCATACATTTTGTCATCCTTGTCCTGTGTTTTGACTTGTCAAGCCCTTATGATGACTTGGTGAGTTGATGCCTTGGTCATGGGTGTTGTGGGATCTGTGGATGAATTGTTAGTTTTCTGTGTCGCTTGTTACTATTTCCGCATCCTCCTTATTCCATCTCCGCTCCCCTCTGGCCTCCCTTTCCCCCTCCATAACCTCCTCCTTCACCCCTCTCCCACCACCTGTTCCCCGCTCCGCTTTCTCCCCCTCCATATAACCCTCCTTCACCCCTCCCCCACTACCTGTTTTTTCCCCTCTCCCTCGTCCCATACTCTCTCTGCACCGCGTACCCTTTTCCTTAGTCATATCTTATCTTCCGAAGAAGACGGAGCTCAAGTCCGTCGAAATTATCAAGATAATATTGTGAGTGTTCTTTTTATGTGTTCTCGTGCTGTGTGTTACTGTCTAAGTTTTATATATATATTATATATATATATATATATATATATATATATATATATATATATATATATATATATATATATATATATATATATAATGATTTGTTTCTTAGTTAAATCTAAATTTGATGTTATTCTGGGAGCACGTGTCAATGCATGGGTAACCTGATTGCAATGTGCTACCTGATTCTGTTCTCTAAGATAGAATTCAATGTAATGATACAAATTCAATGACTAAGTTTTTCCCGACCATTTCTTGAAGTTAATTTTCTTGTTAATTATTCCATTAATTTACAATATTACTCTGATATTAGGTGTATGTTTATGGTTGTTTTTATTAGGTGTATGTTGTGCTGTTGGCTGATGATTTCATCAATCATATGCCATTGACAAGATGCCTATCTACTATGCATCCCATTTAGCCAACATTTGAGGTCACTTTAAAAATATTACTCTCGTTTAGACTAATTTAAACAACTTTAGTCTTATGCAAAATAATATTTACAGTAATTAGGTTGAGATTTTAGCAAATACTCTGGAATTGATTATGCACTTCCACTGTTTTCAATACTGCAATAAATTACTTTCTATCCACTCGCTGCTTTGTACAACCTTTCCCTAAATTCTGGTGTATCCCCAAAATTTTGAAAAGACAGTTGTGTTGCCCTCATTCTTTAAAAATGATAACATCTATGTTAATAATTACAGATCACTTTCAATTATTTCAGTTATTATGTGTGCACTAAAGTTTTTGCAGCGTTTATGATGCACTCCCTCCCCATGGATTGAAACAGCTTGACATGAAGGGCTCGCATTTTCTAATGAATTCAATGAATTTTGCTCCTGGTAGGGTCACCCATGGGTAGGTTAGGAGCCAGATGGAAGGTACTGTGTGAAGGTTCTGTTCCTCAGTGAGGCAGCTGTAAATGTATCTTGACTCCAATGGGGTGGCCATTGAGTGATGGTGTCATATTGAAAGCACTATTGAGGAAGTCAATGGGAAACCACCTCAATTATTTATCACAAACTCTTATGATAGATACTATAAGGAAAAGGATTCCGGTCAATGATGAGACTTGGCCCTATGGGCCATGTGTGTCAATTCCAGCAGCAGGAAAATAAAGGCTTTTGCAGTGGTCATTTCATGAAATCCTTAAATAGCAGAACTAATGGCAGCATTGGAGAAGAATACTTAAAAGAGGACCGAGCCAATTAAAATAGGGACTGAGCATGCTAAGATGATGATGAGGACAGGAAAATTATTAAGTGGTGGATGGACAGAGGGTACGTGTATAGATATTTTAGGGTTGTGCAAGTTGAGACAAGATTAGTGGGGTTTATTGGAGTGACAATTATAAAGTATTATACTTGGTCATTATCTAGGTCTACATGCCAACAAGTAACCATAGGGGGGAAGAAATAGGGTATAAATTACTTAGAGGAAATAAATATGGGAGATTGGTGAGTGAAGGGAGATATTAGATTGAGTAGGGGGCTATTGTAAAGGAATGAGGAATGACCACAGAGAGAAATCTCCTGGAAACTGGGCTCGATTACAGTGAACACCTTTACACAAAACAGGCATAGGTATGCATGGAAAATTACCAAGGATTCAGGAATGTATCAAATTATATTATAGTTAGGCACAGCGTGATGAATTTGCGAGTTTTCCAGGAGAATAATTTATTATTAATTAAGTGTAACATCGGATTCAAGATGTAAAACAGGTATGAATGATGAGTAAATGGATTATAGAAGCATTAAATGGAGCAAAAAGGAAAGAGTGCCAGGTAGCAGAGAAAAAATTATGAAGACGGAGAGAGATACCATAGATGAAAGGTGGGAAGTAACAAAAAGGGGATATCAAAATTCATAAATGGAACTATAGGAATAGTTAAAAACTAAAGGACAAGGAAACCATGCATTACAGATGAGATGATTAGGGATATAGATGAGATCATGCAAGAATGTGAATAGAGTATTAGGAAGAAGGAAACAGAAATAGGTAAATAATAACTGAGGCAAGAAACTACATAATAAGGCATTAATACTTGGAAGGGTAGTGGTGGATGCAGTGTGAGAATATTGAAAGTTTACAAAGGAAGGATAAAAGTGGTTCTCTGTACAGGAAGGTGAAAGAACTATGAGGAGGTAAGAAGAGAAAAACTGTGCCCGCTATTAAATGTTGTAGCAGGAAAATTATTGATCAAACTAAGAAAGATTCTAGAGAGATAGAAAGAATTCATAGAGGATCGAAATGATAAGGATATTAGACCAGCAATTTTAGGCATGAATAAGACATATGGAGATGCCTTAGATCCAGGCATACTTGATTTCAAGATAGAAGTATCATAAAGGGAATTTAAATAAAAAATGAGGCTGTGGGGATTTTTGAAATTCCTGCAGCACTACTTAAGGGTTTCTTACAAAGCTGATGGAAGAGCTTTATTGGGCCACGTTGCAGTATTTATGAGGGATGATTTGGCTAGAAGATTTTGTTGGATGTGTTAACTCCCAAATAAAAAAGGAAAGGTAACCAGATGTGAGGCCCATAGGACTAGAATTTTTTCTGCATGTAGCTAAGGTGGTATTTAGGATTATCAATTAGAAGATGGCAAATGATTACTTAGGGAATGATCAGGTCAGTTAAAGGATAGAGAGAGGAAGTTCTGATGCCATGCATGGATGCATGAAGTTGTTCATTCAGAGTAGATGGAATAAAAACAGCTGGATTTGTTTTTTTTTTGTAGATCTCAAGGGGGATTTGTTAGTGTGAATTGGTTAGAATGATGAATATTTTACAGTAGATGAGATAAGATTGGAGGTAGAGACGACTTATTCACAAGTACATCTCCCAGACTGCTCAGGTTCTTACGATGAATAGAGAGTCGGGATAGGTAGTGTTTGGAAGAGGTGTATGAAAAGGGTGCCTATTATCACTTATCCTTGCCAATGTATGTTTTGAGGAAATGGTAAAAAAGGGATGGGAGGAACTGGAGATAGGAATGAAAGTCAGTTGGGAATTCATAAAATCGGTTATGTGTGAAGATGATCAAGTTGGTCAATCAGCCAAGGGGTTACAGCCTGTGAGATACCATAGGGTATGAGATGGATGTAAATGTAAACAAATCAAAGGCTCTGAGGTCTTTGAGGAGCTGGAAGGCTAAGTTCATTGTTAAAACAGGAGGGCAAAAATTAGAACTGATGGGCATTAGAAAAAAGATATAGACATCAGAAGATGAATTGTATTCTGCAAAGGAGTTTTCTCAAGGATGAAGGAGTCAATGACATGGATATTCAGTAAAAATGTTAAGAAAACATTAATGAAAACTTTGATAGGGAGTGCAGTGTTGAATGGTGAGGAAAATCTAGTTGTTGGTTGATGGACATGTATTGTCACTCTAATCACTTTCTCTTTTGGATCATGAGAATCCCATTATCATCACCAGAACAAGCAAGATGATAGTGATAGATTGGAGGCTTTTGAAGTGCGAGTGTGGAGAAGGTTAAATGGATGGACAGATAAACCATTGAAAAAGGGCTCATTATGGTGGGGAAGGAGAGCGGGTTGGCTGTAAAGGTCCAAAGGAAGGAGGACAAGTGGATGCAGAGTATTTTGATTGGTGATGGAATGCTGAAGACTGTGACAGAGAGGAAGGTATTAAGCAAGGGAGTTTGGGAAGGAATAGGATGTTCAACAAAATGAAGGGAAATAGAAAGTATTCAGAATTGTAGAACAGTTTAATGTAGTGAGTAGCCCCAGGTGGTGTTTTTTGGACTGAGCTGGGAAGTATAGTTATGATCAGGCTATATCCGTCCAAAACCTACCTAAACTGTAAACTACCAATAATATGATAAAAGATATACTTCAGAACGTTTTCCCCTGAAGAATATTGTCATTAAGTACAATATTTTAGGTGATTTTTTTCTGTCTGCTTGATTTTTACCAATAGCTTTGGATGTAGCTCACTGCCTGATTCAGTTTACATGGATTTAAACACTTCTTTAAAGTTTATCACTCACTTTTGTTGTCCAACTTTAAAGCTTTCTTGGTGAAAGTCAATGTTTGCTATAATGAATCAGTAGTTAGCTGTTTTTAGATAAGGCGAAAACAAATGTTATCAACTTTGGCCATATAAATGACATTGTGTTTAGTGAAGTAACACTGTTTTTTATAGGGTATGAAGTGTGATGATTTAGGCTGATTGTGACATCGTTCCTCCCAGGAGAAATAATTCAACAGCATTGGAATGATTGGTACTATATAAATTTTGGAGATCCCTTCAAATAAGTGTGGAGTTTGTTATATCTGTTAGGTAAAGCTTATACTGTCAGTTTGGAACTGAGTGTGAAAAATTTCAAAGATTGAAAAAAATCATCAAAAAATCTTAGCTATCTTTGTCATTACACACAATAACCAGTCTAAAGTTGTATTGTCATGAATTGTTTTAAATATATAGCAGTGGAAAGAAATTTTGAATTTGGGTATTCTCCTTTTGAGGGAAATATACTTCCTCCCTAATTAAAATATTTCCTAATGAAATCCATAACAAACTAGATATCTTAATGGTTGCTGAGACATATATCACCTGGAGTGATTGATAAAGAATAATGTACTCGTGAAATGACAAAAATATATGTAGAACAAAGCAGGAGTTGACATCTTATTAAAGCAAGGTAAATAGAGAAGACATGCTATGAGTATATATTGAGATGGGATTCTCATGATCCAAAGGAATGAGTGGATAGAATGACAATGCATTTTCATCAAGTCATTAGAATGAAGAATAGAACTATGCATGGACAACTAAGAAATTCTTAGTTTATGTACAAGGATCAAAAGAAAAGCATCTGGTAATTTAGACATTATTGTAAGTGGCATGAAATAGTAGAATAGGGCAAAGAGAAAGAAATTGGGTAAATGCTATGGAAGAAAGTCTAGGAAATGTATGATAGAAGTATATGATAAAAGCAAATACTTTTTGAGTGGCATCATTTGATATTCATATAAAAGGGACAGATCCAGATACCAAGGTGGTTGTATCCTTATAGAGGTAAAAGTACCAAGTAAGACAGTTTTAAAGTATGTCAGTAGAGAGATATAAACCACACCTCACAGTTCTTGGAGAGCTGTCAGCTAGGAATGGTGGAGGAAAAGATAAAATATAATTGGGAAATGTGAAAATTGTAGTGGAAAATAGTGCCAGAGAAAAATATTGAGCCCCTAAATCAGATAAAAATTTAAGATTACTGATTCATGTATGAATGAAAATCAGCACTGAAGGGAGCTGAAAAAACAAAAGTTGAAGAAGAACAATTTTTGAGAAAAAAAGCTAATAAATACAAAAAATATTAGATAAGAGCGCTTATTGAAAAAAGATGAAACACTAAAAACTCAAGAAAGGAAGGTGAGAAAACTCTGCGAAAAGTTATGAAATTAATTTATAGATAAAATGAAGTATTTCAAGAGTTGGAAGTTAGTGTGAGGATGATTGAAAGCTTGAAAAAGAGAAACATGTTTAAAAAAACTACTGTTAATTTATTAATCCAAGGGACTTAAGTGCAGAATAGGATGAAGCATAGTTTAAGTAAAAAGTCATGAGATATGTACATGCACTATGTGGGAATAATCACTGTATCAAAGTAACATATTTCTACCAAATATTTGTTCACTATTTTTTAAATGAAGGGGAACTCCTAAGCAAATTTTACCTTTTTGGCAACATTATATAGTTTCACTCTCATATCATATCATGAGATCTTCATGTAAACTATCAATCATAAAAAAACATTTTTTATAATTGATAGTTTACATGAAGATCTTTATTGCCTTTGGTTTCGTATGCAGATATGTATGTAAAAACATTCAAGCTAATGAATTGGCATTTTGATGGAAGAATAAATTCAATGCAATAACTAACATCTAAGATATGACTGGGAGTATGAATGCTAATGCTGAGGGAGACACAAAACAGGTTTTGTAGCAAGGGCTAAAATATCGGGAAGGTTTTTAAAGGGAGGTGATATTACATGGAGGTAGATGGCCTGTGCCCTGATCTCTTTGGATGAAAATTCAAATGACAGTGAACTGATATGAAAGATATCAAGGTGACCATTTAAGGAAGAGAATGAGAAAATCAACTAGGCTCTTTGAAGTTAACTAAATGATTTCATTTTGAATGAAATTACCAAGAATGATAACAACTTTGGAGAATAGCTGAAGGGCAAGCACTGTTCCATAGTAGTGACATCTATGATAAGAAGTTCAGTTATGCAAGGAACACTGGATAATGAGTCATACATAGAGAATGCATTTATGTGAATTATCAACTAAAGAATAGAATAAAAGTTACACTGCTACTTTGGAAACAAATTTATATCCGGAAAGAATTGCACATGCTAAAACAACATATCGTGCAGTTGGCAAGTATTTGGAGGAGATCATTGATAATATCAAGTGGAAGAATGTAGAAATTATTTTGAATGAATGCCACAAATGTCTTCAAATTCTAAAGTTTCTTCTTCCAAAAAATTTTGGAAGAAGAAACTTTGATTTTACATTTTCCCCAATTTGATGCATTTTTATAATCCACCAAAATTGTAACCTAATACCAAGAGACAATCTGCAAATCTGAAAATCATTCATGGTACCCTCAAAACATAATTGTTCCAAAAAAGTGAAAATATCATTGCTATTGTAATATGTGGGTGCCATTTTTAAAGTTTGAGATGGTCCAAAATTGAAGATTTCTAAGTATTCTGGGGTATGTTGTCGAATTAGATGTAGCTTGACACTGTAACAACTGAGAGCAGGAAATTTGAAGGAGGAGAGAATGAGATCCTCACAAATATTTTAAGCTTTGAGCACTTATTAGCAAGACTCATGGTTGGTCCTATATTATAGGTTCCGTAAATATTTTAATGCGACCTACACAACAGTCAACTCAAGTGATCTGAAAATCTCTGGACCAAGAGAGCTTTTTAAGAAAAAGAAGTGGGTGATTTTTGGTGGATGCAGAATTGGGAAAGAGTGAAAAATAAACTTAGAAAAATGGTTTGGTGAATTTCATTACACAATGAAGGTTCCTGTTCCGGTTTTATTTATTTCTTGATTGCGACAAACATTTCTAGACCCATTTATTCTAAGCACATGCATTTTCTAGGATGAAAATTACTCACTTTTGCTTGTTTCGTATGAGAAGCTTATAGCAACAATCTTAGTTTGTAAGTCCAAAAGTCTGCTCCACGATTTCGATTGTCAACTAGCTCAAAGGGTATGGTTTGAAAAGGAAATTCGCTTTTGAAAGCCAAAGGCAAATTCTCAATAAATTTCTACAAGGATGGTAGATGCAAACCATGCATTGCTTAACAGTTCCACCATTCTTTTCTGGTTGTGGCCACAACTCTCTTTAAACATGATTCAGGGGTAGGTTAAATGACAGGTTGTGTTAACTAGATATCTACTGAGGAGCGACATGAATGATGAAGGACCAAATCATGTTGGCCTGCTTTGCTAGAAAAGCAATGGGTGTGTTCTCTAGAATATTTTCAATTCTGTAGCTAATATACCATAAGCAAATAATTTTGAGTCGATTAATTAATTTGTTATTAAGTTATTTCATGATGCTTTTTCGTAACATATCACATACCCCAAAGTGAATTTCAAATATATAGGGAATGCCTATTGAACTAAAGTATGCATGTTTTAATACTGAGTCTGGTTATTACCATTTGCAAATGCGATAACAAAGTTCAACCCAGCAAATTACTTGTACTATAAAATATATTTCAAGAAACAGACGGCAAAAGATATCCTTCACTAGTGTTTGGCGTCCTCTCCCCGGGTCCCAACCATCATGTCGTTTGCGTCAGTCGGAGAAGACCTCTGCAGGCTAAAGAAGGGTGGCCACATCAGTATGAGAAGAGAATGAAAGGATCTTTGAAGTCATAGGAAGTCCAAAAGATTGACACACATTCTCCAATAGTCATAATAATTAGCTAAAAGTTGTGGCTAAAAATTACTCTCTTCGTGGTATTTGTATGAAAACCTTAAGTATTGGAAAAGCAAAAATAAATCATGGTGCCAGAAATATGAAATGAGACAGTTTGAATTAAATTATGTAGTAAAGAAATGCAAACAGGAGAAAATGGTTAATTAAGTCCTTTTATAACTCAATAATTTAAATACATGATTACCTACGCTAGTGAAAAATGTACGCAACATTAAATTAATATACACGATTCATGGTTAGCGGTAGAAAATTAACTCCTGAAGAAGTAATACTATGAGTATTACTTAAGAAATACTGAACAAAAATCGAAAACTTCACTACTACAACAATAGATTCATCTATAAATTTGGTTTCCCATATCTCTCTCTCCAAGGCCAATATTCGTCACGAACGGTGCCATGTCATCAGCGATTGAAAACTATTACCTGTTTCGTGAAGGACGGCAGGAATAATAAATGTCGAAAAATAAATAAATAGTAACTTCAATCATAACTAAATGGACTGGTGACCTAACACTTCTGTGGTGCACTCTACACGGGTGCTTGTAGGGGAAAGATGTAGAATAAGAAATTAAATGATTATGAGAACACCAATTTGATGTCGCTGGATAGACTTATTTTGCTAAAAATGTTCGAAACAGCTATTGCCAGGGAAAGGTATACATAATGTTTATAAACAATTTATTGATATTTTCATCACTGATTGTGCCCTTGCTCCACTCGCTCTACTCCAGGGGTCCACAAAACGAGGTCCTCATGCGACCTGCTATTACTGTCGATTTCTGAACAACACCGAAATCAGAAATTTCACATAATTCCATTATTATCGGTCAATTTTCTTGTTGCATTTAATCAGAAGTGTGTTTCTTGGTAAATATATTTACCTATTAATGAAATAGAATAATTTACATCTACATAAATACCCTGCGAGCCACCAAAAAGGTGTGTGGCAGGGGGTGTAGCACCATGAGGGAAGAAGGGTTGAGGGGGTTTGGGGTTAGGTGAGGAAAGGTGGGGGGAACCTGTAAGAAAAAAAATATATATATTCAAACAGAAATAGGTATAAGGAAAGGGGATAGGAAAACACATAAAAGGCGAACACATGACAAGTGGGGAAGGCGGTTTTTGAGCGTATCACGAAAGTAAAAATATTTCCTTTTCCGGGATTTGAACCACGGACCTTCCACTTTCCGGGCGGATGCTCTACCAGTTGAGCTAATAAGGAAAACTGGTTTACTTTGAGATCTTTGATCTTATAAAGCGCCAAAGTGCTCCGATAGATGTTGCCCGAGAGATGGCGTTATGGAGCTGTTTCACCCACCAAAGGAAAAATGGACGGGACACAATAAGGGGAAAGGCTAGTAGAAAAGCATTCATACGATCTTATAAAGGATAGGAACGGTGCGTTTCATGGCACGCATAGCCTCGTGATCTGCTCAAAAACCGCCTTCCCCACATGTCCTGTGTTCGCCTTTTATGTGTTTTCCTATCCCCTTTCCTTATACCTATTTCTATGTTTGAATGAATATTTGTGCGCCGTATGGCGGGATTTTCAAGTTTGAATATGTGTTTGGCCAATGTGGCTCGTCTCTTCTTCTGGCTATGCGTGCCATGAAACTCACCGTTTCCTCCTCAAAGGCACTTTGGGCATAATATATATATATAAATATTCCAATATATATATATAAATATATATATTATTTGGGCATTATATATATATATATATATATATATAAAACTTAGACAGTAACACACAGCACGAGAACACATAAAAAGAACACTCACAATAATATCTTGATAATTTCGACGGACTTGAGCTCCGTCTTCTTCGGAAGATAAGATATGACGATTTTTACGAAATTTTTTATTTAACACTTCCGTGTTACTTCGAAGAAATCATATATATATATATATAATATATATATATATATATATATATATATATAATATATATATTATGCCCAAATATGCTCATATATATATATATATATATTTATTTTTATTTATTAGGTAATCTACCGGTTAAGGTAGGTTTTTGGATGGACACAACTATCAAATATATATTTTGTACTCCAAACAAAGCCCAATCCAGCAACTTAAACTACATCAGGTTCCTCTTCATCTCGGTGTACTTCTTTCTTCCCTTCATCCCATCCAACATCCCTATCCTGTTCCTACCCTTTCCTCGCTTGCCCAACATTCTCCCCTCTATTACCTTCTTCAGCATTCCACTACCGCTCAATACGCCTTTCATCCATTTTTCCTGACTCCATAGGATTTCTCTCAACAAACCCCTCTCCTCACCCACCATCTCCAGTACTTCCTCATTTGTTTTCCTTTCGGTCCATTTCACCTTCTCCATTCTTCTCCACACCCATATTTCAAAAGCCTCCAATCTACGTCTATCCTCCTGCTTCAGTGACCACGTTTCCCCACCATACATAGCTGCGCTCCCTATCAGAGTTTTTACGAGTCTTGTCTTAACATCTCTACTCAACGTCCCCGTCATCAACTCCCTCCTCCTTGAGAATCATATATATATATGTATAAATACACACACACACACACACATATATATATATATATATATACATACACACATACACACATGTATACATATCCTCGCGCAGTCCCTAACCTGTACGTTAATACTTATTGTAATGAACTAAGTCCTGGGGAATTTCGGCTACAAGCATTCTGGTCCCTTATCGTTCTTGGAAAAAATGACATTTTAAACCTGTCAGTCTTGCAGTCTATCTCTCTAGTCTTATATTCGTGATCCCTTCGACCGTAATACGTTGGGGTTCGTATTATATCCTTGATGTCATCGGAAAAGGGCCCATCTTTAAATGTTTTTAATAAGTTTAATCTATATTGGAAACGCCGCTGTGTAAGAGAATCCCAACCTAAATTGTCCAGCAAAGTGGATACGCTGCCTAGTTGGTCATAACAATGTTTGTCAAATCTAGCCCCCCTCCGCTGAACTCGATCTAATTCCCAAACCAAATTTATATTATGAGGATCCCATATACTGGCAGCATACTCTAGGTGGGGCCTGACCAAGGCAAGGAAACATCGTTCTTTCACCTTTTCGTCGCATTTACCTAGCACTCTTTTCACAAATCCCAATTTTTTATTAGCACGACCGCATATTTCTCGTATGTGTTTTCCCCAGGACAGATCGTGAGTCATTGTTACACCCAAGTATTTAAAGGAATCTACCCTCGCGATATTGGTTTGTTTCACTTTGTAACTATAAGGGAGGGAATTACTCTTTTCCGAAAAATGTATTACTACGCATTTTTTTCAAATTTAATTCCAATTGCCATGTATCGCACCAATTTTGAATTGCATCTAGGTCGTTGGCTAACACGACTCTGTCTTCGTGACTTCGGATGTCCCCATAAATTACTGCATCATCGGCGAAAAGACGGAGCTTGCTATTAACTACGGTATTGAGGTCATTTATGTAAATAAGGAAAAGGAGGGGACCTATGACACTTTCTTGGTGTACACCCGACGTGACCTTGACGGTATCGGATGATACACCGTCCAGGACGACTGTTGGGACACGATCACTTAAGAATTGTTTAATCCAGTTAATAATACTCTCGTGTATTCCATACGTTTCTAATTTCGCGAGTAATTTGCAATGAGGGACTTTACCGAAAGCTTTCTTAAAATCTAGGAATATTGCATCAACTGGAATATTACTTTCACCGGATTTCAATGCAGTATATCATGTACAAAAAGTGCGAGTTGAGTTTCGCAGGATCTACCCTTACGGACGCCGTGTTGGTTATTAATTAATAAATCTTGGCTATCGAGGTGCCTCATCATGGAACTAACAATGATGTGTTCAAGAATCTTACAGGAAATGGAAGTCAGCGATATTGGCCTATAATTACTGGGGTCCTCCCTGTCTCCGTTTCTAAATACGGGTGTTACCGAAGCTACCTTCCAGCCGTTTGGCCCGCATTCTTCTGCTAATGATTTCTTAAATATTACATCTAGATATGGGGCAATTTCAGCCGACAGTTCTTTATACACGCGCGCCGGTATCTCATCAGGTCCCGGAGATTTGTTGGGGTCTATGTTTTTAAGGAGTAATTCTATTACGCGGGTGGATTATATTCCGTGGATTATTCAATATTCGGTGGAATAGAAATGCAATAGAAGCAATCAATATTCGGTGGAATATTGATTGCTTCTATTGACTGCTGAAATGTTTTCGGAAGGTTCTCGGGTGTATTTTGTGAGGATGTGTTGAAAACACTGTGGAAGAAAGAGTTTAATATGTTGGCTTTATCTAAACTACTCGTTACTTTATCCCCCTTTTCGCTATTCAATGAGTTTACGGTGGTGGACTTTTTCCCTGAACTTCCCTGACGTAGGACCAAAACATCTTTGGGTTATCGTTCAAATGTTCGCCTAATTTTTTCCTTTTGAATTCCGCTAGCGCTTTCCGGAAGGCCTTCTTGGCGGTGGACCTAGATGCTTTGTAGTTCGTATGGTTTCGTTGATTTTATCAGGGGAGGAATCTTTAACTGCGTTTTTCATTCTGGCATGGCACACCCTTTGCCGCCTAAGAGATTTCCGTACTTCAGAGTTGTACAATCGGGGTTCCTTATTCTCTTTTATATATTTACTACGTATGAACCTCTGTATTGCTGAACGTGTTATCGTAAGAAAATTATTCCAAGTATCCTCGACACTACTAGTTTTGCTTAATTTGTCAAATATAAAAAAAGAACTTTTTAATTCACATTTTACATTCACATTTAAATGCACTGTGTAATTTCTCTGCAAAATACACTTTTCTAATGAGGCCCGCATGCTCAGAAAATCTCTTCTTCGGCCACTTTTGACCAAGATTGCGCATCACATCTCTGCTCGCAATATTTTTCTCATGATGTTTGTTCGATGTTAAAATTGGAAGCTGCGTTTTTTCTCATTTCATGCAAAAACTATAAGAGATTTGACGTCTTTTCTGCTAAATTTAAAATGGCTACTTGATAATTTAAAATTTTAAAAATGAGCGCCATAAGTGAGTATTGATTATCATAACGGCAATGGTAGTGGTTAAATAATAACTTTTTTTGCACAATTTATTTCTCTTTTCTTTTAAGTGGTGCAGCTAACCAAATAACTTTAGCTTTCCTACAAGCGATTAGATATTTAAAAAAACATTTGCTTCAGATTTTACAACAATGCAATATGTCCTACTGTGTACTACATGCATATAAAAACTTCGATGGCGATAGAAAGTATTTCGATGCGGTGCGGCCGCTGCCCTCAAAGACTTTCTCTCTCCATGTTGACTGCAGCTGTACACTTAGCCAAGATAGAGATGACGCAAACTTGTTTTATTCATCCGTTATCTTCACAGAGGTGTGACTGTCAAAAAAAAGTAACCTTTCCCACCCATTTTCCCATCTCGATGGTACCGTGTAAAAAGATCGATGGCGGAAGAATTCATTGGCTCAAAGGAGTCGAGGGATTTTTCTGACTTATATTTTTTCTCTAGCGACGCCACTTCCATCCATTTTCGGAAACCTGAAGCATTGCGGGGACATATCATATATCCTCATCCCTAAAAAGTGAACGATATATTCTCGCGAGAATATGTGAAGAGAATTTTGCTCTTCTATTCGCTATCCCGCTCACGTAGGAGCATGAGCGCAATCTATTTTTTTTAAACCTCCATCCCTTTGGAAGACGTTTCTTTGTGTGGTGGCGCGTATCTGTCCTCATTTGTTATCCATCGCCCGATACCAGACCCTCGTGCAAACGGAGGGAGGGAACTATTTAACGTTTAATTTATATGCCATTCGTACTGGGGATAGATGGGGAAAAACAACACTGTGCGGCTAAGGACGAAGTCACGGAGTGATGTCGGCCACAAGTCTCTCGATGGAAGACGCTTCGGCGGGAGATCATTCACATAATCTTCGCGACGAAAAATCGAAAGCCTTCCGAGTGCTGTTTCCTCTACAGATCGGTTATCGGATCTTGGAATGAAATACGATTCTTTTCTTGCGTTTCGTTTCGGCAAGGACATACGTCTTTGCCAGTCATTCCAGTCACCTCGAAGGTGAGCGAGAGGTTTGTTCGTGCGGACGGTTGGACGTAACTCCGCTTGATGGGCAGTGAGAAGTGCGCATTTTTTTAGTTGACTCAGGTAAAAGCATTTTGGGTCTGTAGTTATGTGCATGACCTAACGCTCTCGCTTTTCTTGAATTCCTAAC
Organism: Hetaerina titia; assembly: GCA_037158775.1. Classification (NCBI taxonomy): domain Eukaryota; kingdom Metazoa; phylum Arthropoda; class Insecta; order Odonata; family Calopterygidae; genus Hetaerina; species Hetaerina titia. The sequence goes on along the minus strand of CM073770.1, from coordinate 123,094,145 downwards.
ATTGCTAAGGCTAATAGCTTACAGGGTTATCACGGTAGGCAATGTGTCCATATGCATTCCTAAACATTTAGTTTTGAATTCCGTTACGAGAGTGAGAGTTGGTGCTCTGGTGGTTAGACCCCAGACACATTTTGTAAAAGCCAAAGAATAGGCTTTTAAGGATCTCAGTGGGAAAAATACATGTTCTAAAGACTACAGTACCCTATAGAAAGCAAAGGTGTTACAATAATTCGATTATTTTTCTAATGAACGGACCTTTATTGACTCGGCATTTATCACCTTTTTGCCGTCGTTCCTTTCCAGACTCGATGCTCTCGGAAATTAAGGATTAATATAATCCATTAAATTAATCGTCAAATACTGATAAATATTGTTAATGCCATGCCGCTATGAATCGAATTTTCCTTGTGATGTCTCTGGAAAATGTACTAAAACTCGAAGATTACTCACAAAAAGAGTTGGGGCCACATTACATAGCTGAATGGAATGTAAACACTTTCTCAAAATAAGTAGGATGCCGTGCTAAGGCGATCGCAAATCATATCCAGTGACTGAGTCGCATGTCATCTAGACAATTATCTTTCATCCCTACAAAAAAAATGGGGTCGATAATATCATCCCTCAAACTGATAAAATTTGGCAAGACAACATATTTGGATTCGCGATGACAGAAAATAATTATGCGTGGATGAGCGAGGAATATCATTCCAGAAAATGTCTTTTTTGTCGGTAATTCAATTTCATGGTACTTCTCCATCCTTGGAATCAACATTCAGTGGACGATCTTAGCTATGCGTTTGGTGCAGCGGTACACTTTAGGTTTGAACCCTCACTAGTAATTAGGATAAACTGGGGTCCAGGCCTGGTTACTCTTAGTCTTTACATGTACTCTCCAGTTCAATTGAAAGTACTTTACTGCGTAGAATTAACCTATTGCATCTTGCTTTATGGTTTCGCTACGCCATCAATGGCTTATCCTTATAATTACAATCATTCGACGTGCTAAGATGATTTAGACTCATAGCTTGAAAAATGGCATAGTTACTTAGCTTTAGTTTGCTAATGTCCAACCAATTATTTCAGTCGTTAAGAGATATCCCGTGACTCACTGCCCTTTCAATATAATCTAGCCTAAGCGTGCACATTCCTCCCGGGCTGTTCGCACCTCTACGCGGCACTCTCCGTATATCTCTATTCCTCTCTCTATCCCGCGTTAGCTCCAGTTCATAATCACCGTGGATAATTAATCTTGTCTCTGCTCTCATCTTTCTTCCATCAGCTACTATTCCTGAAGGTTTTCATTAAGCGTCCAAGAGATTGTCTTCTAGGTGTTTTTATTTCCCGTTATCCAATATCCGTGTTGGGTCACTTTAATCACCTTCCCTGCTCGGGTAAAGGAAATGCTGAATGAGAGAAATGCATTCAGTCTGTTGTCTTCTGAAACCTCTCGCTCCTCCTTACTTGTTCATTTAGTAATTTTAATGCATGTATGTTTTACTCTGGCTTAGGTAGTAAATTTTTTCTGTGCAATGACATCTGCCATTGAATAAACACGCCATATTTTAAGCTCTTCCACAACGAAGGAAATATTTACAGCCAGCGATTTAATATATAAGAGTAAAGGCCTTTGGGAATCTTAAAATTTGGTATAATTCAAAATATGATAACGACATATTTGTCTCTCTAATTTTTGATTAAGGAAAACTTGCATATGAATTAGATAATCGAATTAGACCTGTTGTAATTAGAAAATGGAGCATCAAGAGGTTAGACGGTGTTATTTGATGACATTATCTCTAAGTTTAGAAACCGTAGAACATAAAGTAAGCTAGTAAAATAATATATATGCAACTTATTTTCCATCTGCCAATTCTTAAAACTTTATAAAGCTCTGTAAGATGTTATAAATCCTCACAACTTTCTTTAGCTTCAATTCCCTTCACACTATCTATCTTTCATTCAATTATGTCTGCACCTAAGGTATATTCTTCTTCTAAGTTATATTTCTTTTCAACGTATAAACATGCTGGCCTAATATCCTTATTATATAGTACCTCTATTTATTTTTTCTATCTCTCTTGGTTCAATTAATAATTTTCCTCCCGTAACTGTTAGTAGTGCGCACAGTTTTCCCTTCTTATTTTTCTGATAGTTCTTTCGCCTTCATGCACGAAGCACCAATATCTCCCTCCCGTTGTAAACTATCCATATCCTCTCATTGCTTCCACCACCGATTTTTTTTCGACTTACAAAGTAGTTTATTCCTTCAGTTTATAATTTAAATCTTGTTGCTTCCTTCTTCCTAATTCTGTGTTCATAGATTTCCATTTCTTCCTCTCGTCTATCTTCATAATCATAGAATATGCAATCCAAGGTTTCCTTGCCCTTTAAATATAAGCTGTTGACATAGTTTCATTTATACTTCTGATGTCCCCTTGTTGTTACTTCCCATCTTTCACCTATTTCGCCCACCTCTCTGTCTTCATGATGTTTTCTAGTGCCACCCGGCACTCTTTCCTTTTTGCTCGAGTTAAATTAAAATATTTTATTTCATAATCCTCATTCTCTTTTCCATCATCTTGAATCTGAAATTGCACCTTATTAATACTAGAGTATGATCTGAATCCGCATTCGCTCCCATAAAATAGTACGAATCAATTGCGTTGTTCCTATATTTCCTGATTTCTTCTTACTCAACATCGCATGAACATTACAAGTCCTTATTCTAACTGGTTCCGTCCTGTTCTGTGTCTTCTGTGCTGCTGCTTCCGCTATCACTTCGCATCTATTACGTGAGATGATGACTCTCGTGCTGCCGACACTACCGATTAGACCGAGTCCCGTAGTTGCCAGGACTCATTGTCATTATGCTGTCCATCATGACAGATTTGGGGTAAATTATTGAGGTAGTTTCTTGTTGCCCTCCTTGATAGTTTTTTTAATGTGAAGCCATTAATTTAAATGGTCACCTCACTGGGTTCAGTTGCCATCACAGTCAGCCGCCTCACTGAGAAACAAAGGCTGCGCGGACTACCTTTCGCCTGGCTTTGACCCTTCGACTTATCTGAGTATGGGTGACCCTATCAGGAACAATTATCATTACTCTCATCAGACCCACTCTGGGGATCATAGGGTCATAAGAACACACAAGCCCTTCCACCGATTCAAGTTTGCAGAACATGGAGAGGGTATATTCATTTAATCTATCGTTATAGTGTGGGACCATAACGGACATGTATATGGCACGAAGAAAGTCATTCATGAGATGTGTGGCAGGCAGGGGTTGATGGCATTTGTCCCACACAAGGTATGCCTTGTCCACTACAGATATTACTAAATGTTTAGCAACTATTAAAATTTGAATGATCTCAGATTTTCCCGGCGTATGGTATTCAAGAATTTTTCTCGGGTTTCCCACCGGGTCAGGTTGATGAAGTGTACCGACGTTTCGAAGGCTGACTCTGACATCGTCTTCAGGGTGAAGTGCAGAGCAAGAAAAAGGCCTGGTATATATACTCTCCCTCCCAGCTCAGGTGTGCCCTGATTGGTCGGGAGCATTCGTGTGCTCCGCTACGGCCAATCGGGTGCGTTCACGTGCATTTTTTATAATCTTTAGCACTGGCTTCCAAGTATTGCTGATTTGAAAGCCGTTGTCTCTATTGAAGTTGTTGCTGTCCAATCAAATTTCAACGGCTTCTTTCACAACGCGATCCCAGTAGCCGTTGGCATGGCAAAGCCTCTTCGTGCCGGTGAAGTCGATTCTGTGGTCGTTATTGAGGCAATGTTCGGCGACCGCAGATTTCGTTGGGTATAGTAACCTGATGCACCTCTCGTGTTCCTTTAGGCATGTTTCTATGGTGCGGCCGGTCTCCCCAATGTATGCTTGGCTGCACTCGCAAGGAATTCGGTAAACTCCTGAGGTCTTGAATCCCCGTTTGTCTTTACTGGTGTCCAGGACCGATTGCAGCTTACTCATCGGTTTGTGGATAGTTTCCACCTTGTGTTTCCTTAAAATCCTTGAGATTTTATTTGAAACCGTAGAGACAAACGGGATGCAGGCTCTGGCAACAGGTTTCTCTCTCTCTTCTTTTTTCTCCCCTCCGGGTTTAGTGAAGGCCCTTTTAAGGGCCAAATTGATTTCTCGGGTCCCATACTCATTCTGCTGGAATGTTTTCCTTAGATGGTGTATTTCGGCCTCCAGGTGCTCTTGGTCCGACACTGAAGTAGCTCGGTGGACGAGTGTGGAAATTACTCCTCTCTTTTGTGCGGGATGATGATGACTTCTTCCGTTCAGGTATAGGTCCGTGTGGGTTGGTTTCCGGTAGACTCGATGGCCTAGGCTGCCGTCTCTTTTCCTCTCGATAAGGATATCGAGGAAGGGAAGTCGTCTATTTGTTTCAGTCTCCATGGTGAACTGGATGTTTGGGTGGACACTATTCATATGACCGAGGAATTCAGTGAGAGCTTCCGATCCGTGTGGCCACACGATGAAGGTGTCATCCACATACCTGAAGAAGTGTTTAGGTCTTAAGGGTGCTGTTCTCAGTGCTCTCTCTTCAAAGTCCTCCATGTAGAAGTTCGCAATGGATGGTGACAGTGGAGAACCCATGGGGACTCCTTCCACTTGCTCGTAGAACTTGCCATTGTAGAGGAAATATGTCGAAGTGAGGACGTGGCGGAAGAGATCGACGGTTTTCTCATCGAACCGTGCTTGGAGAAGTAGCAGGGTGCCCTTGACCGGCACCTTAGTGAATAGCGATTTGACGTCGAAACTCGCTAAAATGTCTTGGTCGTCCAAACGAATATTCTGTCGGGTTTTGACGAATTCTGCCGAATTCTTGATATGGTGCTCGCATAATCCCACAAAAGGCGTCAGGATCCCGGTCAGGTGTCTTGCCAAATTGTACGTAGGTGCCCCTATGGCACTCACGATTGGCCTTAGAGGTGCTCCTTCTTTGTGGATCTTGGGCAGTCCATAGAGTCTCGGCGGGACGGGCGCTTGCGGCACTAGGTTTCTGTTGGTCTCGGAGCTCGGCAATGATTTTTTGATCAAAGTGGTCGTCTTCCTCACTAATGCGTCCGTTGGGTCACGGGTGATAGTCCGGTATGCTGGGTCTTGGAGTAAATCTTGGATTTTCCGGTGGTAATCACTAGTGTTCAGCAATACGGTAGCGTTCCCCTTGTCTGCCTTCAGGACTGTGATGTCGGGATTCTTGCGCAAGGAAAGTAGAGCGCGCTTTTCTTCTCTCGTGATGTTAGGTTTGGGTAGGACGGTCCTTTTGAGGGCCATGGAGACCTCAGCTCTGACCTCTTCAGCTTCCTCCTGTGGGAGTTTTCGGATGGCTTGCTCCACACTTCCTATTATGTCAAGGTAGGGGATGGATCCTGGAGTTGGGACAAAGTTCAATCCTCCTCAATTACCAAAAATTTGAAAGTAATTGGAGTTCATAAAAAGCTCCATAGGGACTACAGGATTGATTTTTTTGCTTGTGATGCAATTGGTGACTGTAAATAATAATAGAAAGGTAGGGTGTGCAGCCTCTCCTATACGGGGCCAAGTGAAGACTTTGGGTCTTCTTCCTTCCGATGAAAAAGGCAGTTGCGCTACCAAAGTATTAAAAAAACAAAATTAGACATTTTTTGTGTTCCTAGTATTGTATGCCCTCGTTACACTTACGAGTAACCTTATCTTAACTTTTGTGAACATTTTTCGCATGTGTGTATTACATGTGAGGTATCATCTACAGTTACCGTAGATAAAAGTGCGCGGAATTATTTCATCACTATTTGATTCGGTGAAACCTCCAAATTACAATAAGTATTGTGCAGTAAATAGTGCAGCATTTAGAAGTTTGGAAACTACCTCTCTTGGGAAATTCAAAATAATAACCTCAATACGTATATTCATGCGTAGAGGGTTAATGTGCTGCGTACCCTTAACGGCGAGGGGTTCTAATGTTCTTAGGGATTGCGCGTGTGAAGCCATGTCAGTAAGCGTAGACCTCAAATTTCATTTAACGGAAGGTTGAAGTTCAAAAAGGGAAAACAGCAAATTTGAACATAAATTAAACAAAATATATGTTTAATGCGCTATTTTCGATGCTCCACCGTTCTGATCTCGACGGCTTTTCAATTCTCGCGTTCTTACCATACACGTTAATCTGTCCTCTGTAGGGTATATTTACCCCCCGGATTAGTGCCACGATCACCACCATCGTAACATCCGAAGGAGTTCTCGGACTCCGCCTCTTTATGCATACCCTCCTCTCGCCCTTTCCCGCGAATATCCTCCCGGTGCCGCAACCCGCAACCCGGATCTAAGTTGACAGCGGGATCTGTGATTTATAATCCCTTTCCTCGCACCTGACGATTCCTCTCGCCTCGCTCGGAGCACTTATTTCAAGTCACGACACGAACTCCACATTCATCCCTTATTAAAAAGTGTAGAGTTCTGGAGGATATCAGGAAGCTATGCAGACTGTCCTAGGAACGTAACTCCAGCTAATGTTTTGGAAGAAGATGACCCAAAAAATAGGGGTAATAGGTGAGAATTTTGTGTCATACAAAGCTTAAAGAGAAAAGGGGACTGATTACAAGGACCTTGAATGCGGATGTAAAGAAAAGATCAGTGAAAACTATGGTTCTAACTACGGCTCGGAAACTTAGTGATTGAAGCAAGAGGCTAAGTCTAGGCTGGAGGCTTTTGATATGTAGGTACGAGACAGGAAGAAAAAAGTAAAATGAACGGAAAGGAAAACAAACGAAGAAGTACCAGACATGTTGGGGGAGGAAGGGTTGTCGGAATAAATCCAAAGGAGGCGGTGAAAGTGAATGAGGGGCGTGTTGATTGGCGATGGAATGCTGAAGAATGATCGAGAGCAAGGGTGGTAGGAGAGCATAAAAGAAAAGGAATGCTGGGTGGAATGCAATGAGATAGAAAGTACGGTGATTTGAAGAAGGGTTTCTTTGTAATGTAGGATGTCACGCCGTCTTGTCAGGAGAGGCTTAGAAATGCAGGGATGGTTAGTGTGCCCATCCAAAACCTACCTTAAACGGTAGTCTACCATAATGATGATGATCCAACATTTTAGATCATCATTCCTTTCTTTAATTACGCATGATTCCTTCCTCCAATATGCCCATCCTTTTCCTATCCCTTCCTCGCTTGATCAGCGTTCTCCCCTCTATCACAGTCTTAAACATACCGTTGCCAATCAAAATGCTCAGCACCGACTTTTCTTCCTCCCTCCTTTAGCCTTCTCCCGACAACTCTTCCTCCTCCCATGCCGCCATGCTCGGTACTTCTTTGTTGGTTTTAACTTCGGCTCATTTTAACTTTTCCATTCACCTCCGCAATCGAATTTAAAAAGGCTCCAATCCACACCCATCTTCTTCACTCAACGACCAAGTTACCGAACCATATACAAAACTATGCTCCATTTCAAAGTTTTGATAAGTCTCTTCCTGGTATCCTCAATTAGCATCCCTATCATAGTTCCCCTCCAAGTGAAAATGCTTTGTGTTTATGTACTTTTAATTTTCCAAAGTATAAATTCTGTTACGCATGAGTTTGACAGTATTAAGGAAAACACAAATCTAAATGTTTGTATTTCAACAATTTAATATGAAACAGAGTGGAAATATGAAATGAAAACCATTTCTTGCCGAAAACTAAAAGGTTATGCCTATGTCAAAATTTCTTTTTGAATAATTGAAAATAACTAATTGAATATGCAATCTAAATTGAATTCGATTTGTTGCATAGTGGAAATGCGTAACGAATAGTGTGTTTGAGACATTAATAATTGATGTAAATATACGAAATTGTGATTATTTATTTGGTGAAGTAAATTTATTTCTATCCACTCGAATTATGAGGTTGGTTTGCATTATTAAGATCTTTATCTAGCAGATTGTTCATCCCGAAGAATATTGCAATAGTATCATGTCCTCAAATATAGGAAAAACTAGTTTGTTTGACTCTCAATTAATTCATAAGTTTTCAAGAACACTATGCTAATAGTTGATGAACCCCGTATTTATCTGAGGTATATCAACTTTAATTTAAAAATTAAAGCTGAAATGGGGTATTCTATCCAAATGAAGCAATAAGGGTACAACATTAGTATATGAAAAAGATGGAACTTGAAAAATAAAATAAACACCACCAGTTTTACGAAAATTTGAAAACTTCATCAATTATTTGCATTCATATATTGCATGAAAAATGAAAATGCTTCTTCCTTTAAGTACATGTTTCGGCATCTTATGCAACACTTACAGTTTTAGATACCGTTTGGCGTATTACATACCACATATATTTTAGCTTTCCACAATGCTTCCAAAGCAAATGACATAAGACCATCAGCCTAATTAGGTGGGAGTAGTCCAATAGAAAGTAAACATCGAAAGTAAACATATCCAAGTTAAAAAAATTATACCCTCGTACGAAGAACAAAAAAACTACTTCAACCAAAAATCAAGGACAGAAGCCGAACTACTCATCAAAACCAAATTGAAGTAAACAAAAAAAGGAATGCCGAGAAGCAGCGGCCATGCGGCATTCGTTCATTGTTTTTTGCTGATTTTCCAAATCCATGGTCGATTCATCGGGACTATTCACTGTGTGGGTCGTTGTAATCGGAAAGAGGAAATCAAGTGAGCAGAACTTTAGAAGATAGTCCACCTACTCTACAGCTCAACGTTATAGTGCTTCTGTATGGATGTTTTAGTGCAAGGGTATGTTTGTATGCAATATGGCTACAAAAAATCACTTAATTTGAGCCAGATAGCATCGGGCGGAAAATTTTATGAGGGATTCGATCAGAATAACTAAAAGATCCGTTTAAATAGCAAAGCAACCGCAATGCCAAGAAAACATTTTATATATTAGTAGTTAATTAGTGAGGTTTAAAAAATAAAGTCGCTGAATAGCATCACTTTATTCAAAGCACAGGCGCAGATACAAGTATAACTGTTGGAACTGTAGGTTGGTTATTCTCTGATATCGCCGGTAGTGAAATTTCCCCAAAATCCTTTCCCGTGTTCATATGTGGCAGAGTAAATAGAATCGTGGGCGGTTTAGTTACTGAAGTTAAAAACTTGCGTTAGGAAGGCTGAGGCAATTCCAGATAACAGGCTTTGTGGTTTTCAATTGAAAGTCCTGAATTCTAACGAATCTATGCATGTATGTGTATTTTGCAGGGTACCGGATGAAAAAGATAATTCAATACTAAAACTACATCAGTAAATGAAAAGTTTCTCATCCCAAAACAACGACTGTGATGTTATAATCGGTGTAGATTTCAATGTCCCATCTATTGATTGGAGCACATATAGTTTTAAAACGGCGGGTAAAGACAAACGAGACGACTATGATTTCGGGAATTTGGATGGTAGTAGAAAGGGGTATAATTGAAAGAGACAATGCTGAAAGGTGAAAAGTATTTTTAATATCTGTGTGTTCCAAGTCCCCAAGAATTTACTGATTGGTGAGAAACTTTTCCAAACCTCAGTGATAATGTCATACGAACCGGGTTTCCATACATTAGCGAAATCATCAGGTCACGATGATGCTAATGAAATGAAACCTGGGTCTTGTAGCTTTGTGACAGTGGTTGTAAAAATTTTCCGTCAATCTTTAAGTTGCAATGGATTCCCACGAAGTTTCAAAAGAGAGAGGTTTATTTATCCCTTCAGATGTTTAGAATTTTTCAGAGACCGTTCAAAAGCTAACTCTGCATGCCAGACTCCATATATTGTATAATATAAGCTAAATTGAAATGTCAAAATAGATTACTCGATTCAATTGAAAAAGCATACATTTCATAAAAGCTGTCCACAATGATATCACTTCAGAATATGTTTCTAACTTCCTGTGACAAGCACAGTAAAATATTGCATGAACATTGGACTTGACAGGATATTATTTCAATGATACGAAGAATAATGAAAGCATTGCACACACATTACTAAGCCTCCAAGCTATCCCATTATCTTATTCTATGTATACGTATGTTCTTGCGGTTTCTCCTGATGACGTCTTCATCCACTTGTTTCTTTTAATAATTCCCGGCTTTCGCTTCTTTCATTACAATTTTCATCAAAATACGTAAGAGTGTGTAAAATTAGTCTTTCACTCCTCATTGAAAGTGTGCCTTTATTTTTTTTACTCTCTTCTTCGAAGACCTACTTTATTTTCTAAGGAACTGCGGGGGAGTCGGTGACAGTAACTTTTAACGGAGTCATTCGCTAAATGTACATTAGAATGAAGCAATTTCAAAGCTGAAATTATTGCATTGACCTACTTCATTATTCATGTATTCCATATTATTTTCATTGTTCTATTGAAGAAACGCATTTCCATCGTTTTATTCGTTATTCTTCTGTTCCTGATATGCCTTACAGGCTTATAAAATTAAGTTTAATTTAGATTTTAATGAACACTGCATTTTTACCTTGTTTCCAAGATACTGATCTGAATTATCAATGGATTTCTTAGCCCGAAGGCTGGTTTGATAGGTTAGGGCAGAGTTCACTCAATACTAAGCCTAGCAGCTTGTGAAACACACATCAGGGTAGGAGGGGATTGCTTTACCTGTGCCGCCTATCGTTTACTAGAGCACACTTAAAACTCACACTGCTTGAGTGAAGCTGATGGTGCCCACTGGCATCATCCGGAATCGAACCCGGACCCTCCAGTCATCTACCCACTGGACTACCACGTATCTAAATATATCTGAAACAATATAATATTTATCAATGCATTCGTTATCTTGGAGATTTTTGAGCCGAGTCTTCCAGTTAATATATTCATTTTCAAATATGGAAATTATAAAATTTTGTAATTAGGCTTTAGCTGTTATAGAACCCAAAACTCAAAGATTGGACACCACAGATAAAAAGTAACTCCAACATTCATTCACATTCTGTAAGGATTTCAACTTAGAAATAATTACGCACACGAAGTTTTGTCGCAATAGCACCCAGATAATAACGATTTTTCTACTACTTTAATAATTTTACGAGTTTTACAGTATTAGTTTCACGTTCCCTCAGTATTTGTTGCATTTGGCATTTCTTGACTAAAATGGCCATGGACCCCTAAAATTTCTGAGAAATTTGAAATACACTCTTTACGGTATTAAATCAATAGAGCACATTATTACTAGATTCAAGAGTAGGCCATGTTGGTTCTTTCACGGTTCAGCGGTGACTTTTATATAAACGGCAGTTTTTAAGAATCGTGAACTCTAATATTGTGGCAGGTGCCGGAAAGGTAGCGCGATGAAAGTAACGGGAAGAGGTGAAATGCAATTAAATAAAATATTATGATGAGGCGAAACGAGAGAGAGAGAGAGAGAGGGAAGAGAATGTAATGACAGTGTAAGAAGGAAACAGCAAAATGTAATTCTCTTTTTATTCTGGAACGTTTCACCAGTGGTGCCTTGGGCTAGCGTCCAAACATCAATCTCGATGTTCAATCTCACTCCCGTCATCGAGACGCAACGATTCTTTAAATGTCTGCAAAAATACGAACGTGGCTCTCAGGCAATGGGCACTTGCAAGTTGCGATTCTTTCCAATGCGCAGCCTTCATCACCTTGCTGCCGCCGCCTCCATTTCCGCTAATTACTCCCGCTATTTCTTCCTGCTTTCCGCTAGAGGGGTGGTACTATTTATTTGGTGGTTAACCCTTTGGTCTTTAATTAACGAATTTCTCGTTCGCATTTCGGTATCCAAGGGGTCAGTTTTCTTTTGGTTGGCCTTCCGATCTCTACTTCTATTGCTGATTAGCTACATAAAAACATAATATAGGCTAATAGGACGTTTAACTTTAGAGAGTAAAATTACTTATACTTTGAGTGTATACTGCGTAAAGATGGAGTAAAAGTTTTCGCGGAGCATACATAATTATTCATACCTTGCAGTTTAAATGTTCGTTGAGTTTATTTCCATGACCGAATAAAAATTGAGGAAAATATAAATGTCGAGCTATTCAACTTTTAATAGTAAATATCCTTCGCACTCCGTATAATGTCCTAACGAATGTGCGAGTATTTGATCTTACGTAAATTATCCAGATTCATTTAACCGATGGAAAATTTAATTTGGTAGTCCAGTATCAAATTGTAATTCATCCAAATTTTACAACTGGGTCTCTATCATATTGGCGCTGAAAAATGTTTATATTTATCTGGGAGTTATTGTGCGAACTTCAGGTGTTCTAAGATCCTGTCCAAGATTTAAGAGATACTAAATTTCACAACCGAATTCCAATCGTTCACCCCACGTATTTTAGTGCGAAACCCTAATGTCGACAACAGGTTGCAGATCATACGAGTATTATCGTGTTATTCACTCACTCCCAACTTTAGTTTGTTAAGAAAACGGGAAATCAACTAACCAGCGTCCTTTTTAATCCTGAATTGCATTGAATATTTGATATTTGTAACTCACCATCATCGACGCAGATGCTATCAGTGACGTCAGACTCGGCTATGCATTCTTATGATGACGCTCGTGGACCCCTAGTCGATTATGGTGCAGCCAGTAGTCCGAAACCGCGCACTTTGAATATGATGGATATTGCATTTGGAGACTGAAAGGGGATTTCAGCTTTGGCGTTTATGGCATGCATTTGCATAAGAAATGGGTTTACTCGCAGCAAACACTCACTTCTCCCCACAAATTCCCGGTGGCTTGGACAATTCTCTGTGGATTGGCGGCTTTCCTGGTTTCCAGGTTGCTAGACACCCCGCACATGAATAATTTAACAAATGATTTAATTAATCTCCAAACGAAAATGCACCATCTATCTTCACAGTTGAAACTTGGTGTAGATTTGATGATGAGATTTTGAGATTTCGTGGCATTCGTTTTCCGCATGGATTTTTTTGGGCTTAGCTTAGCGAGAATATTATTTCTTTTTATTGTAATTGTATCATCTTATTAGAAATTATATTTTCCGGCGGAAAGTTTGTGAGATATAAACTAGCTATATTTCGTGTGCCAAGTCTAAACCCTTACTACAAGGAGAATTTATGCAATCAAATGGAAAAAAATGTGAAAAAATGTAAAATCCAATATTCGTCGCATCCAAAGATGCGTCGAAAAATTCCTGAGTTCGCAAAATCACTAAGTTTAGATCATACATGCCTACTGTAATTTGTTTGAGCCGCAGTTTTCAAATCGTCCCCATTGTAGCCAAAAGGGAAAGTACACGTACGTAATGCATATAGGAATTTCTGGCATCGAACTCGGAACGTTAAAACGAAGTCGTATTTTTTCCGAAGTATTTTCGGTATGGCCCATAGTCAGCTTTAGAGTCTTTAGATATTCAACCGTTTAGTCATTAAATTTATATTCTATATAAATCAATTGATGTGACCTACGAGTATATAGGTTTTTGACGTCGTTAGATGGAGATTTAGGGAGGAACTTTGAGTTCTATTGGACACACAATCCTTCGGTTGGGAGGACGTGCAGCACGACCATGTATGGAGAGTGGGTTAAACCAATAACACTGAAATATACATATATCCTACCCTCCTTGACATGCCGTTTATGCTCTTCTGCTTTTACGAGGTTTATTACCCTCGGGCGTAGGGCGTCTCCCCGCTCTCTTCGCCGTAATAACCTTTTCTCCTTTTGATTGAGACTTTTCGTTTTCCTTCAATGAAATGGCGGCATTATATTCGGAAAGACAACTTACGTTGTTGTTGTGAATCCGTGGAATTTTTAAATTTAAAATTATAACAAACATTTAGCCATTGCATGACCGATATACGGTCCATTTTGCATCACACAAACTATCCCCAACTGGTTAGATAGCTTTCGTGGCATTTTTAAAAAAGAACGCCGTTACTATGGTGACAAAATCCGTCTTTTGCTTTCATTTTCTCTGCTACAGAGAGTTATACTTTTAAATTCAGCGTTTCTCTTGTTCCATTTCGGCCGGTTTACAATGTTTTCGATAGAGAGTAGAGCTTGGAGTAACAATTAGTTCCACCCACCCACGCCCCACCATTTTATCCCGCAATGAATAGCAAGGATGATGAGTGCAAATATTATAACAGGGGCCTGGCTGATTTATGGCTAATTTGAATACTCACGTCTCGACGTGATGTTCTCGAGTCATTGTTTTTCATTGTTTAATTAGTGTAAATGCACTTCCTCATTCCAACACAGATGGAGGAGTAAACTCCTCGAGCTCTGCTCCCTTACTGAGTCACTTTAGCGTGTAGAGCCCGCTTTTACCACGAAGATGTTTATTCTACTCCAGGTGCCTTGGAAGAAATTTCTCAAGGATACTAAGGCATGGTGATGTTTCCTCAAATCGATGCGGAAGGTGATTATTCTCTATAAATTTTACTTCGAGTTGGCTTCTGGCCATACGCCGGTCATAGAAAACGAAATAAATGCACGTTTGCAATAGTGATTTTTTTGCTAAAAGGTATACCATTAGAGTTCTTGTCTAAAGGGATTGCTCAATGGCCTAACTTCTAATTATGCTGTCATTTAAAGATAAAACGAACTTCAGTCAGGCAGAATAATGTATGCTTTTCGCTAGACGTATCGCAATGTTCCGAGAGCGTTGTTCAGTCTCATGTAAGATGTATTCGATGGCAGTCATACGATCTCGTGTGACGGCCAAGCCACCTCTAGAAGTGGCTAGAACCGAATGCCTCTTACCCATTAATTCACGCATTTTCCGAAATCTCTGTAATTTAAGTGTAAAAAAATTCTCAAAAGACAAATTTTGGTTGCTTGATTAAAGAAACGAACATTCTTGAAAAGGTACAACACGCGTCTAGTCCTGGAACTGGAACACTCCAACCCGTTGCACCAATTAAGTATTTCCTACGCTCTGAAACTCTCCAAATTTAGTTTTTAATCGCTGGAAACTGTTCAATTTTGGATAGAACTTTCACAACAGTGCCGTAAGGCATATAAAATAAATCCAGCATAATTAGCATTTAAATTTATTTTGAAGCACTCTTTTTAACTCCAATAGAATCCATGTTTATGCTGTTTAGCGTAAAAAAAACGATGTATACTGAGTAGAGAAAGAGTTTCAGTCAAAATAATGGAATGAAAAATTTAATTATAATACCTAAACGTTCGTTATGACTTGAACTCTTTTGGAATGACGACTGGTACTATTCCTAAAGAAATAGTTTATCCTTGGGATGTAGAAATATGCTAGAATCATATATTTTCATAAATATTGAGCTGTCATATAACTCGTTATGTAGCTGTAGAGTGACATGTACCCCATTCACTATAAGATTTTATGACAAACAATCAAGCATACCAAATGATATTCGTATTTGAAATATGGCATTTTCAAGTATCGCGCTAATTATGCAGACTAAACCAAGGGTTATTTGCTATCTTTTGCTGTGGTTCTCCGTTCTTAGTTTCATTATTAATTTCATAAACGTAAATAAAATAACATTTAGTCTGATTTTTAATATTCGGTTAATTCCAGAAGATGATAACGTAATGCTATCTTTTTCGTTCAAATTCAGCAAAACTATGAAAATTCCTGGAGTCATACGCCCACGCGTACGTAAGATGTGCAAAACTGAAGAACTTAAAAATATATGCGTTACCTCAACATTCATTTGTGAAAGCTCACATAACTCTGGAATTACATGAATTGACTTCCTAATGCGTTGTAAAAACATTAAAGCAACTGTCTCAACCCATACGATGAATTGATGTTGCGAAAAAAGTTATTAAGCAAGAGCAATTAAAAAATCGAGATGCACTAATTGAGCGCACATGAGCCAGACGTCGAACTCTTGTTTAAGACCACCTCTTAACTATTGCAAGGTATCTACGATGCATAGTCTGTTGTCGGCAGAGAGGTCGCGTGTTCGATTAGCAATGTTATATTGAGGTTAAGTGGTCTCCGAGGCCCAAAAGTATCCTCACTCACTCTTATTAGACTATACACTCACGGTACCGCACAGAAACCTCTTCTGATGGTCTCGAGAACCTGCCTCGTGGGTTCGGGTACTTCATCCTACGTCAATCACCGCCGCAGGTTTGAATTCTGCTGTTTTCTCGGGTGCCGTCCTCCGGATTTTTAGCACTCGATCAAGTTTGTGCTATCAATGCGAAATGTTCACAGTCAGTTGAGCATATCGAATACCTGTCCGAAACGAAATCCCGGAAAACACCCTCTAAATTTATTTGTGGAATTAAATGCGAGAAAGAGCCACGTTAAAGTAACGCGGGTCGTGAACGGCGTGTCCCTGACCCGATGGATGTTTGTAAGGCCGCCAGCTACGCGCCGCCATGCGCGCTCGCCTTTGACTCCCCCTGGAGTGTCGTGAGGCGGCTCGCCACGACGCGGGGCGTGGGTCGCCATCCTCCTGCGCCTAGCCTTTCCGCACACGCCCCCTCGCCTTTGATCGCCGCACACACACCCCCCCCGCCCTCCCACCCTCGGGAGGCGCGCGCGCGCTAAACCGCAAAGGGCGTGCGGCTTTGAATGAGGGGCGGTGGCCGGCATTCTCTCCGGAGGCGAGCCGGGGGATGGACCGTTGTCCCCTCTATTCTGCGTCGAGGTGACGGGGGAGGGGGGAGCACGGGATGGAGGTGAGTAAGGCGGAGGAGGGGACGGAGAGAAAGATGGGGTGGAGGAGGGCGGGGGAGGATGGGTGGGAAGGGGTTAAGTAGGGTGGGAAAAGGGTGTTTGCCCAGATGCGAGGGAGGCGCCTCCGAGATGATTGAATGGGAGAGAAATGGGGGCATCGCGGAGTGAACGGAAGTTGGGTGAGTCGCCGAGTGAAAAAGTGTCATTGCCACTAAAGGGTGCGCCGTCGAAGAAATGCCATTCTTTTCTGTATGCTTAGTGAAATTCAGAGCTCCGTAATCCATTAGCGGCTTTCCATATGTTGCATCAGATGATTTCTGCTCTTCCCCGAGCCGTCCCACCCCATACTCCCGTATCATACTTTGTCTCAGTGCTATTACCCACCCCTCTCATTCTTCAACGCATATGTTCATTTTCCCCTCCGTAATGTTTATTGTTTGAAAAAATACTCGGCAGCATTTCTCATCAGTCCTTCGTCATATTGGAATGCCAAAGGTACTTAGCCTTGCCAACTTTCCTATTACTTTTAGCCCTGTACCACATTCTTTAACAGATCACAGTACCTCTCTAACCCTTTGGGTTTGGACGGCTATGAAGATCTTCTCGAAAGGGTGCGGGAGGAATAACCTCCTCCCGCTGAGACACAAGAACATGTAACGATAAGAACATGTAACGACGTCCATCCATCACGCCGTAATAGTTAAACCAAGTATGGCATTCGTCAGGTTGTCAAGCATTTTTGGTTACGTTAAATTCCAAATATTAAGAATTATATATAATTTCCGGATTGAATGACCAATTTTGTGATTTCGGAGGCGATTTCATATCTTAAAACAGTCAGCGGAGACTCTGGTGGAGTTCTGTTGCACAGAGATCTCTTTTACCCAAAAACAACCCATTTTCGGGTGGTTTTTGGGTAAAACTAATATTTGGGCGGTGTTGTACGAACGTGGTGTGTGAACAGAAATTCAGATTTTATTACCCCCTCAACCCTTACCCTTCCCTCATGGTGCTACACCCCCTGCCACACACCTTTTTGGTGGCTCGCAGGGTATTTATGTAGATGTAGATGTATTTTCTGGCCCTTGCAATAATATACGGTTGGGTGACATTGGTAGTGAAAAAAACCCCTCGCTTCATCCAACTATCGAATAATACTGTTGGTCAACTAGTCAAGTTCTGTCACTATTTGGCAATGTCAGCGTAGTAATAAAACATTCAAATCTTTTCCGTAAAACTTAAGCACAACTTTTAATTGCTATCATTAAAATTATTTGCAAAATTTTTATTTAAAAAAATTAACACTTTGCAAAATGATTTAAGTCATTTCAGTATTAAGGAAAAGTGTTTTTTACTCTTTGTATGCATTGTGGTATTTTATCATTAGAGGCTATATTTATTTCAGAATATATTCCATCAAAATGTCAATGACTATTGTTATTTTATTATTTATTCAAATACTTAGGTGAATTCCTTTGAAAAGGCTAAGTATCAGCAATGATCAGAACGGATCTTTTCGTTAATATTCCCCTGGGGTCACCTGAGTGATGACTGTTTTGGGGTGATGGAGAAAGGTTATTGCTGAGAATCGCTGCTGCCGTTATATGAACGTAAGATTCCTACCACCCGCGCTTGCTGACTGGTGTGCCAGAATATTTTATGGGCTTTCGTTGGCACTTCTCCTGAATTGACTCGAACTCTTCAAACAAAACCGACGACGAAGACGAGCAAGACAAGCATGGAACATCCTTGCTACCTTCCAAACAAATAACTGACCTCCCTGGCGAGACGCCAATTTTGAACGCGAGTAACTCACTTCCTTATTTTCAGAGGCATTACGATTCTCTTTTTTTCATAAAAGACGATGACAGAACGTTAAAAGAAACCTGAAAGTACCCTAACTGTCGTGTATTCGTTACGTAAGGAAGCTTCCGAGAGGGTTATGAATGATGATATTTTACGGGCATTTTGCGGTAACTTTAAGCCTTTTTTCAAAATATTAATTTGTAAATATTTCGTTTGCAAAGCTCCGTCGGAAGCAGACAGGAGTATACCTCAGTTCCGTTTTTCTCGTTGGATCAAATTTGTGGTGCAATAGGCCATGAATTAACTCTTACGTGGTAGAGAAACCTCCGTCAAACTTCAGACTATTTAGCCTCACACATAAGATCGGGAATTGACTGCATGTAGTTGAAAAGGCACAGCAAACATTCTTCAAAAGGTGCTCTCGAAGGAAATGGAACGAAAACAAGGAGTCAATGTAACAGATCTTCATTGCGCAAAATTGATCAATCACTTATTTATATTAAATGAATGTGATCATTTCATCCCAAATAAACATTTTATTCTCCAATAGATTTATTCATTCGACTCCATACTAAAATGAGGATGCACAAGAGATTTTAATGCACATGATCTTTTGGCATTTGGGCTAAAGGGCACAAAGAGGAGTGGGAATGATGAAGGATGCATAACATGTGAAATCTCCATTTCCATCTTGACAGGTGAAAAATATTTTCCCTACGCTGCAGACTTTTATGAACCCAAATCACTTATTTAGATAATACTCCGAAAGAAGAACTGCTGTGTTGGGTTCTTGCATGCGAAGGGTATCCGTTCATAACTCGTCTTCGTGTCTGAGTGACACTAGGATAGACCGATTGGATCCAATGTACTTTCGTGATTGGACTGACATTCGGAAAGTGCATGGTGAGGCGTTGGGGGCAGGTCTCAACATGAATTCATTCTGTTTCCTGCGCTAAATCCCTTCTCTAACGCAACACCTTTCTGAGGGTGTGGTCGACATGCTGAGATGCCCGTATGATCAGTGAAAAGGACCGGCTTATCGAAAGACTCGTTGAAGATGGAAAGACCAATGGATGGGATACAGTAATGTTGTAAGATCTTAAAACTAAGCTAAGATATTTGATATCCGGGGATGGCTTTTAATTAATAACACATTTTAAATAAAATAATACTTAGTGTTGGTCCCGCTGTTTATACGGATAAGTAGGTTCATAATGCTTAAAATTAAGCATATATTAATTATTATTATATATTATCATATAAAAGCATATCATATATTTATTAGCATATATTATTATATATTATCTAAATTTACTTAAATTATAAAAATTCAGTCTATAAATTTAAGCTGACATTCCAGCAGTCATATTTATACCAGCGCTTTGATTAAAAGGAACTAGACGAAGTCATAGGATAGCAAAACCCAATTTCCACCCGATTTTCCCAACGGAAGGGATCATATAAGGTTGGGATGAACATAAGTGCCTACGGCGGAATGAATGCCCATAATAATAATGTCGTCGATGGAAGTTAAGACCTTGAACTCGTGTGTGGGCAGTTAGAGAACGTGCCTCTTCGCAAGGTGCCGGACGGGTGAACTAATGGCAGTGCTACTGGCACTGGTGACTGCCAAATATTTTTGGACAGTGCCCACTTTGAGAAATAGAAAACACCCAAATGCCTCATTGGTTGCGTCTGTGCTAAAGTAGTCCGCATGGTAATCACATAAACGTATGAAAGATACGACGCAGTAGTTTCACCTCCCCCACATAATTGCATGGAACCAAAATTTTAGCACCCTAGGATAAGCGGAAGTGTCGACCAAATGCGGTAGATTATGAGGTACCTGAGTAGTGTTTCAGGTAAAAATGGAAGAGGCAGCGCGAGGATTGAGTGCGTTATGAAAGAATGATGAACGGATAGGCCTCTATTCTGAAAGAGTGCTGCGCTGGTCTGGTCATGTTGGGAGAAAGGATGAGATTCGAAGCACCAAACAGACATATGAGAAAGGAGTAAATGGTTCGAGAGAGGATTGGGAAGATCGGGAAAGTTTATGGGCGCGTGTGCTCGAAGAGACCGTCAAGACAAGAAATATTAAAAGCCTCGGGCAAAGGTATAACAATACATTTTTAATTTAACAGGATTAGAAGATGGTACGATAGGTTAGTATGGAAGAAGTCAGTGAAAGGGGGCAATGCTCATGAAATAATCTAAAACCAGGCCTTATTTTACGTACTTTGCCTACCCCATAAGGGAAAGGCGTGAAGGATACGTAATGCAGTGCAATAATGAACCGTGAATCGTGCCTTCCCTAGCCACTCACCGTTCAAGGGAAAAGCACAATTTAGTTTGGAACCGCTTCCTCGTTCCGCCGGCGAGTTCCCGGGAGGTGAAGTCATCCAGGAGATCCCACCTCTTGCTTGCTGGACGGGATTTGCCCAAAGGATCATCACACTGGATATTGGACCTATCGCTCTTCAGTTATTAGTTGAACGCTTTCTCTACAGAGAACGAGGAGTGTACAGGGAGGAAAAAATTAAGGGAAGCTTACAAGAATGCCAATGAGGCTGGTACTTGGGGTACATTAAGCCATGGGGATGGTGTGGTGGCTAACGTACAGGTTTCCCACCGAGAGGGCCTGGGTTCAATTCCTGGTGACAAATATTTTTTAGTGGTATCCCGATCACTACTTGAGGTGCTTTGTGGAGAGCACTTTGAGCGAGTACGGCGTTCGTCGGATGGGACGTTAACCTGTGGACCCCATGGCACCTTTCGACGAGAGTGGGCTAATGCCGACGCCGGGTTTCTCTCCACCCTTCCTTTCCCACCCATCCGTAATGGCGCAAATGGCCTCAGCTGTCGGTCGCCTCCCCAACAAAACTACTAACTACTTCTACGAGTATATTAAGTCATTAATATGAAGTAGTGAGCTCTAAGGAGCGAAATAATTTGCTTATGCCAAATTGCCACCGTGATAAAACATAACAAAACAAAGGACTGGAGTCATCATCCTTCGGATAAAAAACCTATTGATCATGAATGCATTGTAAAACGATTAGTGTCGCAACGAACGAGGTAGTCTTCCTGATGCATGTCGTCCATGAATTAATAACATTTTCGACTCAAACGTAATTGTCATAATTTGAGATATTTCCAGGGCAACGACTTGCGTTGCTGGGATGAATGGCATGGCGAAAGGTAAAGGTGCCGGATCTGCGAGTCCCTCTTTCGAATTGAATAATGGGGGTGGGCAGCTGTCCGCTGCGCCCTTTATCAGAGCGAGGCGTCGACGCGTCCGAACACAAGAATCCACCTCGTTTCCATTCTCTCCCCTACCTCCACCTTATTATGACTCTCGAGAAACTTCGCTTTTAATGTATGCCTTTTTAAGGGTGTGGGGGCTCTCCTTGGGATCCTCTCATCTCCCGGGGGATGGCGCGTGACGGCCATTATGCACCCCCGCGAGTCGGCGGCGTCGACGACGGCTCTCGGGAGGGAGGGAAAGCGCGAGGCCGCCTCTCCGATTCCTTCTCAAACGGCGCCTTTTCATCTCGTCCATTGAGGCCCCTGTCTTCCGCGCCGTCAGCTTCGAGAGCAAAAGTGTTTGCGTCATTATCCTTTCCGCACCTCCTTCCCGTAAATCACCACCGTCGCCCCGCCAAATCGCACGGAGAGGCGGAAGCCTTGCTTCGATGGTACAGTAACGCGACATGCGGTGGAAACATAATTACGACTGAAATATGCATGCGCCTCTTTTCTCAGGGATATGCTAAAGTGCCGAGGTCATTTGCGCCAATGGAATCGGGGTTCGGAAGGGTGACTGGTGTACCCGGCTTCCCATTCAGGGAGACGGCGATCGAAACTCTGGCGAGTTTTCAGCGGTTCTTGACTGCCGGGATGTAGTAGCGCTCTGCAGTAGTTAAATCATGTGTGATGGGACGGTAATGGCGAATGCTTGTATGCGCGTATTTTATGCGATACCGGGAAAGGCTCGATTCCGACATCGTTACCGCTTCAATCGAAAATTTGTCGTAGGACTTAGGTATTCGACTCTGGCAGCAACTGCAGTCGACTCTAGTTGTGTGGCCGTGCCACACAACTAGATCCGTACGTCAATGTGGCCGCTTTAGAATAAATAGTTCAAGATTTATAATAGCCGAGAGGACATGATCAAATAGCGTGATTAAATTTTAATATCAGAATGGATTCACATTTTAAGAGATTTCAAGACGGTCGTTTGAGCGATAAAGAGGCGATGGGTCATTAAATACGTGAATAATTTTACTTCATAGGAACTATACCATATTGTATGTTTACCAGAGCTCCTAGAAAACAGAATTTCATCTTAAAAGGACGAAATATGTATAAAAATTTGCGTCAAGTTTCTTTAAATTAAAAAGCCAATAAGCGGTAGAATTCAACAAACAATAGATTTCTTCATTGTAAATAAGGGTGGGCAGGGCTCAAAGTAGTCTTTTATGCTTTTTTCGATGGCCTACATGCATCATAATTATTACGGACTAATAACGGAATTTTATGGCAACTCAACTATTATGTGGGTAACAAAACTTTATCCTTTTGAAAATGATACAATTGGCACAAGATTTTCTTATGAACGATGGCCGAATGGTATTGAGACTCCAGCTTTCACCCTTTTACTGGAGTGACTATGCAAAAAACATTTTGAATACTCCTATATTATCCATGGTATTTGTGAAGGATGATGAATGAATTAATTTTCTTCGAATGAAGATGGAAACTGGCTCTTGCAATTTGTTTGATATTCTATAACGTAAAGGTTCTTTCTTATAATTATTCTTAGTCGGTGAAATGTAATGAGAATATTATTTTACGTGAGAGTTCTTTTACATAGTCATCCTTCCAATGAACTATTTTGGGTTTTCCCTCTTCCCGAGTCTTTTCATGTACGGATGAAATGATGTCTTTATTACTTTGAGAAAATGCAATATATCTTCAAGATGATTACCTTTCACTGATTACGTATTTAAATAAGTTGTTCACCGCATCCAATTGATATCGTTTGAAGAGATGCGGAAGAAATGGGGAAACAGTTTCAGCTACCTTAATTCGTTTGGAAATATTTGGAGTATATACCATAGATGATCTCAGTTGCATTTTTTCTTTCTATTTTTATTCTTACTGTCACGCTTTCATCATTGTGATCATCCATTATGGTTATCAAAAATTTTATATAGGCACCTATGCAGAATTATTAATGAAGGCACTTAGAAATCATCCGTAAAGCATAGTTATTTACACGTAATCCTCGAAATATAGCTCAAAAATTAAAATAATAGAACAGAGATACAGGAAAAGGAGTCGATTGCCCGTTTATTTCTGACTCCAAATGTCAGGGTTTAAATACCAAGGGGCAGGATTCCTCAATTTATTCTGAATCAGATTTTGGTTCAATGACAGGGAAAATCCGAGTGCAGTGATTAAAGATATATAAGTATTCTTAATATTATAAAGTATTTCGATCATCCATTAGCAAAATGTATGTATTACGTAAAGGAATAAACGCATTACATTATAACAAATTTTATACAAGATTTGTTTAAAGTCTGTATGTTTTGGATGCTCCATGCTCTATGTTGCACTCAGGGATATGCATAAAGGAATTCACATCAATAGAATAATAATATAAGGATTAATTTTTTAAAAATCTATTAAGTATTTCACTGAAAATTTATTCCTAAAAGGCTTGTCAAATTAATAAAGGTATAATTCAGTTTCAATCCCATCCTTTTCTTTTAAATAGACCGAATTTGACCATACCTATTTTAGTTCTCTGCCCCTGTGCACAACATATTTTCATTTAACTTTTGTGAAAGACTTCAACATTACAAAATAGATCTTTGCACTGCAACTGACAGCCAGGTACATTTCGTTTTTAAGAGCACTTCATATTTACAATTAACGTATTCATAAAATCGGAAGAAGAATCGCCGAATCAAAACGCATTAGCTCATTTAGTGACCGAGTTATTTCGTAGAAAACTATAGTATGTATTTATTTGTTGCTCCTGACAAGGAAATGGATCTCTGCGATGGATCAGCCGCCGTACGCATGGCGCCATGACCTCCTTGCGTGCCTCCTCCTTCGTGCCTTCACGATCCCCTCAATCCCCCATCCTATCCTTTGCCATAATCCCATTTAATATCCGTCCTTCTTTTGTTTCTCGTCGGGGATCGTGCCTCTCTCTTTCTCTCGCCTACCACCCGCCCCACCCCACTCTCCCTCAGTCTGCAAATGGATGCTGCCCTTCCCCCACGCAGGAGAGCCGCACGGCGGGGGCTGGGTGAGTGATATCCTCGCAACAGCCAGTACCCGCCCGCTCCATAGGCCACCCAGGAGCGCGGAAGTCGTGGGGCCTCCCCGGCGTGACGGCGCACCGCGGCGGCAGCCGGAATCCCGAAGGCCGCGATTCGGCGCCCGTGCCTTAAGATGCGAAATTTCACAACAACGAACGACGAACGTTGGAGGAAAGCCTTGGTTTAGGGGAAAGAATCGTGATCGTTCTCCACATGCCACCGAAATAAAATTCTAAGTGCGTTTGCAAGCCGACGCTTGTCAACAGAGTAAAAACTTAGCAAGTGCGACGCCCAACTCTGCAGTTTGTAGCGAATGAGATGAAGAGAAATAAATGCATTATTTATACATTTATTGTGCCCTGAACGGCGTCAATTTTAGAGAGATCAATGAGCGATTGTATGACAGTTAATGTCATTAATGAAGGGAACGGTTAAAGGCTTTATTTTGTGGAAAGTATCCATCACGCAGGAAATGAGAAATACTTTTGGATTCCACTTAATGACTTTCATTGATACGAGCTAGGTTTCAACACTTCATGCCGTCATCAGGTAATCTGAGGATGACATACAAAAGGTGCACTGGAAGATTACGTAAAGCGTCGAGGTCTAGGTTGCATTAATAAAAATAATCGAGTGGAATTCACAAAGTATTTCTCATTTCCCCCGTGAGAAACTCATTATTCATGAAAATATGAAATAATCTATAGCACAATATAACCAACCCAGCCGCCGAATTAAAATAAAATGATATAGCATGCAAAAATCTAGATAAATCCTATGATGCGATTTTATAAGGGATTTGTGATACATTATCAATAAGGCCAGTTATCGGTTCACAAAAGCGAAAAAATTACCGATCTCTATAATAGCTTCAGTTTCTCTTTCACGTAGCATAAGTATCTTAGTTTCTCTTAGCTGAAGTTGGGCGTTTACGTACTTCTTAGGAGTTCGTGAAAGTGAGCTAAACCTTTGGCGGGAGGAAGAGAAACAACATTAAATTCGTTTGTTAGACCGAAAGGGTATCTCTACGAAAGCTCGTAATGAGAGAACTTTGGTTGATGATTGGGCTTAGATTTTTTCATTTTCTCTTTCGCGTGGCTGACCTAGAATGTCCAAAATTTGCTCAAATGGTCGACCGAATGACAATCCTCTCGAAACAATTCCTCTCATCTTTTCCCCGATGCGCGGTTGATTGTCAAAATGGTGGAAAACTTGAGAACTAGATATCATGCATTACCAAGTCAAATACAAGTCGTACGAAATAAACGATACATTTTCTTCTTCTCATCGGTCGTTTTCAGAATTCATTTACACACGCTATACTGACTTTTACTCCACCTGAAGAAAAGCATCATTGAGAGCGCGTGACACAATGACTATTCTCAAACTACGTTCAACCATCCATCTCCTTCTTGAGATGCTTACGGGAATTTCTGTTGAATTAGGACGGTTAAAGTAAATATCGGTGAATTAGCATGATTTCTATGGCCTTTGCTTGACTTCGAAGGTACGATTTTAGCTAGGCCGCCGAAACAACTTCAAAACCCCTTTTCTGTTATTAAAAATGTGTCAGAATGTAACGGTAAATGTATTGCTCATGTGCTAGCTGAGTGAAATTGACTTGACTCCAATGGCTGCCAATATGATTATTTTTCTTTAAAATTTTATTTCGCATCAAAGTGATAATAAACAGTGATTTATTTTAAATTTCTAACGACATTTTTCTTAATAAAAAGAGTCGTTTCAGGCCGTGATATGGTGGAATATCATGATTTTTTTTAAATTTTATAATTTTACAGGTATGTTGTGGAAAATTGCAAAATTTTTAATAAATTTTTCTTGAGGTTATCTTAAATAAACACCACCGGTATCAACCTGCTCATCATTTGAACTAATCTGTGTGTAGTCAGTAGAGGGCGTTAACATAAATAATCCTTAGATAGAGTCTAATTTTCTCCTCATGTTTCCGAGTATTGCCAACCGGATTGAAGAGCAACCGAGAAGGTTGCCCTTTCATATATAATATGTGGATAGTGACGTAGCAATAAGCTTTCTCGTGGCCTTGAGCAAAAACAAATTTTACCCACCTCGGTGTCAGGTAATGGATCACTTTTGTTGCCCACAAAATCGTAGCTAGGGGTAACTGACTCCCACCGTATTGCCCTCCAGATTTTATATTTGAAGTGCAATAGATGTCCAGATTTTATACCTGAGGGTTATCAAGGGTTTCAAACGAGGATTTTATGAATGGAATAAACATATTTAAGCTCAAAAAAGTTTTATTTATTTAATACACAGGGTTTGACCGAAGAAGTGTTTTTCTTTCAAGTTATCAATTTTGCATGAGTCGTAACATATGTCGAATATCGAAAAAGTTCTCGTTTATGACTCTCTCTCGACGCCTCTCTCGTACTTCACTAAGTTAATTCCCGTTATGAAATTAAATGAAATACCACAAGTGGGACCACAAAGTGGGATTTGATGTTAAGTTACATCAAATATGAGAATTTGGAGAAGAAGTTGCTTAAATCAATGACATTGGCGTTTCTATAGCTTTTCAACTCTCACTATTTCTGTGAATTTAAGTAATCTTAAAAGTGAACGTTTTGAGAAGAATACTTATTTTAGCGTAACATGAGAATTGGCTTCAATTCTGAGACTGATTCAAAATTTAATCACAATTAATTCTCAAGATTTCATGTGTTTCACTGTAGAAAACTAAGAAACGGCTAGCATTCAAAATCGTGAGACATGAATGCGCTGTAATAACTCAGATGACTCCGTAGTGAAATCAGTTTCAATAATCGACAGATAAAGTTTATGGTGGTGCAATTACCGACTGATTCTCCCACCAACCGTAAAGACTACTTTGACTTTCATATCCCGGAAGGTAACGAGCCAGCTGAAGCCCTGAGAAATTATGTTCTTCCGTTCTTGTTCTCAGATACTCTATCGATCAACCTGATATTCTAATTTCACCCGTTTGGAGATAATTTGGGAAACCTTCCCTTAAGCTCTGCATTTAATGATGTAATTTGGTCGATTTTAAAAATGAACTCCCGAGTCTGGAGGAAGCGTTGGAAAATGTTCTGCTATGTTTAATAGCTTAGACAAATGAGATAATACTAAATTTATTTTATGAGAATAACAAAGCATGCTGGAAGCATTTTTCTCTTGCTCCTTGCTGCTTGAACGCCACGCTGTTCGTCGGACGTTATCGTTACCCCGTCAAACGTCTGTGCAACTAATTTATTTCCATATTTAAATTCCCGCAAAAACGTGAAGGAAAATAATGAATCCGTGATCCAGCTGATCGGTCGTTACTCACATCTTTGAAAGATAAATTCTTCCCTAATATTGCCGCTATTCATAACATAACTCCCTCTTTTGAAGCAATATCTGTCATTTCTTCGAGAGCAATTGGTGAGGAAGGAGTCTGAACAAACTTTCTTTTTCCTTGAGTCAATCGTAAATTTTGCAATTCATGAAATAATCATTTGTTGTGTCGCTCGAAATTTCTGGAGAAAGTTAAATTATTTAGGTAATATTTTTTATTTCACTATCAAAAAAATATTTGGTCTCCTTAGTTCAATTGAACTCCAAAGGTACTTATACATGGTTATTTGGAGACGATGGGGTATCATCGGGGCCTCGTAGACTTCGTTTATCAAAAACGTACCCAATAATATAACTGAATAGTCTCTTGCTCAATTCCCCGCTACTTATTTCATAAAAAGAATAATTCCCAATATAATTACTCATTATGTGCTTTTAAAAATTCGTTTAGCTAATTAAAGGGCGAAGTGGAGGGTTTTTAATAACTCTTCTTTCCTCTCAAATGTGATAATTAACTGCTAGATAGGAGAGCCATCGTGGTGTGAAAACTAGCACTGGTGGGTCAACTTTACCCAAATATTTTGAATCGAAGCATGGAAAAATATCAGAAAAACGAGATTATTTCGCCATTTTTTGTTCCAAAATTTGTGAACACCATCTCTGGCTCATTGGTCTCAACAATACGTAGGGTTTGTCGCCACAATATAAAACAATAAATTAAATTTAAAAGTTTATCATTAATATTTTTACCCAACATTATGTTTATCTTAATTCATGAGGCAGCTGGTCATTCGTGGTATTCCGTCGTCGAAAAACGCTCACTAAAAACACGCTTCCGCTCGTCATAATATGTCAGTGTAAATGATTCTATGGTTATGGTTTATGTATCCATGGCTAGCTTAAAGGGATTTTAAATTATTGAAATCCTAAAATCATCCTCATCGGTTGGTTAAACCTTGTACAGACCCAATAAAATTTATCATTCACTGATAAGAATTATAAATATTAAACTCGTATTCAATTCGTAATTCTCTCAATTTATACTAATATTGAATATGACGAAGATTGTTTGCCAAATGTCTTTTGTATTTAATTATTCTATTTTACACGATAAATAAAGTTGTCTCTTTTTATTAGTGTAATGTAAATGTGGGCAAATCTGTTGGGAGAAGCAAAAGGTGAACCACTGGCATCGCCACCTTCAAAGACTCCAAAGGGATGAGACCTCCAAAGAGAGAGTCCTGCTGAAGGTTTTTGAATACCTACGCCTTAATAGTTATCGTACTTTTAGACGAAGAACCATTCACACGGTCATGGAAGTAGAGTTACAATTATGGACAGGCGTAAATGAGAAACTGACTTTCGTCAGACGGTGTATCTCATCCATCGAACGAGGTACTCTCAGGGGCGAGGAACAAGATCATCATGATCTAATTCCTTCCTGTGAACAATTGTGAGAAACTACGTGTTTACGTCCCATTAAAAATCATTGGGGAACGGCGATTAGTGCACTTCTATTGACTCATCGTCAGTATGCGATTCGGTCCCAGACCTGGTGAGAAGGGAAAGTGAGCGAGTGAAGGGTGGGGGGGAGGGATGTAGTGGGGGCGGGGAGGAGGAAAGGAAAGGAGGTGGAAATGGAGGTATCAATCACGGCCAATTTGCCTCACTTCCCCATTTCGAAAAACACCCCTGCACCCAGCTTTGCCCGCTCGTCTCCCCTCTCCCCTTTACTCCTTTCTCCAGGCCTCGTCGTCCCTTCACCTTCCTGTTCGTTCGCCCGGTTGACTCCTCGCTGACCCCCGCGTGACCTCCCGACCCGCATCTATCCCTCACGCGTCGACCTCATCCGAACCACCGTTTCTCTCTGCGTGCACCTCCTCAAACCGCCTTGCCCACCCGTCCTCCTCTTCCTCGGAATCGAGCCGATTTGACCGTCTGGTACTTTGGTCCCAACCGACGCTCCTTGCGACGTACTCATCATGCCCAGAATGCCCTGCTGCACCTGTGAAAGCCGTTTTATCAAATAGCCGTGCCCTAAAAATCGTCGCAAAGTTAGTGTAATGGACACGAGGGAAATCGGTTATGCTAAAGGATTTACTTGTCATTTTCGGAGGTAGATGATTCCTGAGTGATTCATTTCAAAGGATTATTCCAGAGATACCAAAGGACGGATTGAGATCAGAGCTTTACAGGCAACAAAATGGTCCAGTGAAACAAGACTAAAGGAAGGGACTTAATATAAAAGAAGTAACTAAATAACGCATTTGAGCCAAAAATCCGAAAATAATCAAGGGACTTGAAAAGATACCTATTTGGATTAATAAAATCAAAAGAAAATGATTCAAATGTGTGCATTTTATGGGGAAATCATTAAAATATACCTAATTTCACATGAATTTTGATCGTAATTCTTACTAACGAGAAATTTTTCTGAGTGTACTTAACAGTGCTCAGTTATTCCTCTAAATGGCCAGATGAATTGGGATCGGGAGTGGAAGGAGTTGGGATTAACCTCAGTGAAGATTAAGAAAGGAAGCAATATTTTAGAGGTAAAGCGACTAAGTCGTTGAAGTTTGGAAAGGAAGCTGAATTATTATCTTTCTCCAATCAATCAATTCTAAACAAATTAAAGGAAAATCTAATCAAACAAATTAGTACATGTCTTAACGCGGAAATTGCTTTTCACATTTGGACGCACAGCCTTTCTCTCTCTCTTTGCTTTTGAAATATGTTTGATATAAAAGAATTAAAACTTTTGAGACGAATGTTATCGCCCGTCTTTAAAATAGCGGCTACTGAAATTATCCTTTATCTCGATCCTGAGGATAACCCAATAAGCCAGAAGGGAATATATAGTACTTTGCAGGAATAAAACAGAGCTGTAAAGTTCCTTTTACGAGTAATTTCTAGCTGAAGATGGACACGTTTTGCTGAAAGTCTCCAATAGATGATAATAATGACTTCTAGATGCAAGACTGGCTGCGATTAAGAGTCACATTCGGGGAAGAGTATAAAGTGTCGAAGAAAGATTCTAAAATACTCAATTTGCAGTCATTTTGCATTTAAGTGGTCCTTATTTCTTCATAATGAAAAAGAACCTGACATATATTTCCCTAGATAGGCCAACTTATTAGGTTGGACCACAACAAGTATCGCGAAAGAGATATTTTTATGTGTTCAGAGAAATTGGAATTTTCAAAGTAAGCTTTATAGTATTAGGTACATTATACAATTTGAAGGATATTGTCCGTATTTAAGCATTTGGTGAGAATTATTAAACATAACAAACCACTTGTTTTGTCATACAATTGATGAAGTTTCAATTCAATTCCATGCTATAATTATTAATTCAGAAAACTTTACACAGAGTTACGCAAATAATGATCAACAAATTTGTAACCAATTCAGCGAGACACTAAGAAATACTCATAAAAACTTTGAATGTTTTCTTTAAATCAGGAAAATGGTGGTTACAGGCGGATTTTCTAATGGCGCAATAAAAAAACCAGATTACGTTTTATGTACAAAATTTTTAAAAATGACGAAGCGTGGGAAGATTTATGGACAGAGATAGAAAAACCAAACTTCAAGCGAAAAAACGACCACAGTTTAAAAATAATAATAAGAACGCAAAAGACAAATAAGAAAAATACTCTTTTTTAAACAGAACTATTGTTGAATGAAACCAGCTGCCTGGAGGTTTGTTTGAGCCCTTTCCATCCATTTTAGGAGTTTTAAAAAAGTGTAAAGCAGTCACTGGGTAATAAACTTCATTGATCAGTGATAATTATACTATTGTAATTATTTAAATATTGTTTGTATGTGATGTGGACGGCGTGAGAAATTGTATTGCAAAAGTGAATGATGTGTTAACGGTGCGAGATTTTGAACGGTATATGAAATTGAAGTGTGCGTGATGATGGACGGAGTGTGGCGAAGGACGGTGTGTAGTATGTTCTCGAATGGTGTAAACCTAGCCCACGGGTGGTATGCTAAATGTAATAATGTAGTTTGTAATCCTTTAAGTGTCATTGTATATAAGAGCTTTTGTCTATCTGTTCTTCTTGTGATGCATGTATGTCCATGTCATGAGTGACAGCTGACCAGACTTGACCGTTGCCACCATGACAATGGCCTAATTGCAACGATAAATTATTAAATAAATAAATAATCAATAAAAGGGCAATATATTTATGGATTTAACTATATCCTGACGATTGATATATGGTTGATAATAGTGCGTAGTTTAGAATAGAATCAACAGATTTGGATAAAAATAACGTGAACATTTTCTTGTTGTTAGCTATGAGCCATTTAGATATTTCGTAGTTTTTCGTGATGATCGAGGTTGAAATGGGCACGTTGTTTTTCAAAACGGTCGTAATGATTAAGAATTTAGAATGTGCATCCGGCATTTATTATAAACGTGAGGCGTTGGTGAGAACATGATGGTCGACAAAAAAAGGAAAAGTCGGCGTATTTCATCCCAATTAATGGTGTACGACAGGAGGTAGAGAAAGGAAAAGTGGGTAAGGCGAAAAAGCTTTGGTCGGATCTAATTCATCTTCATTAGAACATTTCTTCGTGAAATTTGGCCTCCTCATCTCTGAAATGTGTTCTTCCAACAGTTGAACACTCCCATCTCATTCGTAATAATAAACGGTAATTAAAGGTTTGAAAACTGTAAATTGAGTTAGGTTGATGGCGTGTTATTTTCTGACACGAAGTAATAATTGCACGCGCGTGATTCATCTGTATTCTCATAGTTATTCTGCTTTACTAATGACAGCTTCCTTCACTCAGAATTTTAAAAAGTGGAAAAACTCGTTTTGTTTTTTTACATAATTTTGTTTCACGACGAGTAGGATAGCTTTGAAGCGCTCTTTCCTGTTAACAGTTGAAAAAAATTAATCATATCACAAGCCATTTACATTATTAATCGAGACTACATTGAAATTCGTCGGAATTTACGGAAAGCAACCGATCAATTAATTATAATAGTATAAGGAAGAAAATGACAAACTACAAATGATATAACCGACTGATTAGCATTTATATGGTATTAGTAAATTCATTTTCTGTTATGCGCAATTA
The DNA here is from genome assembly GCA_037158775.1 of Hetaerina titia. Classification (NCBI taxonomy): domain Eukaryota; kingdom Metazoa; phylum Arthropoda; class Insecta; order Odonata; family Calopterygidae; genus Hetaerina; species Hetaerina titia. Next base: position 123,060,963 of record CM073770.1, on the reverse strand, counting down.
CCGGGTCCCCAAACAGCGGGCATAGCAAAATTATAGTCTTTATAGTAGTTCACGCTCTTCGATAACATCATTCATACGGGGAAAGTGCGAAGAAGGATTTCTTCCAACGAAGCAAAAAGGTTCATTATTTTCATAAAAAACACATTCCTTATTGGTTAACTGGAAAGCCCAATCCACGGAGAAAATATCTGATGAACAGCATATAAAAAATAATAGTGACAACAAATTTACCATATTAAGAGCCCAAATCATACGATGCCAATACTGTTTCCTATTGTAGTATATTTTATTATATTGCATTAGCATTGTGTCTTCAAGTATTTAGTATTTCATATTAAATACACAAATTTATATAAATAAAACCTCCTAAAGTTTAATGAAAAAATAAAACAATTGTTCCAAATATATAGAGAAATTTGCTAAATTTCTTTCAAGAAATTTAATTAAGAATCTCACTGCATATTCTCCAGTATCAACGAATTTAATCCCACAAATGTAGGAGTAAGTGATTAAGAAATTGATGATGGCTATTCTATTGATAAAATAGTGGAATTTATTGACAGATTGCGTAAAAGACATACAGAATTTAAGCAAAAGTATAGAAAGAGAGACATTTATACTATTTCCAAAGTTCTCACACAATTTAGCAAAGCCTTTTTAATGATATATTTTTGTGTGTATATATGTTTCCCGGGCATAAGAGAACTAAGCTAAGATGGATTTCATTTAATTCCAATATTAATAAAATAAAGACGACTATCTATCTATCTATAGATATTACCATACAAGTAAATATTACACATGTGAAACAATGTTTTATGTGGAATCCATGAGGCTAATGGCAATGAAAATGTACGAGCTATTTAATCGAGTTTCTCTGAATGCACATAAAATATACAGAAAACTCAATAGGGAGAATGAGATTAAAATATTCGGTGCAAAGATCTCAGTCCCGATTGAAAATTTCCGCTCGGTCATTCCGGAGTAACTTAGTCAACTATACGACCGCAGAGCGATCGTCACTTTTAAGTTTGGCGATTGTCTTTCGCAAGTGTTTATTTAAAATGTCAAAAACTTTTATGATTTACTTTTTGTGATGCATCGGTATATTATCCATAGCTTTCAAATGTGGTACAATTGGGACCCATGGATATATAAATCGATACATGCAAGTGTGTGCTTATGTTCTCCATGCCATTTGCAACTACGTACATTTTTACTTTGGAACGAATGTGGACAGTCATTTCAAGTTTAACATCGGTTTCATTCAAACGAACGAAGTACATCTGTTCTAATCACGCACATGATGTTATTCGGTGAATAAAACTAGTTCTCTCGTATTTGTGATTCGAAATTTTACAAGATGTCTTCGTTAGGAGTCAGTTATTTTATTCATCCATTTCATTCAGTTATATTGAAATGCAATGTTAGAAGTCGGCCGTATGAGGTTGTCCTCAAATTCTGTGAAATTATTTTCGGCTCGTTTTTTATCTCCCCCTCTTACTAAGGATCCAAGAGATATGAAGCCCCTCTTTACCTGTCTTTCTTAATTACATGCGTATTTAGGTTTCACGAAAGGACTTTTCACTACGACTATCTACTTATTACCATGAATGAAATGTTTTTGTTGTTGATCAACGATATTCAAAATTCAACTTCATACAAATGGCCGAAATGAACAGTCCGTTATATGCCGTGAACCTGGCCCCACCCCAATGAGAAAATGCAATGAACTGACAAACGTTCCTTAAGGATAGACAATATTAAGTAAACGTTGAAACGAACGAAGAAAATATTGCATTGCATCTTCGTACTATTTATTTATTATCAAAATTTATAAGACATGTCCTAGAGGACGTAGTATCTCTCCTATTTAAGGATTTTTGAAGCTGGTCCAGTAAATGTGCGGATAGTTAGTTACAGCTGCTTGATGCTTGATCGATTCAGCCCTTGCAGCTTGCGACGTCTTGCGACATCTTGCGACGTCAGACTGGGTACGGGGAGGAAGAAGCGAGCCACCGAGAAGGTGAAGGCAGGTGGCGGCGGGCCGCGCGTGCTCTTTGGAGTGCTTTCTTCCGTCCCACAAGATCGGCATTGAATATTTTGTCTTCTGTTGCTGCGTTAAACGGTCGCCGAAGGGAAGTAAACTCGAAAATTACACAAACGTATCATCCAGTCGACTAATTGCCAGCTTTCGAGTGCTTTGCATCAAGTGGGACACGCCATGTCTGAAGAATAATTAGATGCCTTGTTTAAAGGGCAATATGGGAAGGAGTTTTAAGATGGCAGAAACCAAATATACTGAAAAGACGGAAATATTCTATTTGATGGTCAAACGTTTTGCAACTAGACCCTAGGTTTTGTCAATGATTTATCATTTTAAAAATATAAATAGCAGGAATTAGTCTTTAAATTATAGAAATATTCGTCTAAACAAATATTTTAGGTTAATAATACTGCGGGACTCAAAGAAGTTTTTTTGTTTTAAATAGTTAAATTGTTGGAGCGTTTCTCTCTGTTTTCTTTCCTGATAACGCAATTTGATCACTGATTTAAATTAATTTTAATTAAGAAATCGTAACCATTTCAGAGAGTAAAATCATTCGCCTTGACCGGGATTCGAACCCGGATCCCTCGATATCCGGCCGAGTGCTTTAACCAATTAAGCTACCGAGACGTCCTCTTACACTCTGAAATTTTGGGGTGTATTTCAGAGTGTAAGAGGACGTCTCGGTAGCTTAATTGGTTAAAGCACTCGGCCGGATATCGAGGGATCCGGGTTCGAATCCCGGTCAAGGCGAATGATTTTTACTCTCTGAAATGGTTGCATTATAATGCACACATAGCGGGTGACTCCGTTAAAAGTTACTGTTACAGTTTCTTGAAATTTAAGAAATCGTCTTATGTTTACAGTTCATACTTCCCTTAAAAGGTGGTTAACTTCAAAATACTTTATTTTCTGGACTAAGAAACATAATTTCGCATTAGATTACTTCGTGAAAGGCAGCAAATCTTAACAGGATGAGGTCATTCTTTTCGATTGATAAAAATAGGGTGAAAATATTTTTAAATGAACGTCATGGACATGAAATTCTCAGGAAAAATTCACGCCAATTTATCCGTTTCTCAACCTCTAAAAATTGTGAATTTAGAGATATTCCCATAAACATAATCCATATTAAACACTTGTAAAGTAGTAATTTCCCATAGGTTTTCTGTGGAAAAGTACTATTGTATCTATGTTTTTGATATGAATATTCCAAAGTTCTACGAAGTGAGCCTGAAGCAGTTGAATTTATGAATTTAGAGATTTACTCCTTCGATATTATTTTAATGTCCTGTTATTTTTATTAAAACAATGGAATTTTTTTAAATGGGAGTAATAATTTATATTTGCAAAAATAAGTGCATTAAGAATAGCTGCACTAGCTTGAATAATTCAACTCTTGGTTTTTTATCAAAGGATTAAGACGCCTTCCCACCATTTTGCCCGCCATATATTTAATCTGAGGCAAAATTTAAAAGGTTTTAGTGCTTTCAGTTACAAGACTGAACCAAGTTCATCGCAGGACAGACAATGAGGGAAACCTAAGAAAATCAATGATATGGCGATGAAAACTAGTCAAACAGAGGCAAAACGGGCGAAAACGTTCAAATGGGAAGTAGAGCTAATGTACACAGACGAATAAGAAAACGCTTCAGGCAGCATAGTTTTCTAATGGGATTGATATGAAGAGCTTAGAAGTGATTAGTGGAGAAAAAAGTAGATAAGTGAAGTGTAAAACACAGCAACATGAAATGAAGAATTCCACGTTCAATTTATAGAATCGATGAAAGAAATATGATTGAATTGAAAGATTGGATTTCATATTAATTACCGATGAATTGCGAGTACATAGTATCCATTTAATTCTCTGGGACGCCACGTTAGAGCACCCTACTTTAAATGAAAGAAGTAATGACTACCTTATCTCGGATGCTTTAGTTCGAAACGAAAATTCCGCTCTTAACTTATCATACAAGTGGTTGCTCAACTTTCGTAAATGGCCACGGAATACGCCGCGAGATTTATCATCCCAGCAAGCAGTATTAAGCCATTCGAGAGAGCCTATGGCCTCCCTTGTCGTAAATTCATCTGCTCGCGAAAAGTGGAACGATATCGGGCATTTTAATTTGAATCACCGTCGGCATATTGAACCTATTGAAACTTCAAGGAAAGTAATTAAAAGCGTGCCGATAAAAATCCATGGGTGGAGGGAGGACGGCGGTGGAAGCTGAGACTAGCTCTAAGGGGAAAAACCTAAACGAGGGTAGCCAATCACTAATTACCCGCGCACGAAGCGCCAATCACCTGCCTCGTATTAATCTTCCGAGCCAAGGGAGCCGATGCCGCCACTCGCCTCCAACAACAATCGGCAGCGTAATTCGATCTAGATGTTTCGATAAGATAGCGTCACTAGGCCCCGTTGCGGGGTAAGGAAAAGGGTTCTCGAATTGAATCCTGATTGAAAAATGAATGTTTCAAATAGAGAGATAGATTTGCTTTCCAATAGATAACGGAAAGGTGAGAGCTGCCAAATATAATGCGGCCGGTGTACTTTTTAAGAAGTTCTAAAAGGCGTCCCGTGAGTTAGCCTTGGTGAGCACCATTGTTGCACGGTCATTTTATTCCCCGTCACACTATCAAGCGTCGCGCACCAGTTGCAACACAGTTTTGGTTCACGTGCCAAGATAGGACGGCGTTAGGCAATAAGTTGTTTGAATGTTATAATACCGTTACTTAAAATCTGCCGTTACGTCCGATCAATGATGGATTACGTAATTTTCAGCATTTTTCAGTCCTGAACAACTGGGCGAACCATGATAAAAATATAATTGTTATTTCTCACTGGTCGAAACTGTATTCAATCGCAGCTAGTAATCACTATGATGCTATTTTTCCTCACGAAAAGAGAAATAGTAGTAATAGTGATGCGCTAGGGAGAAGCATATTTCATCAAACTTCATTATTTTTCCTTTAAAAATGCAGTGCTAATAAATCGATAAGGATTCATTAGGTTTTTGAGAAAATAAATCATATTGGGTTTGATTGTACTTATATTTGGTGTATTAAACGCAACGGCTAAAACATCTCGATAAGAAGATAAAATCACTGGCACGGAGTTCGGGTTTTTTTCGGGTTTCAGTTTGAAATTAGAACAATATTCGGAATTAAAATCGGTAATGACCTGGGCAAAAGAAATCATTCATCGTTGCTATCCCTGCGTATTGAGTGTGGCGTAAGGCCCTCGTAAAATTGTAGTTACCCTTGGAATTCCAAATAGACGAAGCGTCGCAGCCGGCCGCGAGGAAATGGGAAACGATACCTCTCGCTGATCCTTGGTAGTTCATAGAAGAGACACTCCTTAGCGTATTCAAGGCGGATGCTACTCCTTGAAGGCCGCTGCCCATGTCATCACATGAATCGGAGAGCGACTTCCCATGAGACATCGAACCCAGAGCGGTGACATAGAGGGTCAGCGAAGGGTACGTGACGGAGCATATGCGCGGTGGAGGACAGGTGGAACTGTCTTTGGAACGTGAAAAGAAAATAGCGATCGGCGAAAGAGGGAGGGGACATCGTGCGAGGTGAGACAACTCGAACCATCTTTTATCCTGCAGTTGATTTTTCTCGTCCAGGGAGTTTCTCTCGTGGCGAGGACAAAAGAAAACCAGTGCGTCCATCGGGTTGCGGTTAGTGGGCTGACCGCTGGATATGAGACAGCTAAGTTGCAAAAAATGGATTTTAAGCGGTGAATGAGCAGTCGTGGACCATCGGCGGTGCTACTGAAAGGGCACAGAGTCTGTCTAGACACGGGAAAACGGACAGCACTACGGGCAGACTCCCATGTAAGTGCCGTGATATGATGGTTGAAAGCCGACTTTATATATGCCTCTAATCAGTCGGAAGAGAGAGCTTTCCGTCTTATGTGAGAAAAGGGGAAGGGCCGAAAGGTATGGTGATGCGATATATTTATTTAGGCCTGCCAAGAGTCACCATCAAGGATCCGACGAAATAATGAGAAAGGCAGCAGAAAACAATCACATTATCATGCTGAGGCGAAGCAACTCGTGTCGAGTTGCTCTGTTGTTGTTGAGTACTTTTCTCACTCATATTTCTTTAATAACAGACATGGTGCACTCCCTTGAGTATCACGAAGAAAAATTAGTCTTCCATTTGTATTTCCTGGTAGTAAATATAGGGCATATCATTCAAGTTCGGTAAATAAGCTCTAGGTGGGAAATAGTGAAAGGAAACAGACCCGGGAGGGTTTATCAGTCAAGTTTGGTAAATAATCTAGGATGGATTCTGAAACATTAGGTCGCTGTTTACGCATGGAAGATTGGTCAACCTGAGGTGGAAATGTTCGGAGTGACCTTGGATATTTTTGGAATCGTTGAAATAAAACTCTGTGATGATTTTTTTGAGAGGGAGCTAGAGGATTAGTTTACAGAAATGCAGAAGTAGGGATGATGCCCCGGGAGAGTGACAGAAAACAGTCAAGATCTTCCTGTAACACAAAGAAAGAAAAATGAGGCCTGTAGTAGGAGCAAAGGACACGCACGCTAAAGAAGTACAGATGCACATTCTTTTCAAGGGCTGCGAAGATCGGGAGATGTTGCAAGAGGATACAATAAAAATTGTCAAAGGAGATTAAAATCTGTTTGCCATAGAACATTCAAATTCTATTTTTCATAAGGACATAAGAGGTAATCTATTGGAGAATAAAGATGAGGAAAACCAAGCGATCGAGGGTGAATGGCGATAGAGTTTTGCACGCAATATGAAATAGCGGTAAGGAAAAAATCCGAATGAAACCAGTGCGAGGGGAAACGAACGTGGAAAATTCCTGGAGACAAGAAAAAATTGCAACTCGACTACGTATCTAGGCTAGTGGAGATTCAGGAATCGCGTCAAAGGTCGCAAGGAATTATTGTTTGCATTTATCAAAATTGATCATGCTATTGATTTTTTCGAAAATTCCTTTAGTCTGGAATGAAGATTATTCCTACACCGAAGGAAATAGGAGCGCGGAACGAAATGAAGGACGAACCCTGTATAATGACAGTAGAATGAGAAACTTGAAAAACGCTTAATTAAAAGATACGTATCTGTAATTATATCTTGACTAAGCACTGGAGAATTACAAGAATGGTATGAATGGTCACTGTTGCTCTTCAACTTCAACGTTCGAGTGGAGAAAATCATTTACAAAATCAAAAGAAACGACGTATAAAGTCAAAGAAGTAAGGATCCATTGAGAAAAAAATTGACATGTTTATCAGACTAAAATTCATTTATGGCAGACACAGGAAAGAGAATAAAGAGTATGCTAGCAAATTTGTACAGTCTACTGAAAAAATACGATCTAATGATTCAGAGTAACATTCAAAATAGCTGTCTACAATAGAAGAGAAAATAGCAAAATGCACCTGAAAATGATAAATCAAATTCTATCTGAAGTGGATTAATAATAATTGAAGCTGGATTAGCAGCAGTGGAAACATCAAGGAATATAGTATGAAGAAGCAAAAGCCAAGACCACTTCCTTAAAGAAGAAATACGTACTCTTGGCACAGAACTTTAACGTAGAAATGAGAAAACGCTTCAAAATAGATCTCATGCAAAACAACTCTCAATTACGAGTAATGTGAGACTACACATCTGTTTGATTCTGATAATTCTATTTGCGAAAACAAATGAAAACTTTTTAAAATGTTTTTTCAAATACGGTTGCAAATATAAATACAGCATGATGGGATAACTTGAAATTACAAAATAAAGTTGGGTCTATCTTTAAGTAAAAGTCCCATCCTATCTTGAAAAATGAATCCGAAAAAACCAATACTATTAGAATTTTAATATTTTTCTTATATTCAATTATTTTTTGCAAAAATCTACATTTTAAAATTTTACAGCTAAATAATAGTTGATACAAATGCATTGACAAATACTTGCTATTTTAGTCGTATTGATTGATTCTTAGAACATTTAATTCTTAGCAATTTGAGTTTTTTTCCAGTTTTATCATTTTTTGGTTGTTTCGAGCTTTCTATTTTCACTCCGTGATTCGCGCTAAGGCATGAAACCAGTTTAAATCATGTCCAAACATTGATGGACCCTATAGTCGGGATTTTTACAAACAAAAATGAAATTAGTTAGCATTAGCTTACGTATTATTCCTGAATTAAGTGCATTGTAAATGATATTAAATGATGGATTGTTTTAAAAATCATTTACATATACTGCTCCTGTCGTGGATACGCTTAAGAGTGTAAAAAAATGCAGGTGCCACAAAATATCCCTAGGAATCCCAGAGATTATTTTTAGACGGAAATAGTCTTTAAGTATGCAATTTTCTGTCAAAAAAACGAATAGAACTCAGTTTTTCTTTGAGATCATGAGTAAAATAATGTAGATTTCTATTTTTGCTAATGAAAACAAGTGAGTGCTGGATAATTTTCAATTAGGAGTGCATTAATAGCGGGAAACATTTGTAAAAGACACGGTAAAACATTTTAAGCATCCAAGGAACAGGCGTATAAATCTCTGTGGAGTAGAGAATTTTTGGTGTCTTCAGTTTATTTATGATCCTTACTTAAGAGGTAGGATTCGAGAGAGACAGAGAAAGAGAGGGAAATCAAGAATCAGAATTCTTTTCAATATTCCAAGCGTGTGAGCCGGAATGAATTCATCAAGGAGCGGGAGGGCGGAGGAATGCTTGCTATTCTGCACCTGTGGCGGAGGGGCAGCGCAAGTTGGGGCAAGCGGAGGAATAAAAGGAGAAGAGAGAAAACGGGTGGCAGTTGACTCGTCCGTATTCGAAGGACTCCGTTTAGCTAAGAGAGCCCAAATAGTTCTTATAGGATCGGCGATATTATGGAATATGGTGCCGCCATTGCATCTCAGTTAGATATTTAAAACAATATGTCATTTTTATGACCTTCAAAACTTGGAAAGATTGCAGAATAGCCATGAGATGCTTCAGTGAGCACTCGCCATTTTAAGTTGGCGATGTAATGGAATCGATCATCACCTTTTTATTATCGTTTCTCGAAGGAGTTTGTGATATAAAAAGACCCGTATTTTTCTGCTGCTCTTATATGTCACCTATATCGCGATCGTAGAAAGCGAAATATCGGAAGACCTTCGCGCGTTTACCGAAGAGGGCGTTCCGATACCCATAAGTCATAACCATATTTCGTTGCGGAATCACGGCGGTATATCCACCTTGCCTCGCAAAGCTCTGACCGGAGATTGGACTCGTCACTCGAGACGCAATAGCTATCCACCAATGGTGGACTTACTTTTTTTAACTCTCGTGATATGAAGTAACGGCTAATTTCAGAATAAAATAATTGGTACCACAAAGAATTTCTTGTATGCCTCTTAACGAACTCGCGAATTAAATGGAGAATATTGCCTATTTTACTCCAGGGTCACATGCCTTGACAATGGTGGTACACAGTTCAGACTGGGTCATAGAAAACGATTGAACTTTGGATAATAATAAATGTAGTCGTAGCACTATTGACAATAAATACTATAACGCATTAAGTGCACCTGCACATGTTAACATAATTAAGGTTTATTCACGTTTCCGCGAGGCCAGTATTGCATTGTTTTTCCACATTAGAAATGATGAAAATAAGAACCTGGGCGCAATTCAAGGAGATATTTATTGAAAATTGACATTCGTTGAAAGTTTCAACATAAAATGTAATCATTTTGAGCCCTTTCAATCACATTTCTCCAAAGCCAATTCATGGTATTAAATGGATCATAGTCGATTCAATAGTCCTACATTTTAGGGTTTTATGCTCATTTCACATTTAATGAACGGAGTAATGCCATACACGTGCATCGTTAATCAAATAGTATATTTCAAGTGCATTACTAAGAGAGAATGACTCTAAAATTTGGGCGGATGCATGCAACCAAGGTATGGTCTCCATTATTCCTATGAGTCGTGTTATATTTATTGAATATTCCCATTATCTCTCCCGTTTCCGTTCCCACATCTGTTTCTCAGTGGAATAAGACAGCTCGGTTGCGCATTCCATCCGCGAGGCGTCGCCACATCATTATCTTCACAAGCACCACATCGGCGTAAAATGTATTACCCTCGCTACGGGAAAAAAGAGGAAAAAGCGAGCTCTTTGCCTCCCCGAATAATTGTTCTACGAGAAAAATGTGACTTTACTCATCTGATATTTCTCTCTCTCTCTCTCACTCGCATCTCCTTGGTATTTCTCTCCTTGGCACGTCTCTTTAGCAAGATAGGAGATGAAAAAGGGTCCAGTATTCGGAAAGGGTCATTTATTTATTTTATCCATTTATTTCCTCTCCGCCTTTCTCTTCCCCCTCCCTTAACACACCGTGCCGAGTCAGGTGGGAATGAGGTGGGATGATGAGAGCGAGAGAGCCCCTTCCGCCTGTTGTTTGAGTGACACTGAATCTCTTTCTGAGTGGCACGCGCTGTTTCTGCGGTGGACGCCTCAACATCTGCTACACCTGAATTCGTGGCATCCGTCGCGGCGATGCAGCATCGTGGACGGCAATCATCGTCGGCAATGCGCGATCGTCGTGGAGGGCAATCGTCAACTCACTCTCTCAACAACTCCAACACCTTTACTCATTCACACTCATTTTTCATCGCGTATGACAATTCTGTCCGCAAAATTGGACAGATTTCCAAGAGTCATGATGGTAAAGAAATGTCGTTTCCTTTAATGGCGCTTCTGCTACTTCAAGCAAAATTTTATTAAAACATCCCTGTTCATTGCAGTATCTATTCGGGTTTGTAAATTAAAGGTGAGGTCTCATCCTCTTTATAGGTATGGTGGATAATTTAGGATTTGTACGTTATTTAAACCAAGGCCAGGTCAGAGCTCCCTGATCTGAGTCAGTATTTCATCTGACTCAGAGATTTGAAGGCCTTTAACTCTTTGCCGTCCTAAAAATGAAAATGATCGCTAATTTCAGATGATTCGTTTTGTAGTTGATGCTGATGTATCTGAAGGAATCAATCATAGAAGAAAAAGATTCCAGAGTGCAGAGAGAGTGCAAAGAGGAATTGCAGTGAGAGGAAAAGGAATAATTACGAGAAGCACGTGATGGAAGGTATCAACATGAGAACATTGAGGAAATTGAAAGGTACTTAGTTTAGTTTGGGGAGCAGCTACAAGCAAAACCAACCATTAACAACCAGCGATATCAATGTATCTTTATATTTTGCACCAGCATTAGTTATTTGATTATTTAAAAATGCTCAAAATACGTTTTCATATGAATAATTAGATGATGTTCGCCGCAGAGTTATTTTTCGATTCGTTTTCTTTTACTACTGGCCATCTTCTTTAAATCTAAAATATTTTTTCATTATTAAGAAATTATTTAATTATTGAGTTTATTATTATTCAGTTCAAGTTTTTGATTTATCGATAAAAATTAAGCTTGATTGGCTTAAGAGAAAAAGGGAGTGCGTGAAAAAATTGATGATTTCCCACAAAAATGTAAAATTGTCAATTTGATAAATTAGGCATGATTTTGGCATCCAATATCAATCAGTAGTTCCAGAAGTGTGCGAGTACACAAGTTCCAGAAGCGAGCAAGTACTTTTATGTTCTAGCGACTCACTACTAGAACTTCCTTATTTAACGTTCTAATAGAAAAGTGACGAATGACTACGAGCACTTTTGTATTTCATTCATTAGGAATAATAATGACAAATGTAATAGAGCCATAAAAGAGATCTACGCATTATGCTATAAACGGCGAGACCTCTCCAAAATTGGATAGGCGACGAAGTTAACAGAAAACGCCTCTTAATCACTGCATGCATTATTTAATAATTGCTCCCGATGCATGAATACGGCATTACTGATCTTCTGCAACGTGAATAAAAACTAATTAGAGGAGACATTGCTATGGCCTTATCCCATAGCGTCGTGGACACGAGAATTCTCGGAGGGCGATTATATTTGCAAATCAATGTTATTATTCTCCGCGGATATTCATCGTAGCCCCACAGAGGTGTCTCGCAGTGGAAGGTGTCCCTTTCTCTTGTGACGTAATCTTAGTTCATTTAAATTTTAGATGCATATTTGCGCAGTTAAATACGTGAGTATCTTGTCAATGAACCACTGAACACATTCCAATTATAAGCCGAATGCAGAGGTTGTATTTGTAACAATTCCTCCTATTCCAAACTGGAAATACATCGTCGAAATTTCCGTGAAATTCAGTGCTCTGGAATTCATTAATACTTATGTAAACAAATTAACATCGCTCAAGGTTGACTCAAGCATCTTGAGTTGTTTGAAAACGTACAACCCAAGATTCAAAGAGCAAAATAAAATGTCAGCAATGGGATAAAGGAGAATAGATAAGGTTCAGAAGGATAGGGATGGGATTTATTGGTGTAATTACCCTTCATTTCTTTTCTCTCCCCTCCGATCTTTCGATTTCTCGCCCTTGATGTTTTTACTCTCACTGACAAGAAGCTTTTGCCACATTTCTCGTCATCCCTCCACGCAAACGGTCTTCTCCCATCCCTCTCCTCCCGAAAAAAACGACGATTTCGTTCCTCGAGAGAAGCACGGAATGAAATATAGAGGACTGTCATGCGGAGGAGGTGGACAAAGTGGCGGCGTGAATGAAATTGATACAAAAAAGGATATCCTACGCCCGCGGATGTGTGTTTGCACACACGAGACGCCATTAGAGATGCGTTCGGATATGCAAGAGGGTACAAAGAAAGAGTGAGCTGGGATTTATACGGACTCGCCTGAGATTCCTTGGAAAATATAAAATAACATAAATCTCCTCGTACGCATGGAACTGAGGGTGGAATGAATTTACTTCTGGCTGAGAAAAAAATATGCACATGTGTGTGTGTAAAAAAATATACATATATATATATATATGTATTCATATAAAATACATGTATTTGTCGTCGTCATGGGAGCGGAATCCGCACACCTCTCATACTATGAGGCAGTTCCGCTCCCACTGTTGGACTGAAAACACTCCCAGCATAATTAGCGAGTCCCTGGTTTTTACATGTTTTTTCCCCTCTCTTTTGCTTCCCATTCTCTTTCAAGAAGAAATCTTTCCGGAACTATAACTATCTGGAAGCGCCACAAGTGTCAAGACGTTGCTCCGTGGTAAGATAGGATTTCTTTTTCAAATTCCCATTGTAACGACTCCGTTTCAAGATTTTTTCTGATCTGCAAGCTTGCGACGAGTAAGTACGTAATATTGTCGTTTTTCTCGTTTTCAGTTAAACTGGGAGACACTAATGGTGATTCAACGTTTGGTTTGAAATGCCATTTTAAAACAGTGCATGAAGGAACGAGGTATTCTACATTATTAGGGCATAATATAACCTGTCGTAAGCAGAATATTATTTTCATTAAAAAATTCATAGGTCGGTGAGATTTATGATTACTTGGTGATGCATTCAAACGTTTAAATTTATAAAAAATATATCTTTATATATTTATATTATATATGTAAATAATTAAATCGTAATTTCATTGCGCATATATGTGTGTGTATATATATATATATATATATATATATATATATATATATATATATATAATATATGCCCAAGCGCAATGAAAATACGATTTTAAAACATAAATAAATATTAATGTACATGTCATGTGAAATATTCGTGTATTATTTTATCCGTGCTTCTATTAAAGAACGAAATCGACGATTTTATGCATGTATATTAATATAAATATACTTGCGTGTTGAAAATATAATAGAAATAAATACATACCTATATTGTATATATATAGAAATAATGGCCAATATATTTTCATACATGAGGCCTCTCTTGGCATCCTCATCTCCACCCAAGCTTTGTAATTTTGTGGGAAGCAGATATTCTTGGAAAACCATAGAAAAACCATATAAAACACAGGGCACAGGGAAAGGAAATGGCCACCCTACCCTCATGTGAGAATTTCACACGCCACCGTCGGCCTTAGTAATGGGCTGACTCTACCATCACCTACCAGACCGACATTCAGGTTGATTACTGTTTAGAGTTATATATGTACGAGCGTATATATACCATGTATGTATATATATATAATTATTATTAGGTAATATACGGGTTAAGGTAGGTTTTTGGATGGACACAACTATCAAATAAACATTTTGTAACTCAAAACAAAACCCAATCCAGCAACCTTCTCTACATCAGGTCCCTCTTAATCTCTGTGTACTTCTTTCCTCCCTTCATCCCGTCCAACATCCCTATTCCTGCCCTTTCCTCGCTTGCCCAACATTCTCCTCTCTATTACCTTCTTCAACATCCCACTGCCGCTCAATACGCCTTTCGTCCATTTTTCCTGCCCCCATAGGATTTATCTCAACAAACCCCTCTCCTCAACCACCATCTCCAGTGCCTCCTCATTTGTTTTCCTTTCGGTCCATTTCACCTTCTCCATTCTTCTCCACACCCACATTTCAAAAGCCTCCAACCTACGTCTATCCTCCTGCTTCAGTGACCTCGTTTCCGCGCCGTACATAGCTACGCTCCATATCAGAGATTTTACGAGTCTTGTCTTAACATCCCTACTCAACGTCCCCGTCATCAACTCCCTCCTCCTTGAGGAAGCCTCCTTGCCTAGCGCAATTCTTCTCCTTACGTCCCTACCACTTTGACCGTGTTGGTCCAAAACACTTCCGAGATATGTAAACTGTTCTACCTGCTCTATTTTTTCCCCGCCTATTTTAATATTTAGCTTAGCCTTTTTCTTTCTGGAAAATCGCATAACCTTTGTTTTATTAATATTTATTCTCATCCCATATTTATCGCACTGAACCTCCAGTTCACTCAACAATGCTTGCCAAGGGGTTGCGATTTTCCAGAAAGAAAAAGGCTAAGCTAAATATTAAAATAGGCGGGGAAAAAATAGAGCAGGTAGAACAGTTTACATATCTCGGAAGTGTTTTGGACCAACACGGTCAAAGTGGTAGGGACGTAAGGAGAAGAATTGCGCTAGGCAAGGAGGCTTCCTCAAGGAGGAGGGAGTTGATGACGGGGACGTTGAGTAGGGATGTTAAGACAAGACTTATAAAAACTCTGATGTGGAGCGTAGCTATGTACGGCGCGGAAACGTGGTCGCTGAAGCAGGAGGATAGACGTAGATTGGAGGCTTTTGAAATGTGGGTGTATATATATATATGTTCATATACACACACATGTAGAACATATATCTGTATGTATATGTGTGTGAAACCCGTCAAAGCCAATAAAAGCCAACATTATTTTTCTTAAGAGCCCAACGAAAAGTTTCATCAAGATTGTATTTGAATAGTAATTATCATTTATTCTTTTGAATGTTTGATCCTTTTTTCTCTAAATTATTTTTTTATTTTAATGGCTTAGGACTGTTTAACATTGCTAATTTTAATAGTATTTCATCCATACTATCGGTACATCTACTGAGATAAGTTGACAAATTTCTATTAGTAATATAAAATTAACATTGGTGTGTATTTCGAAAAAAACATTGTGTCGGAAAATGTGATGTCGCTCTCTCAAAGTTCAACGGAATAATTTTTTTGGGTTTTATGCTATGATACGTCTGATCTTAAATATTTCATTTTTTTGGATCGTACTACTCTGATATTTGCTCTTGAATGACACAAGAGTTATGTTGGTCCCTCGTTAAGACGAATTTAGCATCCTGGTTAACATCATGCTTTAACGGAACGTGATCTGTCCATGAAATTCAAAGTGATCGATAGCTAACTGAATTTTCTCGTTAAATGGATGAAATTTGTATAACTTTCATCAAGACTAAATGAATATAAATGATTGTATAGAAGGAATAGGGGCCATTCCACGAAAATCTGATGGTGTAAGTACGGCAGCAAAGCATTTATACTGTTATTTTCGCATTTAGAATGAAATGCTCATACTATATCACCCTGAGAATTGAATCTGACGAAATAATAATTGATTACCATTTTACGTCGATGAGTACAATGACAACTTTTATCTGTTTAAAAAAATCAATCCGTAAAATGACAAATATTAATTGACATTAATTCGTATATAAAGGATGCGTTTTTCCAAAATAGGATTACCAGGCTGTGGGGAGACGCACTAGCTAGTACAAAAATAAAAGAGGGTATGTCCTTATGCCATGCTGTCCATATTTTGTGAACAACAGGCTAATGAATTAGCTTGTTCTTAGAGGGACAATTAACATGTATTCTTTTATCTTTTTCATGTTCAAAATACGTGTGAAATATTTCCGAAATACGTAAAACTGTGAAAGCTACGTATAAGGATGTAATTAGTACAAACAAACCTAATAATAAAACATTTAACAATTACGAGTACTAATAAGATTACTAAAGGTATAATGCAATCAGTAAATCAATACACAATGTTACGTAAAACATAAAAAATTATAAATTGCATCGTTCCAAACTTCCATGAGTATCACGTTTAATATCACATCGCTCACTAGCCAAGCTTCTTACATGAAAACTCGCCGTCTCGCACGAGTTAAAAATATTACATCTATGCAGAGAATTGGCAATATTTAGTCATTCGATAAAGAATTTACTCTCTTTTGAGTCACACCGTGATACAAGCATATTTTGCCTGTTGCAGAATGACACTCCCGTAAGATTATTTCAAAGACTTTTACTAGAATCCCTCCTTTAGATGGCTACAATGAGCAACTTTAAATGAAGAGAAAAACTTCTAATGCCTTCAGTATTTCCTCGCATAGATTACTACATTATTGCATAAAAAGATGATTCAAATTTAATATAACAAAGAATACTGAATCCTTACATTAGGTATGAGCTTCCTCATTTTGAACAAAACAAGCCTAGTTTTGTGTAAATAAAATGTCTAAAATTGACAAATTGAAGAGTCCAGGCAAATATTTCCTTGGCTCTCCTATTTTCCCAATTATAAAATCTGAAAATTATGCTTACAATTTGCATTCAAGAAATCTTTACAGGATCGTACTTCAAGAGGACATATCCGTGATCTTTAAATTATAAATCACTGGACTGTTATGTGTCCCACGCTATTTTTGTGATAAAATTGCAAAGTGTGGAATTTCACGCCTAAAATCGGGACCACAAGTTTAAGGGTAAAATTAAATATTCCGTTATTTTTTATATTTATTTATCATTAAATTTTATGATTACTTGTAAAATTTACAGTTGAAGCATGAGTCCTGCTAAATTTAATTATGTCGTGTTTTATTTTCTAAGTATTCCAGACAAGATTTATGCTTGATGCTTTCCTCGAAATGTCTGTAAGGTTATAATATCAATTACTTTCCCTCCGCTCATGGTCGCACGAAAGAGAAACATTTAAAACAGCATCTAATGCTCAGGGGTGTCTTATTTTCAGAGTAAAATTGTAGATATTTGCTTGGTTTTATGTAAAAAGATAAAAGTGTCTCTCCATTTTTCTTAATAAAGAAAAAATGGTAGCAATTTTCCACTAGATAAGTTTAATAGTACGACTGAGTTTTGATGCATTACATCATTTCCAACTGAAGATGATGCAATATATCGAAACCCGGTCGTACTATTAAACGCATCGAGAGAAAAATTGTTACTATCTTTTTATGTTTGAATACCCCCATATCACGCCTGAAACTATTCAATTCGTTTATTTTCCATCTTTAATATTTAGATACCAGTTAATACCACATCCAAGACCTAATGGAAACGATGGACCATGCAATACAAAGCTTTAGCGTCTATTAATGGATATTTGGTTGCGTAACTACTTGCCTTTTGTGTCCTTTTGTTTTCACCCACAACTTTTAGGAAATAGTTGAGTCATTAGTTGATCTGATGGTAGATTGAATCCTGACGTGACTATTCATGAGGGCCAAAAAATTATGATTTTACGTTCCTGCAACCTGATTGATGGATGTATCGAAATATTCCTCCTCACCATGGCCAACGGCTTTAGCCAGATGGCGATGGCTTTATTCAACCTACTATTTTATTTTCTGGGTTTTAAAACACAATCTGGTGCATCCGTCCTCCCATCGCCAACTCTGCCCCCACGTCCACCTGACCTTAACGATACATTGGTCACTCATGCCTCTGCCCTTTGTCTTTTTCCCTAGTTCACTCTCCGCACCCTTTTCACTCCCATCCCTCTCCCTGCGTCCTCCCTTCCTCCTTAATCCACTCGTTCCCTAACCACCCCGCTTCTCCTCCCCTCTTCTTATGCTTTCCTTCCTCCCACATTTGGAGTCGTCATTTTGTTTTATTCCTTCCTCGAGCATCCAGTTTCAAGCTCTGACCTGCCCTAACCCTCGTTCTTTTGCGGTTTCATGGGAACAGGGCTTGGAAGTATGCTTGCATTTTTTCGTTCCACGTCCTCTGAAAAGTTTCCTCTACCACCATCCCTTCCCTCTCCTGTTTTTCTCTCGTTTCCTATTCCTTTACGGAGGTTCTCGGACTCATTCTTCATGTTCTCAGTTACAGGTGTCCTCAAAAAATACCGAGAGTCCCGCAGGAATGGCGGTGAGGACGAAACCCATTATAAAAAGGACTGGGTTGGATTTACGGTCGCGGGATGCAAATAATATCTGAGTAATTACCGTTACGCGGCGCCGGGTCAAGACACGTGTCGCCCGAGGTCATAAGGGCAAGGCGCTCCCGGCAAGCGTCCTCGGGTGAGCTGCCAAATGCATTCAAGTGCGCTGAACTCACGCGGTTCGCATTTGCTTCCGATGGAGGCGGGTGGCGCGTTTTCGAGCGCCACTGATGGATCGCCGTGCACTCGTGGGTAATTAGAATCAGGAAGGCTGTGCTGATGGTGGCGTAAATAATGAAATGCCTGCGCTAATGATCGCTGACGTGTGTACCCAGGCGCTCCATGTCTTCCGTTAAGGTACCGCCTTTATAATCTTGCATTTGACGTTGTGATTGGCTTCGTGGTAATAAAGAGTGTAGGTTATCTCTTCAAGTTATTTCTCAGCTCATAGTAATCATTTCCCTCCATATTCTTTTCAGTGTTATTTCCCGACGACTCAAGGAGGGTACAATTCTCCAGATGTTCTGGGTGAATTATATGGAAACGTTTTAGCATTTGGAAATCCTGAATGGGTAATTAAAAGATATAACTCCAAGGCCATGTTAGTTAAAAGCCTTTTGTTTGCTATAAACAATATATATTGTAACCATATTTATGAAATAAGATTCATTCAGGGTATCTGCCTCTTAAAAATAGATTTTGGACGGTCCCCAATGACTATTGAATGTCACGTATTACGAGAAATTCCTCTAATTCCCATAAATTATTTCTTTCAAAAGAAATAATTTCATTTGAAGATCACATGCTTTCAAAGAAGATAGTGTGGGAAGAACGTTTTATCAGGAAATAGCCTTGGTAGAGAGAAGAATTACAGGGGATATGAAGTTACACGTAGAGGACTAGTGCAGGTTTCACTAGTCACATATATACGAGACTCTCGAGTAAATATATGTATTATACACACACACACACACACACACACACATATATATATATATATATATATATTTGACAAAAAATAGAGAAGAATTGAGGGCTGCAATAAACCAATCCTAGGATTAAAATACTGAGGACAAATAAACACACACACACTGAAGTATTCGAATGTGTTTAAAATATAGGGCTACTTCTCATGTTCCTGAATAAATAATCGAGTTCATATTTTCCTTCTGGGATGTCTTTGAAATCTTTCGCACCATAATTAACGTTTCGTCTTCTTACTGACTTTTAATAGTCAAACCACTTTACTTTTCCACATAAACGTTTTAATTTTTACAACCCAGGTTTTGTTATAGCATAACATCATCAGATCACCTGATGATGTTATGCTATAACGAAACCTGGGTTGTAAAAATTAAAACGTTTATGTGGAAAAGTAAAGTGGTTTGACTATTAAAAGTCAATATGAAGATTTTCCACCAAGTTACGCCAGAAACTGTTTTATTTGTTTCGTCTTCTGAAACAAATCTCTGGAAACGTCTCAGGAAACATTTTTTTCGTCAGACAGCATCAAAACAAATCCTCCCTTCTTGATGCTTGGTTGTTTCGGTAACGGTTTTTCTCAGATGACTAATGTACAGAATATAGCATCCGATTGGGTAATTCCAAAGATTTATACAAATTCCTGGCAGCATTAATCGGCCCAGACGGCAATACGAGTCGACGAGATCCTCTTGCATTAAGTTCCTGAGTGGGGGCTGTTAGGCAAGTAGTACAATTGGTTAATTTCCTCCCGGAAGAATCGTAGGTCACACGGTTCCGTTTGATAAGTGACATTTTACGCAGCGGCGGGCAGATATCCCTCGGAAATGGCCAGGATGCCACGGATCCGTGATTTACTCCGTCGCCGACTTAACGTGGACGCAGTTGACCGCGCGCGCGCGGGACATTATGCAGACGGAACGGGGAAAGAGGCGGGGACGAGCCAGTCCGTCCCACTGACGCTCACTATTTTACATCCCCTTCCCCCCCTCTCTTCGCCGACCCGCGGCTGAAGGAGAGTGGGAAAAGGATGAGTTGGTGCAATCCGTTAACCCGGCGAGAGGGAAAGAGACGGTGCGAGCGAGGAGAGAGAGAGAAATTGAAATAATGGCAAAAACAAAACGGACGGACGAGCCTTAACCCTCGCCCCCATCGACCAACCCTCCCCCACCTCGACCCTCCCACCCACACCCCCTTTTTCACCGTCTGCCCTTGGGCGGCGCAAACCACGCACCGTCTCTGACACCGGCCATGTTTAAACTCGGGAAGAGCGAGCGGCGAGGCCGTTTCCCGGGGGTAAGTGGAAGAGAGGTAGAAAGATGGGAATACGGGCACGGAAGATTCTTCGAGAAACAACAAACCAACCCTTTCTCTCTCATGCCCAAGGGAGCAGAAGGGAGGTGGTTTAAAAGAGAGAAGGAAAAGACTGGAGAGAGAAGACTCACCGACTCAGTAGTATGATTATGGAACGGTTATAGGACAAAGGAGACGGAGGACGAGGAGAAAGAGAAGAGGGATTGCAAAAAATATAGAAATGGAGAAAAGAAAAAAGAACAGAAACACTTCTGTCGCAACGATTCCAGACGGGTCGTCAAGGGGGTTGCGATTCAGAGAGGGGAGGTGTGTACTGGCATTGCGAAGGAAGGGAAAGGCAGGGATTTGTTGTCCGAAGGGAGGGACGAAGGATGGGTGGAGGCGGGGGTAGGTGGAGGGTGAGAGAGAGAGGAAGAGAATGGATGACACTCGGTGCATTCGAAGCATCATTCTTCTCGCGAGACCCCCTGACGAATTAATGGTCGGAAGACTTCTAGGGGCCCCATGAATCGAGCACCTCCCTTATCGCCCCGACTTTTGCACCCCCGTCCTCCCCTCCCCCTGTCGCCCACGCCGACGTTTATTTACTTCGCTCTCCCTCCGTCCTCCCGCTGAATCACCTTCTCCTCACCTCCGCCGTCGACCCCGCGCCATCCCTCCCTCCTCGCTACTTTGGCTTTTGCCTAATACGCACAGTGGGGCCGCTGCAACCTCTCTCCCGCCCAATCCAGTGCTCCAGCCTCCAACGTCGACCCCCGCGTTCCCGCAAACGGGTTGATTTTTCTTCCATTTCATAACCGTGGAAATAATTTATCGTTCGCGAAACGAATGGGTCCATTTACGTGAGTTCGGAAATACATCGCCATGGGAGTAAGAGAAAAAAAAAGAATGTGTGCACCATGCTTGTGAGAGGCTAAATTTATTCAATGACAATTTGAAAGTAAATGGACCAGGAAGATAAGACATGCCATCTCCTGGGTGATATATATTATATGAGTCATGTCTTATCTTCCGAAGAAGACGGAGTTCGAGTCCGTCGAAATTATCAAGATATTATTGTGAGTGTTCTTTTTATGTGTTCTCGTGCTGTGTGTTACTGTATAAGTTTTTTATTCAGCACTTCTGTGTTACTTCGAAGAAATCATCTATATATATATATATATATATATATATATATATATATATATATATATATATATATATATATATCAAAGCTAAACGGAAGGGAATAAGGAAGGCGCTAGTATATTTAGAAGAAAATATTTTCCAGTATTAAAATATGTGGATGAAAAATGGTATTTAGTTGTATGATTTGCGTTTTTCCTTATTCTATTTTTCATCATTATACATTTCAAGCATCAGTTCCTGCTCTGAGTGATGTCGCAATTTAATAGTATTATGGGGAAATTATTTTTGCCTCACTTTTGATCTCGTAACTCTTAAAAACATTATGTATGAAAATCATTTGTTGAAACGATTAGAGTGAGATTTTTGGGATTTTGGCAGCCCATGTTTTTATAAGAGATTGCATAGTGTGACTTTAATCCTTAAATTAATATTTTATCTTTCAGAGTAATGTGTTTTATCCTTTACTACTACGGTAACTATTGTATTGGATGACAATAAGCCAGTTATGTAAAGCAGACGGTTCTAGATCGGTTACTTTGCGAAAGGAGAGCATGTGCATCAAATAAATGTCTCATCTTAACTAAATTGTGGAACCTAAAATATGTTATATTTGGTTTAACATTCAGTTTTCTGTCCTTAAAGTTGGAGAAGGCAGATTCCTTAAAGGAACGTCGGATCAAAAATTTCATTCACACCGCTCGAAAGAAAAGTGTGTAGTCTCCCTCCTACTTTTGCACATGTTGTATAGCATGCACTCTCTAGCTAAAATTTATTTCCAATAAAAAAATCATAATGCCCAATTCAGTCCATTGAATTTTATTCCCAAGGTTCTGATTTATTGAAAGTAATATGGTTACACATGCTCATTAATGCGCTAATAATTCTCTTTCTCACAGGAGCATATGAAGATCAGTATGAGCTAAATTCTATTGAATTACTGGATTGAAGAGTAATCTCTGGTTACACAGAATCTAAGAATATTTAAATTAACACTGAGTCAAGGCTATTGAAAAATTTGCCATTTGTCTGCTCATAAAAATATGTAAG
Source organism: Hetaerina titia (assembly GCA_037158775.1). Lineage (NCBI taxonomy): Eukaryota > Metazoa > Arthropoda > Insecta > Odonata > Calopterygidae > Hetaerina > Hetaerina titia. The sequence continues at coordinate 123,037,891 of CM073770.1, read as the reverse complement.
ATGTGGCATGTGACTTCTCATTGAAATTCCAAAGGCATATTGTAGGGTATTTAGAGGAATAGAGAAAACAGGCTTACCCAACGATACACTAAGTATAATGGCAAAAAGTGGTCATTTTCGTTGCGTCTGAGACCGATTCGAATGAAAAATATAATAAAATTAACCTCTCAATCCCACAATCACATGAAAACAAACATTAGTGTGTCTATATTTTATTATTATGAAATATTTTTCATTACACTCAGAAAAGGAGCACATCAAAAGAGAAGACCATTAATGTTATGGTAGTTCCTGGTACCATCGTATCGCCAGCATGAGAAGGAGTTACTATGTAATAAATACACACACATAAATAAATATATATATTCACATATACATAATTATATTTATGTGTGTTTTATATATAATTGCTTATTTTATAGGAACTGGGCAATTTGTAATAACATTGAAGGATGCTCCTTGAATATTTGACGAGTTGTGGTGTTTCCTTTAGGAAATTGAGATACACTTTTGGGAGACTGAGCACGGAATCAGAATGCCTCCTGCACGTTACCATCTGGAACTCGAGTGGAAATGGCCGAGATGACTCTTCTAGATTTGTTGCAAACTCTTATCCCCCGCTCTCTTCCATTCATCTTTCATCCTGTTCACGTATTCTTTTTCTCTATCCTCTCTGAGACTTACACTCCCGTTCGTCCGTAACTCTGTTGGTGGGTAAATCGCGTCCCTCGCAAGACCGTTCCGCAGGAGATTCGTGCGCATATGCCGCGATGCTGAAGTGGAGTGCGCACATTACTATTCATTTGTCTTCCCTGGTTTCCCTTGACGTCAGAATCCCCGCACATGGCACACACACACATGCACACAATCCGACCGTCGCTCCACCAACACCGGCCTCTATCCCGGACGACTTGGCCAAGATGGATGGAAGACCTCTCTTTGATCACAATGACTCCCCATCCATCTCTGCGGAGTTCGTTTTCTGTTTACGTGTCCCGCGCCCAAATATCATTGAAAAATATTCGTTCTCATCAGGTTTTCACTTTTGTAATCTCTTTGCAAGTTTTATTTCTCATTGGTTTGTCATGTCGCAAGATGTAAACTAGCATAATATCTACAAAACCTTCCCAGAAGTCCTATATTCTCTTGAATGTAGTTTCATTCCCGCATTGTGCTGTTTCGAATCGGTTGACTTACACATAACGATGGAACGAATGAAGTATAAGAAAAAAAGTGGTGGGAAATATCAAGCGTTGCCACAGACATACCTATGGTCACGTATACGTAAGTATTTATATCATTTGGAAAATCTAATCGCTGACGTTGTGTAGCATGCTTACGCATGGGGTTTGACGCGGCGTCGATAAAATCGAGATACGGTGCCAAATGACTAGCTTGGTAGATCATTTAAACTAATACCATTTGTGTATCGCATGTTTTGTTTCCAAACTTTCTATTTGTGGTTCTAATTCAATCTCCGAATTTACATACTTGCCTCATTATTTCCCGCTCGAGTTGCAGTTTTAGCGATTGCATGGTTATCTAACTCCAAGGATAGAATTGAAGACATTTTCGTCGAAACTAATTAATCTTCCAGTCCCTTTTTCTTAAAAATACTGATCGAGCATATTTGGAAATTATACATTAATACCACTCTATTTCATCCGTAACACAATAATTGCAGGTACATATCATTTGTGTCCGATTTACGGGGATCTGCTCGAGTGAAATTGTACCAAAATTTTATGCAGTTTTAATCAATATCAGTGCACCTCTAAATCAGACATTGGGTGCCACATAAGCCGTGTTGCTGCGCGTACGAGACATCAACGAGTGCGGACAGAAAACAGATGTATAAAAAAGTCGGTGGTCCCAGCCATCGCTTTCAGTGTGAGGGGTGCGGCTAATTTTGAAAAGAAGTTAGTGTGCTTTCGAAATTTGTCTCTCTCACACCGATGGAAATGGATTGGACCACCGGAAATTGTTTTTGTTTCCTTACGCATGCATCCCTTTGGTTATATTTTTTTGTGATTGGTTTTTCACACACTTGCGATGAAAAACGTATATCGCCACATTGGTCAAATTTCGTATGACATTATATGTATCTGTGAGTGAGTTTGAAGGAAATATTTTTACATTTGTGATCTGCTCAAATTCGCCTTCCCCACCTTCATCTACATCTACATCTACATAAGTACCCTGCGAGCCACCAAAAAGGTGTGTGGCAGGGGGTGTAGCACCATGAGGGAAGGGTAAGGGTTGAGGGGGTTGGGAGTTAGGTGAGGAAAGGTGGGGGGAACCTGTAGGAAAAAAATATATATATACATATATATATGTATATATACACACATACATATACATACATACATACACACATGTATACACATCCTATATACACCTGTATATACCATCATGCCCACATCTATATATATATATATATATATATATATATTGGCCAAATACACATTCAAACACGAAATCCCGCCATACGGCCATCAAATATGTGGCTCGTCTCTTCTTCTGGTTATGCGTGCCATGAAACGCACCGTTCCTATCCTTTATGATGTTGTATGCTTGCTAACCTACTGTCCATTCTCCTTCTTGTGTTTGTCTATTTTTCCTTTGGTGGGTGTAACAGCTCCCTAACGCCATCTCCTGGACAATAAATCGGAGCTCTTAGGCGCTTTATAAGATCGCAGATTTCAGTGTAAAGTAAATTTTCTCGACAGCTCAAGTGGTTAGAGCATCCGCCCGGCAAGTGGAGAGATTCCGCGTTCTAGTCCTGGTCGAGGAAAATATTTTTAAATTTGTGATCTGCTCACATCCGCCATCCCCACCTCTCTTGTGTTCGTCCTTTATGTGTGTTCCTTTCCCATTTCCCTTATCTCTATTTCTATGTGAATATCTATATTTGATATATATTTTTTTATATAGATATACATATATTGACATATTTATTATTATTTATGTTAAGGTAGTCTTAATATTAAAGGAAATCACCAAGGTAGAGTCCGAAGGAGATGAATTGTAAATGAAAACGATTTTCTCCATTTTAAGTCTGAAGTGATAAGTTATGCATTATGATTTACAGCATACGGTTGACAGATTCCATTAGGTCGTAAATCAGAACCAAGGACCATTCAGACTATTATACCGGTCCATCTCCCACTTCATTTGATTCCCATCTCTGTGTTCCACTACCGTCCGCATGGAAGTTAACTGTATTGCTCGAAACCGCGGGTGTGAGCGTTAAATATTCATTTCTCCCCTTGGCGAGGGGAAGCGGCCCACAGAGCGCGACCGAAAGAATATCCGACCGCGATCACGATTCCATTCGCGCCTGGTGACACTCCGCCGAGGGTGATGACCACGGCGAGTGGCAGAAGGGCGCGGCCCGAGCGGAGGTTGTCGGAGGGACCAAGTATTCCCGGCGGTTTCGTTTGTCCCCATCTCCAGGATCGCGGCAGGGCTGCGCCTCGTGTGAGAAACAACGAAATTGCTGCGTGGGTGGGCCTCCCCAGTGTCTTAAAGAGAAATTGGGAACGTTCCCGGTTGAGGTCGTGGGGCGGACTGATCCACAATTGTCGTCAATCGGAAAGGGATTGACAGTGTGTTTGGGGTGAGTATGGGTTAGAGAGAGAATGTTTGAAGCCAATAACCATGGTGGGGCAAAACTGGCTTTTTATTTGCTTCTTTCATACGAGATTTTTCCAAAACAAAAAGTCAACGTTTTGAAACGTTCTCAGTTTTTTTGGAAATGAAAATCTTTCAACTTTGCCGTTTGTAAAATATAGTTTTTAAATGGAATAATCTTCGATAGTTGTGAACATAAGGGAAGTGAGTTGTGAGGTCACATTCTTCTTGTATTCTAAATTCTCTCCCACTCACACACAATAACAATAACAACGCACACGTAAATATATATATATCGATTAACTGAAAATGGAGTGATACGATTGATTAAATGCCCTCTCAATATGGAAATGTTACTAATTTGCCTCCAAATGAATTATGGTTGAATCTTAAAGGGATACGGATCTGGCAAAATTAATTTTAACAGATCTCCAGCGCATATTATAGGCGCTTTTGCCACTTTTATTTGAAGACAATAAGGCATAGCTTTATATTATCTTTATACATTTATATTATCTTTATATATAGAAGGATATATATATATATATATATATATAACACATATATGCATTTTTCTACGTACATACATATCTCGTATATATAGTACAACTTTTTATGAAAATTAAACATTTAGGAGTGATATATATATATATATAAATATAAAACTAGTAGTGATTTGGAAAAATACAAAACTTGAATAGTTATCTCGAAATTATTCCTTGCTTGATATCGAAATGCATACCACGTTCTCGGAATTCAAAATTGCAATTAAACTTATTTTATTCCCTCTATATGTCTCGGAAAGCGTAAAAAACCATTTACAATTTGGAAGAATAAGCATTTTCTAACAAAAGTTAGGAGCAGAAACATGTATATTACGCATATGACATTCCAATTAGGAGAAAGGTATGAAATGCAGTAGTAAGGAATTGTTTCTGCCATAAACCATGCTTTTGGTGAACGGAAAAATAGAGAGTAAATGCAACTGTTCATTAACAGGAAAGAAAGTGAGCTCATATTATGTTCAACGGTTCTTACTTTCTGTTCAGATAGTAGTATTATTAGTAGCTATTAGGGAAGGGGCTAGACAGCTTTGGTCATGCGTGTTATTAGTGATGGATGGGAAGTTGGGAAGAGGTAGGGTTTTTCTTAGAGTAGTAGAGTGGAGAGAAATCCAATGTTGGCAACAGACTGTTCTCAGCGAACCATGAGGCCCCGTTTAACTGCTTCTCGGAGGGGCGGAGGACTGCGCTTGCGCTCTCCACGTTACACTCAAATTGGGACGAGGCTGTCACTGAACGATCCGTCACCGACGGCACACAACTCCGCACTCTCGGAGAATGGAGCCAACGCACTGGACTCGGTCGGATCCGCCTACTTTCTCTGAAGAATATGATTAATGCTTGCAGTCATGGAAATAATCATGCAGCAATATTTCCCAACTTTCGGCAGTGAGTCCTTTAATAATAATTATACCGAGGCAAGATAAAATTCAGGATCTTGGAAAATTTTACTAAAGCACGCACGTGTGGACTTGACTGATATAGCATGTGGACTCCTCAAATTATTTTCCAACTCCATCTCTATTTCGTACCACCGTCGTTTTCTAATGCAAGACTTTTCGAATCGCACCTTACTCTCTAAGTGATTTCCAAGACATTGTAGGTATTCCTGACATTGTAGGTATTCATGGAATGACCATCCAATTAATTAAAGATATTCATTACGATTTTCTTGATAAATAACAAGCCTTCGTCGAGAAACTTTAGAAAGCATGGACGTAAATCTGGAATTTTGCTCCTCTCACGATCGCTCGCATAAACTCCAAATATTCACGCTATTTTTTGTTAATGTTTACCTAAAAATATATGCTGGCAATGCAATATAATAAAATATGTTTTCTCTTTGCTTACGAAGAGCTATTTTGTTTTCCTAAAATACTAGTCACGAAAATCACGAACAGGATATCTGTCTTACATGGTATAGCCTAAGGTAAAAAATAGGATGGATCCGTGGCTCTGCAAAAGTAAAGTGAGTTTCCTCTGGCGCAATTAATTTTTAGTAACATCGTTTGCCATTACAAAATTACGTCGAAAAACACCCTGAAAAGTCCATATTTCTTTTAAAGGCTCAAATCCAAAGCAAGGATATGGGAATTTCTGGTTTAAACCGTAAAAACACGCATTTACACAAACGCACGCATTTTGTTTTGAGGTTAATTTCATAGCAGGTAACGGAATCGAATGAAAACAGATCGTTTGACAAAATTAGTTTTCCGTCACACGCTTCAAAATAAAGGTCACCCATGACTAGATTTGACGGATCGGAGAGAGATAGGATGAGGCTAACTTTGATGGGATTATGATAATCTTTCCTTTGTCGGGAAATTATGCGACCGCTGTCCATTGACTTGCTCATCCTCTCAGGAGATGAATCGGAGAGCACAGTAGGAGTAGGTAACGTAAAGAGTTTTCCCGCCGACGAGATAAAAAAAAGCCGTCGGTCACACCAATGGCGTGGGGTGCGAGAACTCGGGATGAACTCTGACCGCCTACCCCCCACCCAGCGTTGTCTGTCTGTACTCGCCGGGGAGATAATGGGACATTATGCTTGCGTGTGCATCTGTGCTGTGAGGTTTGCTGTTTATGAGCGGCCTAATTGGGTGTTTAGGGAAAGAATGCTGCTCGCACGCGAGGAGGATGGCGGAGCGGAGCGTGGGAAAGGCGGAGGGTCCCTCTTCCGCGAACACCCACCCCCTCCCACCCTCCTCTGCCCAGCGTCTCAATGGGAGCACGTTTTCTTGCCCCGCGACTCTTTTGTTCTTTTTACTTCGGCTGAAAAATTGTGCCCCCAGGGATCATGCCCATTACCTTTGTTATGTGTTGATTGGATGAAGAAGGACGAAGGGGGGGGGGGAGGTCGGGAGAAGCATAAGTATGAGGGAAATGACCTCAATTAGACCGAAATGGGCTTCAAACGCATACCTCTAAAATCATCCTTTCAGATATTGCTATTTTATTTCTCTTCGGGATCATTTTGCGCGGCCGTTTGAGGGAGTGGAGGAAGCAAACTTTCTTTAAAGCCTAACATTCCTGCTTCTTTCATCAAATCTCAAATTTCATTTCCGATCGCCACGTTTTCATAAACTACATCATTTATCTGCATCATTCTGTCGGGAAATGGATTCAAGAATGGTACTCGATAAGGATCCGCGCAAATTTGGGAAGGTTACAGTTCTTCTGAGGTTCTAAGGTCTGGAAGGTTCTAAAGCTCATTTCAACCTAATGGCTGAGCGTTTACATAAAATAAATACTAACATCAAAGTTTTATCTGATGTAATGTTGGTGAAAAAATATTTTTATGTAACACTGTTTTAAGATAAAACTAAGATTTTTCCCCTTATGCAGTAATACCTATACCGTTTGTATCACTGTTACATCATAAATCTGGGCCTAAATTTTTATGGAGATAAGTTCCATAATTTTCCTTTATTATTCTATTAAGACTCATTTCTAATGATGAAAGTGCTTTTTTTACCTGAAATATCCATTTTCCAAAATCCTGAGGAAGGGTATTAAGTTCTACATTTTACTAAGGTCCATTTAATTACCATTTTAAGAAATACCAGACAGGACTTATTATAAACGGTTAAGAAAAATCATAAAAACTTGCAGGATTTAAAGGCTAATGATTGCATTGATACAGATCTTTCTTTCTCTGAGAAACTAAAATGTTATCAATGAATAGAGATAGGATCCTGTACCATCAGCTTTTATTAAAGTCCGAAGGATTTTTTATCACATCATGAAAGATGACATTGTAAAATTTTATTCCTCCTTTGGTACAACGAATCAAAGAAGTTACTTTGTCAGACTGTATTTTCGTACCGCTGACTCGGCTACTCCGTTGATCACCGCTCTTCCAGATTACCGGTCATGAGGTTTGATGCACATGAATAGGTATGGCTGTTCAGTAGCGATGTTAAGGATTATTTTTAGCCATTTAAACGGTGGGGATACAGGTATAAGGAATACTTGTGTACTTGTGAAGAGTCGGAGAACTAAAACAAAATTAATTTTACTGCTTGCGCTTGTAATTTTATTATCTGTAGAATAGATACACGCATTTTTCTGTCACCAACGAAGCAATACGATGTATCGTATGTCTTATCTATGCCAAACTGGAGGCTGCTAAGGAAAAGAGTCGGAATTCCACGCGAGAGATGGATTGGCTCCTCATCCTCTGCTCGGATAAAAAAACTTGGAAATGAGACACGTGTCCCACTGCTCGACGCGGATTGACACGCTCCTCGCAAATATCCCACCCGTCTCGTCTTCCACCACATCATCCGCCCCACCCTCCCCACACGCATGCCACCGTGGTTATGCGCTGCCCAGAGTCATACTTACAGGCACAAAGCGACTTGCACACTCATGTTCTTCCTCGCTGACTCCCCTTTACGGATTTTCCTCCCAATGGAGCGCACCCGTGCCCCTTTTTACCATATTCCCCGCCCACCCCACTCTCTCCCCGACGGCCGCCCTCGCGACTTGGGACAAGCGGTGAGCTCCCGGTCGAAAGGTCTTCCCCCTGGTGCCCCAACAACCAAACCAGACTCGACAAACACTTGTACCCTCTACCCCTTCCGCGCTCCCAACAGCCGGTGAGCCCAAAGTGGATTGCCATGTAAATATGTAGATATGTAGATCGGCGGAGCCCAGAGAGAGAGAAGTGGATGGGGGGGCGGGAAGGAGGAGAGGTTGCGGATGGAGATGGACGAGGTCTCTCAAGTCAATCTTATCTCGGGAGCGCAGGCACGCTCTTCTTCCCCGAGGAAAAGAATCTCCCCCTTCCCCGAGCACACTCCTTCCGTCGTCTTAACCGCCTCCCTCGATACCCCTCGCTATAAGTCCAGGGGGGATGTGCCCGCCCCCAACCTCTCTCCCGCCGCCCGCACCCCCTCCCGACTTCATCTTCCGTGTCCATCTCGGCCTGTTAAGGCGGGCCTGGGCATCCACCGACGACTCCGCGCCGACTTCTCCCGTCTCACCATCCTCGCATTTCCCGCATCCCCGAGTGCCCACCCTCCTCGTTCCCTTCACCACTTCCCCGTGTCACAATAAGGACGCTCTTTAAGCATGACTTATACACACCCGCGCACGTCCCTTGCCCACCTTGAACCCCTCCCTTCTCTGCGCACCACAGGGCCTCTCTCCAACCCCTCGAAGACGCTCCCGTTCCGCCATTGTGTGATGTCCTCGTGTTTTTTTTCCTCCTCGTCGGTCCGTATCTGCTTCTTCTCCAACCTCCCCGCTCTCTTGGTCGATGCACTCCAATATAGCTCTCGCAGAAAGAGAATGAGAGAACAATGGAGACGAAGAGTTGAGGGGTGAGGAGGTGAGAGGAAGAAGAGGCGGAAAGTTGAACGAAAGAGAAGAGAAAAAAACAAACGCAATGTTTGACGTGGTCGGGAGGCATGATGTGGTGCCATTGCGAGCCGCGCAAGGGCGACGTGTTTTATGGGCCCGGAGAGGAAGCCTCCTCTCCTTTAAGGGTTAGATGATGATGAGATGATACAATTGTGCTTTCGTCAACATGTTATTGACCATGTAAATGACGTAGTTAAACCCGTTCCGACCCACGTTCCACGGCGCTGTATGACATCCGCGGGGATCTCGTGTTACAGTTCCGGTATTTCGAGTCGTCCCTTCCCTGGCTGATGCTCTGGCTTCAGAGCGGGGTGATGTTTACGCGTCACGCGGAAGATTCGAACTTGATCAACAACGCAACGTTCACACGAATGCATTTCAATAGGCTGACGGGGCAACCGGCTCGAAACATGTTAATCCTTCTCGCGTTGCATAAATATTATTCTTACTCGGCCGTTGTTTGCCTTCGATTTTAATTAAACTGTTATTTAAGATTCGGAAATGAAATTACACGATATTGGACACATGGACCTAAACCTCCCAAAAAAAGTTAAGTACGACGTTCATGGAAGATAAACTTCAAAAATACTGTGTACATTTTATCGATGCATTTCTATTAGAGGTAATAAATAAATCAAAGACCTCGACAATAGTTTCCTGAGGACCTTTTAGGATTTTGAGAAATGATAATTGATGAAATAACCTCATCGAGGAATGACAGAAGTAGTCGTTATTTTATGGTGACATAAAAACTGATTGAAGATGAAGCATTTTGGGTAAACAAGAAATGGACGAATTTCTTCTCAAAACCTTGATAAAACTCTCTGTTTATAAAAATGGGGGGAAATTTAGGGAAAGACCGGAGACACAGGGAAAGGAACTTGCCCCTCTCCATTAGGTCTGAATTTCACTCGCCGTTGAGTTTCCTGTACCTTCGCCCCTACCTTTCCTATTAAACCAAATCTCAAAATTGATTATTATGGTGCTGGATTGCTATTTCAAGTGTTTATAAATCTGCACTAGTGACTGAGAAAAAACCTGTTTTTGCATAGAGATATTTGATTGAATCTAATGAATCATTGAAACCACAGATATAAACCCCAACGTCGGTGTCATAAGTGGGGGTAGAGATCATCTGCCCCTAACTACAGTACTAATCCCTGCGGCGTGTGATGCCAGGAATGCCCAGAATCGATTTTCTATGATAAGTCAATGCCATATTTTTTAGGTGTTAATGAAACAAAAAATATATATTTATATATAAATATGTTATTAGGTAATCTACCGATTAAAGTAGGTTTTTGAATGGACACAACTATCAATATAAATATTTTGTAACTCCAAACAAAACGCAATCCAGCAACCTAATCTACATCAGTTATTAAAACCACAGGTATTGCAATTTTCCACTAGATATTTTATTTCGACACTACCGGTTTCGATGTTTTCACATCATCATCACACCTGATGATGATGTGAAAACATCGAAACCGGTAGTGTCGAAATAAAATATCTAGTGGAAAATTGCAATACCTGTGGTTTTAATACTATATGTTACGCTTCCACCACATCACGCCTGAGACCTCATCATTCGTAATCCACATCAGGCCCGTCTTCATCTCTGTGTACTTCTTTCCTCCCTTCATCCCATCCAACATCCCTATTCCTGCCCTTTCCTCGCTTGCCCAACATCCTCCCCTCTATTACCTTCTTCAACATTCCACTACCACTCGATACGCCTTCCATCCATTTTTCCTGCCTCCATAGGGTTTCTCTCAACAAACCCCTCTCCTCACCCACCATCTCCAGTACTTCCTCGTTTGTTTTCCTTTCGGTCCATTTTATCTTCTCCATTCTTCTCCATACCCACATTTCAAAAGCCTCCAATCTACGTCTATCCTCCTGCTTCAGCGACGCTCCATATGAAAGTTTTTACGAGTCTTTTCTTAACCTCCCTACTCTACGTCCCCGTCATCAACTCCCTTCACCTTGAGAAAGCATCTTGCCTAGCGCAATTTTTCTCCTTACATCCCTACTACTTTGACCGTGTTGGTCCAAAACACTTCCGAGATACGTAAACTGTTTCACCTGCCCTATGTTTTCCCCTCCTATTTTAATATTTAGCTTAGCCTTTTTCTTTCTGGAAAATCGCATAAGGTTTGTTTTATTAATATTGATTCTCATCCCATATCTATCGCACTGAACTTTCAATTCACTCAGCAACACTTGCGACCCCTTGACTGACTGAGCAACTAATGCTTGGTCATCAGCAAACCTAACCGATTTTACGAATTCCCCTCCGACTTTCATACCTACCTTCAGTTCTTCCCATGCCTCTTTAATCATTTCCTCCACATATACGTTGAACAGCACCGGTGATAATGGGCAACCCTGCCTTACCCCTCTTCCTAACACTGCCCATTCAGACTCTCCGTTCCCCACTCGCACCTGAGCAGTCTGAGAAATGTACAGGTTTCGGATCAGTCTCCTGTCCTTCCAATCCATACCTATTTTCTGCAATAAACGCATTATTTTTCCCAATTCACTCTATCAAACGCTTTTTCGGAATCTACGAAACAGGCAAATACATGTACGTCTTTGTATATATATATATATATATATATATATATATATATATATATATATATATAAAACTTAGACAGTAACACACAGCACGAGAACACATAAAAAGAACACTCACAATAATATCTTGATAATTTCGACGGACTCGAGCTCCGTCTTCTTCGGAAGATAAGATATGACTAGCTTAGTCATAAGTTATCTTCCGAAGAAGACGGAGCTCGAGTCCGTCGAAATTATCAAGATGTTATTGTGAGTGTTCTTTTTATGTGTTCTCGTGCTGTGTGTTACTGTCTAAGTTTTTTATTCAACACTTCCGTGTTACTTCGAAGAAATCATCTATATATATATATATATATTAGTATATATATATATATATTAGTATATATACATACATACATGTGCATATGTTGGTTGTAATAATTCAGGGGTAGAGTGTTGGACTGCTGACTAAGGATCATCGAATCCCGGGCAAATCTCTCTGGACTCCTGCAGCTCCACCCAAGCTATGTGATTTTTTGGGAACCAGATCTTCCTGTGAAACCATAATCGGCACAGGGAAAGGAACTGGTTCCTCTACTCCGATGTGTGAATTTCACACGCCGTTGGGCTTAGTACTGGGTGCACTAGTAAACCGACCTTCGGGTTGATGAATGAATATTTGATCGCCGTATGCCGGGATTCGTGTTTGAATGTGTGTATATATATATATATATATATATATATATATCTATATATATATATATATCTATTATGTATATGCATTCCTATAAAAATATATATGTATACACACAAACACACAGATGCATAATATTCAAAACACAGAGGCACAAAGAAAGGATACACATAGTATGTAGTTTACGTTTCGACGGCACGACCGTCGTCATCAGAGTGGCGTTCTCGGGGATGAGCGGAGAGCACACGTGCGGGGGAAGGATGAGGGGAGGAGAGGTAAGGGACCAATAGGAAACGGACAAGGGGGGGAGGGGAATTGTAGGTAATTACTGGATCATTCAGTGGGCTTGGTTTATTCCGGGGGGTTTAAAAGACTGGAGCATCCAGATATGCACCATCTCGCGGTTTCTCCCCTCTATGCTGCTTGCGGAATTAGGAATCAACGAAACAGAGAAACAGTCATCAAAAGATTGGTTGTGGGAATCCGCGTGAGTAGGGATGGGATAATTAAGAAAGGTGGGAATTTGGTGGAATAGCGGAGGTTATTCATGCGGAGGGAAAGAATGGTCGTGCAGTCACCCACGTATAAGGCAGGTAGAAGTTACAGGAGACGCGATATATAATTTTTTAGAGGTGCTGTGGGCGTTGGGTTGGGAGTTGGTAGTAAGGGAGGTGGAGGGTCTTAGGAGATGGCAATATTTGCAGCGTGGGCGGTTGCATAGTGCGGACAGGGGCGGGTGGTTTTGTCGACTTGAAGATGTCTCGCAAGTTAGACGGGCGTTTAAACGAAACGGAGTGACAATGTGTGAATAGAAGTGACGTGGATTGAATGTTGTTAATAATTGGGAAGAGTTCACGGATTATATGTTTAATTTTGTTGGGTTCCTGGGAAGAAAGTGGTGATAAGGTTAGGGCATTTTGGGTGGTTTGGTTTGGGGAGAGGAGTGTATTGGGTTGACGGTTTGAGAATTCTATTATTCAGTAGTTTTTCAGGGTACCCACATTCTCTGAGAGAGTCGTGTTGCTGGTCCATGTAATTCTCTTTAGGGGGGGTGTTGTTGGAGAGACGGAGGCCACGGACTGAGGGTGAGAAGGGGATGGAGCATTTTGTGTGCAATGCGTGGTAGCTATTGAAATGGAGGTATTGTTGGTTGTTGGTCGGTTAAATGTGGACTGACGTGTTAAGCCTATTGTTCTGGAATGAATGTTAATATCTAGGAAAGTGATATTCGAGTCAGATATAGATAAAGTGAAAGATACCGAGGAGGAGGAGTTGAGAGAGGAAATGCGGGATGATGAAGTTTCGCGTCCGTGGGACCAAAGGAGGAAAATGTCATTAATATAGCGAGCCTTGTGTTGGCCTGGGAAGAGTGGTTTGAGGGTTTGTGTGTGTGTGTATATATACATACAGGTACATATATACCTGTACACATATTCTGATGATGGCGGCCGTGCCGTCGAAAAGTCAAAACTACATACGAGCGAGTCGTATGTGAGTGTCCTTTCTGTGTTTTAAAAATCTATATCAGTGTTTTTATATATTTTTGCGTCGCCGAAGAGCGTTCTATTTCAAATATATTAGAAGAGGGTTTTGGATTCAGTTTATATTATATTTATTTATATTATATTTACTTTATTCAGTTTATTTTATATCGTATTTATGTATATAAGGAAAAATAGACAAACACAAGAGTAGAATGGACAGTAGGTTAGCAAGCATACAACATCATAAAGGATAGGAACGGTGCGTTTCATGGCACGCATAGCCAGAAGAAGAGACGAGCCACAATGGCAAAATACACATTCAAACACGATATACCGCCATACGGCAAATAAATATTCATTCAAATTGAAATAGAGACAAGGAAAATGGGAAAGGAACACACATAAAGGACGAACACAAGAGAGGTGGGGATGGCGGATGTGAGCAGATCACAAATGTAAACCCATTTTCCTCCTTTAAAGGCGTAGGTATACATGGAAAATGCCAGGTGACTCAGAAAGGTATCAGTTAGATTATATTATGGTTAGGCACAGGTTTAGAAACAGTGTGATAAATTCGCACAGTTTCCCAGGAGCAGATGCGGACTCTGACCACAATTTAGTTGTTATGAAATGTAATGTTCGTTTCAAGAAGATAAGGCAAGGGCGGCGGGTTAAAAAATGGAATTTAGAAGCATTAAATGGATTAACGAGGAAGGAGTATCAGCAGGCTGTAGAGAAAATGTTGGATGACGGTAAAGAACTGAGTACTATCGAAGAAAAATGGGAATGTATCAAGAAAGGAATATTGGAAGCCACTAAAGACACTATAGGAACCGTTAACGGGAAAAGGATAAGGAAACCATGGGTAACGGATGAGATGATTGCAAAGATGGATGAGAGGAGAAGATGAAAAATTTAAACACAGAGTTAGGCAAAATGAAGCACAAAGAGTTAAACAATAAGTTGAGAAGGGCCACATATAATGCCAAAGAAGAATGGTGGAAAACGCAATGCGAGGATATGGAAAATTTACAGAAGAAGGGTGAAATTGGTGCTCTATACAGCAAGGTTAAGTAATTATCGGGAAGTAAGAAGGCAAGATCTGTGCTAACAGTTAAAGATAAGTGGGGTAAGATAATAGTTGAACAAAGAAAAATCAAGAGAGATGGAAAGAATGTATAGAAACACTGTATGGTAAAGAACTTAGGCCGACAAGGTTAGACATAGAAAAGGAACATGACCTAGAAGAAGATAGCTTAGGTCCAGGCATTTTCGACGATGAAATAGAAAGCGAATTAAAGGAGATGAAAGCAAATAAGGCTGTGGGGGTGGACAACATTCCTGTAGAAATGTTGAAATGGATAGGAAAAGGTGGGAAGAAGGCCATATATGGACTGATTCGTAGTATCTATGAGGAAGGAATCTGGCCGGAAGATTTTGTGAGATCGGTGTTAGTTCCTATTCCAAAAAAGGCAAAGGCTACGTCTTGTGAGGATTACAGAACAATAAGTTTGATATCCCACGCAGCTAAAGTTATTCTCAGGATCATCAACAAAAGGATAGAGAGTAAGGCAAATGATTACTTAGGGGAGGATCAGTTTGGGTTTCGGAAAGGAAGAGGTACGCGTGACGCCATTGCAGTAATGAGATCACTAATCGAGAGGAGTATAGAATACAATCAGGACGTTTTTGCCTGTTTTGTAGATTTCGAAAAAGCGTTTGATAGAGTGAATTGGGAAAAATTAATGCGTGTATTGCAGAAAATAGGAATGGATTGGAGGGACAGGAGACTGATCCGCAACCTGTACATGTCTCAGACTGCTCAGGTGCGAGTGTGGAACGGAGAGTCCGGATGGGCAGTGTTAGGAAGAGGTGTAAGGCAGGGTTGCCCATTGTCACCGGTACTGTTCAACGTATATGTAGAGGAAATGATTAAAGAGGCATGGGAAGAACTGGAGGTAGGAATGAAAGTCGGAGGGGAATTCGTAAAATCGGTTAGGTTTGCTGATGACCAAGCATTAGTTGCTCAGTCAGCCAAGGGGTTTCAAGCATTTTTGAGTGAATTGGAGGTTCAGTGCGATAAATATGGGATGAGAATCAATATTAATAAAACAAAGGTTATGCGATTTTCCAGAAAGAAAAAGGCTAAGCTAAATATTAAAATAGGCGGGGAAAAAATAGAGCAGGTAGAACAGTTTACATATCTCGGAAGTGTTTTGGACCAATACGGTCAAAGTGGTAGGGACGTAAGGAGAAGAATTGCGCTAGGCAAGGAGGCTTTCTCAAGGAGGAGGGAGTTGATGACGGGAACGTTGAGTAGAAATGATAAGACAAGACTCGTAAAAACTCTGATATGGAGCGTAGCTATGTATGGTGCGGAAACGTGATCACTGAAGCAGGAGGATAGACGTAGATTGGAGGCTTTTGAAATGTGGGTGTGGAGAAGAATGGAGAAGGTGAAATGGACCGAAAGGAAAACAAATGAGGAAGTACTGGAGATGGTGGGTGAGGAGAGGGGTTTGTTGAGAGAAATCCTATGGAGGCAGGAAAAATGGATGAAAGGCGTATTGAGTGGTAGTGGAATGTTGAAGAAGGTAATAGTGGGGAGAATGTTGGGCAGGCGAGGAACGGGTAGGAACAGGATAGGGATGTTGGATGGGATGAAGGGAGGAAAGAAGTTCACAGAGATGAAGAGGGACCTGATGTAGTTTAGGTTGCTGGATTGGGTTTTGTTTGGAGTTGTTGTTGGAGTTTTGTTGTGTCCATCCAAAAAAACCTACCTTAACCGGTAGATTACCTAATAATAATTTTCTCCTTTGGTGGGTGTAACAGCTCCCTAAAGCCATCTTCTGGGCAATGATTCGGGGCACTTTGGCGCTTTATAAGATCGCAGATTTCAGTGTAAAGTACATTTTATTGATAGCTCAGGTGGTTAGAGCATCCTCCCGGCAAGTGGAGAGATCCGGTGTTCAAATCCCGGTTGAGGAAAATGTTTTTACATTTGTGATCTGCTCACATCCGCCATCCCCACCTCTCTTGTGTTCGTCCTTTATGTGTGTTCCTTTCCCATATTCCTTATATCTATTTCAATTTGAATGAATACTATTTATTAGCCGTATATCGGTATTTCGTTTTTGAATATATATATATATATATATATATATATATATATATATATATATATATATATGTATACATATGTATGTATATGTATTTGTATATATATATATATATATATATATATATATATATATATATATGTATACATATGTATGTATATGTATTTGTGTATATATATATATATATATATATATATATATATATATATGTATGGCGTTAGTTAATATGTATTTCATATGGGCTTGTGCATTGGTGTGAGTAAATGCATTAAATTGGAGAAATTCACAATAAAGAATTTTTTGACCACTGTAATGTTTCCGTAAATGATATTTAGGAATAAGTACATACTACCTTGAACAAAAAGTTCCTGGAATAACCACCGTGTGGCGCTCCCATCGTTCCGATTTGAGTTCTGTTTTTTTTTTGTTAAATTGGTACATCTGTTGTTGATATTCCCTTTAAATCTTAGTGTCATAACTTGACATTTGCAAAAGTTACGTAGCCAAGAGTACCTCTATCTCTGTGTGTGTTGGCGATTTTTTACAATTGCAGAAATGGATTTAAATTTGCAACAACGAACTTGTATGAAATTTTGCGTAAAAAACGGATTTAGTGGCGCACGGATGTTGGAAATGTTGGAAAAGTGTTTCGGCAACGATTCTCTAAAAAAAAACGGTCGTTTACCAGTGGCACGAGTGGTTCAGAAGTGGTCGTGAGTCAATCGAAGATGATGAACGCAGTGGCAGACCATAGACATCGAAAGTCGGTGAAAAAATTGATAAAGTAAAAGAAATGTTGGTCAATAACCGCAAATTAACCATCAGAGAAATAGCGGAGGACTTGAACATTGCCTATGGATCTGCCCAAGACATTGTGGTTAATGATTTGGGTTTCCGTCGTGTAGCAACAAAGTTGGTGCCAAAAGACCTCAATTTCATGCAAAAAAGAGACCGTGTTGACGTCGCAAAAGACATGATTTGCGAGGCTGAATCCGATCCCACATTCATCAAAAGGATCATTACTGGAGACGAGACGTGGGTTTATGAGTACGACACGCAATCCAGACATCAGGCAAGTGAATGGCGTTCACCAAATGAGCCGAGACCAAAAAAACCACGTCGTTTTCAGTCAAAGAAGAAGGCAATGCTGACGGTTTTCATGGATTACAACGGTGTAGTGCATCATGAATTTTTGCCAGAAGGCCAGACAGTAAACAAAGAGTATTATTTGGGCATTATGAGACGTTTGCGTGAAGCAATTCGCCGAAAGAGACCAGAAATCGTCGCACAGTGCGTCGAGACCGTCGTACAGTGCTATCATTATTCGTAATTTTTTGACGAAAAATGCAACAAATACCATCCAACAGCCACCGAATTCACCTGATTTGGCTCCCTGTGACTTCTTTCTGTTCAATCGAGTTAAAAACCCATTACGGGGAACGCGTTTTAGCAGCCGTGAGGAAGTAATGGAAAAATCGCAGGAAGCACTGATGGACATACCGAAAACCGAATATAAAAAATGTTTCGAGGATTGGATCAAGCGCTGGCATAAGTGTGTTGCAGTCGATGGGGATTACTTTGGAGGGGACAATATAGATTTAGATGAATAAACTTGTATTTTTAATTTTCTGAATAAATTCCGGGAACCTTTTGATCAAGATAGGATTATATATATATATATATATATATATATATATATATATATATATATATATATATATATATATATATATATATATATATATCTTCTGACTTGCAAACTCTGCCCGGCATTTTATATAGGCCAGTGCTTTACACCCCTGAACCTCAGGGTGAACAATCATCGCGTCTCATGTAATCTCTCGTCCCCGTTCACGGGTCTTCCCATCCCAAAACATGCCTCCCACCACAACACCCCTTTCAACCACTGTTACAATGTTTCCGCTCTAGCATCCCTTCCCCCATCCAACAACCCTATAAAATTAAAAACAATGGAATTGGCATTTATATGGCCGTGTAAAGCCTATCAACATCCGGGTCTCAATGTCGTTCATTGAATGGGTGGGGGGGGGCTGGGGTGGATGGAAGTGGATTTGTTTCTTGCGAGGTGATGGGACAATTTATTCATCCGCATACATTTTGTCATCCTTGTCCGGAGTTTTGACTGGTCAAGCCCTTATGATGACTTTGTGAGTTGATGCCTTTGTCATGGGTGTTGTGGTATCTGTGGATGAATTGTTAGTATTCTGTGTCGCTTGTTACTGTTTCCGCATCCTCATTATTCCATCTCCGCTCTCATCTGGCCTCCCTTTCCCCCACCATTACGTCCTTCTTCACCCCTCCCCCACCACCTGTTCTCCACTCCGCTTTCTCCCCCTCCACATAACCCTCCTTTATCCCTCCCCCACTACCTGTTTTTCCCCTCTCCCTCGTCCTCTTCTCTCTCTGCACCATGTACCCTTTTCCTCAGTCATATCTTATCTTCCGAAAAAGACGGACTTCGAGTCCGTCGAAATTATCAAGATATTATTGTGAGTGTTCTTTTTATGTGTTCTCGTGCTGTGTGTTACTGTCTTAAGTTTTTTATTCAACACTGCCGTGTTACTGTGAAGAAATTTATATATGTGTATAATATATATATATATACATTATATACAAGGGTGGTCTGAAAAGTTTCCGACCTAACAAAGATACAAGACTTTTCAGCACACCGAAACTTTTCGATACACACACACGATGGAATGGTAATGGAATTTTATAATGGTATTTTTTCTTTCTATCGTTTTAGTGAATTCTTGAAATCGTTGATTGATTTCATGATGTTTTTGTCGACACATCATGCCAGACTGTAACCAATCGGCATTGTTCTAGTTTTTAGAAAGTTTTATTAATTAATAATGATTTTGACATCAATGAATTGATAAACTGGCATAAGGTAATTTATTAATCTTATTTAACGAATCGAACAAATGGGAGCAGGAGTTGTATTTAAGTTGTTTGAGTATTGTACATCAGAATATAGGGGCCAACTCCTTTCCCTGTGCCACCAACAGCATACCAGGAAGTTTTGTAGTACCCAAGAAGTATCCGAAAAATTACACTGCTCGGGTGACGCTGAGGGTGCCCAGAGGCGTCACAAGGAAAAAAGGAATATCGAGCCCGGGTTCTCCGATTAGTTTTACAACCCTCTATCCACTAGACAGCCACGTTCTCTAATGAATCATAAGTGCTATTAATAATATGGTTGGCAGTAAGGAAATGCAATGATAATAACTCTTTCTGGTGATTCAACGGCTAGTAGCTGTTTGCAATGTGAAAATAATAGAAAAAACTAGTCTAATCCTTATTGGAAATACGGAAATCATTTGCACTTAAGTATGTTTAGGGTAGCCTTGTGGTGGAAAGTAGAGTTGAAGAATAGAGATCAAACTTTATTGAGTCCAACGAAACAAAATGTTTGACGGAACTCGATAAAGTTTTCCGTGCATATTTCAATAAAGCAGTGCTTCCATCAAGTTACGCCAAAAGCAGAAATTTCTTTTATTGTAATCATTATTTCAATCCTAAGATAGCTTTACTGCGGTCCTCCATTTTTATCTATCAGTGTTCATGCCCTCCTCCCCAGATAGCTTGTTTATTTTAGGTCCTTCTTGATTTGTCCTTTGTCCTTGCCTCTTGGTCTTCCTCGCAGGATCTTCCCTTCAATTTTCCTGTCTATTATGCTTCTAACTAATCCATTTTGCCTCAAGGTTTTAATTTCTTTTAATGATAATAAAATGGCTTTTCTGATTGGAGCTGTTGGTTAATTCTACTGTAAGGCACGTGACAAGAAAAGATATATATACATAGAGGAATAGATGGAGATAATATATTGAAGTGCTCTATCAAGCTCCCAAACCACTAGAAGATGGCTTAATTAAAGATGAAAGCATGATAAGTAAAGGCGAGAAGTAAAGATCGTGGTCCTCAGATACTAAGAAGTGAAATCGAGCGAGCCGTGGCAGACATGAGAAACAACAAGGCTCCAGGAGTTGACGAAATAAATGGAGAAATAATCAAGGTACTCGGGGTCAAAGCGAAGGATGCCCTCTATGGAATAATAAGAGATAGCTACGACAGCGGAAAGACACCAGAAGACTTTGAGAAAAGTGTAATTATTGCAATACCGAAGAAACCGAAAGCAGATAAATGCGAAGAACACAGAACATTGAGCCTGGTGACTCAAGCTTCAAAAATCCTTACTCGGATAAGGAGGCGAAGAATAGAAGGAAGTATAGAAGGAAACCTCTCAGAAAACCAATTCGGGTTCAGGAAAAACCGAGGAGCAAGAGAGGCAATTCTCAGCTTGAGAGTTCTGGCGGAAAAAATGAGGCAAGTATATAAGCCATTATACGTGGCATTTGTGGACTTGGAGAAGGCCTTCGACAACGTCGAATGGAACAAGATGTTCAAGATAATAGAAGCGCTTGGACTGGATTACAACGAAAGAAGAATTATCCATAAACTATGCAAGAACCATGTTATAAGAATGCAAACGAAAAACGGGAGAAAAATAGAAGCCAAAACAAACAAAGGAGTAAGACAAGGATGCAACCTCTCGCCAGCATTATTCAACGTATACCTGGAAGGGGCAATAAAAGAAACACAAGAATTGGGTATCAAAGGAGTCAAGGTAAATGGAGGAGAAATCAATCTGCTCCGGTTTGCAGATGACATTGCAATAGTGGCGGAAACGCGAGAGGACCATCAAGGAACACTAAGTGCTATGGATCAACTGCTGGGGGAATATAATATGAACATCAACAACAAGAAGAAAACTGAAATCCTTGTGTGCGGAAGAGAGAAGATGAATGCAGATATCACAATTCGAGGGGTGAAATTAGAGCAAGTGGAATCCTTAACATACCTGGGCAGCAGCATAACATGGGATGGAAGAAGTTCGACCGACATCAAGCGAAGAGTAGCCCAAGCTAAGAACGCATTCATGAAGAAGAGGAAATTAATATTTTCAAAGAACCTAAGGCTGGAAACAAGAAAACAATTCGTCAAGACTTTCGTGTGGAGCATGGCACTCTATGGTTCCGAGACTTGGAACATTGGAAAGGTGGAACAGCGAAGATTAGACGGCAAAGAAGAAATAGATGGTTTGGATATACATTGAGTTACAATGGATTGATTAGGAATATCATAGAAGGAAAGATCACACGAGGAAGACACAGAGACATGTACATAGGACAAATTAAGAAAGACGTAAAACAGAAAAGGTATCAGGGATTAAGGGAATTGACATTAAATAGAGGCGAACGGAGGGCTGCAATAAACCAATCCTAGGATTGAAATACTGATGATATATATATATATATATATATATATATATATATATATATATATATATATATATATATATATATACAGTCTGACCTGAAGAAGGCTTCGGAGTAGGCCGAAAGCTTAACCGGGATCCCGGTTAAGGAAATATTTTTAAATTTGTGATCTGCTCAAAATCCGCCTTCCCCACATGTCCTTTGTTCGCCTTATGTGTTTTCCTATCCCCTTTCCTTACACCTATTTCTATGTTTGAATGAATACATATTTTTTCATACACACATACATACATACGAGATGTGTTAAAAAAATAATGAGAATTTTAATTTTTCGGACAATAATATTTATTTATTCTTAAACATTGATGTTGTCACCTTCAAAGTAGTCCCCATTGGAGATTATGCACTTGTGCCAGCGCTTCTTCCAATCCCCGAAACACTTCTCAAACTCGATCTTTGAGATAGCCTTTAGTTCTTTCAGCGATGAGCTTTTAATGCCACCTACGGCTGTAAAACGACGGCCCTTCAAGGTTGTCTTAATTTTTGGAAATAGGAAAAGTCACACGGAGCCATATCTGGCAAATATGGAGGCTGGGGTATCGTTACAGTATTGTTTTTGGCCAAAAATTCACGAACACGCAATGAAGTGTGAGCTGGTGCATTATCGTGGTGCAAAAGCCATGAATTGTTTTTCCACAGATCCGGGCGTTTTTTTCGGATTGCTTCACGCAAACGGCGTCGAACTTGTAGGTAGTACTTTTTATTGGCGGCAGGAATTCATGATGGACTATGCCATTAAAATGGAAGAACACAGTGAGCATAACCTTCACGTTCGACCGCACCTGTCTAGACTTTTTCGGTCTTGGCGAGCCAGAATGCCTCCAATGGGATGATTGAGCCTTAGCTTCAACGTCATATCTATCAACCTGCACCTGTTATAATACGTGTTGTTTCGTCACCTGTTATAATAGTACGTTTCAGTAATTCTGCATCTTTGTTTAATTCTTTTAGTGACTCCTGAGCAACTTCAATTCGCCGCTGTTTTTGTTCAAAATTCAACAATTTTGGAACAAATTTGGCTGCCACACGTTTCATACCCAAAAAATTGGAAAAAATATCATGACATGTTCCAGTCGATATGCCAACATCATCAGCGACCTCTCTAATTGTGATTCGGCGATCGTTCATAACCATTTCTTTCACTTTTTCCACGTTGATGTGCTGGGGTGTCCAGGGCGTTCGTCATCTTTAAGGTCTTCACGGGATCCTTGGAAACGCTTATACCACTCGTAAACTATTGATTTACTCATAGCAGACTCACCGTAGGCTTTTGTTAGTATTTCACATACTTTGTTACACTTTATTTCATTTTTTTACGCAAAATTTTATTCAAATTATTTGGTCCATTTCTTTTAACAAACGAAAATCGCCGAGCTCATAAAACACGTCTGACCTTAGTGGCTGACAAAGAAAGATAGTATTTTACTTTTGGGAATGGGAGGTAGTCTGCTGGTGCCAAGTCGGGACTATAAGGGGTTAGGGAATCGTTTCGATGCCATGGCAGAAGGTCTTCGTAAGCAGACACTCGACTCTGCTCTTGGTCCTCCGTGAAGACCTTCGGAACGAGTTTAGCAAAAATCTTTCGCATCACCAAATTTTCAGTAATAATGGTGTGCACTGTCAGCCCATCAATATCAATATGTTATGCAATCATGCGCACACACTTAACCGACACGGTCTGAACTCAGCACTTCACGCACACGTCAGGAAACACATTGTTACCGAATCTTTTATAACAACCCTTTTAGGTTATTAGGGACTTTTGAAAAGGAAAATTGGAACTCCTTGCAGAGAAAACCTCAAATATAAATTAGAAATAAAGAGAGCAATTAACAGTAAGCACTGACTATTTAAATATTTGACAAAAGTTTAGTTAACATTTGGTATCATTGCACTAGACGTCCATTTAACATAGAATTTTTTGAGAAATTACGAAAAAAATGATTTTCATAAACTGATAAGTCATTGTAAGATCGGACGCTTGACACGATGGGGAATGAGATCGCATTATAAATGAGTTGGTTGGTTTACTAATTGGCCGAAACGGAGTTATGGTCAATTCTCCGTATTCACCAGATCTGGACTCAAGCGACTCTTTCCTGTTTCTCAACCCTTTCAGTTTCTCTTGTAGGACAGATATTTTCATCTTAAAATCTTAAAGTAATTAAAAAAAATCTTTTCATCTTAAAGTAAATGCCTATCTTGTGGAAAAAGAAATTAATTAACAACTATATGGAAGGGTTGAAAAAGTTAAGAACACAGCTGGAAAACCATATCGACTTAAAGGGAGGCTACGTTGAAAAATAAAAATTCATTTTAAGGAGAAATGTCTCTTTCATTTCGTAGATCGGAAATTTTTCAGACTGCCATCGTAACCTACGACTATCGACACCTCTCTTGACGACGACATCGACTTCGTGATACAGACAACGAAACATTTCTTAGCTGGTCATTTCCAAGGGAGTTTTTAGCAAAGTGATATAAATTGTCACCGATAGAAACAAATTGTCCCTCATGCACTATCGTTTTAAATATTGTCAATTCCTTAACACGAAAAACTCACTTTCATTGCATTTGATCAAATATACCCCTATATTATCGTGCGAATTTGAAATTTATGCTGGCATCTCACCGGTAGTGATTATGAAAACAGGGTTATTTTTCCTGGATACTGATTTCGGTAAAGTATATGAGCGATATCTCTAGATTGCTTATTGGAAATTCGAAAAAATACTAACAAAATTTATTGAAATGAGATCTACTTTGTGTTTTTTTAATTTTCTGCTTACAATATCTCCATCAATTGCACAATCTATTCATTTAGCGGAAGATTCTATTGACCTTAGTCACATACCAAAGGCTCTTATTTTTATAAATAATTTCTATTGCTATCATTAGCCCTGAGAATTAACGCGGGTCAAGTATTTCAGATTATGGAAAATGGAACTTGAAAAGCTTCATATGTAAGAGAGCTGTCAATTGATTACAGAGAGCTAAATGCCTTAACGTAAATTTCAGTAGTTTTGAAATAGATTTGCTTTGCTCCTTTATGTATTCTACTTTAGTCGCTCCCGGGATAGTATAACTATTATAGCTTGATAAATTGCACTATCCGAGCTCAATATTTTAGAACTATACGAAGAAGCAATGCAAATTTATTTAAAAACTATACATTATTTATTATAAACTTTAATAAATGCGTTTTTTTTAATATTGATTAATTTATATAGAGTATTTTCATTTGTTAAAATTAGATTTATATTCGATGAAAACTGTTACTTTTCAATCCTCTCCAAAATCTTTGGATTTCTCACCATACGATCCCTCTAGTCTATAGAAGCCGATTAGAAAATTTCGTTCAAAGAATTAATGGTTAAATACTCGAAAAAGCGGCGGCATGCTTATCTTCTGAAACAAATCTACTTTATGATTTTCATTTCAAAGGAACTAGACCCCCATTCAGTTATGAATAAATAAAAATGAGATTTAAATATTCCCTTCTTAGATTTCCATTTAAGGCTCCGATAAGGAGAACAAAATCATGAGGGGTGTACTACAATAATCTCAACGCAAATGCCGATACATTTGCTTGGGAATCTCATGGACTTGAAATACGTGCCTTTGACCTTAACTCCGATAAATTTGATGATAGCTAATGTTAATAATAATGGTATTGAACCCATATGATTCCAATCTCACATGTCGCGATTTAATCCAGTGGACAACCCTATATGCCACTGTCGGCGAGGACTAAGTTCTCTCTTACCCTCTTTTCCTACAGTACTCGCAGGAAAGAAAGCCTCCTGTTCGCTCAATCCTTTTCCAAAGCCCGGGAAGGTATATTAGTGGATAGGGGAGAGGTGGACGACATCGTACAACACAGTCACCGCGATAAGAACCCCCCCCCTATTTAAGGGAATCGAAATAGAAAACGCTCTTTTGTTCGGGGAAGTTGATCTCGCAACCCTCTTCGTGTAAAATATATATCTATTCCTTTCTCTGGACTGCCTTTCTACTCTCCTCTCCGTTCCTGTAAGAGTAATGTCTGAAAGAGTCGAATTGTGTTCTGTCAAAGTGTTTAGGAGGACTCTCTCGCTCGGGCAGGCGCTGTGAAACCTTTCTCGTTCGCTCCTCCTGCTTCTTAAGGGTTTCCCTCTGCTCCTCGAGACGACGAGAGTTGGATATCGAGGGTGAAAAAAAACGCATACGCGACTCTAGTGCGGGGCTGCTCTCGGCGGCGGTCACTGGGAAGGTGGAAAAAGGGGAGAACGAAGAGAGTGAATGTTAGATGAATAATTCATCAAAGGCGAGAGTGGGGGTGTTGAGCGTGTGTGTGTGGGGGATAGGGGACAAGGAGGTTAGATGCCATTTCGGTTCTCTTTCAAGCGTGCCGATCTCTTTTTAGGGTAGACAAAGTGTTTGTCTCCGGAAGCGCTTCGATTTAGTGCCAGGGCACTGGAAAAGGGAATGTTGATTTGTTTAGAGGAATGGGCCGCCGAGGGAGGGGAAGAATTGACTCGGGCTTAAGATGCGAATGGATCCGTGGAAAGTGATAAGATGATCTCGGAGCATGCTTTCTCCATCTTTTGCACCCGAGCCGTGCTTTGTGACGTCGGAAGTCGACGGAAAGGGTGAAGTCTGGCACTTGTGGGGAATTGGGTACTTATTGCACGCAAGTGGAGAAATTCCGAGGAACGGTTACCCCCCACGATGAGCACTTCGGTATATTGTAAGGGTCATACATTTGATCATTAAACCATCACTGCCTCATCTCAATGAATTTGGATGAAAATTGCTGTAATCGCTCTGTCACTTTCGAAGTCGAAGTTCAATTCACTTCTCACGTGACCAAAGCTCTTTTCTAGCAATGGTTTATGGATACTTCATCGGGTAGCCAATCCTCAACGGATGAATATGCCCTTTTTTATAATAAGACCCATCTATTGTGCACTATATTAATGATTAAATATTTAAATATTCCTACTGGAGAAGAAAATACTTGCCTTTTACCGAGAGATAAAACTTGTCCGGAAAGCAAAAGGTTTTCCAGTTTCAATAAAATGGGTGCCAACCTGTGATCAACTGGTCTGACACAGTGCACAATTCTTTCCACTTTTCTCTCGAGAAGCCCTTCAAGGCAACCAATAAAACGTATCACTAGGTTTATTTTAAAGTTATGAAACTGAGTGATATACGGAAAAAAGGTATGAAGAAAAATATAGTGATTATTTCCATTTGGTGGATTCATGTGGAAGTAAATATTTTTAAAATGATATTAACACATTATTATTGATTTTTCTCGATTGTATTTTTGAAATAGGGACATGTTGACCAGTGAGACATACAAGGTGAAAGGTTTAATGTCCCTGCTCTCAAGAACAAGTGTCCACGAATGCAGGCTTTGAATGAATTTTATTTAGATAGAAATAAAGGAAAATATTATTGCGGATTAAAAAATCATAAAACATCGTAAAAATATCGCAGCATGTGCTATAAAGAGTCATGGATAACTTTTATAAAGTAGTGGCTCAAAAAATATATATCGATGCGAAAACTTGACAGTAAAGTAAAAATGCGGAGAATCATCACTGTGCAGATCCAAGTTCCTGTCGATAAAATTTAAATTGCGCATATAAAGTAGACCCGAGTTGCGACATTAACATCACTAAGATATGATACCTATTTCGAAATATCATATTTTCTGAAATTGTCCCTAAACAATATACAGCTGTCAACATTAACAGCCAGCTAATAATGAGTTTATTTCCTTCTGGAGAAAATTTATTTTAATGGGGAATTTCTCTTGAAATACAATATGTCTGAGCCCCAATATGGCAAAGGTAACTCCGGTTAATCTCGCGGAAATTAATCTATCCCAAGTAACAATTCAATATAAATCCTTCGAGGAAATTATGATTCTGAGAAAGCAGATGACGTCAATGCACCGCAGAGGAGAATTTATCTGTTGATGCTACTCTTAAGTAAAATGAAAGGCGCTTTTGCATTGTGCGATAATCTCGTCAAATGCCAAACGAGATACCTAATAGGGTTCACAGAGCGGGCTTCCCATCTCTATTTAGAGCCACCTTTCCATGTGAAGCTGTGAATGAAAACTCTTTATGTGTAAAAACTAAAATGCAATTTGCGGGGCAAAAATTGGACGGAAAACAATGCACTGAACTTGCTTTTCGCACACGTGATCCTTTCTCGTAGAAGGCACGATTTCAATCCCGGCAGAGTGAGTTTGTTGCAATTTCAACACATAAATACTGATTTGTACTGTACTTTTCACCCGAAAGGATGGAAAGATAACTGGTAGTGAGGTAGAAGATGAGCGGACGAATGGATGGCAACCTTATTGTCCATTACCATCATATGCTGAAATTTATTATTACTATATTCTGGCGTAGAATCGAACGAGTTGACTGAAAAAAATCAATTTCTTGCGCTCCAACAATCTTTCGCAAGAAAACTACGTGAGATCATTCGAGAGAAGGATTGAATGGATGCAAAATGACCGGATTAAATTATGAAAATATCGGCCTTAGTGAATATTATTAAGACGTTCGGGAATATGAGACGAATAATATTTTGCAAAGGTTTTTGATTACAAATTTCACAATATGTGAATATTTAACTGCGATCCAAGAGAGCAGTGTGCATTGCTTCGATTGAAGAAGTTTTGCTTTCTTTATGCCACTCCTTCATGCCCATTCATCCTAGGATGAAAAGTATAGGTTATTATTCCAATGAATAAGATGCAATTTAACCATTCTGGGCAAACAAAAACTATCCGTAACTTAGGAGTCCACTTTCCTTATTTTTAGTTGCTGCTTTTGGTCCACTAAAGTAGAGAATGTGTGGTCCTCAAACGTCACCAGTCTTTCAAGGGGGAGACATTATCCCCAGTTGGACACTATTTTGGTTATGGAATGAGCCAAGTGGCCCTTCTCACTCTAGATTCGATTTATGTCTCCGATTGATATCGTCGATGGTATTAAGAGTTATTTTTGCATTAAAATCTAGCCGTGTTTTTTTATTTATTTTGGCTATTTAGGTATTAATTTAGGCTACTAAATGAATGATCTAGGCGTCAAGCCAAATCCGTGTGATGTCTTCGGACATTTCCAGCTTACAATTTGGTAATACGAGGTCTTGTTTCATCTATCAATACCACCTTTAGGATTTAGACTGATTCAGTTCAAAACCTCTATTATTTATAGCAGTGCAAATGATGACAAACTTTTGGAAATATTCTGCAAGGTAACAATTTTGTGTCACCCTAGCTAATCAAGTTACCCTGTATGTTTAATTTTTGTCTTTGAACTTTTCTGTTGTCAGCGCTGGTACTGATGACCACGAATTCAAGAGAAAAAAACTTTGGTTGTAACATAACTTATTATGAATTTTCCTCCTGTATTCCAGAAACATGCAGCGTATAGTTTATTTTATTAAATGCGATATTACTTCGTTTGGGTAAGTTCCATTAGTGCAATGGAAATTCATTCGCTTAAGTGAACACTGCTAATATATTTCATGTGAAAACTGTACAAATATTTTTTCGTAAGAAAATTCTTAGGAAAAGAATTTGGAAAAAAATTAAGAAATTAATGAGATAATTCCGGTAAATTAAATGAGGTCAAAATGTATACGATTAAGAAAATTGGGATTTAGTCTAAACGGAGAGATGTTTTGTACACAACCAATGTACACGATAGTTTTATTCGTTTAAATTTCACTACCATCCTACAAAAGAGTTTAAAACGAATCATTTATTTAAATAATGGCTAATCATATAATGATTCCACAAATTTCTGATATTTTGAAAAGTGAACTAGTTAGAGATGCCATCGGACTCTTTCATTACAAACCACATTGAAACTTCCTTCTTTGTCGCTGAAGCGATTCAATTGAAATTGAATTAATTCAATTTGAAAAATAATTAACTTTCCATGCATGGAGTTGCAATAAAACAGGTCAAAATAGAGTGAGAATGTTCCCACGCATGCTCCCATTTTTTTCTCTCGAAGCAAATCCCACATTCTCTCTTGAGTTCGTAAGTTATCTTCGACAGTTAATTTCTTGACGCTCACTCCGTGAAGATACTTATTTCTCTTAGGGACTAATCAATTTCCTGCTATGTAATTTGCATTGAAACTCTGATATTTCGAATGTTATGCGCCAACAGTCTCATTTAATTGCTATTAAATTATATCATTTTATATGGAAATCAAAACTCCCGGATGCTCTTATTCATCAGTTTTTTTCCTAGTACGTTCCCCGAGAATGGTGGGAGGATATCGGCGGCGGGGAAGATGAAACGTAACAGATAAGCAGTGCTGTTATTTCATAGGAAAATATGGATCAGCCGGGATGAGTATGGACGGCGAGGGGAAAGAGGGATTAAGGAGCGAGTGTTTGTGATTTATGCACTTATTGTCCTGTCTGTCACTTTTCCCTTCTTCTCATACGATGCGGGGCCTGCTCCCGCGGCTGGCTCCCCGCCTGAACATTTCACTCGCCACTCCCTGCCTTCCCCCGCCTGGCTCCCACTACCGCCCTCCTCCCTGCAATCCCTTTCCTCCCTCACCGTCTTCCGGACCCTCTTCTCACAGTCTGGCCTCTCACGCTAGGGTACTTTTTTGCCTCATGAGCCGCTCATTCCAATGCCATAACCTCTCTCGACTCATAAAATCATCGGAATTCCCTCTTTGAAATCGGGCACCTACTTGTCAAAGGGGTTTGCGCGCAGGTGGTCCATTGTCACGTGCAACAATGGGCGCAGCGAGGAGGCTGTCGCTTCCACTTTAATTGGGCTTGAAATCGTGGAGCAAGTGACTTCCTGAGTTAGCGCGTGTGGGCCTGACCAGTGATCAACTGAGTGCGGCATTCCCCCGGGAATCACACTTGGGAGTCCATGGCGTCACTTTGAAGTCTGACGTACTGGTTCCCGGGGGTGAATTCTTTTTACGGAATTCAGCTAAGTTTTATTGAAGCTACAGCTGGGAAAACTAATGTGTTTGTACAGTAGTTAGGGGTGGATCTTAATTATGATATTTTTTTATTTTCCTGTTGTTATTTTGCGATTAGGCTGCACCTTATTAGGTAGAACTAATAAATTCGGCACTTATTGATCTGTCACAGTGAAGTTGAAAAAGACAACTGGGTACAAAGTTTTTGTCTTTATTTCCGTATTGTGCGTATTTGCGAGAATGAATTGATGGAACTAAAGCCACCACGACACAAAGACACAAGGTGCCCGTGCACTTATACGGAATTGACGAAGGCCCTCTTTCTCCATAGTTGTGGAGTCCAAAAAAATCTTTGCACCATGGTCCAAGTGGGCAGCAACAATATTCGACTCTTCAGCAAGAATGCGCGCTCTTTTTATTTTTGCGTCGGGACTATGCTACCACCTTTGACTAAATAAGGTTCATCATATCTAAATATCATATCCTAAAAGAAACACCATATCCTAAAAACGTTAGATAATTGGTGAATTTGAGCGATTTAATAAGGCTATATTTTGGCGACTTGCTCGTGTGACTTAGAAGTTTAAAAAGAGTAGAGAAGTTTTAAAAAAGAGTAGAAGTTAAAAAAAAAGAATGATTTGTTTGTGTGCAAGGTTTTCCATCTAATAAGTCTATCGTTAGTGTATTTATTGAAGGTAAATATTAAATGTGCATATTATTGTTTAATACCTGACTGAGGTCTCAAATTGTAATGAGGTGTCTGCTACAACTGTTCCTTCCATGGACGTATCTATTCCCGTGATGCGCATTTATTTTGTTCAAATTTTACAAGTTCTCTTTTTCCCTACGTACAAGCTACTTATCTCCTTTCAAGGTATCATAGTAATCAAATGGTAGCCTTTCTATTCATTAAAACCTGTGACGCTTTCCGCTCGTTAGAAGAAATTTTGTAACGAGTTGCTTTCCTTTGAATTTCTCTTAATTCACAAACTAAATCTTTCTACGTTGGGTCCCAGGCATTTGAGGCTTGTTGAAGATGAATGTAAATGAAATAATATCTTCACTTAACTTCTTCATTCGAACATTCCCTCCCTGTTCGTTTGTAAAACTTGTTGAAGGTCCTTTTCAGTATAAAGTCCGCAGAATTTTTGTTTTATACCAAATTAAGGCAGACTTTAGGGTGAGTCGTGAGTGCATTCATACTCGGCTTGTTATGCTTACTTCTGCGTCTCCGAAGGGAGACTTGTGAGGCCTAGAGTTATTTCAATTCCAAGAAGTTTTGCGAGGGTGTATATTTTTAACGTACCCTAGGAAGGTCTAGGCCTGTTGAGAAAATTGTATGTCCTTATTATCCATTGAATGATTTCAATGAATTTTCTTTGTTCCCACAAATGATGTTCATGAAGCAAAGTATTTTTCCTCGAGCGCCTTGCCAAACTTATGAATCAGGAATTTTTTATACTTTCCCGCAGTAAAAAAACTCAAAAAGAATAAGTAAAATTTATGAATATACAAATACGGAAAAATAAATTACTGGCTACAAGGTTTAAAATTTATGAAATAGCTCACACTAGGGACAGCTTTGGATTTAGTGTAACAATTTTACAATATGCATTATGAAACCTGCATCAATTCGACGAAAACATTTCATAACCTTCTCAAATCGAAAAACTTTTAGCCAGCTTCCGAATGTGCTGTCATCCAGAGTTTTAAATTATTTGCATGCACCGCCGAGGAGGTATTTAAGTTTCATTAATAGTATTGAAAATCGATCATTTGAAATTGAGGAGATAACGGCTTTATATCAGAGATGCCATAGACCCAGTAATATGCTCCTTGCATAGCGTAATATATTTATGCTTAGTATGACTTGAAATCACGTAAACATACAAAAAATGGTCATGAAATTCAAGCATTTGCATATTTTTTTCCTACTTTGGCCAAAATCAATCGATTACAATCGTGCATGCCTTATCTGGTAATGATTCACAGGACGTTTTCAGGTCTATCTGTGGGAAAATCTTTCTTAGCAATTAACTGACAGTTGAGGAAATTGAAAGCCATTCATTTGGGAGACAAATAGCTGGGTGTGGAATCCAGTACCTTCCGTACCCTAGAATTACTCCCTAGCAATTAAGCTAACCGTGGGAGAGAGGGAGCACACTACCGGACGCTTTAGTTATTCCCCTCCGGCCAGGCTGCCTAACTCTGCCCGGTCTTTAATTCAGCTCCCGTGGCAATTAAACCAAGCGATGAACACTTCTCTTCGTCCCAGAATTTTTAAGATATCAGACCTTGATTTAAGAAAAGGCGAATAAGTAGATGGATATCTGTTTAGTTCAGCACAAAGAGTTGCACATGAAGGATTCGGAGTTGTTTCAGCGAGCGCTGCGCTTACTCTTCCATAGTTTACAATGGCGCTTGGGTCTACATTCAAATCAGGTCAACGACTCTCCACGTGGATTTGATTATATCCAACACCTACTTTTGAATGACCTGAACGAGAAACGGAACGACTGAATTCCTTCCTTAAATACTTTTTGTATTGCCCCAGCTGCGAAATTTAGCGACATTTTATGCACTATTGAATGAAAGTGACTGATAAAATGCCAGTGAATATCTTAATGTCTTCATAAATATGAAGTATTCATGTGATTGAAAAACTAAAAATGATGCTTTCAATTTTGTCACCGAAAATATTCTCCCGCTATAATTCACTCATCTAGTATGTGTAAATTTAATTCAATTCGCTCACTTCAATAAGTTGGTTGCATTTGAAAGGGCATGCGCCAATTATAGAAATTCGACAAAATACTTGACTCTGTTAATTTAATGTGATTTTTCAAGTGCTTCACTTGTCAAGAGACACCGAGAGACATTGGTAATTTGATAATAAGTGTCAATGAACACCAATCGTATGCACAAAACTGTTCCTTCTGCTATATTTTATGACCTTCTATTATAACCTTTAACATAGCTTCCCACCTTCTCAAAAATCTTATAACCTCTTTTATTTACATGAATTCTCACCGTAGGCCCATCACACTGACTTCCTATTATGTACTCAGCAATGATTGTAACTCCATGTACAGAATATTAATTTAAATACGAGGAGTTTGCTCACACAAATAAAATCATGCATGAAATTGGCATTGGTCTCTTTTTGATCACAGGATAGATGGAGGTTCATTGCGGCATATCATCTTCGGCCTGCATATGAATATTTCATCGAAACCGCTCCGGATGGCTATCATTCCGGTATTAAACTAAACCTTGATGAGTGGTGTCAGCGTGATTTATTTCGCGTGAGCTTGCGCACACGTGGCGAAGAGTGTCGCGGCACATATTCTCGCGACGACCGAGATCACGTTAGCGTGCGCGATGAAGCAAGATCGGTAACGTCCAGGCATGGAAGAGACTCACTGAGCGCGCACTCGGTAGAGCGCCATCGCATTAATAACGATCCGCTCCATCACTTCCCAGACGACCATTCTTTCTTGTTCCCGTGAGCATCCGCCCCTTTGAAGGAGTGGTGCTGCGAGGGTCCGGCCAAGGTGCTCGCAGAGAGAGGAGAGGAAAGGGGTCGGGACACAGCGGCTTTGAGAAAGGAAGCGAGGGAAGGAGTCGTCCCTCCGGGAGTTTCATCACTCGTCGTCGCTTTTCAGTCAGCCCGCCGCCAATGTGATGTGCCCCGGAGAAGTGACGAACCCCGTACGGCCGAATGAATGCATGGCAGACTCCGCCTTTCCCTCCCCCCCTCTTTCCCCCAACTCCTCCCCGGGGGGTTAGTCCAAAGGTGCGGTGCGGACAGTGGAAGTGCCATCCCGTGGGAAAAAGGCCTCTGGAACCGGCGGCGGCAGCGCCTTTCTCCGGTATAATTCAGATTTCATGACAGCGGTCGGACGTGACGAATTATTTGAAGACGGTAAGATGCCTCGAGTTCATTCGGTCCTTTCAAAGACTGAGGGCAATTAGGGCAGGGAAGACTGCAGAAGATGAAGTAAGAATGACTAATGATCATTTTTATTGTCCAGGAATCAATGAAAGCTGGCAGGTGTCCTCTCAGGCACACATTTTCACGGTTAAATATCTTAAGTGCTCTCCAAGCGAAAATCAAGTGGCGAGTAGTTACGTTTCAGCCCTTATTTTTTAATTTTAATATTTAATGTAGATGGTTTTTCTTCATCCCACGATATTTATTAGTTTCTTCCCATTCGAAGACAACTTTCCAACTACTATTAATGCACATATGCAATTTAATTAAACACTACTGTAGGCAATTTAATCGAATACAATAAAATTTGTCAAAAAATAGTGTGCCCTATATTTTACACATGTACGATTAAAAGTATCAACAAGGCACAAAGCAGTTAAGAATATTATTTTAAGTCATCCTCAGCCTTATTCCCCAGTGTAATGTTTAGACCGAATGCGAGTCGATAATTGGATATTAAATGGTGTACCCAGTACTAAGATAATAATTTCATTGCAATTCAATTGATTTGAATTTTGGAACAGCGAAAGAATTTTTACTATAAAACTGCTTTCTATTTTGTAACTGATGACGAGGTGGTGAATTCTTCGTAGGAAACGAATAGCTAGAATTGTCTAAATATTTCATTAGAAATTATTATTAAAAATATTTTTTTAAACAGAAATACACGAACATTTTTCGCAAAGCCTATTTCTTTTACTCAGCGCCTCAAAAATTTCTAAAGAACAGATGATTGTCAACCATGCAGCACATACGTTAATTTTGAATGCATACGTGTATTCGAAATTAAATATATTCCAACGATTAATTGCAATATTTTATTACATGAGGTGGATTTATACTTAAAGATGATTATAATCGTTTTAATAATAAAAAAATATAAATAATATACATCCCAATGTAATTTATTAATTATAATTAATGATTATTATTTATTACAATTTAACTACTGTGTCAGCTCAAGTATGGAAAACGTCCTTGAAACTAAGGGTATATTCATTTCGAAACCATTGCATTTTAGCGATTGGGCTCCAAGGCACGCCTACAATTGCCAGTAGGAATCCCGTAAATTCAAGGTCATTCACGAGCCACATTTTTCTGTTAAAGTATTTGCAACTTTACATCGTCTCTTTACCAATATATAGTCAAAAGGGTTTACCTTTACATATCAGTTTTCCTTTATAAAGGTTTACCTTTATATAGTGTTGAAAAGTACGATTAGATAGCATAATTCCCCGAATTCCAAAAATCTAATCGATTGAAAGAGGTTCAAGGAAACCATGCTGTTAAAATATTCAAAGATGTCATAAATTAAAAAAAAAATATGTGATGATCACAGACCCACTGCCTGGTCGCAAAAAGTTTTTCCATAAGGTCTTTCGTATAAAGAAGCGAGTCGGAAGATGAGCTATATAAGAAGAGAGGCCAAACAGATGATTTCGAGCAACGCATTCAAGGCATTGCGATTTTTCATTCGAAATATTTTTACATAATTCCTTCGATTTAGGAAATCGCAAAATGTAGTGCTTAGAGTGTTGTAAATATGATCGATAGCAAAAGTTGTGGGAAACCCACTTAATTAGTTGTATAAAATTATACAAGGAAAACATAATATTCTGGATTTAAAACGAACTTGGTGGGTGAACAGTGGGACTATATTTTCCATATTTACTTCAGAATTTACTCATGTGTACTTTTCTAATGTCTGTGTCTTTGCACAATGGTTGTCACGCATATGTCCTTCACGCACCGATGACCCATATTTGTAGCTGGGGAAGGAGGGGACAGAGGGTCGTTCTCTCTTTTGGTTTGCATTTCGAAGATGCTGATTGGTAATCATCTATCTCCGCTATTATCTAGCTCTTCGGTTGACTCCTTGATTACCTGCAGACGTTGTAGGTACACGATATTATTTACTGTAAAAAATTGTTTCACAATAATATAGCAATTAATTTCTCCGATGCTTAGGTCTGCATTTTATTTGCATGCATTTTATTTGCCTGAGATGCATGCATGCATTTTATTTGCCTGAGATTTGAAGTGCCTTGATTTTTCATTACATTGGCGTATCTCTTCCGGTGTGGAGTGGATGGACGGATAATATGCAGGACCCTTTGGCTAAATCCATGAAAACTCTTATATAGTTTTCCATTAATCTTCTTTAGAAAAAAGAATCCTTTCTCATAGATCAGCAAGAATGTGGACTGATTATAACGATGCAATTAAAAGGTATGAGTAATTGCACTGGTTGACCTACTTGAATGGAGTGATGTATTCCTAGCGCCAAACTCAAGCGTAATTTGATTACAGACGACGCGACGCCTAAACTAGCGCGAAAAACGGTGGCAAAAATGCTGTCAAATTAATCTACATAAGCCTAGGTTTAGGAATTTAGAACAGCCATATACTCGTCCCTGAAAATTAATGGTGTGACTCGAAATAAACGCCGGTTGAAAGGCCATTCTTAAGAATCGAGAACCTTCGGCGAAAATCTTCCGTCACTCCCACAAAACACGCGCACACATTCTCGCTCCCGTAAAATTTTAAATAATTCTTCGGCGAAATATCTGGTGAGTTCTTCGATTGATAAAAAAATAAGAAGTGGATATAAATGAGAATAGCGGCATAGAGC
The DNA here is from genome assembly GCA_037158775.1 of Hetaerina titia. NCBI lineage: Eukaryota > Metazoa > Arthropoda > Insecta > Odonata > Calopterygidae > Hetaerina > Hetaerina titia. Next base: position 123,000,009 of record CM073770.1, on the reverse strand, counting down.
TTGCGCTAATTGCCCCGGCCGTCTTTGAGTCTCCACCTTGATATGCGCTAAGGGTTTCCTGCCAAGCCCGCGGATCCCAGGCAAGCAACGACCGGTCCCGTTCCTATTCCTTTGTCACTGTCTCATTGTTTGAGCGTGACCAGTCTGCCATGCATTCGATAATTGAAAGTTTCCGCGAACTGGGTGGACGAGATGGCTTCACTCGTTTGCCTTATTTGTGTGAATTTATTTTACGCATTTTCCATTCGGCGTCCTTGTGAAATCTGTATTGTTTTCCTTGTTACGTGCGATGGATTTTCTGGCGCTTGCTACCTCTTATCCATTACTGCCTTCTTCATACAGAAGTCTTCCATTAATTGGCTGATGCCGTTTTTTTTGTGTGCACAAGTGAGATGGAGAGATACTGAGCAAACTTCGTACCACCATTAGTGTTACGGTCGGCATATTTTTGGAATGTTTCCGTGTGGCCCAAGTAGTTTTTGGGCAGTGCAGCGAAAGAGTGTCCGACGATCGCTATTTTCGGCTAGTCAGGATCCATCCACTTTGAGATCTTTTTTCTTAGCGAGGCCATCTTTTTCCTTAAACTTTGCATCATTAACCATGTTTAAACTGTTTAAAAGGAAAATGCACATTTTGTGACTGCAGTGCGGATATAAAATTTGAAAAATTACATTTCGATTTTGTAGGCCTAGCGTAAATATTTTCTGACAACCTTTGTTGCTCTATTTCCACAGTTCCTGAGTGTAAGTACAGAAAACTGTATCGCGAGCAAATACACGAGTGATTAAAATTTGTTTAAAAAATTACTTTCGAGAATTTTTTTTTAATTGAGCATCTAAATATGTCATTTGAAAGAAAATGTGTTGATCTAAACAACGTTTGATAGATAAATTTTTCCCATCGGGAGAAAGACCGCAAGTACTTACTTAAAGAATATAAAATAACGCAATATATGAATTTGTTTTGCAAAGGCTTAACAGGAGTTCTCAAATTACGCTAATGTGTACTGTTTACTTACTAGTAAAACCATACAACTAAAGCTCAAGGCATATAAAGAAAGGAAAGAAAAAATAATTTGGAGAATAAACAATAATTGATGAAGTTGCTTCGCTTTTGATAATCGCCTTAGTTTCATTGCGGCAATTAATAAGTTAATATGATAGACTAATGTGAAATGACAAAATTCGTAAAAACCAACTAAAAGGACAACATAATGGAGGAAAATCAAAACATAAAAACCAATCGTTACTTAATTATACCTTTTTCACATGTTTGACTGATCATGCTATAGGCGTATTTCATGGGACATGTGACAGAGTTCGTGGCTTGGTCTCTGAAAACCAGCACTCCTAAGCAAAATGAGGTACAATTTCACTGTTGACAAGGGTACGATAGTTTTTCGTAGACGATAAAGGTCTATAATGTTTCCAGCACAATTTTTCGCCTGACGGATCGCATTCCATGAATTTTTGATTTCATATAGAACTCTTCAAATATCCCTCATTAGTGTGGTAACGATCGGTACTGCTTTTGAGCGGAGAGCCAACTCCAGGGCAAGGCGCAGATTTCCTCAAACTTCTAGTCATCATGCAGGCAGTCCCCCATTCTGCAATCGTCAATTAATTTCTCCCCCTGAGGATGCTCTAACCCTAATTTTAATGAATCTAATATTCATTGAATGATTGTTTTGCATCCCAGACATGTCAAACACTGATAGACAGTATGAGTAGTCGCGGTGTAGTTTTAGCTTATTAATGGTATTTAGGTCTCTCTTAATAAAAGCCAGCAAATTTCTACAAATCTATTTACCCTATGTGTCATTGCTCTTCTTATTTGGAGGAACAATTGTCGAGCGAAATGTATAAGTGGGTCGATGCTAATTCAACGAATTCCTCAAACTCGACGGCCACTTCGAAGAAGACTTCGCGGAAGGGGAATGGCTGTTACATTAGCAGAGTCATCATTCGATGCGAACTTGGCCAGGTTTCTTTAATCAAAAATGGCTATTTCGTGCCCTAGTCTCAGGTAATACGCGTCAAGTTGTGTTCAGCCAAACTAAGTCTCATGTTGTTGGCATTTGGCAACAAGAGATCAAAGAAGGACCGTTGAAAGAAGGTAATTTTAATGATCGAAACTTCGAATTTTATTTACTGGCCACCCTCAACGAATTCCTCCGCTTGCCACCCGTGGATCTTTAAAAATATTCGTTTATCGGATCACTTCGTCGAGCAAAAAATCGACAATTTCACGGAGCATTAACATCGGGTCCTTTGAGAGTCGTCTCCTTTACTTTTCAACCCACCCGGACATGGAGAGAGGGGACGGGGGAACTACTCTCCAAAAACTTCGGTAGCGGTCCCCTTTTCTCCCCCTCAATCAAAAGGATGCCCATCCCAAGCCCCTTCTTCTAATAAGCGATTCTTAAAAGCCTCCCTTTGTGTTGCGGTGAGAGGGGGTAGCTTCGACTGCAGCAAAGTTGAAGGGAGTCCGTCCATTCGACCCCGTCCAATTCCTTCGCTCGCGGCTTCTGTGTTTCGAATCCCCGGAGGCTCTTGACGGTGGAGGGTCATCTCTTCCGCCATTGACTGCCCCTCCTTTAACGAGTGTCTCCTCGAAACCACCTTCCGCAAAGGGTTGAGCCATTAACAAAACCCATTCGCGGCCGAGCTGGAGCGATAGCACCAAGAATACATACGCATATAAAAGGCGGGGACTCTAGAATGGGGAAGAAGAGGAGGATTTCTTTTGACCGCTGCCGCATAAGCGTTCAGCCGAGACAAATTGCGGATAATATTCCTTCTTGCTTCTTCCCCCCACCCCTTATTCCTTCTTGGCGTCACAGTCTTCTCCTTCCTCCCCCTCCTTGAGTGATGATAGGAGTTCTTATAACTTTCTTGCGCGGCCCCCTTTCCGTACACCACCCCTCAACTTCTCCCCATGCGCCTCATAGTTTTATCCCCTCAACCCAGTCTCATCCTCTTCGGAGCGGAGCGTTCGCTGTGGCGGTCGAATCACGGAGCGCAGCGTGCCTCGACTTCATTGTTCGACTTGAGATTGAATTTTATTCAAGCCACCCACGCTATCCTTCTTTTTAGTCTCTCTTCCCCCCTCCCCCATTCATTCACACGGGAATATTCTCGACTATAAATCACCCATCCCTCTTTATCTCTCTCACCCTCCTTCTCACTTTACTCCGAGTGCCATTTGGACGGTCTCTTTGTCTTCGTGCCTCGTTTTCTAGCAACCATAAAGCTACTCTTCTCATAGGTCCGCCTAAATACTTTGGTTTCATTCCGTTTTGAAATTTCCCTTCAAGATACTCCGTCATGTTTGTTCCGTGTGCAAGGGAGGACTTCATATTGTGCGTCACAGTATTTCTCGCATTTTATTTCCCACAATCCTGCGCCTTGCCACAAATTACCAAACCAATACAATTTTTCGAATGTGAAACTGAACCTTTTGTCTAAAGCATAAAAATTCTAGTATGTGAAGTCCGCGATTAATTGTGTTCATCATATATCTTTATGCTCAAATCGTACGAAATTTACGGGCTCGTACTAACTGCAATTTGGTCACACTTCCTTTAGGTGCGGAGTCATGTATGAGAAACCTCTATCGAGAAGACGAGTGAAATTTGGTGCACGTAAACAAACGCTTGGTTTGTTTCTTTAAACTTCGAGAGCACTTTCTCGCTTCGGAAACTTTCCAGAAGAAATCCTTTTGTGTGAACAAATCACATGGGTGCAGCGATCATTAAATCATTCTTACGAGACTATCTAGTAACTTTATCTTTCCAAAGAACTCTCTCTTAAAGCTCTTTCTCACTGTCTATCCTTCGCTCCTTGTTTATCTTTTGTCGGCATTAATGGAGCTCTTGACGCATGCAGAAGATTACGTATGAAAGTGGGAGAGGTCAATGAAAATTCTCAAAGATTTTTTCCCATCGCGCTCGATAAAATACGGCCATTTGAGATAACCACGCGAAACCAATGATTTAATAAATTTTAGTTTCGTTTCATTACAATGACCACTCATCTCATTTTTGTATATCATTTGATCTAGGAATAATTGACGCCTCATTAGTACATATTATTGACTGAAAAAGACATACCAAGAGAAAGGATAGAGAATCAAAAAATCCATTTGGAAGATTTTATCACACAGGATGAAAATAATTCAGAAGGATTTGAAAACAAAATAAGATAACAAAAAATAGGGTATCAGGGGAAAAATACTAAACTTTGTTACTCTAAAATATTTGTGGCATAATTATGTAACAATGTTACTCACTATTACAGATTTTTAGCCCACTGATGTTGAAGCTTTTTTTAAGTAAAATTACCTGACTCTTTGCAAATTGAACTGACCTCTAAAGATTAGTTGGATAAAACAATGTATCAAAACTTACTTATGACTTTTTTCTTCACGATGTAAATGGACGCAAGGTTTGAAATGTAATCTATTCAGTCATACCAATTACCAAGGAGAATATATATAGTGAAAAATATTAGGTTTGCGGTCAATTACCGAGAACGTTTGTGGGTCCGATAAACCCCTTATTCAATTAGAAACTCTTATTCCCCGCTTTGTGACCTTTTGATTTGTTAGTCTTCGTGCGTTTCTTCGATGGGGTGGGAAGAACCAGTAGGAGAGGTTAAAGGGCAAATCTTTCCTATAACTCGTTTGATTCATGTCGCCGCCGCTGTCATTTGATGTCCAGCCGTTTGTTGGAAACGCTTGGGAATTCCGTTTAACCCGGAGGATACCTGCATCCAACTCATGACATTTTTCACGGGTGTTCGAGTTGCACATTGAAAAGTTTTTCTTCAACTGCACGATGCACCAACAAGCGCAGTCGGGGTGCGTTCAGGGGTTGTCAGAATAAAAGCCACGAAAAATCAGGAGAAAGGGCGTTATGCAGAAGAAAGAAGCAAATAAGATGGATGATACACTTTTAAATTGCTAGTGCTTCACTCCTCTATGCTGCGGTGAATTGTGTGGGTGAAAATTTCAATCCTTGAATCTGTATGTTTACTATTGTGCATCTGGAACATTGACATTTTTTTCCGATGCGTCTATGCAATGTGGGGTCTGCAAAAGTGAAATAGTGTAATGGATGCCTTTCCATTATTTTTAATATTATAATATATGGGTTTCGGAGGTTTCCTCTTTGCAGTGAAAATGTTGAATGATTTCATTTCAAGTTTTTCCGAAATAGTTTAATTTTTTTCAATATTTGATTCAATATCCTCTAATATGGATTCCAATAAGTACCAGTATCTGCGATGTTAATTCTTTGTCACAAGAAGTATTAAGTTTCCTTACAATTCAAAAATGAATTTTAGAATAGGAATGGATTAGTCGACAAATGCGGTATTCAGCCTCTGTGAAAATTCATCCCCACGACAGGCGGCCCAAACATCTGACTTTTACTGCAGATAAAAATCTACAGAAACATAATTCCCCGTAAAAACTTGAATATTGATATAATTAGGTTTCCATAACTCTTATTTGCTTTATGAAAACTCTGCCTGCGGGAAAACCTGAGGATCGACCGAGGTATGTGATTTTATCTTAGAGAGCTTTTTTATCTTAGTGAGGATTTTTATTACCTTAAAAACAAAGCTATAATTTTCTCTGAATATTTATACAAACGAATACTCTATGCAAAGGGGAGTTGCACGTGAATTTATCTTCCAGTAAGTATTTTTAATATGTTCATATTTTGCCACTATTATGTGCATCAAAGTGAAACTGCTGACATATTTTATGCTGCCTCCAAGGCTGTGAGAGTGGAGTAAATATCATCTTTAAGTATCCGCTAAAATCACTGCTCCGAAAGCTAATTATCATTGAGGAATCTGTAACGGAAATTTTGTAAATCGTGCATGCGTTATGAACTACTGACTGTAGCTTGAAACGCCCTATTTCAGGTAAGGAAAGAGTGTCAAGTCGTGATGATATGTGGCGATTTTGAGTCGTATGATTTTTCTTATTAATCTCCGGAACTATTGTAAAGATTATGCAACGAAATCAAGACAGTCCATTAGCTCTTTTTAAACATAACTATTTTTTTATCTTTCAAATTCAATGATTCCGCTCCATGAAAACGGTAGCGTTGTCCTATTTTGAAAAAATAGAAAATGCGTAATTTCTGCAAACCTTAATACGTGTCCGTCTTTTTGATGACAATAGTAAAAATAATATTTATTGATCGAAGTACAGTAAATACAGTGGACATGTTTTTTAAATAGATGCATAATAAAAGTACGTATGTTGATATATTCCGAGATAAGCTGACGTTCAATTTTTTTCAGAAATAACTCTATTTCGCCTAATGTAAACGAGCAAACAACAGTTTAATAAGAGGCAGGCTTTTTCCAATTCCGATCATTAGTTCTAGTTTATACCTCGTATTATTCATAGAAATGTTAAACTATAAACAACTGGAGAAAGCACATGAAAAGTTACTGTAGGTGCGAGCAACTATGTCGCTCTGCTTTGATGTTGCAGCCCTCAGTTTCATTTCGTCCAGTTCATACGTTGAACTCCTTAGAGCAGCGTCTACACGACACATTCATAAATAGGTAGTTGAATTAAATACTAGATTTAAAATGTGTTTTATTTAAGTTCCAGCAGCATACTCAATTGTATCTGGAGAATTTCATATGATGCCAACAAAATGTTGAAAAGCCGTAATGGATGGGATACCTTAATTAATAGTATCACGAGGATTTTTAAAATTGAATGATGGGAACATGTGAGGGACCCAAGTTAAGTGCTCAAGATCTTTCAATGATTTATACTAAGCCATATAAATATAAAATGAAAACAGACACATAATGATACAATAAACTCAAGGGGCGAAATCGTGTGGGAAAAGAAACTTCAACGACTTGATTATTTCCACTATTATTCGATTCCAACTCATCGCACGCAAGTGGCATCTCTTGCGGTTCTTTTGGCTCTTTTTATTTTTCCATTCCTTCATCATTCCGATTTCCTTTTGTTTTTGATAGAGACGCTGCTTGAATCTGCTCCGTCTTCTATAATTTGACAACGAAGAATACGACCATAAATCTTTACCAATCTATGACAGCGACCCATTAATCGATGAGCAGCGCTTTCGTTAATTACGCGGATGACGTCTCGCCTTCGTCGGTATAAACTAGTCATGGATTTTGTCATCCCACAGTTACGTCCATAGGTAACTAAATATCAAGACGAGCAATCTGCTTACGGAATGGTGAAGACTGAGATAGACATACCTCCGTCATTCAAATGACAGTGCGTTAACCTAGGCTGAGAGTGGGTGAATTCTTCCAATATTTCGATATTTTTTCCAATAAATAACTGAAAACTTGATATCGTTCATGGTTATCTCAGCAAACCATAATACAGAGAAATGAACCGTTTCATTTTCCAAGGAGATCAGAGCCGGATAATAAAGATGTCCTCGTCTACTTCTAAAGTACTATGAGTCTAAACGACTCATTCGGGCCGGCATGATCTAAGCTTCGAGTTGTCCTGCTATGAAACCAATACGATTTAATGTTAAAAAAATATGAAGAGGCCATTATTATTGAAACATGAAGACAAATGATAAAATATTTCCTAACCAGGCATACCTGTGGATAAAAACTCATCGGAAAGTCTGCGCCGTCCCTTGATCGGGATGCAAATATTAAGCTGCAAAATGAGTTAACTAAAGCATAAAAACGAAGAAATTAATTGACACGCAAACCCAGCACAACTTTACACTTCCTATAGAATGTATTTTAAACGCCTTTAAATGCAAGAAAACGTGTATTTTACGCACAAGTGTCTCGCATAAAAATACCATGAATATTTATTTTTATGTTTTGTATTAAACCATGCGCACCTACCATCGAAAGAGTTTATAAAAACTATTATATTATATAAAGTGCAAAATTAAGTACGTCTAGCTCGAAGGGAAAAAATGCTAACAGAAAATCATGAGTAAAATTTTTATTAGTTCATATTGATTGCTAAAACTGAATAATCGGGTCAAAGACAGTCAACCAAGAGGTTATTAAGATAATGGTTTCTAAATAAAGTCCAACTTTAATTATATCATAAATCGTAATAATCAATATTTATGTGTTTAAATATTTAAATGCATTGAAAATTTCTCATAATAATTCGAGTTTATATATTTTAATATTCTTTATGGTAGATATTATTATAATAATAAACAAACCTCTTGATTTACATAGGCATTTAAAGCTATACTTAAGGTACTATTCTACATGATATTGTAAAAGTGAACACATGTATAACTTTAATCATAATAACGGCAACTTAATGAACCAAAATACACTCACTGTCACTAATTTAGTTTGTTTCATGAATGCGACAGTTCAAAACGCAAGTTTCCCTTGAGCAACAGAAAGATTGTTAAACTCAAAATAATATTTTCTTTAATATTTTGCAGTGCATATGAAGTTTACATGACATGCACAGGATCACTATGAGACCTAGACATTAATAATCTTTCTTAGTAATTGCTATTCGAGTAAAACAAATAATTTGGGCGAAATCTAATCGCCCGCTTGACAGAGCATTTCATTAAATGACGCCACGTCAGTCCATTTTTAAGAAGATTACGAGTACATCCTCACACAGCTAATCTGCATCAGTATCATTGCATCTGTTGCCATTAACTAGTTCAAACTAATGTTTTGCATATCCCATATAATCCTTTTGGGAGCCAGTTGCTTACTTATGAACTCGCCGTAGACCAAACAGGTCAATTCACCTTCAGCCAAATTGGCCATGACTGTTTTTTTCTCCTCCGGGCGAATACAGTCCCCCATAATAGACCTCAGCCTCCTGGATTCCGTATCACAAGCAACCCCCCCCCCCTCACCTAGCCCCCCAGCCCCCTCCCGCACCTCAATTCTCATGAGCAATGGTGAAGGATGCCGTTAGTTTTAAGGACTAACAAGGACGAGGAACACCCAGCTGTAAAAATCCGTCCCCCCGGGGGCCCTCGTCGGCGTGGCCGTGTTGCATATTTCATGGTGAAAATTACCCCATGAGCGGGCGAACGACCCGACCTATCCTTTTCCCACGCCTCGGAGGAGGAATTCGAACCGAGAACTGTATCATCGGCTTGGTTTTCGTGACTCTCCGGGCTGTTTGCCTTTGCTCAAATCTATGCATGAGTACGTGTGTGCTCGGGCGCATATACATCACGGCTCTCACGGGCAGAGGAAAAAAAACAGAACAACGCCAGTAATGGCGTTTCGATTCTCACCTTCCGAAGGGTGTAAATCATGGATGAGTGGGCGTGGTCGCTCTTATTCTTTCCGTCCGCCCTGGATTTCCTCCCTCTTTCCATCTCTCTCTCTCTCTCTTTCCCTCTCTCCACTCCATCGCCATCTTTCTCATCCCAGATCCTCGTGCTCGGCGGTCAAGTGTTTAGCAATTTGTTTTTCTTTCCTTTCCAAAATCTGCGATATCCCTTCAACTCCATTTTATTTCCCTTTCGAAAAGCACGGACTATAAACACACATCGAAAAGGAAATCTTATTCATCCATAGTCATATTTTCAAACAGTTAACCGAAGCTTGCTCTTCCTCTCTCCTCTATGCTAAAATTTTCATTTCTTCTTGACACTCTAACCTGTACGTTTGTCTACGGCTTCGTAGGTTTTCGCGGCTGTGGCTTGAAGGATTCTGCATTCTCGGGTTTCACCGCGTTGTTGTTTAAAGCTGACAACAATGAATGAATGCAAGTTCGGCGAAACTGTTCTCAGCTTTAAACAACAACGCGGTGAAACCCGAGAATGCAGAGTCCTTGTGTATGTTTGTCATTATTTGACACGTCCATTACATTCTGAAGCTTCTCTTGGCTATTCCCACTCTCCCGGTTAAATTTTGCCATAAACGGATGTTCATGTCTCAAAATGCGTCATGAAAGCTTTCAAGGATTTCATTCCACACTTTGTTCTTTTCTTGTAATTATTTCATGTGGCACACTAAAATGAAGAGATACTTAGTAATTTTCCGCACCGCTATTCTTTCGAGATTGATAATGGTTTCGAAAGATGACTGTCATTATCAAGGCAATTGATAATTAACTATTCCAGCTACGCGTGAATTCTTTTGAGGGTAAAAATGTAGTTTTATAAACACCCTAATTCAGCCTTCACAACTCCCGCGAGGAGAAGAAGGCGGGAAAAGCTTTCCTTTCCTTTAAGGAAGTCGTCACGGTCGACTTCCAATAATCGGGCAAATTGCGAGCGGGAAACAATTTTCTGTGTCGGAAAACGCGATAAGGAGGGCGGGAGGGAGTGGTGGAGGATGTTGAGGGAGCGAGTGAGTGAGCGCATTCCGGCCGACGGGGATGGATTTTTCGGAAGATTTCGCTCGAATTTATCCTCCTTCCTCCCTCCACCCCACAAAGCCCCGTCTCTCAGTCTAGCTCTGCACACCCTCGCACGCGGCGATAAAAGGGGCCGGAGGGAAGTGGGGTGGGATACAGCGGTCGGGAGGAGGGGGCCCGCAAGATAAAACTCCCCGGTGCACACTAAGAAGAAATGGTACGGCGATCTTATGTGTGTGCGTGTGTGTGTGTAGATGGATGTGTGCGGGACGAGGGTTGAGGCCGCGGCCCGGGTTTGCGCTCGCCGTGGGTGGTGGGAACTCAATCCGCCGATCCATCTTTATCCTCCCCGGCCGGCCGAGGAAGATGTATCGGCAGATTGAGTCGAGCCAAGGGGTCGCGAGAGGAAGCAACAGGTTCGGAGGGGGAGCATCAATTTTCTCAAACCTGGGAAAGGGAGTCCATTTATTTATTTACTCTCTCTTTTTTTCGCCAAACCCGCGAGGGTGGGCGGACTACAATGAGAAATCGCCGGGGTGTCCATTAATGTGTTCTATTCAATTCCAAGGGTTTAATAATGCTCTCGAGTGCACGCGGCTAACGAGCACAATAGTGAGGGTGCTTCAAGATGGAGTGGGCTTCGTTTTCATTCGATGGAGATGAATCGATGAGCTTTGGATTTGGGGTTGATTTGAAAGAATTCAGTGATCCTCACTGATGGAGTTTTGAATAAGTACTCCGAATGCAATAAGTTGTGATAATAAATACTCCTAAGTCAATTTCCGCAGTTAATATATCTTGACATAGGTAAACCATTGAATGATTTGGATAAAAACTAAGTAAGGTTAAACGCTCTTGTACACGGACACTCTTCAATTAAGCAGATCCGTTACGGGAGGAGTCAGTTCTCGCAAGATATACGGCAGCGAGGTTGAAGATGGTGCAGAGACCATTGCACCATTGTACCCATTTTCATTCCACTCGATGGCAGTGCTTTTTAAAGATGTGTCGTTTCGACTTCCGAGATATCCTATGCAAAAATATATGCCTAGTAGTCGTATGATAAAAAAATTCCCCTTTAAGTATATTTATTCGGTTCTTCCCTTTTCCCAGTTCTCAAAATACTTCACCCGTTTAACAGAATGCCGCTTTATCCTTAAAGTACACAAATAGTAATTCAGGAACTCAAACTCTTCTAGTTTGGACTCAAGTGTGATTTCAAATATGAGATAAGCTTAATAGCATACTTTGGTTGCACGTACCACATTTATGATTATTCGGTAAATGGCTAGTTTTATACATACACGTGATTATAAACCTGTCATATATCCCTCATGGATTTTTATTTTACGCGTTTAATCAACAAATTGAATTGTTAATGAACAAGTAGATTGTTAAAAAGAGTGCAAATGTGTCATAATGCTTGCAGCGTTCATCTCGTCGTCGATAGACCCTTTGGCCGTCGTAATTTGCGAAACACCAATCCACCCATAATTAATCAATCAGCAAAAGTATTAGTTTCACGTGGGCTGTTTATCTCCGCACCACGAAGCCCCGATCATCTGCCGAGAGGAAAATTAGAGCCCCTTTTTATTTAAATGCCGTTGCCCTGACCGCATGTTGAGTCGTGCCATTACTTTCTGTGGGAGTCTCGGGACGATTTAGAAGGAGCGCGCGCGCCTCCATCTGATGCGGAGGGAGGTTTCGTTTCACCGATTTTTTTCCTGATTTTTTTTCCTCTTCATTCCGCTCCGTGCGAGCAGCGCGGTACTGTACGACGAAACTGATGGGGGAGTGAGAGGAGACAGGAGATGATCCGGGTGAAAGGGGTGAGAAATGGGGAATGATTGATTTGATTCCTTAATGGTTTTCCCGTTGTGGGCCCAGGGAGGCGATGGCGGGTGGGCCATCCACCTCTCCCGCTCCTCCTCCCCTCAACCCTTGAACCCCCTCGCATTATGGACGGACACCCCTTCCCCCACCCAGCCATTGCATCCCCCCTCCGACCCGCGTCCACCCTGCCCTTCCCTTCCCCCGTCATTTCGCCGGCGCCCAACTCACGACCCTCCCCGCATCCACACCCATCCCCTTTCCCGCCCGCCTCCGCACGAAGGGGGAGAGAGCCGCGCCTGGGGTCTCGGGCTGATCGTGAGAAGCGGGGGTGCAGGGGGAGTGGGCGGGTGGAGGAGAGGGGGTGGGGGTTGGGACGTTGCCCGGGCCGCGATGTGAGCTCTAGTAAATAAAACAAAAAAAGAACAATCGCTGCAGGGAGAGTGGGGCATTGTTTTTCCGTGCAACGCGCAGCCTTGCCCGAGTTTCTTAATTCCCTTCCAACCCCCCTCTGTCCTTCACCCTCTCCCTCCAGGACTCCTCTCCGACCACTATGCCGCGGCAAAGAGGGAGGGGTGATGTCAAGAAAAATGGCGACACTTCCACAGATGAGTGATATTGTTTACAAAGCGGACAAGCTTTTTTTCATATTTTGATTGGTTAATTACGAGTATAGACTCCTTAAGTTGACAAAAATAAAAAAATACTGGGAATCCCTCGGGGGACCCAAGGTCGTCGACCCAATTTATCCAAAAGCCACATTTGAGTGAGATTGTGTGACATTAATGAGCGAAACAAAGTTTATTTAGATTCCTTGTTTAGTGTAGTTTAATCAGTAAGAAGTAGAGTCAATATAAAAAATCATGTCTTGCTTTAGTTGCAAAAATGGAGAGAAGGGAATACATTCTGAGAAACGTAATGCGAAATTCTAATAAGCAGTAGAGCTAACTGGTTGTCTGCAGTCAATTTTCTCATGATACATTTTGAGTATCATAGAATCATATCCTATGAAATACACCGATGGTAAATGAATCCAAATAAATACGAGGGTCGAATTTTAAAGGGCAATTTTAGCAGGACATCTATACGTAAGGGTTAATAACTTACAGGTACAGTCCTTCAATTCCTCTTTGCGTAGCTAGCAGAGATTGCCATTCCTCAGGCATGAACACACTGGATGCTTTTAAAATGTAATGTTCTGGAGCGAGGAAAGATCGGCTGGAGTAATCCATGAGCAAATTCTGGAAGGAGTGCGCGAAGAAAGAAGACAAAGGGAAACACCGATAAAAAAACCTCATCAGATATATTTAAAGTGAAGAATTTTGAAGACACTAGAAGCCTCTTAATGAAGTGTGGCAATGATTTATGTAATGTAATCAATTTCAAGCCTCAAAACAACTTAACACCGAACATAATCAGATGAAAAAGTCAGCTCGTGAGACATATCGAAACAATTTAAGGGTCATTTTCGGAGGATGATTGTACAAAGTGACTCCATAAGGATTATAAGTACATGCATCAATACTTGAATGCTTCTTAACGGTATTGGCTGGCGAAGATAAAAGGTTTTCCTTTTGGGAAACTACTTCTCCTGAACGTAAGGGGCCTACTCATTGGTGGCTTTCAATTTTTTTCTCTTTCATTCGTTACGTCAGTTAGTTCATTTTTTTTCTTGGAACTCCCTCTGGTTCCCGCAAAAAAATCCAACCCCATGATGTGTGTCAGGATTCGATCTCGATACCAAGATAACGTGCCAAGGGAATCCACTGAATCCATGTACATGGACCAGCGGGAAATTTCTCACGCCTCACTTCTATCGACTCACAAAAGAATGATGAAATGCGATTCGTTCGATTTGATAAACGTTCGCAGCTTATGCTCCCGAACGCAAGTCCATTCGTTCCCATTTCACCTTTTTTAGTGTGGGGCGTGTTATGAAACGACCGCCCTTATCAATTAAAGAATGAGATGAGAGATAAGAGGCTCAAAAAAACTTCCTTTTCCGTAGCCCATCTCCTTCCTCCCACTCTCCCCCCCCCTCCATAATCCCACGCAACGGATGCGACCAGGAAAGACGATTCGGTTCGAAATCTGTCGAAATATCCGAATAATTCATGAAGGCACAATTCGGTCCAGGAGGTCCGGTGTGGGATCGAAATTTATAATTTGGCGAGAGATTTATTTTTTGTAGCTTGAATTCGTAAGGTGGTCCTTCGTCGTCGGCGGCGTTCGTACCTCGCCCTCGGGGTGCACTCAACCTTTTGACCGAATGGACATGAAAAAAATAAATAACGCACTCGTTAGGATCCGATTAAAATAAGAGGAGAGGCTGTGTCGGGCGTGACCTTATCCAAATAACGCACGCCGGACAAGCCGCTTTGGCCAAGTCCTTTGCCCGTTTCTTTATCAGATTTCTCGTTTTCTCTTTATTCTTCATTGCTCTCGTTCTCTCCATCATAAGATTTTCGTGATGGATAACATCACAAAATGGCGGATTATTAAGTGACGGGAGAGATGGGTCAGAGAGGAGGATTGATCGCCGAGACTGTAGATGGCCTATTTAATGTATATTTTTTATTTTCGTTTATTTTCCCGCCCCCTTTCAACCGTCTTCATAGGAACGAGCTCCTCTGCGGGGAAGTTGTTTCGCATTCGATCCACCCCAATTTCCCTTTCCAAAAAGGCTACAGACTGGTTCGTTTCATCTGCCACCAAGGTAAATCAATCCAGTCTATTTTAATTCGCTCAAAATCTCAGATTCCCGTCCCACTCGCAGGAGAGCTAATCTGTGATGGCCTCGAGGGCGTGGGACTATTCGCTTTGCGTCGAAGCATCGGATCCCGGGAAAAGTGTTGCGATTTTTGTGCCGGACGCAATTCTTATCTCCGGGCGCGGATAGGTGTCACAACCGGCTGACTGGGTCGACCTTTATGGTTGCTAAAAATGGGCGGCCTCTGAAATGAGGTCACGATGATTCCCGCGCTCATTTAGCAAATAACCTGAAAAAGTGAAATTTTGTCATGAAAATTTTTCTTTTTTTATATATGAAGTGCTAACTCGGCCGTCACTTGCAAAAGGTATATATTCTGGCTGCATCAAATTACTTTGTAATAATTTCCACAAAATTATTTATTTCATACGCCTCGCCTTCGAAGATATTTCCAATTGCTTAAATTGGTGATGAGGAAGGGTCGTTCAAATAACAGGATTAATCGAGCATTGCGAAATGAATATATACGATATGGCGTTCAATTCTTATGGAGCGGCATTTCAATGGGTGGGAAAGTATTTTCATTCAACAATACCGTTATGGTGTCCTAATGCCACGCCATATTGAACATGACACCATTGGACGATAGGAGTTGAGGAAATGATAGAAGAAACCAAATTGGGCAGCTCTAACGGGAATAATCAAGAGATGAACGAAAACTAGTTCTGATAATCCGCCTTTTTCGAATCGAATTATGCTTGACTTCGACTCCTCTCCATTCCTAAAAAATAATAGAGAGCGTGCATACATTAAAACGGTAGTTAAAATAACGTACGAAAAGAGAACTACCTCTACGGCTGTCGCTACTGCTTTTCCACGTATTATGCGTTCATTCCTTTATATCTCACTAGATCCACATTTCCTTATATCTGTCTGATTATAGTGGGTGCGGCGAATTATTATGCTACATTCTCCCGCACAATATAGCTAACATAGGGTTATGGGAGGAGTTTGAAACACACGAAGGGAATTGAGAAAGATATAGATGAAAATGTTGGTTGAATCGAAAGGTATGATCATAAGTGCAACATTAGATAACCATCGAACTGGAAAATAGAAACAATAGATATTTTGAAGTGCATTTCAAAGTACCAGAACATGGAGTCCCTTACATTAAGCCTTTTCTTATTCTATCACGATTTATGAAGTCACTTAAGCTCTCAATATTCCATATTACCTGCTCCTATTTAGTAGACCGCTTATTACGATGAAGATACAGTGAAATCGCCCTGTTTTCCCAAAACTTCGGGCACTACGCCTACATTTACCTTTGCATCTCGACTTTAGAGGAAGATCAAGAATGTCTACTTTAAAGTACATACAGATGCGAGGGAACGTGTATTCGAAGACAGGGAACTAAGAGAAAAGTCTTGCTGGAAAAGAAAGGGGCGAGGAGCAGTATAAAACTATTATTTAGATAAAATATTACCAATTATTTGGTTAAGATCGTTTTTCCATTTACAGTGGATGATGGAGTGTATGATGAAAGCTAAACATATTGAAATGAATTTAACTTAAATTATTTATTTATTTTCATATAGTTATCGTCACAAAATTATATTTCAAATAATATAAAATTCATTCAATACTTTTTGGATCGACTTTGAATGATTCTAATCCTATTTTGAATGATTCGGATCTTATATCAATTATTATTATAATAGGTAGTTTATCGTTTAAGGTACGAGTAGGTTTTCAATGGACACAGACTGATCATCGCTATACTTCTTGGTTTTGTCTAAAAAGACACAACTTGAAAACTAGCACCGCACGTCTATCAATATGAAAGAATATCATAATTACATTTATATGCACAGTACGTCCAAACTATATCATGACTTTTAATTATGTATGCAAATAATTATCTCTTAATGAATTATTGGATGTCAACCCTTGTTTCTCTAAGTATCAAACCACAGGATTTGTAAATCTGGTCGACCTTAATAATTTTCCTCTTTTGAAAATCGGGATATAGACATACATTTACAGTAAATTTGAATGTCATGAACATTTTAGCTTCGAGTACAAAATTAAGAATTCCAATTTAACATTCTTCTTTGAAGAATGCTAAAAAGTAATCTCCCGTTTATCCAAAACATTAGTGCCGTGTAAATTACACATAATCGTGAAAAAAAGTCATTCGGAGTCATAAACTGAATTACTGCTCACCTATAGATGCGCCTCTGACTCCTATGTAATGAAGTTCATAGAAAGATGAATTTGAACTGCGCTTTTACACAAAATATAAGACAAATTAAGCCTAGACATTGAAAAATTCAGTACATTTTCCAGAAGTTCTGTTTCCTTTATATACTATATATTTACTCTGAATATTTGGAATTTGAAACAAAAACTTGGAACCACGACTTGTATCCAACGATAGCGATTTTTATTAGCGAGTGTTTAGAAGATAAGCTCCACGCCTACCATTGATCGTTTTACTCCGTTTTGCGCACGAAATTCGCAAATCTCAGCAGACAAAACATCCTTTTCTGAAGAAGGCCAAACGTTCCGGTTAGCCACTTAGTTATTTATACTCTAAAGGTGTTCTATTGATGGTGTCACGTTTCAAATTCTTGAGATTTTTGGCACTCGCTGAGTTTTGTGCCAACAATATATAACGATTGCATTTGTATAACGGAGAAATTTGATGATACCTGACTTACCTCCTAATAATTTTGTGACGAAAAACCTATTTGTCAATCGAATGAAATATTTGTGGTGGATCCTAGAAAGCAAATCTTAAGGTAATAATTTCTGATTCAGTTGTCATAGTTCTTTCGTGCACACCTCTAAGCTTTGAAATCTACAAATTGCACAAGTCAGCGGTTGGTATTGTTTTTAATTAAAGTTATTGCATCTCAAACTCTTAAGGAAAATAAAAAAAATGCGTTATCAAACACCACGAATTAAAATTTAAATCTGTTTAAATTTAATTTGCAATTGATGTAATAGATACGCACTCTTCTTAATCAGCTAACAATTGTGGCACATATTAGATTTGAGCACATCCATTGCAATTCGGTTTTAGGCCCTCTATGAAATTAAAATTATGTAAGACACATGGAATCGAGGCAATAGTGCCCAATGAAATTTGTATTTCATTTACAGTAATCTGTTAATATCTGTATTACATAAGTAATTAAGTGTATTAATGTCTCTTTCGGAGTGATTAAAATTAGTTATCAGTTTTATGCGTTTGATAGACAACAATAAAAAGCTATGAAGTAGCTATCACTTCTGGAGCAAGACTATATTTATACAAACCGATGTAACAGGTCAAAAGTAACTTGATTCATAAATGCGCATACATCCACAACTAAATCTACGAAGGTAATGATAAACGAAAACGACTCGAGAGCTAAGTTCAGTTAGAGGGAAGACCAATAAATATAGATGAAAATCCCCTTGATTGGCCTTCTAGGGCGGTTGATCGCCATTTCAACCACATGTTTCCATTAATTTATATTCACCGTGGTGGGGAATTTTTCATTACAAATGGGACTCCCGTCGTAACCGCTCTAGGCAACTTGTAGTTATAGCGGAATGGTATATCTCCGTTTTTATTTCAATAACTCGTGCGATAGAATGAAAAATTAAAGACATAAGTGCACGAGGAATTATCAACTAGTTTCCTTTGTCTCCCCCCCGCCTGTATAGGGCTAACACGGACTTTACTTCAGGAATTTTAAACAATTTTAACATTGTCGTCTTAATTTAATTAATGAACATTTAGGTTAAGTTATTGTAAAACAACGGCGCATGTATTAATAGTGTATGTATATATATATGTATATATATATATATATATATATATATATGCACTTAGCCTAAATGGCCATTAATTAAGTGAAGACGACAATGTTAAAATTGTTAAAAAATCCTGAAGTAAAGTACTCCAATGATAAGGTACTCAAAAAATCCTGAAGTGCATACTCAAATATCATACAAATATATATAGTATGTATGAATGTGTGTGTGTCTATATATATATGCACAATATCATACTATTATATTAATATGTTTTAGTATGTATGTCTAAGCATATATTCATACTATTAATATATACACATATATTTGTGTATGTATTAATAATGTGTATATATGTATAAACATGCATACTCAAACATAGATATATAAAAATATATTTCTATATATATATAGCGGCGGGGACGACAGCCAACGAGGGGTTGCCGTAATTTTAAATAAAGGGGTAGGAAGAAGCGTAGTCAACATAGAGGAAGTCTCTGATGTAATTTTACTCGTAGAGATTAAAGCAGAGCCGACGAACTTGGTCATTGTTCAGGTATACATGCCACCGAGCAACCACAAGGAGGAAGAAGTCGATAGGATATATGATGAGTTAGAGGATATCATCGCGAGTGTTCCTACAGGGAAACATTTGATAGTGATGGGGGATTGGAATGCGACGGTAGGCGAAGGAAGAGATGGTGGTGAGGTGGGGGACTATGGGTTAGGCCGAGGAATGAACGCGGGGAGAAAGCAGTTGAATTCTGCAGGAGACAGGGGTTAGTCATCACTAACACATGGTTTAGACACCACAAAAGGCGTAGGTATACCTGGAAAATGCCAGGTGACTCAGAAAGGTATCAGTTAGATTATATTATGGTTAGGCACAGGTTTAGGAACAGTGTGATAAATTCGCACAGTTTCCCAGGAGCGGATACGGACTCTGACCACAATTTAGTTGTTATGAAATGTAATGTTCGTTTCAAGAAGATAAGGCAAAGGCGGCGGGTTAGGAAATGGAATTTAGAAGCAGTAAATGGATTAACGAGGAAGGAGTATCAGCAGGCTGAAGAGAAAATGATGGATGACGGTAAAGAACTGAGTACTATCGAGGAAAAATGGGAATGTATCAAGAAAGGGATATTGGAAGCCGCTAAAGACACTATAGGAACCGTTAACGGGAAAAGGATAAGGAAACCATGGGTAACGGATGAGATGATTGCAAAGATGGATGAGAGAAGAAGATGGAAAAATGTAAACACAGAGTTAGGCAAAATGAAGTACAAAGAGTTAAACAATAAATTGAGAAGGGCCACAAATAAAGCAAAAGAAGAATGGTGGAAAACGCAATGCGAGGATATGGAATGTTTACAGAGGAAGGGTGAAATTGGTGCTCTATACAGCAAGGTTAAGTTATTATCGGGAAGTAAGAAGGCAAGATCTGTGCTAACAGTTAAAGATAAATGGGGTAAGATAATAGTTGAACCAGGAAAAATCCAAGAGAGATGGAAGGAATATATGGAAACACTGTATGGTAAAGAACTTAGGCCGACAAGGTTAGACATAGAAAAGGAGCATGACGTAGAAGAAGATAGCTTAGGTCCAGGCATACTCGACGATGAAATAGAAAGGGCATTAAAGGAGATGAAAGCAAATAAGGCCGTGGGGGTGGACAATATTCCTGTAGAAATGTTGACATGGTTAGGGAAAGGTGGGAAGAAGGCCATATATGGACTGATTCGTAGTATCTATGAGGAAGGAATCTGGCCGGAAGATTTTGTGAGATCGGTGTTAGGCCCTATTCCAAAAAAGGCAAAGGCTTCGTCATGTGAGGATTACAGAACAATAAGTTTGATATCCCACGCAGATAAAGTTATTCTCAGGATCATCAACAAAAGGATAGAGAGTAAGGCAAATGATTACTTAGGGGATGATCAGTTTGGGTTCAGGAAAGGAAGAGGTACGCGTGATGCCATTGCAGTAATGAGATCACTAGTTGAGAGGAATATAGAATACAATCAGGACGTTTTTTCCTGTTTTGTAGATTTCGAAAAAGCGTTTGATAGAGTGAATTGGGAAAATTTAATGCGTGTATTGCAGAAAATAGGAATGGATTGGAGGGACAGGAGACTGATCCGCAACCTGTACATGTCTCAGACTGCTCAGGTGCGAGTGGGGAACGGAGAGTCCGGATGGGCAGTGTTAGGAAGAGGTGTAAGGCAGGGTTGCCCATTGTCACCGGTACTGTTCAACGTATATGTAGAGGAAATGATTAAAGAGGCATGGGAAGAACTGGAGGTAGGAATGAAAGTCGGAGGGGAATTCGTAAAATCGGTTAGGTTTGCTGATGACCAAGCATTAGTTGCTCAGTCAGCCAAGGGGTTGCAAGCATTGTTGAGTGAATTGGAGGTTCAGTGCGATAAATATGGGATGAGAATCAATATTAATAAAACAAAGGTTATGCGATTTTCCAGAAAGAAAAAGGCTAAGCTAAATATTAAAATAGGCGGGGAAAAAATAGAGCAGGTAGAACGGTTTACATATCTCGGAAGTGTTTTGGACCAATACGGTCAAAGTGGTAGGGACGTAAGGAGAAGAATTGCGCTAGGCAAGGAGGCTTTCTCAAGGAGGAGGGAGTTGATGACGGGAACGTTGAGTAGGGATGTTAAGACAAGACTCGTAAAAACTCTGATATGGAGCGTAGCTATGTACGGCGCGGAAACGTGGTCGCTGAAGCAGGAGGATAGACGTAGATTGGAGGCTTTTGAAATGTGGGTGTGGAGAAGAATGGAGAAGGTGAAGTGGACCGAAAGGAAAACAAATGAGGAAGTACTAGAAATGGTGGGGGAGGAGAGGGGTTTGTTGAGAGAAATCCTATGGAGGCAGGAAAAATGGATGAAAGGCGTATTGAGCGGTAGTGGAATGTTGAAGAGGGTAATAGAGGGGAGAATGTTGGGCAAGCGAGGTAAGGGTAGGAACAGGATAGGGATGTTGGACGGGATGAAGGGAGGTAAGAAGTACACCGAGATGAAGAGGGACCTGATGTAGATTAGTTTGCTAGGTGGGGAGTCACAAAATGTTTATTTGATAGTTGTGTCCATCCAAAAACCTACCTTAACCGGTAGATTACCTAAAAATATATATATATATATATATATATATGTTTTTACCTATGTGCCCGAAATTTATAAGTTTTGCTGAAGAAAATTTTTCTCCGATTGAAACCACTTTAATGGTGGACCGGATAGTGTCATATAAGACCAAATTCTCAATAGCGAATTTATTCATGAAAATGCTTTACTGAATATAGTTTCAAATAGGTGTCTATTATATTAATATAGGTAGGTAAAAATTCAGTCTAGTTTTTCATTTGCTTAGTAGCGTATCATGCTTTTGGTTACGAAAGATTTGAGAACCTACCATCACTCAACATCATATAAAATGATGACCTAATTTAATTTTTGAAGGACGTCTTCATTGTGCCCAAAATCATTCTATTTTCTCGTAGCTGTGGGAATACCTTGTATCGCGAATTGAAATGCTTAGCGGCCCTCAAATGTTATATAATTATATCTGTATATGGTGAATCTACAGCGCAGCCATGTCACCAGAAATTGATCCCAAAAATGAAAGAATCCATAGGATAGAGAATGTGTTGTAGTATTAAGCAATGAAGCAATATTTTTTTAAAAACGTTTTTTTTGCCATATAGTCCCGTCTCCCTTACTTCTTTATCACCAAGTCAGATAAATGTGTTCAAGCACCCTTACGTCGGTCAAATAACCGATATATTTTATCTTACTTACAGGATAGTGATTTATTGCAATGATTTTTTAACGATAAGATATTCACTTGTGGTAATTATATTCATCACTCCATTCCCCACTTGAAGCTGCGTGGGAAAAAGGATTCTTGGAAGAGCAATATTTGTATCTTCAATTGATTGATCGCTGCTCGGTTTTCTACAAAATTCATTATTTTAGAAACCACGAGAGGAGTGATCGATTTAATTGGCGAGTTTTTGAAGCATTAGGAGATACTTAATGGTAATTTCTGTCGGATAATGGTTGAGAAGAGAAGAAACGAGGGAGTTATGAAAAATGTGGGGAGCATGACTGGGCCTGGAGCGATGCTTGACCCGTGACCTCGCATTCGAGGACACTACTTGCGCCCTCATGTTTGCTCCATCTTGACAGCAAGCCTTCCAGCCAAAATCGCAATCATAATAACATCGGTTGCGTTTAAGGGGTGTTTAATTTTCAAGTTTTCAGCAGCATCAATCCATCAGCTACAGTCGAAAATACATTTAGAGATTCGACTGTCTCCGTGTCTGGCAAGTACAAAAGAGTGTGGCGTAATACCATGCATGCTCGTGATTCATTGTAGGTCAATATTAGCGTGAGGACTTGTATTATTTATGCAATGAGGACGACATACAGTTGTTGGTGTACATCCATCCTCCTGAATTGTATGTTATAACTATTCAGCCACTCGAACACACGATCAGGAAGAAACACCTTCGAATTCACTTTACACCTTATAATGGTGGATTTAGAGGCTTCGAGCATTAAAAACTTTTCATCTGTTCATATTAAATCTTAAAAATTAAAATTCCAAAATCGGCAACTTCGGAAATATCGAATTTTCGGTCCTAGGCACGAAAGTGTATCCGGCAAGGAGTATGAAGCGCCGCGAAAGCTTTAGCGGAAATTTCAAAAGATTTGAGTTTTCATAAAACTTTGGCCAAAGTAGTCACATTTAATACCTGCAGTCCGATTTCGGGAGATTAAGTAGCTCATTTATACTTTTCCTTCTTAATACATTAAAAGCGAGAGTAATCAAATAATACAAGGCAGAATTTTTAAGGTCAGTCAATTTTTTTATAACTAGGCAACTTTGCTTTTTCTTACTTTAAAACTCATTTATCATATTTTTTAGTTGCATACATTCAATATTCTTACATTTATAATCAAACTACGCATGACCTTGAACGTTTACCGTAAATACTTTTATAGGGATACGATCATTTATTTTAACTTCACAAATTCGAACTAGTGCCCTTTCGTTATCTATTGAAAGAGCTGACGAGTGTATCATCAGATCTGGTGTTTAATTAACTGTATTGTATTATAAATAAATCAGTATTTACGGGTATTGAGTTAAGATTTGGCGTTTAATGTACTAGTATAAGCAGATACTACTGATCACAAACACTAAGAATGATGACACAACATGAGGAATCTATAGTTTAAAATGTCGGCGTTTTTAAGCAACATTTTTATAGTGACTACTTTTTATATGCGATTAAATATGGAATTACGGTGACCCTTTTTATCTTCTTAGTTTATTATTCACAGAAAAACTGTTAGAACTACAACATGCGCTAATCAACTGTTTATAAAAACTAGGGAAACAATTTATTAACATTATAAGGATTACTGGACATTGCCTATGCATGCATATGCTTCAGCGAATGGAAGCACGCTCACCGGGATTGCCAAAGACTTCATCCTCCTCCGCGGGAAGCGAACACGAGGAGGGAGGCTCTGCGGACACCGTCGACTTCCCCATGAGGGACCGCTTGTAACACATTCTATCCCCCGTGTCGATTCGTCGTCTCCCGGCAGGATGGGGAATGCCATGGCGGGAGGGAAGGCGAGAGAAAGCATGGGGAAAGAAAAGAAGAGTGGAGTCGGGAATGGAGAGGAGAAGAGAAGCGATGGAGCATGGGCATGTAACAGCGGATGCTTAGAGGAGGCATATTGGATGGTAGAT
Source organism: Hetaerina titia (assembly GCA_037158775.1). NCBI lineage: Eukaryota > Metazoa > Arthropoda > Insecta > Odonata > Calopterygidae > Hetaerina > Hetaerina titia. The sequence goes on along the minus strand of CM073770.1, from coordinate 122,975,534 downwards.
GAGGTGCACAGGGACGGGAGGGGTCAAAGGAGTGAGCGCTCTGTGATGGGGGAGTCTGGAGGGGTCAACGGTGGGGTTGGGGGACCGCCCGCGGCCAGCCGTGCCCCCCACCCCACACACATACACTTAGCCCGGGCGCGGTTCGAGGCGTGCTGAGGGAGAGAGGGAGGGGTTGCCGTGAACGGCATGCGACTGTAGGTCACGTCCCATGCAAATTCTTCGCCCCCGCGACGGTTGAATGGTTCATCAATCTCCCGCTCACCTTCGACCCCTTCGATCACCCGTCCTCCCCAGTACACTCCCTCGCGCCCATCCCAAACCTCCCTCACCCGACACCCCCCATCGCGCCCCCAGACCATCGCGGTACGGCGCCCACGACTCACACCGTCCTCGCCAGCCCAACGGTCCGTCTTCCGATGGACGCGAAGGCGGCGTTCGCGGATCTCTCTCCCCGGTGCTAATGACCCTCACGAGCAGATTGAGATAGCCCAGAGGAGAGGGCGGGGATTCATGTAAGGAGCAAGGGGGAGGGCAGGCGGATTTAAGGGTCAGGGTGTGTCGATCTCGCGTGTGAGTTTGCGTGTAGCTCGATGTCGAGCGTGGCCGTTCCCCCGTGGAGGAAAGGGTAGATGGCACGCTTGGTGTCGGCGGCCGGGAGCGAGGGTTTAGCGGCAGGACCTGTACGGAGGACTGCGCAACCCACGTGCGCCGGAGGGCTTTGCCCGAGGAAGTGCTGTGCTCTCTATCCTCTGCACCAAAAGGCACTCCTTTCTCCCCCAAGAAAGCTCGTCTCCATTGGTTCTCCATCGATATACAATCACGCGATCGGAAAGCACTCCGCATTCATCATAAAATAATTTTTATGCATGTAATAATTGGTCAGTATATTCATCCATAATCAGTGATTCATGAGTTCTTGAAAATTTTGTAGGTTCTAAACTTCAAGAAATTAACTAAAAGGAAATAATTGTCAGTTTATTGAAACTGAGACAATGTGGCTTAGAGTAAATGCGTGGAGAACTTTGTGCGTGAAGCAATTCACTGTTTTGATGAGCCAAGAATTGGCTCTCTCCAAGATCGAAATATCGAAGCAGACATGACGATAAGAAGGAATAAATGGTATTTCCGGGCGATTTTAACAAGTTATTATTATGGACATAGGGTAGCATAAATAAAAGAGGGATTTAGTCTTCCACTTTGGCAGATTATCCCATTAAGTTTATGCAAAATAATATAGTATATGAAGTTGCATGAAAAAACCGTCAGAAAATGTCCTTGATCATGGAGCTTTGTGGGGTTTCGATTTTGGAAAATTGAGAGTTACTTCGGCGTTTTCTTTTACCTTCGTTTTTGTTGTAAAACAGTACACAATTTTCTTTTACGATTTTACTGATCAAAATCAAACTAAACGGAATAGCTTGGCTGAAAAATAAGGCCTTCAGCACCTATGTATGTAGATGTGTGTATGCACATATGCGAAATAGAAATGCATCATTAGATATAACTAGTTGTGCCCAAAAATTTAATTTCCTTGTCATGTTTTACAATTGTCTGTACCATATTTTTGAGGAGCTCTACCATTATTAATCAGAAAATAATAACGAAAGCCAAGCAACATCATTTTAAATATACCCTATAACCTAAACAGCAAAGGGAAAGACATTGCAGTTTTCTGGACCAGGAAAAAGAAATATTCAAAAATAAAAATAAGGAAATTCGAGCTAGGAAACAGAGTTATCGCAAATAGTGGAATTAACAGTTGGGCTGCAATCCTACCGAGAGCCACAGGAGAATCGAGTTAATCGAGAATGGTTTGGAACTCTTGGTTACCATTGGAGATTGGAAATCGGGTCGTCGACCAGAACCTCCATTAACTGAGGTGCCGCACTCGACTCGACGACTATAAATGGAAGTGGGTTAATTTGCCCTAAACCGGCCTCGCCTGTGCTCCCTTCTCATTCAACATTTGAAAAAATAAACTTCATATCATGATAGATACAGAAAGGTTGCTTTTGACCACAATCATCTCTTCGAAATCGATTTGACTTCTCGATATGAACACAAATTGATCTTTCTAAACGAAATGAAAAACGTGGGTGTTTCAGTATGTATCGCAAATGAGATTATTTTTTTTACTTTGTTTGCAGCTACTATGGAAAATCAATGGCCATCACTTTTCCCGCCGGCTTACGTCATGTACTGCTCCCGACTGACAATCCGCTTTCGGGGAGAGATACAACCCGGAGCCATCAATTCTAAAGTCGTTTGGAACCCTACTGCTAGGAACCGATTTCTTAATCACCCACGCGTAAACCCACGCCAAGGAAGGCCTGCCTTTTTTTAACGCCCTGGGCTTTACCCGGACTCCAAAGATTCCAAGGTAGCTTATCGCAGATCCCATTGCGCACTCCAGCCCGCCTTTGTCGCCTTCTGGAGCTTTCTCTCCCTCATTTGTATGTGCTGTCGGTGGACAGTTCGAAACCGGCACATGGCGCGAGGTGGAATCCAGGCACGTGCATTGCCCCAGCAGGGCAGGGCGTTCACGGGCGTGTACGCAGATCGCTACCGCTTCGCTCTCCGTTTTCGGGGGCGCGCTAATTCCTCACCGGGCACCCCGTCATTACGCCCGCGATGGGGAGGCGTTTGCGGGATACCCCTCGAGTATTTCCTCAGCCCCCGCCTCGACCCACCCCCATCCGCCAACTCTTAACGTTCCCTCCCCAAAGGGCCCACACGCGTCGCACGGTGGCCCCATACCCCCGATGGGCAGCCAGTTTCTTTTTCTCACCACGGCAACGCGCCCACGGGGGCGTCGAAATTGATACTGTCCTTTCGGTTGGGTCCATAACTACCGCCGCCACCGAACGAGCAACCACTGGCAGAGAGTATCTCTCACTCCCCACCCACCTCACGCCCGGCACATAAATTAATAGTCGGCCGTTGGGGACGCGGAGATGAGAACTCTGGTTGCTTTACTGGTCTCAGCAGTAAACGCTCCTTCACCTCCCAGTGGCAAAGCATAAAAACATAATAATAATAAAACAATATTTAATTCCAATCCGCTTTTAGCCCTGGAACCCCTCCCATTTCGTTCCCTCCCGCCATCGCACTCATGGCCCCTCTTAATGCGATGGCGATGAAAATATTTTCTAGACATCGCGTTCGAGCGTCACTTTTCATGCATGCGTGATGGTTGAGGGAAATTTGAGCGTCGAATGAGAGGTCAAGGAGCTTTATGCTCGGATTTGAGCGCGAATAACCATGCATTCTTTATTTAAAATTTCTAATAAGCAAGTCGTGGGAAAGCGTGGATTGTTTTCATGTGTGGGCGGTGTATAATAAGTTTATGGTCTGAGCCAGCGGACGGAGATTTATACTTTTGCAGCGTTTTAATTTCCCACCAATGTTTAACATTGGGAAAAATAGTGTTATCAATTGAGTTATTATCTGCGGCGAGGACTGAGACCATTTTTCAATTGTATTTCAATTCATTGCAAAGCATTCAATTCATTGTCTCCTTTTTATGAGGTGAAATGCTAGCAAAATATGTTTATAGATTTGGTGGAGGTAATGCCAACAAAAATCACGCAAGATATCGTTACGGATAGAATCATTAAGATGTCCCCCTCGAGGCATTCCGTGAAGTAATTTGTGGCTATCAAAATGTTCAAGTAGGTGCTGCGCTGAATTTCATCGACGAACGGGTAGGGGTTGTACCCTGGCGTAATCGGGTTCGATCCCTGAGGGGCATACTCATCTTCTCTCAGAAAGGGAACGTTGTTGGAAGCAATCGAAGAGAAGAGCTGACCTACCGTGGAAATAATTCATAGTTGATAATTCAAGCAAGTCGGTATTAGCGACGAGATATATCTTGCAAACTAAAGGATTGTACGGAAGGCCTTGCTTCCCACTCGCGCTTCAGTTATTCATTGTTTCTTAAGCTTGATTTAATAATGCCTTCTTTTTCGGAGTCGCAATATTCAGAAATCCCGCTGTCAAAATTGCTACAATCATTTTTTGAAATTGTCATGAGAATCTTTTACATTGATAAACGTTCATATAATTAATGACTGTTAGGGAAGTGACCAACAACAAATATAGCGAATGAATGACATAGTTGGAAAAGTAGAGATCTATTGGTGTAAGTCGGAAGTTGAGAAGATATGAAGACAGTATCCGGGAAGGGCACGGAGAAGGAGCAAACAAATCTGCGCGTTAGTCTTCGACGATGACAATTACTGTTATATGATAGTGGGTTTTAGACTGATTTTAGATTGAACAATTAGGGATCTGCTCTGAATTTTTCTCGAAATCGAGAATCCAATGCTCGAATTCTGTTTCTCCTAGAGGGACCACATCATATGACTACGAACAAGGAAAAAATGGCTGTAAGAATTGATAATCCCTGTAAAATTTTAGTTCCACTAGTGACAAGTCCGTCGGGCTTAAGTCGCTGCCCAATTGGGAGAGGTTTTATGCATCCGGTAGGAGGAAAACAGTTGGCTGGTCGTCGGCGCCCATCGTAAGGTCAGGTGAATTTCGGTGGCTCCTCAGCCTCCTCCCTGAAATTATTCTTGCTCCCAAAAAAGGAAGACTAAGAAGCGAACACAATAAGAAAGCGGGCAGGGGTAAGAACTTAAGGTTCTACATTCCTGTGCTCACCAAAAGAAAAAAATGTGAAGGATACGCCATAAAAATGTCGGATTGCGGTGCAGTTGCCAACACGTTCCACCTTTTACTGGATCGGAGCGTAAACAACGTTAAAGTATCGGCCCGCGTCGGGTTTCAAGCAATGGCGACGCTGAAAAAAGACAAACAGGTCGAGGGCTTTTTGAAAAAAATAAATCACAATAACAAATTTAAGGACCGGATAAAGACGCCGTGCTTCTCTCTCGGACGCAGACTTAAAATGTCACCCCGACGGTCGCGAGACAGCCGGGATGGCTTTAATGGGTAGTCAGTCACTCCGGGATGACGACAAAAAAGCGTCGATCTCAGAGGCCACGCCTCCTCTCCTCCCCTTAATAGTTCCGCGCCCATCGAACGGTGCTTAAATACTCGAAGTCCTTCGGTTCTGCAGAGGAGGGGTGGCGGGACGGTGGAGGGGGTGGGGAAGAACCCGGCAAGTTGAATTTTATCTCCGTATCTCACAGAAGGTGATCGGGTGAGAGGGGCGGTGGGAGGGAGGAGGTGGGCAGGGATGAGAGTTAGAAACTCCATCTTGATCGCCTCTGAAAAACCACGAAAAACAGGTTTACTGATCGGAACGTGGAATAAATTTCACGTTTTGTGAAATATATGTAAGCATAATGACCTTAAACCACCTCCAACGCGTCCCAAGTTGCGCCGAAACGCACGAGAGAGATGCTCATTTCATTCTATTTTCGGGCGTGTTTTGACCTCCTCATGACCCTCCCCGCAAGTATTTGCGAGACACGTTCAGTCCGTGCGACGGGATAAGGATGACCGTATCATCTTGGAACTTGCCGTTTACGCTGGGTGGCTCCGTCTCGTTTCGCGCACCCCAGTCTTTCTCCAGACATGCACTGGCATATTGCGAGCGGACACGTGGGGATGATGATCCGCCAAATTTGACTGCATGTACAAATCAGGCTCATTGGATGATGCCGCGCGAGTTCTTTCGTGTAAACCTGCGTTGGCATGATGACACGATAGAAATGTCTGTCTCGGCATATTTTTGTTAATAATTTAAAACTTTTTATGATCGAAAGTCATTCCCCGGTACTCGATGGCTTCTCGCTCAACTATGTGTAAGTTCATGTTCATTAAATTAAGGACACAATGTATTTTTTTATCAAAGTACCAAAGTACCAACTACCAAAATAATGTACGGTGGACAAATACATTGTGTTCTTTATGAAATGTCATTCCCCAGGGTTTGGTAGTTGAAAATAATTATTCAGTGACAAAAAATTCTTCCTTCGATATTTAAGGATAAAAAGGCTGCCTAATTAATACATGCTCCACATTTAAAAAATCTTAAACTTATGTACCAAAATAAGTTGTCGAAAAATCACGAAATACTACTTCCAAAAAGAATGTAGGTGTATTATTTTTTTGAGTACACAAGTGTACTCAGCATTACAGGCAATATAATTATAAGCAATATCATGAACTTTACTCGAATTCATAGAAAAAAGGAACACTCCTTCTGGTAATCCCATTCAAAGTGTCTCCAGGAAAAGTAAATGGAATTTCCATGGTTTACACGAGGTCATTAATCCACTTCAATGCTCTTACTCTTGAATTTATCTAAATTTATTTTTTTTAATTTGAAGCCAAAATTTTGCCCAATTTTTTATTTCATCAAACCACGCTCGGCGTAACCACATGGAGTATGTATCTTCAGCTTCCATTGCCGAATAGTGCTGAATGCAGTAAAGGGTACTGTGGTCATCACCTTTCCAATCTTGCAATTACCTGCGTGTCTAAACTTAGCTGGAGCTTGATTATGAAGAAATTGCAGTGAAATTTAATAAAATATTCTTTTAAAATAAATTTTTTTCATGTTTATATTCAGGAAAAATTTAATACTTTCATGAATGCATACTACATAAGTTCTGTTTCTATATCGTCATTTACTATCACCCCACATAGAGCCATTTTCTTTGGTTTCCAAAATTGGAGTTTGTTGGCAGTAAAGAGTAAAGTATGGGTACCTAAAGCTATCCCACTGATTAGCGATCGTATTTTTCAAATCCAGTGGACTCGTTAGTGAAGGAATCTTAACAAAAATTGAGTTTTGTCGTAATTAGGTACGTGCATTTTATATATCCCGTTATATCTCTGTGATAGCTGGAGCTCTCTCGTTTATGTTACGGGTGATGGATGTCATATCGCTCAGCATCTCCATACATGGAGAATACAATGAATCAGGAGCAGCACATTACTTGGGATTCGAACCAATAAACTCAGCTTTACACAGAAGGAAATGTATCCAACGTCCTGCTTTCGTAATATCTTTTATTTTTACTCGACAATAACACACTGGGAACTTTTTCAGTTGCTGAAAGCGTCCCCTAGGCTCCTTGAATAGTGGTAATTCACGTAGTAGATATTCGAGCGCGAACTAGTTAAGGTTGTCTGCTATAAGTAACGAGCAAGTTTGCTACTGGCGACGTGAATGACGCCAACATTATATGAACGAAAAATACTTATAAGCGGTGCCTTTCTTTGAAGGAGAAATGGGAAGGAAATCACGCACCGTATCCATTTTCTCACGGTTGTCGCAACAGAATGATCTGGACAATATGACGACCACACATCCATCACTCACGCATAACTTCACACTAATTAGTCTTTAACGACTTAGACATTTACAAAAAAAAGGACTGAAAAATTACTTTTACTATTTTGCGCTCTATGGAGCATATGATAATCCAGGCGCCGCCGAACGAAGCGCCGGAGTTATTATCGACCGGAATATCATCCGCTTTTATTTATTCATTGTCCTCGTTAATGGCTAGCACTTGATAAAAAATTGAAGCGATATCGTCTAGGTCCTCACTCCGGCCTAAACACTTGGAAGGACACGGTCATGCATGCAAATCGGTTGAATATGAATTAAAAAAAATAACAAGTCGTAATCGGCATCAATCACTAGCTTCGCATTGCGACGTCAGCATGGCGCCCATTTTTGGGTATGTCTCATGAGCACTATGGTGCTTGGTCGTATTTTTGATGTTGAGTAAAAGGCGGAAAGAAGGCATAATGGAAGACATGAAAAAATAACTAAAAGGAAGGCTCTCTCAAATCGGCGCTTACTGAGGCATTACTCTTTTGGAAAGTCGTTAGCTCCCCTTTTGGCCCCACTCACCCTCTTCATCTCGTTCCCTCTTTCAATTTAAGACGCGTTCCCTCGTTCCTCCAATGAGACGATCATTAAGGTCTCTTTCTCCTCATTATGGGGATGAGAGCGTGGCAAGAGAGAGACAGAGAGAGAGAGTAGCAACGGTATTCTAAGTGCTTAGCTTGAGATTCTACTTGGCTTCTATTTCAAAAAATGTGATTAGGAAAACATGGCAATTTCATCACACCACCGCCGAAAAAATTGAAATTACCCGAGATGCAACGCTGAGCTTTAGAAATATGTAGATACAGTAATCATGCGGCTCCACTTGTTCATTAATCAGGTTCATGGCTATTGAACATGACAGCGAATACCCTTTGGACTCGATGATGAGATAACACTCATTGGCTCACATTTCAATGTGGTCTAAGAATGTTCTCCGTCAATATACCCATATTTTTCGGAGCAAGTTAGTTGCCAGAAATTAGTCATTTAATAAAAATCCCACTTTTCAAAGCAATAGAAGAAAAGCATACTAGAATTAAAATAGTATTTGCATTGCAAAATAGGTGATACGTCCCTCACTATTTTCGGCTTTATTTAGCTATATTTTTATTTTAAAATGTCGGAGGTTTTCTGGTATTTTACTGTAAAAGGTAAATAAAATTTAGGTCCGTATTTATAAATAGTTTCCTTATTGAAGAAACTTACAAAAGTAGCCTTAAGCCAAATTTACAACCCGGAACACTTAAAAGATCCCGCTGCCAAATGGCGAAGACTGCTCTATCTAGGGACCATTTCTCAAAGAGTAATTAAAAGTTTACCGAAAGAAAAAATTAAATGTGCTTTTTACAGTGGTTCATACCTTAAGAACCTGATCTCTCACGTTAAAGACAAAGTTCCCAAAAACGAGAGGAGTGGAGTGTATGAGTTAAAGTGCTCGGAGGGTAACACAAAGTATATTGGGCAAACAGGACGTAAATTTAAAGAAAGAATTAAAGAACACCAAACATGTGTAAAAAATAAGAACATAACATCCCTCTTTGCAAAGAACCTAATTGAAATTGACCACAAAAGTGAATTTATGGCTAAATTTATTCATTTGGAAAACAAAGGTCACAGGCTCGATGCTTTGGAGCAGTTGGAAATGTTGAAATGTGTTCGTTGCAAAGATGAACTTGCCAACGAAATTCAGGGATCCCTCCCACTCCCCACTCCTTGACCTACCACTCTTCCAAGTCAACGATTGACACCGAAAGATTTAATTCTCTTTTCTTCGCAGTTACATTGTAACCTTTTACCCCTCCACCCTCCCTCTCTGACCAACTCCCCCCTCCCTTGATCAGAGGGTATATAAACCAAGTGTGCTTCTGTTAGAAATATTTAAGCATTTCTAAATGCAGATACGGTATTCCGTTTATGATTTTGGCGTCACTTTTCCAAAGTTGAATTGACATGTTAGGTAGAACGCTTACTAGATAAGATGACTGGATTTTGTTCTTATTCATTTTTAACCGTAAAATTTCAAACAAATATTCAACGATGGAGAGTACATTTTCTGAGAAAACAGTCTTACAGCTATTAATGCAGAAGCACATGGTTGAAATTTACAGGAATTGCAGTAAAAATCAAACATTCTTGGTAGCCTATTCGGATGAACTTACGTGAATTCAATGCTTAAACCTCGATATGATATTTTAATATCTTTACCAACAATAAAAAATGTCATGTATTGGAAATATAATCGAGGTCGGAGAAACGGTTTTTCGTTGGGATGGGAAAATTGAAGACAAATGGCATTATCACCAATACTTAAGTTGCTCTCTACTTAATGCAGACATTTTAAAGTAGTCTCGTTTGCATTTGTGCCAGAAAACGGAAGTTAAATAGTTCAAAGGCGCTCGGGACGGGGCCTCGCCCTTTTTTTTTAAGATTTTCGAATTTGATTATTTTCTTCCTCATTCGCTTAGCCTTATTTTCGCATTCTCGCCACTCCGCTCCTGTCCTTCCCCACTCACCGTCAAAACGGAAATAACCCAGTCCCGTCATCACTCCCGGCCTACAACTGTCTCAGATCCATGCAAAAATTGCGCGCGGTAAGAGAAGCACTCCCACACACCCTCTACCAACATGATCTCCAGAGAGAGAGAGAGAGAGGGCGGGAGGGCTTACTGGAAGTGCGGCCAACGAGCGCGGCGAAAGGTTTAGGTGTACGTATCCCTTCTCGAGATCGTAAAATTCACAACTTACTACCTTAAAGCGCAAATCCTCTCCACCTATCCCTACCCTGGCGATTACATTAAAATTTCTTTCAAATCACCTCACTCTCCGGGACTACTCACCCTCCTTCGCTCTTTTTCTTCCTATTTCGTAAGCATCTTCCATTTCTGTCACCTCCGGCCGCTCCAAACGGGGCAGGGGAAGTTCATGACTACGTAAAAAAAAGTAATGAGGCAGAGAGGGTGTGTTTGTGTGCCTCGGGTCCGTGCCTTTTTATCAGTAATACCCTTTCCTCTTCCTGCGGACGCTTTTTCTTTTCTTCCAACGAGCCAAGAAGGTGCCGGAGTTTCGGCCACGCCCTATAAAAAAAGCAAATGCTCGCACGTAGCCATTATGCGCCCTCTCGCCGTGTGGGTGAGAATGCCAGGCCAAAAATGGTCTCGAGGGACAATGTTAAGGTAGTGACGTGGGATACGTCCCCCGTCTATCTCCAAAGTTTCAATTTCTCTTCCCTTTGGCGAGCGGTGAGGGAAAGAGAGAGAAGTAGGGAGAGAATCCTTACAACCGGTATCGAGTGCTAACAGGAAGGTGGAACCTTCCGGAATTCTGTGTTTTGCGTCGTCACCGCGGCCGTTGCTCTATCATGTGTATTGGTCTCCAAGTAGTGGCGGACCCTTGCGCAATGCTTCCGAAATCTGATCTGGGAATAATTTTCTTTCCTTATCATCTGAAATCCATTGCATATTAATCGTACATAATTGACAAGAAATATAACAACCAGAAATTTCTTTTGGTCGAGGAAAAATGATAATTGTATTAATATCCTTATGTAGGGAAAAGTTTCAATAAGCCTTAAATTTTCTTGAAGCATCTTATTTAACAGTTATTCAGACATCTGCCTTATTACTCGAAATGAAATAAATATTCGTTTGGGAATGTCAACTTTATTCCTTTCATTCCCCTGGATTGAAAAACCTTTGTGAATTGTAGATAGCACCATAACAACAATATTTTCCAATATGAACAATTAAACAATCAGAAATATCATTTATAAAAATCGATAAGTACAAGGAATTTTGAAATCATGTTCATTATTTTATTTTTTCTCATAAATTACTTTGATTAAGATGAATTTGGGTCATAAATGAAGGAACTTTCAAATCTTCCGTCCATCTACTTTCATTTTAAGGATATGGTCCATGAGGTTTGCCTTTGTAAAAGATTGTTCCCATATATCATAATCTCCAGAGTATAGTTAAGGTTGTTTAAATTCTGTACGTATGTTCTGTATTCCACCGTGTTTGCATACAAAATCTGAAAGAAAATGCAATTTAATATTTCCACAATGAATAACTTTTCATGGAAATTTTTCTGTCTGCTATGACTAAAAATGGATTTGTAATATCTTTGCAACTTAGTAAACACTGCATATGTGACATAAATTAATTTGCCAAGTGAACCAATTAGTCATAACTTTTCAGATTGGTTCGGAGCGAATGGGTCAACACCCTGGGGGTAATTCTCCTATTTCAACTAAATTCCTTCGTGCTGTTCTCGAAATAATATTATCAGAGACATTAACAGGCGAATTAAAACAAATAATGTTCAACTTCAGCAATTGCGAAAATATTAGCCTCAATATTCCTCGCTAACACTTCGCCAACGCCCCCGCTGTTCTCGTCCCTGGAGAACATTTGCCGAGAGACAATCTTCACTTTTTGATCACACAAATGAAACTATTGACTCACGCCTACTACTTGCAGCTGCGACATGGCGGCGTAACAGCGGTAAGCAAACCTTGGCTATCTCCCTGCGTAAGTGTGGGAAGGAGGAGCGACTCTTGAGCACCTCAAAAGGATGTGATGGATCGGGTGCAAGGAGGAAGAAGTCGGTCCGAGCGTATGTATTTCATGAGGTGAACAAACAACTCCGCGTGTTTCACGATCGAACAATTGGACCTGAAGATTAGGGATAACGCAACTGCCGGGGACTGCCACGTGACCCACCTGCAAACCGAACGTTGCCAGCGGTTTGAAAAGACATAACTCCTCCCACGTGTTTACAACGCACCATATTCGATCGGCTGTCAGTGCCAAACCCACGTGCACTTCGGAAAAATGTGCAGACATAGAGGTCTCCGAGGTTCAAAACCGTAAGATGTAGATGAATTTCTTCCGGGAGCACTTTCTCCGCTTTCAGGATCGCGCGGGAAAGTGGTTTGAGACCCAATGAATGGACTCGAATGTTTTCTCAACTCTCTATGATCTTGAATTCCGTTTTTTCAAACCAAGGGAGAGTCCGGATGCCAAAATGTTATTAAATATTTCAAATTTAAAAAAATCATCTTCCATATCGAGATTAAACGGGCAGTTGTCTTACAAATGAGAATAGGTAGAAGTGTCCATAGCAACGTGTACTTATAGGATAGATGCGGCCATTATTTTATGATTTTAAGCTCTAGGTTTCTCATGCCAAGAAACAGCAGGAATTAACAGTTTGGCAAGCTCTTTGCTCATTCCCCCATTACTTATTTTGCCACAAATCTCGAAAACATAAAGGATACTTTTTCATCGCCTTGTTGCAACCGAGTAAGTGAAAATCGTGATACCATTATTAATGAGTCCTTGTTCCATATTAAGTATGCCTTATCTCCTGCCATTATTAATTCATTTACAGGTTCCAGCAGAATAAATTACTTTCAATTAGGAATCGTTTAATGACTCCTATTTCTTTGGAATAAGCAAAAGGGAGATTTCCACCTAAGAGAGTGCCACAAGGGACTTGACTTGGAAATAAATTTGAATTCTTGTTTAGCCTATCTGCTTTTTATCTTATAGGAAGGCGGTATTCACTGTTAGTGAAATTTAGCAACCCAGGATTGTTCGAATTACAAACGTGAAAAATTACTTCTGAGACTGTAGTAATTTCTATGCGACAGTTAGACGACGTAAACAGTTATATCGAAGTGAAAAGATTGGCGGCTAATCGTAGTATTAAATAATCGAGCGAAATGCATTTTTTTTGAGGTTTAAAATTTGGCTGCTGAAATACTAATAAGTTACGCATTATGAATACTATTCGAACGGGCAAAGGTTTGTTTATGTATTAAAATCCGTACAACGTCACGAATTCAAGTAATGATTCATGCAATTGATGCCATTATTCGTTGATAATACCGCCAAGTTAACTTTTACGTATCACTACTTTCGAAAGCCGAGTGTATAACAATTAATGTGAAAGAAGAGCATATTAGTTTTCCAGTCGAAACATGAGTTAAGATAAAGGACATTTGTTACGTTTTACTAAGGAAGGAACATAAGACATGCATTCGGAACTGTGTACATTCTCCCCGAACATTTGGGAGAATTATTCTGATTCAGAGCAGGAATAAATGGAATGAATCTACGAGATCACAAATCTCCCCTCCATCTTCTTCGGTACTCCATTTCTCTTGCAACTGCCGATAACAACTAGACCGATCCAATCATCATCAGGTAATAGAGACATTTTCTGCCGAAGAGTAATTTCATGATGCGCTTCACACTTTTGACAAGATTTTAGCACAACAGACACTTTACTGTCTTTCCTCAGTCACACTCTCTCGTTCTCGTCATTTTATACTAACCGTGAAAACTATACCGATGCTTCGCACGAGCGATGGCAATCGTTTTGCCCCCGCAGAGGGGAGAGACATCATCCCGTGTTTCGGTATGCTCCCCTGTTTCCCATTTCTCCCCTAATGATAACCCAAATTCTCCGCTTTTAGCGTTTGCAGCGATTTTAATTCTATTAATATTATAATATCCTTCCCAATGGTTGCTGATTCTTCATCGTACGGCGACCGTTAGACCATCTCACGATCACTTCGGATCTCAGAGTTATAATACTTGTTTATAACTGCGGGAGGCCATCTTTAAAAATGAAAATCTGTCTTTTAGGATTTATTAAATTAAGAGAAGCAGCAGCTCACCACTCCTTTGCTACTTACGTTTTTGTTGATTGCAGACGCGATGGAGTTTCATGAGTGAAATATTTCTCCAGCTGGGGACTACTCGAGGACATGGGCAGAGAATAGATTGACCACTTTTACTAAACAGCGGATTAGTGACAAGAGTTATCAGGTCTTTAGTAGGAGTTCCTTGCGACTGGCAGGCCTGAAATTGAAATGAGATGATCCAAAAAAGGAAACATTTGAGTGGTCACCCCAACCTTATTCGCATTATTTCCTTATCTAGAAATGGAAATGCAGGTGTAAACTTCGTGCTTCGGAAGACCGCCTACCTGAGAGTAAAGAGCTTTCTGCAGTTTAACATAAGGAGAAACACTGCGGCGACGGAGTCCTATGTTCCAATTCAATTTAATTTGCATGTCTATTTGAACCAATTTCATCGACAGTGCACTTGTGTACATAATGTGATAATGACCATTATATGTAATCTTATTTCCATCTTATTTAACCATGAAGCTTGGATAACGGTTAATGATAAATTGAAGGTTAAAGATGCACGCAAATAGGGGTATTCATGGATAATGAAGGAAGATGCGTGAATAATGATGAAGAAAAGGGGAAATAAGCATGTGAAGGATAACGGAAGTTCTGCAGAACGTCGAAGGAAAAAATTGAGAACATTAATGGACCTTGGTAACCCTGGGAGACCGTAATATGTGTGGTTCACCAAGGAGACTAAAGAGAGAAGAGGGCAGAGAAATATGGTTAGCTAAAAGAAATGAAAGACTAGTGAGGCTGCTTGAATTCTGCAACTCATGTGGACCCATTAGCGCCCAACTCATTGCTCCAGGTGCGGACATTGGCGGGAATTTGATGAAGGCAAAGCACCAAATTGAATTCATTAAATTAAGAATAGCTAGGAAAACTCGCTTTGAAGTTGGAAAAATGAAGAAAGCGGAGCATATGTTTGCCTTTAAAAGGATGGCAAGGAAGTAGTAATACATGAACATGAATAGGGATCAATTAAATAGAGATGGTATGCAATAAAACCCGGAATAAAGAAGCTGGAAAATAGGGAGGCCTTTAGAGGTTCAACAATGTTTGAGTCGGGAGAAATATAACAAAAAATTATTTGGAAAAAAATTAGAATTTTATTCATTCGGATACTCAATCGGTATGCTACGCTTAGAAGAAAAAGGATTTTTTGCTAAATAAATTCTGACGGGGGACGGTCTTAAAAATTGGAGATGTAGAAATTTAACTAAATGATTAACGGAAGTACACTAAGAAAGAGGCTTCGTGGAAGAATAAAAATTTATCATGGGGCTGAGGAAGCGAAAACGGGAATAATTGAAAGTTAATTTCCTCCAGGAAGTTGGATTGACAGTGATGGAAAGTACACATTGCTAGCTGAATAGGCCAGGCGGGTAAGGAATTTTACCACAAAAATAGCCTACATGCAGCCTCAAATGCTAAGTAATGAAATGGTTAATGTATATATACATACATAAGGAGGGTTCAATTCTTTGGTAGGAAATTTGGCAGAGAGGAGGTAGGACTAAGGGTACCACGTAAGGTATATTTGGATTCCATTGACATATGACGCAACAGAACAGTGACGAAGATAGCGACTGGTAGAGAAAGAAAGGAGTTAGAAAACTGTGCAAGGAAGAAATATATTCTCACAGGAAAAACTACTCGCAAAGTAGGAGTAGTAGTTTTAGGGTTGGCGACCGACTTTGCGCTTTTAGGGATGGATTGGAAAGAAGGAAGAGTTGAGAGAAATCCGGTGCCGGTAGCCTAGCGAAAGGCACCAAGGGATCCGCAGTTTAACGTCCCATCCGACGGACGGTAGTCACTCGAAGTACTCTACACAAAGAACCTCAAGTAGGGATTGGGATACCACTGAAAGATACCTACCGCCTCCAGGATTCGAACCCGGGCCCCCTCGGTGGGAAGCCTGTACGTTAGCCACTACACCACCCGGATCCACATTTTCAATGCTGGCAGTTCATATTAGTTGTAGGCTAAAACCAGCTCTCATAATGAGACGCTGCACTCTAGACCATGTTACTATTTCATAAATACCCAATGTAAAAATATTCTGCGATAATGATTTTGAAAATTATCGGTAAGATTATTCTCCAAATTTTTACCTCGTAATCCGTGTACTTGTATTAACAAAAACTAAGCAATGTTTTGAGAATACGTTCTTTGATTAAACATTAGTAAGCATTTAGTTGAGTTAAATAATAATAAGGGGGAAAACTCCACTGGCCGTAAAAAACAGTCGCAACTCTCGTCAGACCAAATTGTTGTGTTGGTATTCGCGGGAACCAACCACAACCAACCAACGACGCTATCCTCGTCTGCGCTCTATCGTTTCAGATTCTCCCAGAAGTTGGGCCCTTTGAGTGCGTGTGTGTGTGCTTCTTGAGTGCTAGTGTGTGTGATTGGTCTATGCTCGTCCTTCGTGGATAGTCACAGAGTGTGTGCTTGTAATACATCCTGTTATCCTTAACGGGGTCTTCCTTACAGCCTCGTGAAGGATTACATTTCCACCTGGAATCTTTAACGAAGTCTCACAGCTTCGTGAAGGATTCCAGACAGGATAGTGTGTGTGTGGCTGTGTGTGATCCCTGGCGTGGATTAATTTCCCGTAAACCACCACAGAGGGTATTCTTGGTCGAGAGGTTGTGGTTGGTTCCTGCGAATACCAACACAACAATTTGGTCTGACGAGAGTTGCGACTGTTTTTTACGGCCAGTGGAGTTTTCCCCCTTATTATTATTTAACCTAGAGGCCGTAGAGCTCTTGAATTCTTGCTATTTAGTTGAGTGATGAATGCGAAAAGTAAATTTAAAAATGAAATGCGATACAACATTCATTTCAGAAGATATCTTATGAATACTATAATTTATCTTGATCCAAATCCACTGTCTCTATTCTAATTCACGTGGTAAATATATGCAAGTGAAAAATGGCAACGTAAAGAAAAAGGTCAAATATATATCCATGGATATTGTTATCACAATTGATTATTATGCAATATTACACATTATTTCAATGTTTAAATAAATAAAGATAATTATTTAACGCACTTGGGTGTTTTTCATCATGTAACATCAAATTGTGTAAAGGAAAAAAAATAATTACTTTTTAACACGGCTGCGTGGAATAAAGTTCCAAGTCTGTATGACTCGATTTGAGAAATGTTTGCGGCAGATACTTTGTAGGAATCCATTCGTAACACAAGAGGAAAAAATCAAAGACTTTTTCCTCTGGAATCGCAAAGTCTTTGATTCTTTCTTCGTGCGTTTGTACGGCTCATTTCTAAAACTGGAAATCAGTGATTTTTTGCTCATTGTGCATTTAAGTAGTTGAATTAAACTTGATTCAAGAGACTGGTTTGAGAAAAATTCCATATCATGCTCACATGTCTGTTTTTTTTAGAATTATTATCAAATCGATATTCGTTTTCTGCTTTAAGATATTTCTCCAAACCATTCGCATGCAAAGTTGTAGTGAATAGAACAGAGTCAAAAGAACACATTTCCCTGACACAGTCGATAGTATATTCTTATAAAATAATTATTGACGATGAAATGAATTTAGAACTAGGTTAAAAATAGAAATTTACTAAAAACTTTTTGGAAAAACGGATTTGAAGACCACGGCCATGTCCCAAAGAATGATTTTCCGCTGCCACAAGATGTTCAGGGAGAGTAGAAAGGAGGTTGACGACGAGGAACCCTTTGGCTCTCCCTCGATGACACATTGCGAAGAAAGTTTGCAATAAGTGAGAAACACACTTGATTCCTATCGACACCAGAGTGCCATAATGTTGACAGAAGAGGGTAATATTCCGAAAACCATAGTATATCGCATTCTTATAGAATATTTAGTCACGAGAAAGTTGTGTGCCAAGATGGTCCTCAAGGTGCTGTCAAAAGATCAGAAGGCTGATTGTGTGAAATTCTCGAGTGATCTCTTGGAACGCTGTGAAAGTGATCTATAGCCTCTTTATCCGCTGACTAACTTCTTTTTGTTCCCAAGAATAAAGAAGAACTCCAGATACAACCATTTTGGAACGCTGGATAAAGCCTAATAGGCAGTGACAAGGTGCCTGAACTGTACCGCGACTGATTCTGGCAGATGATATTAGAGGAATCATCTGCCAGAGTTTTTTGTGTGTCGACACACAATGTTACTCTTTTTAAGAATTTGAGTAAAATGCAATTTGTTCGCCAATATATTTTTTTCACGGATTTATTTTACCTTTTTCTTGGACTGACCTTGTACATTTCGGATATGGCATCATCTAACTAACATTTGTGTTGAATACTGTATTTTTAGATATTTCTTCTTTCAACCTCAAACTTTTCAGACTGCATACTATCTTCAGACTGACAACTGCAAAATACATCATACCGTTGATGTAACGCACGATGCGGGTGGAGCTGGCTCTCCCTACTGCGACAGTTCAAGGGTGAAACTTGCCGCCGGATCGTGATATTGTGCAAAACGAAAATCATATCTTGTGTGTATCTCTTACTATCAAGAATATATATCAGAAATAGAGAAAAAACAAAATTGTCTTTCAACGCATAGATGTCTCAGTAAGATTTTGCATACCTGATAATCGTAGCCAATCTTTAACTACCTGCCTTCAGTAACTACGTAAATCAACGTACATGTCTTCAGACTGTCATGGTGCATTAAAAAGTACATAGGTTCTAATATTTTCCTTGTCTAGTTAAATATTATCTTATTCCGCGCACTGCTAAGGTTTATTAATGGATTTTAAATGTATTTCTAAAGGAAAATTTAATTGTTTTCATGAAAGTATTCCAATATAAATTGAGCGAAATAATTTCCGACGCCGTAACTTTTACCGTTGCTAAACACAATTTTGACTTGGAAACGGTCTAAAAATGGAAGGTCATGGCAATATAAAAAATTATCTTCGTGATTGAGTAGCATTTTGTTGTTGACTATGTCAATGTTTTAGGTTACGAAAGGTATTCTCGCGTTATGTCTAGATACCTAATAATGCATTGGATTTTTTCGGACGAGAGACATGTATCCCAACATGTATTTCATCGTGTGATCTTCAATTACATGAAAAAGGTAACTTTAATCATTGATATAACTCAAGAGTTAAAGCATGTTACAGTTTTATCACTTTATGATTGAAAATCAAAACCTTTGAAGATTTGAGAAAATTCCCTGAAAGTATGAGACTTGCCGGTGGATCTCGGAAATCAACATCAGGAGTTATATATTTATAATCATATCGGTCCGTATTCATAATTTTTAATTGCATTGGCGAAAATCGGGGTTGAAATGGAAAATCTTTCCTCATAAATAAATGCACTGAGTACGTGATGCCTTTCCTCTCCGTGAAACGATAACCCAGGAATCCAATTAATGGAGGACGACTTCATTGATACATCTTGAGCAGGCATGCAGCTGAGTACCTTGGCCACTAATCAAACAACGTCCTGATAGCGCGCTAAATACAGATCTCATCGAACAAATCGACTATTACAAAATTTTAAAGAACGGATATGGTGGGGGAATGGGATGTACGCGTCATCCTGATGTGATTAAGGGAGACAGGGCGAAAATTTGCAACACGGCCGCGCGCCCGTGGCGCCTTTGAAAGCAAAAAAAAAAAACAAAAAAAAGAATCGCGCCTAGCCGAGGCGAACGAAATGGCGTGCAGGTGGTGGGCTTTTTTGACGTGGCCGCGGCGATCGTTATCTCAGATTTAAGGGGTCGCATTTCACTCAGCTTTTCAAAATATGCAGTTGAAAACGTTAGTCACGGGCTGCCGTCGTTGGTGCGTACGTCATCTCCCGGCCTTTTTCTCTCCGTTTCCACTCCGCGCCTCGCAATCTCTCCCCTCGGCGGCCCCTTTCTCCCTTTGAGCATCTCACGCACACATACGACACCTAGTACGCCAACCACCCCTACCACTCCTCGAGAAAACGCCCAGACGCTTAATGCCTTGCCCTTTCATCTTCAATCTCTCCTGGAGTCACATTCAGGATCGAGGCCCCGGCATCTCCCTCCTCTCTTCCAACTCCCCCTCCCGACACCTAATAACTTCATCGAATGCCTTCATTATCTCATCTCCGTCGCCCTTTCTCTTCGGACGCCCCGCGAAACCGACGCGGCGCGGATGGATCGCGGAGGGAGATAGCCCCTCCTCCCTTTCTTTTTTTCTCCTTCGGAGGAAAAGAAGAAGAGCATTTGTCGTCGCGCATGCACTGTCACGCCTTACTCCAGCCTCCTCTCCATCCGCCGCGGCAACTACATCCTCCGCTCTAAACGCTTGCGCGCGCGCGCTTTGAGATCACACACAAACACATGCACGGACACATAAGCGTGCACGTTAAGGAACGGAGACGTCTCGCACAAATCAGAAATCGTGCCCGAGGATGTTAACGCCCGTATGTGTATCGCAAATCGCACCAGCGGGTGAGGTATGGCGGCTGCGGTCGTAATGTTTGAGCTCTCCAGCTCAGGCTCAGCCTCCTCACGGGACGGCGATTGCTTCTTTTCCTTTCATCTCCCTCTCCATCCCTTCCTTCCTCTCTTCACCATTCTGAGAGCCATCTCCGCTCGCATTCTCAGACACATTGGTTGCACATTACTTGTATCAAATCGAAGATTAATTTATTAAAAAATATTTGCCAATATTTTCTGTGACCTCTTTACGAATACCAACTGCCTGATATTTGGAATTCTTATTTCGTCAGCTCAAAAATTTAGCACCGCAGGTGTAATTATTGATGGTTTTTAGGAGTGCTTTCACATCTAGTCGGCTTTCACTCACTTCTGAAAGGTAAACATGTCGACCCTAATATCAACTTTGGTGTTTCTCTGCTATTAAGAACTATCTTGAGCAAATAACAATATATTTGTCAGAATTGATTTTTCTATGCCTCGGCCCTTTATGGTAACGGTTTAGATAACATCTTACCGTGATAGCAAGGAGAATTGTAGAGAATAAAGGGGAAAGGAAGAGTGAGGGCAGAGTGAAGGGATTCATCTCAGCGGGAAGTTGTCTTCCCGTTGATCCTCTATGGAAAAAGTGACAGAAAAAAAGTGCAGAAGCACCTCCTACTATTTACTGCACACATTAAGGGGAATGAACGTACTCGAAGAATACGAGTATCGCGCCCACTCGGATTAGGTATGTGAGAATTAATGATGACGCAGACATGACTATTCTTAGGATATCTTCTTAATCCTGTGCAAATGCGTCGCGATGATACCTCCATGTTCTCCTTAAACCGGCCCGCAGGGGTTCATCCTTCGGCATTCAAGCCGCCACATGAGGTGCGGTCCCTGGGAGTTGGCTGCTAGATTACTTTTCCTGTCGCACTAACGACAAATGTAGATGGCCTGGGAGCCGTCAGAGAAGACTTGTGTGACTTGTTATCCGAGGATTTTCTTTCCGCACTCACGAGGTGCCTTCGTGCGCCAAGTCTCTAGGTTTGGGAGGGCTAAAAATGTACAATGAACTGACGAAAAAACTAAAGGGCATAGGTAGCTGAAAATTCACCTTTATTCCTTAATTTGATATAATGAGTAAAAGGTACTTTGATTAATTGTATCGGTCGAAAATATCAGATAATGGGCACTCGAAATTTTTACATATTATACTCGTACGTATGTTAATATGTTCAAATAATAAGCTGAGCTGAAATTTACATGGAAAAGTGTATGATTATTTGATGATTAACAAAGTAAACATTACATACCATTCGGCATATTAGTAACCCTTGATTTAGTTTTCCTTTATTACACTTCGCACCGCAAATTTTGTTTTTCCTGAAACAAAACCTAATTTCTCGTTCAATTTGGTAATTTTTGTAACTTTTCCTTGGAGGCAGACAACGCTCAACACTTTACAACTAGAATTACTAAAACAGTTTTTCGGATAACTCAGTATTCCATTGCATTTTTCCCAAACGTATTTTCGGTTCTTCAACTTTCTCAAGTCCGCCAAGAAGTTAATACTTGACTCTTCTTATCTGAGTTGTTACCACGACTCGGTTACCGTGTTGAACTATTAGTTCACGTTCTTCGGTTAGTGGCTACATATGCTATTTCTGCTCGATTAACAATGATTTAATTATATTGCTTGATATTATATTAAACTTAGATTATACGCTGTTATTTTTTGCATCATATTCAGATATTTTATTCACATGAATTCTAATCCAAATGCTAAGGATGTTTATTTCATTTGGGCAATCAAGGCCACCATTTCAGTGTTTTATTCGTTGTTGCTTGAGATTTTATAGAATAATTACTCAAAAAATTGCATACTTATTTAGTTCTTTTTCCTCATTAAGCCTATTCCTCTGGTCTTGGAAATCATTACAGAAGCGGACATCTCAGCATTTTTAAGGGAAAGAAATTTTAATTTATCAAGTTCGTGTTCAAAATAATATATCCATCATGATCAGCGTGGTTATCAATTTCTTAACAGACTGTAGCTGAATTAACATACCGTCATTATTTTGAATAGGCAATTTTTCCGGAGAACTCACGTAATTTTCTATTTTTTTGACATTGTCGGGAAGCAGTCTGAACCTAAAACATCCTATTAAACTTCAGTGAAGTGAAAAAATGCCGGAGAGTAGGGTCAAGTAATTGATTCACCCTGAGGAATGAACTTGACAGATGAACTTATGACGTCCATTAATCAGAGGAACTCTCATTGACTATATTGTATATTTTTGGTACAAAATTACTTTTAAAAATCTCGTACAGTGTTGAGAAGCATATATATATAAATCTGCGTAGATATATACATATATATAAATATGTATATATATGTGTGTATACTATATACACAGACACACCTTTTTTTAAAAAAATATGCTTGTCAATACTGTACGAGATTTTTAAAAGTAATTTTGTTCCAAAAATATATTATTTTGTCAATGAGAATATACATATACATATGTGTGTATGTGTATAAGATACCCTAAAACAATATCCTATACCAGAGAAATAATAAAGTCACATGCATGAAGAGAATGACACTTTACATTCCAATTTACTGTCCGCAATTCTCTTTAAATTGAGACTAATTCCCCGAATCGATAATAAATAAACCGTTAGTTTTTTTTCATATAATTTGAATTTTAAAATAGAAGCAAGGTAACTCGTTTCATGTCTTGAATTTATTAAAAAAAACTACGTTTTTTTAGATTGTTGCACACAATTAAAATGTTTTTATAGAAACGAAGAAGAATTTGCTACAACCACCAAGATCTGCACCGACGGAGGCTCCAGGCGGGCTCGAGCCCAGACCTTTCTGCGCACGCCGCCGCGACTTTCCTACGACCCTCCTTTGATACGTCCCAATGAGCGGGGCAAAGTCTTCAAGAATGATAATGCAATGAATGAAAGTCTCAAACTTAAATGGCAACATTTGTATTTCGATATTGCGTTTGGTTTTTATTGCATTATAAAACCTTCCTGAATAGTCTTGGAAAAGAGAATCATCTGCACCAGAGCTGTATTATGAACCCATGTTCTTCTGGGTTGATATTGTCAACTTGAAATTCTTGACTCGTGACTCATCCAAAGGTTTTGAATTGTTTACAATCATAACGGGGATATTTGGTTAGCCAACGTCTTGGTGATATTAAATATATTGAAAAAACCATGTTCTCCCGGATTTACCCTCAATTGGTCTGCTTCAATATCACCGTTAAGTTTTTTCCACTCTCACTAGACATTGGACGCACTGAATGTCACGACTTGAGTTTGAAGATTAGACTAAAATTTGGTTGTAATAATTTTTCACGCATAAAGTGATTCCAATTTCAAAGGCATCATCATGAAAAATACCCTGGGAAGTAATACATAAAATTATGGATTTTGTATATTTGCGCAGTTATGGATTTGGAGTTGACAATTGCTAATGCTCTATTTCCCTCAAAAATTACAAAAAGTTAAAATTTACAGGCGGATAAAACACAAAAAATAATGAACGACAAATAATGAAAAACGAAAGTACAGAGTGAAAAAGTGACCAAATTATCATAAATTCAGAGAAGCAAAATACTAATATCTTGTCGTATATAGACCGTGCTTCATAGATTCCTCTTTCAGCCCTTATTTGTCCTAGCTCTTACAACTTGCTTTTATCGTTACAGCTTCTTTTTTGCCATCATCTTCCTCCTTTCTCACTTCATACAATCACCTCCCATGAACAGCCTTACTCCCTCAGTCAATAATCAACCCTTATCTGTGGGTACGGGAAATGACGCGGAGAAAGAAAGGACTCATTTTCTCTTTCCCACGGTTAATCCTGACGTAAGTGCTCTCCTCTTTACTCGTTCGGTTGATTTTTGCAAGCTGACGGAAGAAGAATGGGGTTGCGAGTCGAGGGTGAGGGCAGGAGGCGTAAGAAAGAACGAGTGACGTTTTTTCTCGTTCCCTCGCACTGAAAAGGTGAAAAGAATGGAAAATGACGACGCTCGTATGAGAAGCGGTGAGATTATCTGAATAAATATTCCCGCTCGTTCCTTCCCACCTTCTCCCATTTAATCCAGCAAGTTCCTTGTTGGTATTTCGTTTCTTCAGTGTAATTCAGACAAAAAAGAAGCTTGTTTGCGACTGCGCAGTGATAGAACGAGTAAGAGCCAGAGAAATGGAATGGAGTTCCAGAAGAATACCCTAAGCTTCCTCACGTCTATGGGGAAAGAGATGCGAAGATGGTGGACTGCATTGGGAGGATTTTTACGAGGAATGGATTAGGCTTCCCGTCCCTAGCCCTGTGTTATTAACTCTTCCATCTTATGAGTTATGCCGTTGAGATGTTGACCTGGGTTAGCCCGTCCATACAGGTACCATTCCCAGCACAAACAAATCGAGGTAGGAAGAGAATTATTGCTCCAAGGCTCAACTGTCATTACGTAGAAGTAGCTTTTGCATCATTAATTAGTAAAAACTTGTCATAACTCTCGACTTTTACAATCACCTCTCAGCCGTAACATAGATTTCTTTCCTTTAAACGACGTAATTGAGCTAATTAAGATTCATGTGGTGGAGTATGTAGAGGAACGGAAGAAAAGTGGCGGGAATATAGCTAACATTCTCGAAATTTGAGCAAATATTCATGAAGGCTGTCAAATACATATGCGGTTTATTTTTTATAATTTTATCAAATTTTGATTAATATAACGATTTAGATTAAAAAATGATAATTGATTTTCAGATTTCTTCTACCAATCTACTTCACTGAATGTGCAAGACTTATAACACAAGCAAAATAATTTTAACTTCAGTTTTTTTTATTTTTACCTTATTGATGATTTTTATGGTAGAGTACTCGTGTTTGTATCGAGGCATTTCGAGAACACATTTTTAAATTCGTGGTTACTCCGCTGTGTCTTAAATAAGTTAGGTTATACTTGCTGATAATCACAATAGGTAGTCGTGGATAATAAATATTTTCTCAACAACTTCGAAGAAATACGTTAGAGATTTTATTTTAATATTCACCAACGAATCACAATTTATTTCACAGGAAAGACAATAATAGTAAGTCAATTACCGTTTAGTCGTAGCTATAAAACCTGGCCTTTGATTAAAAAATTCCATGACTGTTATTGATCGATTTTTGAATAAATATTTTTCGAAGATAAATAAAAGTAAGACGTGGATCTTTTTTGCAGAAGTTAATAACTGTGGACAAATTTCCATGCTAGGAGGAGACACACCTACAATCTTTTACTCCTTTAGGAAATAAGATACCAATAAATCCAAAAAGCACAGCTGACAATCGGTGGGATATCGCAAATGACAAAATGTTTCATGAAGATGATAAGAATGAATAAACAAAAACACCATCGTGCTCAACGGGCTGATTCTGAAGATGCATGGAAATGGAGAAATCTCTTTGTGAAAACCTTTGTATGAAATTTTGCACCATGGCGGGAGAAGTCAAACACGATGAAATTTGGGAAAAAAATTTCAAACAGACTGACAGTTAATAGAACTTGGTATTTTGTGGCAATTGAGAAAAATAATTTGAAGACACTTCGTGAAAAATTTGCTAGGATGCATCAAATATGGCGTAAACGATAATGCTACGAAGAAAATGGTTTGAAAAGAACGCAAGGCAGAATAAATTTGTACTTTATAATTTAAATGGAGTAAAAAAGTCGGGCGATGTGTGAACAATATATGCATAAAAAAT
Source organism: Hetaerina titia (assembly GCA_037158775.1). Lineage (NCBI taxonomy): Eukaryota > Metazoa > Arthropoda > Insecta > Odonata > Calopterygidae > Hetaerina > Hetaerina titia. Next base: position 122,949,317 of record CM073770.1, on the reverse strand, counting down.
GATCAAATCAATAAAACGGAGTTTAGTCAATAAGAAAAATGTAGCTATTTTTCATACGTGGGTAAAAAGCACAGAATAGCCAGCTTGAATCGGCATGGCTGCGCACCTGAAAAGCTTTTCCATTATGGTCGTAACACATCAGAAAGGTATAGAAACGTTAAAACTTTAAAAAAACATAAATGACCTTTATCCCTCGATTAGAGGACTCCACAGTGGAACTGAAATAATATATGAGCATTTGGTGTTTTTAGTCAAGTAATGACTGACTTGGGGCCATTTCGTGCCAAGGATCTTTAGTACCAAACATACACACAGAGAAAGGACAATTTGTTTTCAATGGATCTTTTTGTCGAGTAATGACAGCATGGAATTGCGGTCGTTGGTGATGCATAATCACGCCGTCGCACACACTCGTACACGTGAACCACACAAATGCACGCGGCACGCTAAAGGTGAAACAATGGGTGTAGTAGACCGTGGGACAGTGGGCGGTAGGCTTCCTTTCAAACTTGGTTCGATTCTCCAATCCCTCCCTGCCGTTTTTTTATGCGTGCATCTAAGAGGGTTCGAGGGTGTCGAGACACGTGTCAAGGGATTATGACTTACCGCTTCCTCCTGTGGATATGAGAGGAGGGAGTACTCCATTCTGACCCCCCGCGCTATCCCCCAGCTAGTGATGTATTTAACTCTGCAGGATAGATAGGTTTACAGGAGATGGGATGAGTGAGTTTCTGCTTTCCCGCGCGTGCTGGCAAAGGAAGGAGGGGAAATGATGGGTGTGACTGAAATTGAATCCGCAAAAGATGAACGACTGATGATCATGCAAAGACGTGCTTGTTTGGCCGCCGGCTGTAGGCGGGCGGGACTGCCTCTTTGCTTTTTTTTCGAACTGCTCTCCCCTGCATGGTTTCTCTGGTTGCTTTTGTTTATTACCTTCCATCGGTGGCTGTGGCTTACTAGCTTGAACAAAAGCTATTTCTATATCAAATATTACTTTGAGCGTACGCATGGTAGTTGTTGAGGTCATTAAATGCATATAGAGCGAGGTAAATTCTATAAATAGGAGAATTTGATGGTTTCAGCAATTCCTTGGGTGGAGCGAGTCATTTTGGCTCAGATAATTGTTCAAAATATTGAGAATATAAGTTCACAATTTTCATAAAATATCCCTGACATGTTCAAAATATTAAGAATATAAGTTCATAATTTTCATAAAATATCCCTGACATTTTCAAGAAATTATGTACACGGACCGTGAATGTCCGTGTATATATGTGTATGATGTACGTACATTCGAAAAGTAAGTGCCGTTTAGTCATTAAATAATATCAGTGGTTAAGAAAAGTTTTTATTGACGGTTTTAGTTTCCTGTTTAGCAAATGAGACTATTAATTAATCAGTTTTATAATTTAATTGTTGGATTAATACTCATTCCATTTCAATAACCAAGGTTAGATAGGAATGAATTAAAATTGGCAATTTTCCGCCATATCACGCCTGAAACGTCTCTTTTTACTGTTAGATAGGAAGTTGAATAAAATATTTTCATTTCCTATTAATTTATATTTAAATAGAAAAACAAATATATTGTAATTTATTTGATACAGAGGTTCAGTTCCAAAGGTGATACCTCATTATGCCTATGATTTCCACCAGCATGGCCTTCGTCGCTATGATTATTTACTGATTGATACGAAATATTAAAAAAATGCAAAAATCAATGAGTTCGGGCGATATTATGGGCACATTCGTTTGAAGCATCTAAGGTCCAGCGACAATAAATGGTTCAAGGATATGATTTCGAAGATAATTATTTTAATTATCATCGGAGTAAGTATTTTCATTACCATGAAAATTAAAATTAATTTTCATTTGAAAAAACATGTAGAAGTAGCGAAGATGTTTTCTTCGCTGAGTTTTCCTATCAATGCACATTTAAACTTCATACTATCTCCTCATGCAAGATCAACACCACTATTCAATTAAAAATAGGCCAATTAAAAGCTCGACGCCAAAACTGCAGAGATCGTTACTGCGATATATCGCGTGTCGAAGTCACCATTAATGTGCCATGCGGGCATTGAAGTCCCCAATGTACTCTACCTTTCTAATCTCGGTCGACGAGAAATAAAAAAACATCTCCAATCCTTCCTCCCTTTTACCCCGCCTGCAGAGCAATTGTTCTCCATTCTCCCCTCCTTCCATTCCAAGACCCCTACGTTTCCGGATGTCTTGCAAATCTCCCCTGGAAGGTAAGCCGCCAGACCAGCGGTTGTTGGCGGTGCCTCTCTGATTTATTTCCCCTCCGCCTTTCCCCAACGCCGCCCCCGCAATAAACGCGGCGCCGCCTTAGATCGACAGTTCTCGGGGCAGGAATAGCTTTGCCTGGCTCGGGCCCTCCCGCTCTCTCCTTCTCCTCACCCGTTCTCCCCGCCGCCGATCCATTCGGTCGCCGGTTGCGCGTCTCCCTCGCACTCGCACTGCATGACTGCAGAGCCATATCCCTCTTCCACCGCGTCCCCTTTCCTTACGGAACTTTCTTTCCCAACCCCATCTTCAAATCACCGCAGGTCACCTGAGCCGCACACATTTATTATTTATTAGCTTCTTATGGACTGTTAAGGTGCGCGGGAAGAGAAATGAATTAAATGCATGGGTCAGTGGTACACATCTCCGCTGATCGGTTCACGGAAGAACTCGTTTGGGGGCTGTATTCACAGTCTTCCTTTCTCCCTAAACGTGGAGAGAGTTCAGCACTCAATTAAGGAGTCTACAGTACTTAGTTCCCAAATCCCCTCTCAGCATTTACTTTGAAGTTTAAAGTTCATAGTTTCAAACGATTTCCTCAAGATATTGGTCCAAAATCGGGTTGAAAGGAAGATACTCTCCTGAAAAAGGAAAAGTTATATATAGAAGCTGCTGTAGATAATACGGCATCCTTTCAGTCCAAAGAGAGTGTTTAAAACTTGTAATGAAATATTTTCTTATTTTAATTTCTGCCTCCAAAAACAAAAGTGAGTTTTATAAATATTCGGAAGGATGAAATTAAAAAAGAAATAATAGTAATCGATAGATTATCACCAAATCGAAAATTATAATTCGATTACGCTAAAAATTTGGTTTAAAAATTATTAACAGATATTATAACTGGAGGGCTTTTTTAATAAACACTTTCTACATTTTCGTCACATTATGGTAGGGTTTTTCTGAATATTGTATCTCAAATTTTAAGGTCGAAATGAGGTGATGAGCTAAAAAAGATGGAAAGCCTTAGTAATGTGGGCAACTTTAGAGATTGAGGGAGAGGTGCGACAGGAGTCTATGAAAGGAACACGGTAACCAAAATTGAGAAGCGAAGACCAGCACATTATCATTCACTGATAAATTCATGACAGTCGACGCACTTTACCACGATCCAATTTACATGATCCACCGTATGTGAATTATCACAGCTCTAATTCAGAACCTTAATCATTTCAGTTGAACCACTAAAGACACTGAGTCCTTTCTCTTACGAGTGTGAGCGCGCGTCCAAACCCTCATTTCGTCCTTCTATGATGAAGGTTAAAGAAGTTTGCGTGCCACTGTACCTTGCATTAATTTTCAAACATTTTCTTATTCACTAAGTCCTTTCTTATGGTCATCCCCTTCCTTAGCTTTACCCATGCTTTCCGACGCACAACTCCTAAAGCGATTTATCATACGCCCGTCGTCCTTTTGAGCACACAACTACAAGTATGCTCTCTCTAGACTCTTAGGGATTTCTAGCTTAAGTTGTTGGTAGCTTAAGTTTGGACTTCACACTAACTTACACGGCATTAAAAATACTTCCTTCGATTTAAATTGAATTACATGGCAATAATTTCAAATTCTTTCCATTGATGTCTTCCAATATAATATTAATCCAAGTGATTGAAACCACTTGGATTAATATTATATTGAAAGTGCGATTCATGAAAAAAACATTTGCTTAATTGCAACAGACATTCTGGGACTGGACACAGGCCAAAAGGAAATTTTGTGACATGGCGATGAAAGAGAACAAGAGGGAGATTTGGAGCATAAATCAAACGACATAGATCATAAATGCTGGAGGCGGACTGAGATCGTCTCTCGTTCTTTTCTCTATCTATTTTCCTCCCACTCCACGGGCTATCACCATTCCCATTTTCAGCACTATCCCTATTAATCTCATCTCATACTCGTCTACCCATCACTCCCTTGCCTCCCGATGCCATTACTTCACTAATTTCCCACTCCGGCAGAGCCAAGCACGCTCACATTCCGCCCGGTTCACTCGCCGCAACAGCGACTTCGGCCCGCAATGGATTGCAACATATGGTGCCATATGCACCTGAAAACGAGGAGAGAGAACGGAGGAGGCCATAATGAGCGCTCGACCGAGGCAGGTGGGCAAATGGAATGTGTGATGATGACCACCAAACCATCGCAACGAGGAGGGTGAGAGTCCGTCCAAGAAGGCTTTGGTTGTTTTTTTTTTAATTTTAGCAGTCGAGAACTGGCGGAGATGATTCATTTCTCGAGGATCCCATACGATCGCTGCCGAATGCCCTCCTAGGATCAAACTGCTGTTTCACTGTTACCACCAAATGGCGATTTTTTATTTAGAAACTCGTTCGATGCTCGTGACTTAGATGAGACCAGATTGCAAGGAGGAAACATTTCACTTCCTGGGAAAAGGATGCAGTTATGGAGGGCTCCTTCAGGCCAGTTCACAAATGTCACAAAGGTAATTCCACAAAATAATGCGTCATCCTCCGAAGATAAATCCTCCGTTTTTAATTTCAACAAGTTTTGTTTTATTTTGATTATGGGCCCACTTTGAATTTTTTTAGCTGTATTCTGATGAAATTTGGCTGACGTGTTTGATTTTCCTGGACGGAATGAGTTACGTTGTTTGACTGGATACTGGGCGAAAAACAAGTTTCGAGATGATACATTCTGAAAAGTCCATTAAATTTCAACGAATATATTTCTGATTTTTGTTAAATGTTATATATACAGTATTTCTCTATTCATTAAAAAATGCGTAGATTTCTGTATATAATCTCCCAACACAGCAGTCTTTATACCGTATTACTAAATGTGTAAATGTGGGAAAAACATTTGTCCCAATAGAGAACTCTATTATTAATTAATGGGATAAACGTAAGCGTTTAACTTAAAAAAATAATTCGTGAGTTTTAATAAGATTATGAGGACATTTTAAGGCTTATTTTAGTTTCGCAATGTGTATTTGAAAGCAAAGGGATGAACCTTGCCTCCTTGTTGTCCATTCAAAGATTCTTACAACCGAAATATATCTTGGACTTACGTTGTAATGCGCTTCTTTCCAACTTAATTTAAGTGACTAGTTCAATTCAAATAATGTGTATAATTAAAATATTCAGGTTCGATTATAACTGTGAAAAGAAAGAACAACAGTGGTAAAAAGAGAAAAGTAGTCGATATTGGAGTGACAGTGGCATTCACGTGGTATTTATTTCGGGAATTTGAATGTTATTCGTTGACTGAGCGGTCATTTCACCTAGTGAGTTCAGTTAATTGAAATATTTAATTGGTCTCTTTCTTCAAGTCATTTTCTTAGAGTACTCATAGTTTCTCAAAAATGCCAAATTAAAGAAAATACTAAATAATATACCATCCAGATTTGAAGAAGAAAAGATAAGGATAAATATTTCTTTTTGGAATATATTTCGCAGTAAATCTTACTTTTCTCGGGAACGATTGTACAAAATGCGTTTTCGACAATACAATTTATTAATGTTGATTTTTCTAATGACACTGTACGATTTAGGAAACTCAATACTGTAGGCATTCTGAATAAACCCCCGCATTAATTAGTACGACCTCTAAAATCAATTTTACTCACGATAATTGATTTTGTGGTGTTTTTACACACAAAGGAAAACATTTTTTACCCTCTAGGTTTGATAGGGGAGGTAAAATATATCGCAGAAAACGATTCCAGTGGAACTCATCGATTGCCTTCAAGTAAAAAGCAGAGCGGCATATGCGAGACGAGATGATTCAACAATACACGGTATAAGATAAATTGGAAGTAAAGAACCCTCCTTAGGACCACTCCCAACATTCCAATACGACTATCAAGGCAGTATTTTAATTCCTCCACACTAACATTATTTTACACCGTCTGGTACTCTCTCACCATTCCTCTCGAAGGGTTGAGCTCACAAATGTACGAGTGTAAACAACGATGCTCGCGTTCATCCGCGTGATCGAGGGGGGGGGGGGTGGGAGGAGGGTGAATGCGTGCCTTTCGTGTGTGGATGCGAGAGTCGGTGTGGGTGAGAGGCCTCGCGCGTGCTCGCTGGCTGGGGAGAGGGAGGCGGAGGAGATCGTGAATGTCTTTTGCAACCCATCCCACGGCAACCCGTCCACTCCCCGAGCTCGTCCTCTCCACCCCGTGAGAGCAAAGGGGTTGAGCTCACTCACTCCCTCACGTGCAGCCACCCTCCGCCTTCCGTCTCCTTCTCTTCCGTGCGACTCACACCGTCCCCCATAAGCCGCTGCCGTGATCGCTTAGAGGAGGAAAGCGTAATTCCTGGATTGATGGCGGTCCACCGGGGGACGCCGCCATGCGCGGGCGGCGTCGCATTCAATGGGCAGAGAGAGAGGGGTCGCCGACGATTCCAAACATTCCCTAGTCTCTCCCTTCCCTCCGACTCCTCCACGCTCTCGTCTGGAATCCCGCCTCCCGTCCCTGCTCTTCCTTCGCCTCCCTTCCTCCTTTCTGTTTTCTCCATATCTCAATGGTAAACTCCGAATTGGGTAAAGAGGGAGCTAATCCAGTTAACAAGTCTTCCGGAGATTGACTTGAGACATCTTTCTCGGTTTCTTTCGCAATAGCTCATAACGCTGCACGAAGTAATTGGAACGATTCTTCCTACGGAGGAGAGAATAAATTTACCAGCAAAAATAAACTCATTTCGGAGGCTAAATAACTCACGGAAAATTGACTCCAGATACTGGGCTCAATCTTTCAAAGTTTACCTGTTAACATTTATTTTCTCGCCTTCAATCAGAAAGGAAAGTCAAATTTGAAATAAAAACTACATTAAAATATTTTTCAGATCTCTTGAGCACCAATGAATTCCAAAAATTATTTCTAAGGAATTAATTTTTTTCTTCCCCTCTCGCATTTCCAAGTTTCGAGATTGGGGAGGCTTTCGACCTACAGCGCATATTTTTGATGCACTTTTGAATAATTGCTCAGTTATTTGATTGAATTTTGCATTCAAATTGATTGATTTGAAAAAAATCGACTTCATTACACAAATTGACATCTTATTGTATGAGCTTTATAATTCCTTGAAAGATTTTTCAAAATTGGAAATAATGGTCCTCAAGTTGCATCATAGTTAATCATTCCAATTTTTTAAAATTAAACTTCGCATTTCTTAATACTATAAAATGAATAATTGTTCGTGAAAATTGGCGTGATATGAATGATGGGTCAAATATATATTTTCTTTGTTTCACCTTGCATTCGTCTTCCCTTAGGGTATCAGGTGTAATGAAAATCTTTAAAATACCTATCAATTCTCAGCCAGTTAGATCTTCGGCCATAATTTAAAGGGTTAGACGTCAGTTAAATGATAGCTAGTTTCAGTATGATTATTCTTCCATCTTCATGTGCCATCATTGCGAATTGTGTGAGAGGAAGTCAATTAATGAAATCGCTCAATTTTTTTGGCAATGCCATCCGATTGATCTAGTGATGAAGCTGGTATAGATTTTTTCCTCAATACTTTCCGTTAGATTGCACCACATATACCTAGAGCATTCGCTTGATAGTATACACTTTTTCGCAGTCCTATAGGATTTGTAGGAATTGTGTGGCAATTCAATTTTCCTAGCAAGGTTTCACAAATCTAACGAATACCCACAATGCTTTATTCAAAAAACAATAATCCAAAAATAACTAAGTTTGTTATTTTACATTGAAGAATATGCATGGAATATCAAGCGTTCAAGCCTTAGGTGTAGGAAAATCCACCTACCCTTGATTAAATTTTTGGTCATATGTATTCAAATCGTTCAGAACATACTCTATATAGGACCCCGGCTACAGAGGAATAGTATGTGCAATTTACAGGTTTGTATCTCTTCGAAATTAGGTGTTTACCAACTGCTAGCTACTTCTGGACAGCACCAACTTGTTTACACTCGTATACGTTTTTTCCACGTCGAAGCCGATCGAGGATCCTGAACAAGACAACAAGCAACGCTCACTTAAAAAGCTCCTACAAGTTTAAAGTTTCCACCTTTTCTTTAGGAAAAATGAATCAACATGCACGATTTTTGCATTTAATAAAAAATGCATAATTTTGAACAACTAATTGGGTGTGAGATGAACAGGCGAAATTATGTGGAGAAAAAACGATGCCAAAGAACAAATTTATTTTGTAGAGATAATAATTATTGAAAATTGTACGTCTTCGTTAGGGAAGATTCATGACATCATGCATTACTAACATATTATAACCAATTTTATGGGCGTTTCCCACCCTAGTTTCCTTTTAGAGAACCATTCATGGGAGGAGGAAGGGGTGTAGGTAAGCATATTGAAAATATTTTGCGTTTTCTGAAAATATTTTGCGTTTGTTAATTAAAGATTCCGCAAAAAATGGTTTGGCTTTTCATTTCGTCCTACCAATGAATTCAGTGGAAAATTACTAATGTATTTGCGTTGTGATATGATTACCAACAATTCCAACAGTAAGGAAGAAAAGTTGAATTCGTTGAAAACAAGAAATTTCGGTAAATTAATATCCGAGCAATGTTATCCCCCTGTAGGTAAATGTGGATGCATTATATTTTGATTATAAAATTTAAGCGCGTTTCAATTTCAATTTTGTTCCACGTGTATTTTTTCGGGGCAACACAGTTTGCATTTTAAGAACCTGAAATATTTCTTTAGACGTACGCTCATATTTTCAACGGAAAATATCAAAAGTATAACAACATATTTAAACTATGAAAAATAGTTATAACGTTGAAAGAATAATAACTACCTAGGATTGAATGTGGTAATGTTGTCTTCTTGGGGACGGATAGCAATTGAATGGTCACAGGAAGAAAAACGACATTAAACCACAAAAGAATTAGCATAGAACTGGTAAGAATGTGCGGTTTTGAGCGATTATTTTAAGTTTGAAGGACTGATGAATCGTTAACTATTCCTCGTTCGTAATGTGCTTGGTTGTTTTAACGATCTTAAATCATATGCATTTCTGCAGGAAACTAATGTTAAACAGTGAAATTATTTACATACACACCGACTAACTTTTTATCCTGTCCAAATGATTTGCAGGAATGACTACTTCCATCCAAGTAAAATTCTTGAACGATTCATCTTCTATAATATTCTGCTATTTTAGGACCCGCCGAAAAAATGCTGCCGTCGCCGCCATGTGTCAAAGGTGAGAGCGAGAGCACTGCACGCAAAGGTGTAATACATTTGTAGCAAAAATTAAATCACTTACACTCGACCGCTTTGGCAATGAAAAAAGAAATATGAAAACGAAGTAGTTTATAGGATTACCTCAAAGAATGGCAAATATGATTTATACATCTGTCTAAACAGACTAAGAGCGTATTTAATCAACAAAAATAATTTTTCAGACAAAATAAATTGCACTTGCTGCTGTTAAGCGTAAATTACACCTAAAGACTTTTAACCGTTTTAAGCAGAAGGTGAGGAGATGTGTCTTCCACTCAAGTACATCCGCAGCAATTAAAGAATTAAAGCTAAGAGGATTAACTGTTCGTAGCACATCGCACAAGAAAATCTATTTTCGAAAACATTTTTCCTGACAGACTACCAATGTTCATCATGATCGTGATGAAGGGAATAGATCTGAATGTTCCATGAAAGTATTCTCGATGGCGACCTTAAAGGGATAATTAAATCGCTCCAAGTTAAACACTAAATTATAGGTTTTTGTCAGTGACTAAATCTTTTGATATTCTGTTTCAGGTGATGATGTTATCTCGACGGAAAGAGAATTATGAATTTGCCGTTCAGGTTCAGCAAAGCATGAAGTTGAATAATTATTGAAAATAATGGAGAAGATATTCTTTATGTCTAGCATCTCAATATTTGAAAACGTTTTTGAATGGTTGAGCTACATATTTTAAAATTATGTGTACGCACGTTTTATTTTATTACGTTTTAACATTAAAACCCAAATTAAACACAATTACTGCGAATTTATTTAGTTTTTCTATTTAACGCTTAAAATGAGTTAATACATCACTATCTAAAGCATTAAATTGTATCATGATTCCGAATTCACTAGGGATGCGTCCGTAGTTTCTGTAAGAAAAATGCATTTTTAAATGCACGTCAATTAGTAGAAGTTATTTAATAAAAATACCTAAACTAAGGAATTCATTTTTGTAAGCTGCCATTTTAGTTTTTTCGGTCGTAACAAGAGTAAAGAAATATTCATAAAAAGTAGTTCGCATGTTATTGAATTCTGATAAGAAAATATCGTTGATATTAGTTTCGAAAATAATATCAAATAGAATATTTAAACATGGATTTTAAACGGCAAGAGCGTTTAATTGATATGTATTCTTTATGGTTATTAAATGGTTCATGGATGCAATGAATAGTATGCAAGAGAAAGGACTTAGAAAAGGATTAAGCTGATTATTGCTTAGGTTTCCATATTCTAATTCGAAAATTCCGGATTGCCAATAGCTTGCCCCTTCATCACCAACATGGGACATAGTAAATACATTTAACCAAGCGCAGCGTTTGTAGGAACACTGAGGAGTAACAGTGCCGTCGAGAGATGGAGATAATTATGGCATTCTTTGAACTCGTGCAAATGCCCAACGCTGCTTGTACTAAACGAAGCACACACCCAACTTCCATACCTCACGCCACGTTGATTACGGTAAGACTTCAGCTCGCGGGAGCGAATGAAATTCGGCTCGACCATCCTCCATGCACCGTGTCGCCGTACACCCATTCATTCCCATTGGGCACCTCCCGCTTCGCGTGTGGGTGGCATTAATTGACGAGACGACCCGTGTTACGCCCTGACTCGAGCCCATTCGCCTCCCTTCATCGAGAGCCATTTGGGCGGTGAGTGAGGGAGAGCATTGCACCGGAGCGACCTCCCAACTAGAGGGACGAGCCACATCCTCCTCCGGGGATCGAGCAGGCGGCCCACAACTCGCAAAGGGGGTGATTCCGGGGTCAAAAGGGTGGGTGGGGGTCCTCTACCTAGGTTTAATCTTCTGTCCACCCCCTTCCCCAGCCGCAGAGGAAAAAAGCGAAACAAAGAGAGCCGCGGGGGTGCTCCGCGACTCGTCGGCCGTTTTTCACCAGTTCTTAAGCGGGGAACACCCGCGTAGAACTGTTGGGGAAGAGTTGATGCAGTGCTGGGAGCGGGTGGTTCGCGGGGAGTTGTTGGTTGGCTCGAAGGGGGGTTACGCGTTCGCTTTGTTTAGTGAGTGCTCTTTAGGAGTGAACGGTGCACGCCTTGGTTGATGGGATTTTTCCCCCTCCCAGCTCTTCACCAAGGGGGACTTTCTCAGAATTGTAGTTTACTTCAAGGGATGTGTGCGATGCGTCTGCACTCACTGTGATATTATTGAGAGAAGTGTCAGCCACCTCCCTTCTCGATCTCTTCTGATTTTTATTTATAATGTAGCGCTATACTAGTCAGCTTTTTCCCATTGAGCAGTTCCGTTTTAAGCCAGCTTTCTTAACCTTTTCCTCGCGAGCATTATCTTAAGTTTGTTGTAAAAACCCAAAGGATAAAAAAGAGAATTGAATGTACCTTTGCACATATATTATTTGTAATTAAGGAAAATCATGGTCCGCCAATAGAGCAATAGTTAAGTGAAAGGATACATGTCATTTGAGAAATATTAAAGATCTGCATTTCTGTATTCAGTGCCTCGGGGCATTGTATACTGATTGATTATGAGCACATAACCATCTTAAGTTTCTAAATCCCGTGAAGTTATATTTTTTGCTGATTCAAGCCGTTTATTTTAAATTTAAAATGAATTTTGATGCTAAAAAATGAAGTGTAAGAGTGGGAGGAGGATATTATTGTATTTTGGAGACGAATCCAATATTTTGTCTTTAATGTTGGCTTCAAGCAGAAAATTCGGAATAATTTCGAGATCCACCGTCATTTGTCAACTCATTTCCGTCAATAAAGTCCTGGAAATATTTCTGGAAATCACAGGAACATCGTAAGGACTAAAAAATACTCTACTTTGGGGATATTCACTCTTGGAAGAGGGACCTCTTTGAAATGCCGCATTAAACCGTGACGTCTCCCTGACTGAACAAAAAACATTAAAAGTAATCATCACAAGGAAGAAATAAAATCACTGGGTACCCTTTCACTGCATGTACTTGGCATATTTATTCACAATGAACGTTGTATGCTTCCACCAACTGGAGCCTGATACAATTTCTTATGATAATAGAATATTATTACAAACTAGAAAAAACTTCCAAAACTTTTTCGATTCTTTAATAATTTAATATTAGTGCCTTACGTTTAACAGGTAGTGTATTTAATCAGAGAGGCAGAGATTTTCTGACTCAAACACGGCGCATTTTATTTGCCTTTTAGCTCATAAAAGAGCTTCGTTGATATTGACTCAAGGAATTGCTACCAAATTCCAAATGCTACAATTTAATTGTCGGTAATTGTAGTATGGTTCTTCCGTGTCTGCGGAAGGTAGCAGATTTTAAAATACTAGTGCATTGTATATTTTTCTCACTACGCATGTACGGAAATTTTAATGCACATTTAAAGTGGATTTTAGAATAATTGTAAATCCATTGGCAGCTCTTAGAAATAGACCTTTTGTGGATTTGGTAGAGAATAAATATGCAAAACCAGGAAACCTTGAATTATGGCAAATCAACAAAATCGATGAACTCTTAGGTTAACTTTTGAGAACACTATCAGCAGGATGAACGAAACTCTGACTTAAAAAGCTCAAAAAGCATGAGGGAATCTTGAGAAAATTAACCATGCTTAGAAAATATCTATGAAAAGTTTCATGATAATTAGAACAGATTTTAATTACTTTTTGAAACCTGCGTTTGTTTGTACGAGAGAAATTAAAGATTTCTTGTCATGAAAATAAACAAACGATAATGTTATCCTTGATTCATATATGCAAGAGGTGTGTTAAAAAATTAACGGGAATTTTACTCTTTCGGACAATAATATTTATTTATTCTAAAAACATTGATGTTGTCACCTTCAAAGTAGTCCCCATTGGTGATTGTGCACTTGTGCCAGCGCTTCTTCCGATCTCCGAAATACTTCTCAAACGCGATCTTTGAGATAGCCTTTAGTTCTTTCAGCGATGCGCTTTTCATGTCATCAACGGCTGTAAACGACGGCCTTCCAAGGTTCTCTTAATTTTTGGAAATATGAATAAGTCACACGGAGCCATATCTGGCGAATATGGAAGCTGGGGCATCGTTACAGTATTTTTTTTGGCCAAAAATTCACGAACAAGCAATGAAGTGTGTACTGGTGCATTATCGTGGTGCAAAAGCCATTTAGGAACGAATTTTGCTGCCACGCGTTTCATACCAAAAAAATTGGAAAAAATGTCATCACATCTCGATATGCAAATCGATTCCTTCGAATCGTTGCTATTCCAATCGATATGCCAACATCATCAGCGACCTCTCTAACTGTGATTCGGCGATCGTTCATGACCATTTCTTTCACTTTCTCCACGATTTCATCTATTGTTGATGTGCTGGGGCGTCCAGGGCGTTCATCAACTTCAAGGTCTTCACGGCCTTCTTGGAAACGCTTATCCCACTCGTAAACTCTTGATTTACTCATAGCAGACTCACCATAGGCCTTTGTTAACATTTCACACACTTTGTTACACTTTATTTCATTTTTTACGCAAAATTTGATACAAATTTTTGATCCATTTCTTTTAACAAACGAAAATCGCCGAGCTCATAATACACGTCTAACCTTAGTGGCTGTCACAAAGTCCACAATGAAAACAGCTGAAAGTTTTATCATTCTTCAGGGGCATGTATACCAACATAATAAAAAAAAGTTTGACGATCGGACTCACCAAGCCCGCAAAATGAAAAAATTCCGTTAATTTTTTAACACACCTCGTATAAAAAATGAATCTTACGTATTCATTGAAACACTAAAGTTGTTTTTACACATTACTGAGTTGCTTTTATATGAGTGAGTTTTAATTACAAAATATTTTATTTGTACATTAGTTTAGACCTTAAATTTTCTACGGCATCCGGTATCTTTAGAGGAAAACTGGAAAAAAATTCAGAAACCAATAAAAAGCATTAAAACTATTCTAATATTGTATCATATTTAAATAAATAGCCTGAGAGTTATGCTATTTGTGTTTGGATTTGGTTGTAAATTTCGATCAGCCTCACGTGGCTTTATGCAATAATAGTGTAGGGTTCGGACATAAAATAATCTCATGAATATGCTTTACATTGTTGCAAATAGTTCGATTCCACTTAACAAGTTCCACAACAACTCCAGGAAAAAATGAATAGAAAGTAAAATATTAGTACACGAATATCGAAATTTTGTTTTTAATTAATGAGTTGACATTATTTCACAGGAATGAATATTCATGGAGATGAAATAGAAAATACTAATGCTTGATCGTTGGCATAACGTATAGTGAAAAGTAGTAAATTATTTTTCATATTTTAAACTATTTGCAATATACGTATAAAAATTACCAAAACATTTAATTAAAATAGCATTTCAAGAATTTTTTTTAGCTAGACACGGGATTTAGCCGATTAAGACAACGACCGATTACATTAGAGCCATTCTTCTCCAGTTGGTACCAAGAATGTTGTTGCTTTAGCCGTCGGATGTCCCACAGTATGATGGATTTCAAGCAGAATTTATTGGTATTTATCTGCAAAAAGGAGAGAGCATGTAAATCTTAACATACGAATTTGTATCGAAAAGATAAATCTTACAGTTCTTTATAGTTAGTAAGGTACAGATAGTATCAGTAAGACGTGGTATCCTATAGTATCTGAGTCCCAAGCGGTCAATTTATCTTATTTTATTCTAATTGATTAAGCATTATTTGTGTCTTGACCACAGCAGAGAGAACTGCATTACATTATGATATATTTATCGGTTGGGATTATGTAGCGGAATGGGCTAAGAAGCCTCTGCTATTTCAAAGAAAAAATTTCCTATACTAAATGAGAAACTAAGTAACAAAACGCAACCTCACCACGGGAAACCTACAGAACCTTGGAAAGTACGGGTGTGACTATGACTACATGCAAAGATGATAAACGTAAAGTAGAAGATGAATATGAAACTATGAAGGGAGCGATTAAACGTAAAATATGTAAAATTATATAAATCCAAAGTATTGAGAAAATTAATTTTTATCTATTTTCGCCAAAATCGTTTTGTTTTACTACCCTGATTTCACAGAATGTAGTTATCAGATGTCTGATGAAGTCATAGTTCATGATTTGCTAAGGACAATATTTTGTTGAAATCGAGTTGTGAAATAAAAGATTTTTGTGATACAAATTTTATTTTACCTTATTTTCTTCATTTCCGCGGTAAGTGCAAGTGAAGTACTACCTTGAACAAAAAGTTCCCGGAATAACCACCGTGTGGCGCTCCCATCGTTCCAATTTGAGTTCTGTTTTTTTTTGTTAAATTGGTACATCTGTTGTTGATATTCCCTTTAAATCTTAGTGTCATAACTTGGCATTTGCAAAAGTTACGTAGCCAAGAGTACATCTATCTCTGTGTGTGTTGGCGATTTTTTACAATTGCAGAAATGGATTTAAATTTGCAACAACGAACTTGTATTAAATTTTGCGTAAAAAACGGATTTAGTGGTGCACGGACGTTGGAAATGTTGGAAAAGTGTTTCGGCAACGATTCTCTAAAAAAACGGTCGTTTACTAGTGGCACGAGCGGTTCAGAAGTGGTCGTGAGTCAATCGAGGATGATGAACGCAGTGGCAGACCATCGACATCGAAAGTCGGTGAAAAAGTTGATAAAGTAAAAGAAATGTTGGTCAATAACCGCAAATTAACCATCAGAGAAATAGCGGAGGACTTGAACATTGCCTATGGATCCGCCCAAGACATTGTGGTTAATGATTTGGGTGTCCGTCGTGTAGCAGCAAAGTTGGTGCCAAAAGACCTCAATTTCATGCAAAAAAGAGACCGTGTTGACGTCGCAAAAGACATGATTTGCGAGGCTGAATCCGATCCCACATTCATCAAAAGGATCATTACTGGAGACGAGACGTGGGTTTATGAGTACGACACGCAATCCAGACATCAGGCAAGTGAATGGCGTTCACCAAATGAGCCGAGACCAAAAAAACCACGTCGTTTTCAGTCAAAAAAGAAGGCAATGCTGACGGTTTTCATGGATTACAACAGTGTAGTGCATCATGAATTTTTGCCAGAAAGCCAGACAGTAAACAAAGAGTATTATTTGGGCGTTATGAGACGTTTGCGTGAAGCAATTCGCCGAAAGAGACCAGAAATCGTCGCACAGTGCGTCGAGACCGTCGCACAGTGCTATCATTATTCGTAATTTTTTGACGAAAAATGCAACAAATACCATCCAACAGCCACCGAATTCACCTGATTTGGCTCCCTGTGACTTCTTTCAGTTCAATCGAGTTAAAAACCCATTACGGGGAACGCGTTTTAGCAGCCGAGAGGAAGTAATGGAAAAATCGCAGGAAGCACTGATGGACATACCGAAAACCGAATATAAAAAATGTTTCGAGGATTGGATCAAGCGCTGGCATAAGTGTGTTGCAGTCGATGGGGATTACTTTGAAGGGGACAATATAGATTTAGATGAATAAACTTGTATTTTTAATTTTCTGAATAAATTCCGGGAACGTTTTGATCAAGGTAGTAATTTCAAAAGGACCGCATACATTTATTTGGAATTATTTCTTCCCCATTCAGTAGAGCAGAAATGCATGACCATATCAAAATGATTCCAATTTCACACATTCATTACATACTGAATGAATATCCTCGGGGAAAATTTGAAAATTTTGCATTTTCCCGACATCGTCACTGATTTAGCGAGGAAATAAGGGAGCACTAACAAGGTGGCTTAACTTGTAGGGTATGAAGAGTTTAACTTCGAAATAAATGAAAAACGAAGTAATAGTCAGCTCCAGAGTGGCAAAAGGTAACCCAGAGGAATCAAATCTGAGAAAATGACTCTGAGAATCCAAATTGCGAGAGAAATGAGAATTTAACTGTTTCGGCAGCATAATCAACCACGTTGGAAGAAACAAAAAGGTTATCGCTAAATAGAAAGAATATGGCTAAATAGGCAAGAAAATAGCATCAGATCTAAAGGAAATACAAAAAAACAAAAGTAAACACAGATTCAAAAACTTTAATTTTGAAATACAACAAAACACAATTGAGACGTGGCTATAGAGACTGAGTCATTTTGGATTCAAAGCAGAAGTTGAAAAAATCATTGAAAAGAAAACTAGAAGGCTGAATTATTTGAGAGGGGGCTTACATAGGAACTACTGTTACAGCAAAAGGGAGCTGG
Organism: Hetaerina titia; assembly: GCA_037158775.1. Taxonomy (NCBI): domain Eukaryota; kingdom Metazoa; phylum Arthropoda; class Insecta; order Odonata; family Calopterygidae; genus Hetaerina; species Hetaerina titia. Next base: position 122,931,669 of record CM073770.1, on the reverse strand, counting down.
TGATCAAAATGCTGGACCAACAATGTGATTAGGAAATTTCATGGAGAGTTGTTGGACAACTTTCTAATTAGAACAATAAAATAAAGGAGGATACGTTATCGGGTAAATTTTTGAACGGGATGACCTTCTGCGGACTGCTATTGAAAGAAAATTCAACGGAAAGCCCGGATTGAGACCCATGAAAAAATAAGAGCAGGTGAAAGCGGAGAAATATGAAGAAATTAAATGATTAGTGAATTTAGAGCACTGAGTGGAAAGCTGCATGAAGCCAATCTCAAGATTGATGACCGTTGATGACGATGAAGAAATATGTCTCATACGGCACAACAGGAGGAACTCTTAATACAAGTAAATCACTTGAATCGCTTGAGAAGTGTTAGGAGGGCCCCTGGCTTGCTATTTTATCCCTTCTTGTCCTCGGTCATTAGAGATGCTATCATTCCCATACCCAAGTAAGTATCTCGGTTGCTCATCTTCAGTGCTAGCGGATCCCCTCGGAGGGATGTCTCGAGGGGGAGCATGCGTGACTTGGTGAAGCCCCTCGGGTCGAAGTGGCCGGCTTTTTTTCTCCCCCCCCCTTTCTCTCTCTTTCTCAAGATAACGCCCGGTAGCCATCTTGAGCTCGCGTGCCTATTCCTACTTAGGTGCGAGGAGCGTTCCTCAAGATTAATTTTAACCGGAGGGGAGATGAAGCTGATGTTCTGGTTATCGCAATTCAGTAATCTGCGATACGCAATGCTGTTTGCTAATGGATGGCATTGGACAGCTACCATCGGGTGGCTTTCCCCAAAATGGCCTGTCATTTAAGTGTAAGACTATTAATTATAACACAAGATTGAACACGCTTCCGAGATTTAATCCCTGCTCTCGAGGAAACTTTTTATGAATACTCATTTCCTGGAGGTACCCGTCATTTGAACGAGCACGCGTATTATTCGCAGATGGAATCGGCCTAATATTAATTTAGTGAATCCAAACCTAGTCATTCGCACGCATCAAAAAAATTAAGACTCAGAATGATTATATAGTTAACTCGAATTCTAATAAATAAGATAATAATATAAGAGGTGTGTTAAAAAAATGAGAATTTTAATTTTTCGGACAATAATATTTATTTATTCTGAAAACATCGATGTTGTCACCTTCAAAGTAGTCCCCATTGGAGATTATGCACTTGTGCCAGCGCTTCTTCCAATCCCCGAAACACTTCTCAAACTCGATCTTTGAGATAGCCTCTAGTTCTTTCAGCGATGCGCTTTTAATGTCATCTACGGCTGTAAAACGACGGCCATTCAAGGTTCTCTTAATTTTTGGAAATAGGAAAAGTCACACGGAGCCATATCTGGCGAGTATGGAGGCTGGGGCATTATTGTTTTTGGCCAAAATATCACGTTCAATATTCATGTAGGATATACGACAAATGTTAACTTTGATATTTTGTTAAAAGATGCTACATGGGTGAAAGTATTTGGACCCTTGCATTCTGACAAAATTACTGTGATAATAAAATGTTTAAATTCATTTCATTAATTTATTTCATATTTTCTTTATTTTATTCAACTCCTTGAATTAAAAAATATACTATACATATACGAGGCGTGTTCATAAAGTAAGACCCGTTTGGTCACAGGAAAAAATATACTCATATGAAACACATTTTTTTGGCACTTTTAGTTAGCTACAAACCTACTTCACTTATCTACATAGTCGCCGTTCACTTCTAAGCAGTTTTCGTACCGCTGCACCAGCTTCTTTAACCCCTCTGCATAAAAACTCGCCGCCTGAGGGTTGAACCAATCGACAACGCCATTCTTGAGTTCCTCTTCGGTTTCGAAACGTTGTCCACCGAACCACTGTTTCAAGTGCAAGAGGAGGAAGTAGTCGCTGGGTGTAAGGTCAGGACTGTACGGTGGGTGGTTTAAAGAGTTCCCAACGACCCAAAAACTCTCGTCTACTGGACATTCTTTGCTCTTTGTGGTGGTCGGTGAGCATTTTCGGTACCCACCTTGCACGCAATGTGTGGTATCCGAGGTTTTCCGTAACAATATTGTTGACAGTAGTGCGTCCAAGTTGAGGAAATTGTTCAGCCAGGCCATTAATTGTCAATCGACGATCGCATCGCAGTTTTTGTTCCACTTGCGAACCAATTTCATCGGTCAGAATACTGGGCCTACCACTTCGCTCTTCGTCATGGACATTTGTTCGTCCATTTTTAAAATTCCAGCACCATTGTCTAACCTTTCCTTCACTCATAACTGTAGGTTTATAAACTAGGCATAATTCCCGATGAATTTCAGCAGCCGACAATCCTTTTGCATACAAGAATCGTACGACAGAACGCACTTCACAGCTGGCGGGATCAACGATTGTCGCGGACATTGTTGTTTGCATGCACGGACAAGCAAACGACTTCTGAAACAAAGCAAATGCTGCTATAGATTCACAATGAATCAGTAGATGGCGCTGCAGGAGCAAAACTGTGTTCTGAAGCGCCAATATTTAAATAAAAGCAAACGGTACTTACTTTAAGAATACTTCTCGTACAAGAAGAGATTCGGGCCTTGAAAGATCCTGATTAGCATTAAAACAGAATCAATTGGTTTAAAACACTTCAACTCTCCTAAAATAGTGGTCATAATAGTCTCACCTTCAGTCATATGCCGTCAGCATCTTGCACACTGCTTTAAGTGATTCCAGAATAAGAGGTAAATCTTATGGGAGTTTGTTTAAATTATAAAAAAAGGATTGATTTGAACATTTAATGCACGAGAAATGCCTAATACGTAAATAAAAATCATCGCTCAGAATTAAAAAACATAACTTGAAAAAATTATAATAATATGGAATGCCAACGTTCTTAATTTCCTTTCAATAAACATTTCGTAATCAATGATCATGACGCTTGCATACGGCGAGTGGGGAGTATTCTATGATTAAAATTATTAATGCAGGAGATTAGAATATTTGGGTGACAATACATGGTACATATCTTTTAATTATAGATCGTAACTCTCTCTCCAAAACACGATCCCTTTTACCCTATCCTCTGTCTCACAATCTCTACCTCAACACTAAGCCCTCATATCAGCTTAATTAATATCAAATGCATTTTATAAAACATTATTTTTCACATTTTCTATAATTCCCGCCCAGTTTTCTACGTAGATGGATATACTCCCTACTCGCATCGTTAACTATCGTCTTGCCACCATTTCATTCATCCCGTTACATAACTTCCACCGTCAAGATATGTGCTTTTCACACTCAATAATTGAACCGGTCCAAGAGAGCGTGAGCAGCATTCAAGGAAAAACTCGAGAAATGGCACACTCGGGTCCTACGGGCATTTGAATCTCCTGGGCTGAATGAAATCAAATCCTATGACATCCTATTTGCAGTCTTCTCTCCCCCTCTCACGTCGCTGTACTTCCTTCAATCCCCTATTAATTATCTCTTTTTTCCATTCTTTCTCTTCTGAGTAGCTCTTCAACTTTCATTTCGGAGGGAGACAGTAAGACCTTAGTTCCTTTTTTTTATGTTTTATATCCAACGAAAATATTATTGCCCCATTCCTTTCCATATATTATTTGAAATTATACTTATATATGCTCATTTTTTCACAAGTATTACGTACACAACAACATGGAGTAAGGAGAAGTCTTAGAATTAAAATAAAATCTCAAAATAAATAAAAGCAAAATATTAACAAAAACGAACATGACATTTAAAACAGAAAATGGATAGATAGAACACAATTTGACAAGATAGATAAATAGTTAAATAGTCGTCTTTATTTTGGGGCGAGGCCGAGATTATGGAGTCTCTTCTACCACCTAACTTATTTTTACAAGGGGAGTATTTCTGCTACTTAGGCATATCATTTCTCTTGTAACAATTCACAACGTTTGAAAATTCTGTCTTTTCGAGGAGGCATGGATTTTCTTCATGAGAATGGATCGCAAAGTAAGCAATAAGTTGGTAATATTTTTGGTTACAATATCATCCTATGCTTTCACTTATGACTAGTTAGTATGTACTTTCAGGTTTTTAACATTCTATTTCTCTCGATTGTTTTGAAAACAAACAGACAAGTAAAATTTTGATTAGTGCAGGTACGTTCTTAATTAAAATAAATCATATCCTGGCCTAATTAATCAATAATAATTTTGGAAATTGGCAAAATGTTCATCTCCCCTTCAAATGGTTATACTGTAAAATCATGAAGCATTTCGGAATATTCACTCTTTCAATCAGTTGCCCCATCACTGCTTAAGATATGGTGATATGACAACTGGATTAATGACTCTGATGTTGTTCGTGAATTAATGACTCCAGTGTCCTCCTTCGAAATAACTTTTGATTTATGTGAGGACTTAAATCAGCGATGTTTTCTTGAAAGCCAACAAGCGTCACATAACTCACATTTGTCGAAAATATTTCTAGTGGTTCGATTTAGCGCCTGGCACGCGATCTGTTGAAAATTATTTATCGGTATGCACGTGACTCGCATCCTCGGTAATGCGAATTGAATCCAATTGGAGGAATGGACGGAATGACTTTTGCCGCGGCGCGCCAGTTCATATTATGCCGGCGATTATATTCGCCATCCTCCAGCCTGAGGACTCGAAGGCTTAAAAGCACAACGGCGTCCGCTGAAACGTTAGCCGTACTCCTGAAAAATGGAAAATCTCGACAGATCATTTGTTTTCTCCTGCTGCCCGAACGCCATATGCCTCACGTGCCACCAACCCACTCCCTCTTCCCCTAACTCTACAGCTCTCATCTGCCTCTCCTTGCACCCCTTCGCTACCTTCACGTCGACGACATCTTCCTCCCCACTTCATCTTGGGGTAGACAACATGACTCTCTAGAGGGGGATGTCGCATTCCGACCCGTATCAACAAACCTAAACGTCCTCTCGCCGGGGCCCCGATAGATTTGTCGTGGGACTTGCGAGGCGGGGTGTTGGGTTGGGGGGGGGGGGGGCGGCGGCAGGGATGAGGAGCGAACACACGATAATCGGAGTGAGTCCGTTACTCATTTATTGCCCACGATCGGCCCCGGTCGCGTCGGCAGGGGAGCGGCGCCAACGAACGGAAGCTCTCTCTCTTCCTCTCCATCGAGGGGGCTCACGACGGTCATCGCGGATTTATTTATTTACGGGCGAGTCAGCGCTCCAGTGGGTATGAAGTCACATTCTCCCGGCCACTTATTCACTCAGATCGAATTAACTGTACGGAATTCCGCTGTGTTCACTAAGTTATTCGTATCAATCATCATTCTCCGAGAGGGCACTTGTTCGTTGCCCTGGACACATCAGCGAGTCATTTCAAGCGGATGATGCGGATTTTGTATTTGATATCATTGAGACCAATGCTAGCATTAATCCCATGGGTTATTCAATTTCGAACGAATACTGACAAAGTTAGTCAGTTGTTTTATTTGCGACAAGTTTCTAATCATGACATAAATTTAAAAATGTGCCTAGGTTAAAATTTGTTGATAGTAATAAATGTCAATAGTGTTTGAATATACCACTCAGAATTTTTTGGATTTATTCCGTAAATTGTTTCAATCATCACATCAAATTATCCATCTTAGAAAATGCAATTATTAAAACTTACTGGCTTGCATTTAGTAGAGCAAAGTTTTACTCATAATTCTGCGTCTGGACCAATATTTTGCAGCAGTTTAGAATCAAGAGGATTCACAAATTATCTGACAAAAATTTAACTGATATTTTTTCTAAATATTCGTGTAAAATTAGCATGGATTATATTTCAGTGATTGAGGCAATTATTAATTGGGATTCCATCAATTACCGAACTTACATATGACGGTTACATGGTCTCCTGTCGGAGTGCTAGCCGGCCGTGTTCAAACAACCCGCAAGCCCACGCCACATTCTAAAACCAACGGGCTCCTTATCGCCCCCAGATATTTCTCTCTCTTTTGACTGATTCAATGGTATTATTGTTCAACAGACGAAGTAAATATTCTTGAAATAAGAATTAAGTATTATACTCTATTATGATTTATTTTCAGATCACTCTGGTGTTTTTTATTATCTATTATGCGAACAAAAATGATTGGTAATATTTCATTCATTAAATGGCAGGTCGGATTAAAAAATCCACCCTAATTTCGTACTCCTTGAGACCGCTAAGCGACAAAGACGTAGAATTTAACGTAAAAAAATACAATTATATAAATTAGAGATTGGTATAAGTACGTACACCCTCGTATTCGGGTTTGTCATCCACAATGACCCATGCGACTCGTACACACACATGCACTCATGGTTTACGGTGATATTAGAGTACAGTCTTGAGGTTAAGGCTAAGGCGAGGGTTGAGATAAATTAGAGAAAGAAGTACGGCCTTTGGGCTATTTGTTTAAATTGTACCAACAACCGTTTCTTTACTATTTTTAAAAGGTTAGAACTTAAAGTAAATTTATGGAAATACGGTTAAGCGGAAGCATATTGTTAAGGCTAACTGAAAGAGGATATTGCCACACTAAATCGACACTCGGCGAATGCAGAATTGTTTGATGTACTAACGCATTATTGCTGGTATTGACGTTTGGCACGATGAAGACAAAGTTGATTTCGTTGGCATACTTTGTTTTTTGGCTCGTTTATGTATGTTTTTGGGATGATTAATCGTGGTTCTTTCCCGTTGCATTCCTCAATAGTATTTTTAATGATAGACACAGATTGGAGGCGTTTTAAATGAGCGTGTGTAGAATGATGGAGAAGTTGAGGTGGTCATAAAGGAAAACAAATGATGGAGTGCTAGGCATGGTGGGCGAGGAGAGTTTATTGTTGGAAGAAATCATAAGAAGCCAAGAAAATGGATGAAAATAATATTTATCGGCAGTGAGATGTTGAAGACTGATAAAGGAGAGAATTTTAGGAAAACGATGAAGGGGCAGAAATAGGATAGAGATTTTGGACGGAATGAAGGGAGGAAGGAAGTATAGGGAGATGAGGAGGGGCTTGTTGTGGAGTAGGTTGTTGGTATTTTTTAATAAGAAAGACGAGGGAATTGTCGCTGTACCCCTTGGCAGCTTGTGTTCATCAAAAACCTACCTTAAACGGTAGATTACCGATAATAATAATAATTAATATTTTTTGTTATCACATTGCTAGTTCTATTCCTGATGTGCTGATTTTAATGGGGTTTGCATAGAAATGGTAAACAGGATCCCCTATTGATTTCGATAACTATTTTTTTATTTAAAGTTTGAATACTGAGGAAAAAGCACCAGTGACGATTAACGAGTACAAGGCCGGTTGTATAACAAAGGCCGGTTTGGCATACACGAATAACTAAAAGGAAATCAGATACTGCCCTGCATGTGATTCGTCTATTGCACCATAGACCTTTAATGCGGACTTTAAAATTTGTTAATTTTATCAACTTATTGAATGCATCTTTGAATCACTAAAATATGTTAATGTCCAATAAAAACGACCGAAGAAACATTTTATTTTCATTTTTGTAATTCAAGTAACCATTTCCCTTGGGTATCCTTAAACAAACGTTACCGTAGAAATCGCATTAATGAATGCAAGACTCCATTTTTCACAATGGGATATAAGGTCAAGGGGAAACATTTAAAATTAGATAAGGAGTCATTACAACTCAGTTTATGTAAAAATGCAATGTGATTTCCGCATCAGTTACCTCGATCTTGTGGTTATCTCCAATCTTATGTCTGACAGTAAGTCGCAAACTAAAGCACAAGCCAATTAAGCATTCACTGCAATTAGAATTTTAAAAGAAATCATGATGATTAATTATTTTATATTTATTAAATAAAATTGGCAATTTTCCACAAAAATAAAAAAATTATTAAAACGACCGGTTTCGATGAAACTACATCATCATCTGGTCTACATCATCACCAGTTGATGATGTAGTTGCATCGAAACCGGTCGTATTAATAAATTTTTTATTTTTGTGGAAAATTGCCAATTTTATTTAATCATGTTATTTCACCATATCACGCCTGTAACGTCTCTTTTTATTTTATATTTTTTCTATATTTATTTTATTTCATTATATTCTTCCCACAAACACGATTATGACGTCGAATAATGGTTAATAATTAATAAATCTCATTTCTTTAGGCTCCATAGTTACAATTCTAATTCCCCGAAAATTTTTTTTCCATTTCCGCTATGATATCGGGAAAAACAATAAAATATTTCACCTCTTTACGGGCACATTATTTTCGCTTTCCCTTAACAGCAGCTATTTATTTGGTATTAATTGTAAATAAGTGGGCGGGTTGTAGAGAAAAATGAGCCATCAAATCATAAAAATTAGCAATGATTTTCGTCTATTTCGATTTTCTACTGTATCAAAATATTTTTCACAACAATACATTTGACTCAATATTTTGTTACGTCACCATTCCCACGACATCACTCCCACAGACCGTCATACACATATGTATTCGACCACGCCATTCTCACAACTACGCAAATATTAAAAAATACTAGTATTTGAAAGACAGCTTCATGGGAGCTACATTTTCAATGAAATACCAAAGTCGATTTTTCTAAGAATGAAATATTTTTCTTAAGATTTCATATTAAATTAAAACTAAACAAAACATTGCTCAAGTAAAACATAATGTTAACGTTCGGAACTATGCGCATGTAGTGCCCTGTCCCAAAGTGAAGGAATGAAATTTACTTAACACTGATAAATGTAAACTCGGGTGAATGTAATCCGTGTAACTCTTGGGTCTATTTTTCATTAATGTTGAATTAACATAGTTAATTATTTGTTCTGGCAAGTCTTGCATCACTGCTATGTAAATCGGAATTTTTGATTGTGATAACAATTTAATTTAATTCAAATAATGCACCTACTTCAATGAAAAACCTGGTTGAATATTTTTTTAAATGTCCGCTAAAGCTAGCATTGCTTCTAGAATTTTTTTAATCAAAAGAATATATACCCACCGTAAGTTACCGCGTTCGAATTTTACATGATGAAACATTTTGCTTGAACTCTTCTCCTCCTTTCCCAAGACCAACAATTCATTTGAAAGACATTTTTATCAAAGGTACCACCCTGGTGAGGATGAAAAGATCGGAATGGTGAGGAGGCAAATTTTCTTGATTTTATTTGAACACGCCACTACTTTCCAATGATGAACGAGGTGATTGCAGTCCTTTGAGCTCATTCTATTTCTTAAGAATACAAAAATACAGATATATAGGTAATATACCATATTACAGGTAATATATACCTGTAATATGGTGGTTTGATAAATTCTCTGAGGAGAAAAAGCTTCAAGTGTGTCATTTATAATGTTTGTTTACGTTTGACCCATGTTTTTTTAATTCCAAAAAATATCACAAATAGATTTCAGAAACGAAAAATGATAGAATAAGTTAGGTATTTGTTTTACTTTTGTTAATACTAGATATTATTTTTTCACCGGCAATCTTTTACGGCTTTCATTTTATTATATCTATATTTAATTTTACCCTACATCTTTATGCTCAGCCTCTCGATTTCTTTCCCTGGGAAGGAAGACTCTTTTTGATTATTTGATACATTATACTTCGAGAACACGGCTGAGATTCCACAATCCTATTTGGTGATGCCTAACAGCGTTCAGTGCAATAATTTCTGTCGAATTAACATGTATAACGGAAATTCAGGAAAAAACACTATATGCAACATTAATTATCTAAAAGTATGAACACCGAATAAACAATATCAATATTGAAAACACATTGCTATCCTGCACTCCATTATACAGCTGAAGCCAAAGACCTTGCCGGTTTTCTAACAGTGTGTGCTCATCCGATGGCAATGGTTTATGTTAGTTCTGGTATAAATAGAGTAATAATGATTGCCATTGTACGATGATAACAGCAAAGCAATTTTTAAAAGGAGTGGAGGCCGAATAATGCTAGGCAGACGAAGAAGAAGATGTAGGCTGGCGGATTGTAAGGTCATATAGCTTGGAAGAGGCACCAGGCATAAGGAGGGGATCAGAGTCGGCTGCGACCCCCTTTGAACCCTTTTGGACGTTGAATATATTGATGCCCAAGAACAATGAAGCTCCGTGGGAGGGCGGGGGAAGGATATAGAGCGTGCCGCATGCTATCTCAAGGTAAATGCACGAAAGACCCCGGTCCACCTCCGGGGTTCGCATTTTCTTTTTTTTTGCCATTAAACATCGCCTCTCTTCACGGAGCGCAGCCATTCCAAGAAATTCAGGGGTCGGCGGGGCTTGCTTGGAGTTTGATTGCGGTTGACTTCTCTCTTGAAATTCCTCTAGGTCCGTAAGAGAAGTAATGTGAAGAGCGTGTCTTAGTGTAATTTAGTGTAAAAATGTGTGACAGGTCAAGAAGAAACATCACTACCCCGACATGCGTATACTGATAGGAGGATAAGAAAACTCTTCTGGTAACTGGAAGGTTGTGTAAAATATCAGGTGAAAAATTAGTAGTTCATAGGACGTAGTACGAACATATTCCAAACCTGTAACTAGACATTGGCAGAGGATTGATGCGACACAACTCTCTTTAAAAATTTCTGATTTTCGCAATTTCTACCTGTGATAATAATTAAAAATATTGGCAGAAAGGCCAAACTATTTTAGCCATGGGGGAGGAATCTGAGTGCCTCGACAAAGTGATAAATTGGACGTTAGGTACCTCGGTGCACTTGAAAAAGCAAAATCTCTCACCGTACTTCTTTCCATTCTTCGCCACTTTCTTCATACATACATTGAGTAGAAATTAGCTGACAGCGAGATTAATCTATCACTATGCGAGTCGTAAAAATACGAGCATTTCCTATTAAAAAGATGAAATTTTGAAAATATCTCTAGACTCCACTGCAAGATATATATATATATATATATATAACTACAAATCCTTCATCGATTTCTAAATTGCAACAACATAAATTCAATAATTAGCGTTCCACTCGTGTGGTTAATTGCCATAAAAGTCCTATTCATATCGCGATATGGGCTTGCATCCGATAAAAATATACTCTTTAAATATTATTTCGCATGCTACACATATACATACCTGTAAGTTATTTCATACCAGATGATCCATAATTGAGAAATTCATCCCTGAAGTAAAGAAAACACACAATGTATTTTTCAACCAATTCTATTAGATGCGACTAGTTTCAACGCATCGACGTCATCCTCAGGTATGATACGTAAACATTGGGTTTTTTTTACTCCAGTAATAATGGATATCTACAAAGTTAAGCCTGAAAACAGAAAACATTGAGTTAATCTTATTCAAAATTTTCAATATTGGCTTCTCCTTTGCAAAATCTATCATTTTTCCCTGTCCACAGCTTTCTTACGAAAATAAGAAAGATAGTATATCGTATAAATACTGCAGGAAAACAGTTAGGGCCTCCTTTCTATGTTATACAGCTCAATTTTAAGTCTTATAAAAACAATCGTCTCCGTAAGAAGAAATATTTCAACGGCATTTATAGTGAAAACTAGACATGATGAGTGTTGAAGCAAATTTATCGTCACTAATAGGCTTGGTATGAGTGAAATATGTGGGCTTTAAGCCTGACGTGTAGATTTGAGAAATGGGACCTAGGTTTTAGATGACGTGCAGCCCTAGTGATGGGTCGTATTTATTTCGGTCATATGTTGTGTGCCGGCCTTATTCCGATCCAAAGAAACATTCAATTCTCTCCATACTAAGGAGAATATTCCTCCCACGTTCTCTTTGCTATATAAACGATTTTTTTCGTGCTATCCACCCATTTTCACCACAGTTGATCACTTCCTGGGTACTTTCCTGAAAGCCTTTTAGTACAATCGCAGTAATATTCATCCGTGGAAAATCATATTTTTGCTTCTTCGCATCATTCCCGAGTATTATTATCTCCATATTTCTGCTTCACCCTCTTCATCCATTTTCCAGACAAATGGGAATGATTTTTTCCACTCCATTCGTGCACTACTTCTCCGCGGTCTTTTGCGACTCGGCTGATGGATTACGAAGCGGCAATACTCTCTCAACGAGCTCCTCTTAGGGGATTCTTGCGATTTTTGCGTTTCCTCGACGTCCTTAAGACAGTCTGAGGAGCCTCTTATAAACGTGAGTTCTATTTTTTTTTACTTTTCCCTCCATCTCTCCCCCTTCTTGCATATCATGCGCGCAAGGGAGCGGACAGGACTTGCGCGAGCGGCAGAAGGACGAGGAGACGGCTCAAAAGCGATCGTTTTCTCCTCACTCGGAAAAAAATGAAGGACTACGTCGGTTTTCGTTTGTCGGTCATTCCATCCGCCTCACCTCTCGCGCTTCGTCTTTTTCAACGGCTTCCCCTCCCCCCCTCTTTATTTTTGAATTTATATCTTCTTTCCGTCAGCGAGCAAGAGGGATAGGACGAAGGGGGTTGTAATTTGAAAGGCTTATTATCGGACCGCAGGATATGTCATCATTTGTCTACTGGAGACGGGTAGCCGTCCGAAGAGACATCAAACCAGCAGCGAAAAAATCGCGGCTTTCTTCTGTCGCTGCCTCAAGTGGTCTCATTTCACGAGGAGATCGTCTAAAAATGCTGTTTTTTTACTTGATCGTGATGGAATTATTATATTCATGGAAAGATTTTCGTGCGAGAGTATAGACTCCTTTATACCATGCCAAATGCAAGGCAGTGAATTCCATAATGGTTCTGCCTCTTGCTTTCTCTATTGCAGTAATGAAACAAATACATTAATTATCACAAGTGAAAAATCTCTTTGAGGTTAAGTGAATGCTTCCAAAATTATAGCATGAATGCATATATTTTTTTAGGTAATCTACCGGTTAAGGTAGGTTTTTTTGAATGGACACAACTATCAAATAAACATTTTGTAACTCCAAACAAAACCCAATCCAGCAACCTAATCTACATCAGGTCCCTCTTCATCTCTGTGTACTTCTTTCCTCCCTTTATCCCGTCCAACATCCCAATCCTGTTCCTGCCCTTTCCTCGCTTGCCCAACATTCTCCCCTCTATTACCTTCTTCAACATTCCACTGCCGCTCAATACGCCTTTCATCCATTTTTCCTTCCTCCAAAGGATTTCTCTCAACAAACCCCTCTCATCACCCACCATCTTCAGTACTTCCTCATTTGTTTTCCTTTCGGTCCATTTCACCTTCTCCATTCTTCTCCACACCCAAATTTCAAAAGCCTCCAATCCACATTTATCCTCCTGCTTCAGCGACCACGTTTCCGCGCCGTACATAGCCACGCTCCATATCAGAGTTTTTACGAGTCTTGTCTTAACCTCCCTACTCAACGTCCCCGTCATTAACTTCATCCTCCTTGAGAAAGCCTCCTTGCCTAGCGCAATTCTTCTCCTTACGTTCCTACCACTTTGACCGTATTGGTCCAAAATACTTCCGAGATATGTAAACTGTTCTACCTGGTCTATTTTTTCCCGACTATTTTAATGTTTAGCTTAGCCTTTTTCTTGCTGGAAAATCATTTTTGTCCTTTGTTTTATTAATATTGATTCTCATCCCATATCTATTGCACTAAACCTCCAATTCACTCAGAAATGCTTGCAACCCCTTGGTGGACTGAGCAACTAATGCTTGGTCATCATCGAACCTAACCGATTTTACGAATTCCCATCCGACTTTCATTCCTACCTCCAGTTCTTCCCATGCCTCTTTAATCATTTCCTCTACATATACGTTGAACAGCACCGGTGACAATGGCCAACCCTGCCTTAAACCTCTTCCTAACACTGCCCATCCGGACTCTCCGTTCCCCACTTGCACCTGAGCAGTCTGAGACATGTACAGGTTGAGGATCCGTCTCCTGTCCCTCTAATCCATTCTTATTTTCTGCAATACACGCATTAATTTTTCCCAATTCACTCTATTAAACGCTTTTTCGAAATCTACAAAACAGGCAAAGAAGTCCTGATTGTATTCTCTATTCCTCTCGATTAGTGATCTCATTACTGAATGGCATCATGCGTACCTCTTCCTTTCCTAAATTCAAACTAATCATCCCCTAAGTAAACATTAGCCTTGCTCTCTATCCTTTTATTGATTATCCTGAGAATAGCTTTAGCTGCGTGGAATATCAAACTATTTGTTCTCTAGCCCTCATATGACGTTGCCTTTATCTTTTTCGGAATAGGAACTAACACTGAACTCACAAAAAATTCCGGCCAGATTCCTTCCTGATAAATACTACGAATCAGTCCATAGAGTGTCTTCTTCTCATATTTTCCAAACCATTTCAACATTTCTACAGGAATATTGTCCACCCCCACAGCCTTATTTGCTTTCATCTCCTTTAATGCCCTTTCTATTTCATCGTCGAGTATGCCTGGACCTAAGCTATCTTCTTCTACGTCATGTTCCTTTTCTATGTCTAACCTTGTCGGCCTAAGTTCTTTACCATACAGTGTTTCTATATATTCCTTCCATCTCTCTTGGATTTTTCCTGGTTCAACTATTATCTTACCCCATTTATCTTTAACTGTTAGCACAGCTCTTGCCTTCTTACTTCCCGATAATAACTTAACCTTGCTGTATAGAGCACCAATTTCACCCTTCTTCTGTAAACTTTCCATATCCTCGCATTGCGTTTTCCACCATTCTTCTTTTGGTATATATATATATATATATAATTATATATATATATATATATATATTATTATTAGGTAATCTACCGGTTAAGGTAGGTTTTTGGATGGACACAACTATCAAATAAACATTTTGTGACTCCCCACCTAGCAAACTAATCTATATCAGGTCCCTCTTCATCTCGGTGTACTTCTTTCCTCCCTTCATCCCGTCCAACATCCCTATCCTGTTCCTGCCCTTACCTCGCTTGCCCAGCATTCTCCCCTCTATTACTCTCTTCAACATTCCACTACCGCTCAATACGCCTTTCATCCATTTTTCCTGCCTCCATAGGATTTCCCTCAACAAACCCCTCTCCTCCCCCACCATTTCTAGTACTTCCTCCTTTGTTTTCCTTTCTGTCCATTTCACCTTCTCCATTCTTCTCCACACCCACATTTCAAAAGCCTGCAATCTACGTCTATCCTCCTGCTTCAGCGACCACGTTTCCGCGCCGCACATAGCTACGCTCCATATCAGAGTTTTTACGAGTCTTGTCTTAACATCCCTACTCAACGTCCCCGTCATCAACTCCCTCCTCCTTGAGAAAGCCTCCTTGCCTAGCGCAATTCTTCTCCTTACGTCCCTACCACTTTGACCGTGTTGGTCCAAAACACTTCCGAGATATGTAAACTGTTCTACCTGCTCTATTTTTTTCCCGCCTATTTTAATATTTAGCTTAGCCTTTTTCTTTCTGGAAAATCGCATAACCTTTGTTTTACTAATATTGATTCTCATCCCATATTTATCGCACTGAACCTCCAATTCACTCAACAATGCTTGCAACCCCTTGGCTGACTGAGCAACTAATGCTTGGTCATCAGCAAACCTAACCGATTTTACGAATTCCCCTCCGACTTTCATTCCTACCTCCAGTTCTTCCCATGCCTCTTTAATCATTTCCTCTACATATACGTTGAACAGTACCGGTGACAATGGGCAACCCTGCCTTACACCTCTTCCTAACACTGCCAATCCGGACTCTCCGTTCCCCACTCGCACCTGAGCAGTCTGAGACATGTACAGGTTGCGGATCAGTCTCCTGTCCCTCCATTCCATTCCTATTTTCTGCAATACACGCATTAATTTTTCCCAATTCACTCTATCAAACGCTTTTTCGAAATCTACAAAACAGGCAAAAACGTCCTGATTGTATTCTATATTCCTCTCGACTAGTGATCTCATTACTGCAATGGCATCACGCGTACCTCTTCCTTTCCTGAACCCAAACTGATCATCCCCTAAGTAATCATTTGCCTTACTCTCTATCCTTTTGTTGATGATCCTGAGAATAACTTTAGCTGCGTGGGATATCAAACTTATTGTTCTGTAATCCTCACATGATATAGACTTTGCCTTTTTTGGAATAGGCACTAACACCGATCTCACAAAATCTTCCGGCCAGATTCCTTCCTCATAGATACTACGAATCAGCCCATATATGGCCTTCTTCCCACCTTTCCCTAACCATTTCAACATTTCTACAGGAATATTGTCCACCCCCATAGCCTTATTTGCTTTCATCTCCTTTAATGCCCTTTCTATTTCATCGTCGAGTATGCCTGGACCTAAGCTATCTTCTTCTACGTCATGTTCCTTTTCTATGTCTAACCTTGTCGGCCTAAGTTCTTTACCATACAGTGTTTCTATATATTCCTTCCATCTCTCTTGGATTTTTCCTGGTTCAACTATTATCTTACCCCATTTATCTTTTACTGTTAGCACAGATCTTGCCTTCTTACTTCCCGATAATAACTTAACCTTGCTGTATAGAGCACCAATTTCACCCTTCTTCTGTAAACTTTCCATATCCTCGCATTGCGTTTTCCACCATTCTTCTTTTGCTTTATTTGTGGCCCTTCTCAGTTTATTGTTTAACTCTTTGTACTTCATTTTGCCTAACTCTGTGTTTACATTTTTCCATCTTCTTCTCTCATCCATCTTTGCAATCATCTTATCCGTTACCCATGGTTTCCTTATCCTTTTCCCGTTAACGGTTCCTATAGTGTCTTTAGCGGCTTCCAATATCCCTTTCTTGATACATTCCCATTTTTCTTCGATAGCACTCAGTTCTTTACCGTCATCCATCATTTTCTCTACAGCCTCCTGATACTCCTTCCTCGTTAATTCATTTACTGCTTCTAAATTCCATTTTTTAACCCGCCGCCCTTGCCTTATCTTCTTGAAACGAACATTACATTTCATAACAACTAACTTGTGGTCAGAGTCCGCATCCGCTCCTGGGAAACTGTGCGAATTTATCACACTGTTCCTAAACCTGTGCCTAACCATAATATAATCTAACTGATACCTTTCTGAGTCACCTGGCATTTTTCATGTATACCTACGCGGGGCATTCTCAAGGCTGCTTATGGTGATAACGCCATGGGTAGGTAAGGTGTTTTCGAGCGTCTTCCCTACCCTCCCCAAACAACTTGTAGTCAAGCTGTTTGGGGAGGGTAGAGAAGATTTTGAAGACGCCCAACGTTCAGGACGTCCTTTGACCTCAAAAAGTGGCGAACTCTTCCAAGAGTGTATATAGGCTTTGTGGAACAGGAATCCCATATTAAGTTTTTGCATGGTTGCTGAGGAATATGGCCTCCCTTAAAGCCAAGTGCAACGGCTTGTGACCGAAAACATTGGCACGAGGAAGTTGTGTGCAAAGTTAGTGCGGCGAGTGCTTTCGGACGAGCAATAGGAAGCTCGTGCGATCTGCCAAGAACCTCTCGAGTTTGTAAGTGAGGATCGAAATTTTTGAGACAATGCCCCACCAGACTTCTTTCTCTTCCACCGTCTCAAATTCGTACTTAAAGGACGTCACCACTGCTCGGTGGAATCATTACAACAGGCCGTGACGAGAGAGGCAGCGTTCCGGGAGCCACCTTCAAGCAGGCGTACGAGATGTGGTCGCACAAGGGTGCTAAGTCGGTGACTTCTGACTGAATTTATCATTTCTGGCAATTTTTTTTGATCGATTAGTCCTACTCATTTTGGAACAGACTTTGTGTATGTAGGAGAAAAACCGAAGAGGAGATTTATTCTCGGGAAGGCCCAGGTTTGAATCATTTAAAATACACATAGGAAGACATGAAAATGAAGGTACATAATTTTAGGAGCCAAAGAAAAAGTGAAAATTGTGGCAAGAGAGAGCATTTGGCGCCACGGGGGTCAAAGGTCACCACTGAAAATAACACGGCATAAACGACGCATAGATGATGGAAGCTAACTGATATATTAAGGCTTTTTAGTAAAAGCCATTTTATTCGGTATACGGGTAGCTATTGAAACATAGGTCACTGTCATTCAAAAGAAGCCTCCAAGCCTTTAATCTGCCTTTTTGGCATCTCTAATAAGTTTTACTCGGTTTATTATTGTTCGTATCGTGTAAGTTTTCGTTAGATTCTCCTATTACCCAGATACATCGAGAAATGGCTTACCAATGTGGAATTCTCTGGAAGAGATTGTTTAATAAAATGTAAACAGTTATAAACAAATACTCTCTGTCGTCAGATTCGTTCAAGAGCGCTAAAGTTGGCAACCCATTGAATGTTGTAATCATCAATAATCGCTGGAGAGCAAATATACCACCGATTAGAGTTCTGGCCAGGACACGTGGTATATTTTGACCTTGTCAAAAGGGCCATCAATATATTAATTGCTCCTTACGGTGATCTGATATTTCGGAGATCTGAAATCCCGCCGCTGTCGCAATCTGGTGGTTAGAAAAAGAAGAAAAAGTCACATCTGTTGGCTGATGTCTGTCACATCTGAAACTAATTTTATAACTGGAAATTATAAAACGTGAGAAAATTTTCATTGATTAAGGGAAATTCAATATTTTATAATTTTATTCGCGGCGACTCTTAAAATTTTCAATATTATGTTTAGATATCTTAATAAAGTAATAAACGTTTGACGTTTACGCATTCTACGGTAAGCTTACATGGACTTTCCTCAGTTTTCTTAAATAAATTTCTTATTACTATGTGTATTAAAGTCAAAGAGACAACATAATTCACTATTTTCTGGTGTTTTTCATTTCTTATTCTACTTTCTTCCCTTAGCTTAAGACCTCGAATACAATTCGTTAAAATTGCGGCTTGAGGTTTAATTATTTTGTCAAAATATTGTGTGAATCACTAAGCACCAAATGATACATTATTAGGGAAAATAATAAGATGGTTTTATTGAATTCGACCGATACATTAAATTGATATGTTGAGCATCCAGCGTCTGCAAGTGAAAAGCAAACAATGAAACATTTCTCGTGGCGAGAATGCTTCGGGAAGAAAAGAGGAATATCTCGCGGCCCGGTTCGTCGACCGCTTGGATGGACCAGGGGTGGGAAGGAGAACCATCGAATCCTTTTTTGTTATTAGCGCGCGTAGCTTTTCGCTCGAGTTGCGCATCTGGGGCGTTGCTATTCGTGAGGCGTGGCGGGCCGCGTATCGTGTGGTACGTGAGTGTCCGGCTGATTGAGGAGGTGTTGGATGGAAGCGGTGTGTTCTGGGCCTCAGGGTGTCGGGGAAGGGGGCGAAGGGAAAGGGATGGAGAAGGGAAGACGGCCGGCAGAGGGTGTGGCCAGCGGGGGAGGACGAGTGAAGGGGGGAGGGATGGAGAGCGTGCTGTGGCGGCATGTGGGCGTGGAAGGCGTGGCTGGATTCCAGAGCACAAGGGAGGGCACCCTAATTTTGTCTCCATTCTCCGATCTCCTCCACTATCATTATTAGTACCGCCGCGTAACCTATTGGGATCGCCGCGCCTCCCGTAGCCCCAAGGTCCAGCGTTGCCTACCTCAGTCCATCTTAATTTTTCAAACGCAGCTAGGCTGGATAGAAATACATTTTTTCCCAAGGGCTTCCTCCACGGACAAGAAATCAGTGTTGTTCTCGTCATTTGTTTCAGATTCTTCGTAATTCGTAGCCTTTTCGTGGTGAAAATACACGGATAGTTTTTTATACGCAAAGCTTCTGATTTTTTTAGTCTTTATTTGTTTTGAGACCACAATCGATTTCTGCCATTAGAGGTGGTTGATTAAAATGAAGAACTCTTTGAAAAAGGATCAAAATTATCTCTCTTAAAATTGTAACAAATTTACTGAGATATTCTTTTCTACGAATGGCTCATGTTGTGAATTTTAATTTTTCCTAATATAAAAATAGTTACTATCTTCACATTTTATCTTTGGGACGCCTTAACAGGATGAAATGACCTTACGAAATAGTCGATGCTAAGCAATTATTGCTGATGTAGCTACTGATTATACTCTAAGAAAAGTGCATTCACTACCATTTTAAGACTAATGACATTCATATTTACGAGTATGTACACAAAGGAATATTTTTCCTGCGGCATCGAAAGTGCGGTCAAGAGGAACCAGAGACTTTCATTATATTATACTTTCCATCGAAATACTTGGGTTGCTAGAATTTCCGCTCTCCTAGTAGCAAATTTTATAGGGAGGAATGATCACACACATTCAAGGTAAAATGCCGCAATAAAAAATAAAAAAGGCACAAAGAACGAATTAAAAAAATCATTCCTTAATACAACAATTGTTGATTGGAACAGTTTACTTGCAAAACTATTCGAACTCTTTCCTAACTGGGTAAATGAGAAAAGATGTAAGCAATTTATATTATAATTTGAATGATTTATTGTGTAAAATTGTATGTAACAGGAATAGTTGTCATTTGTTTCTTGTTGATTGGGAAAATGATGTTAATGAGATGGGGATTTTATTTTTTGTGTTAGAGTTTGGTGTTTGGAAGTTTCGTTTAAGTGCATTTATTTCTGACTGATTTCATTTGTTATCTTTTGTGATATTGATTGGATTTGAGATGTCATGTTATTTTTCTAGGCAAATTTGTTTGCAATACTTGGTAATTGTGTGACACCTGAACTTGTCTATCTGCGCAACTGCGCTTCAATAATAACTCCAACCCAATATTCAATTATATGGTCCAAAGTATCAAGAACATTACACAATGAGTTTAAAGCGTTAGTAGGAAATAATGGAAAATTTAAGCATTGCTAAAATGAAAACACAATTAAATTTTAATTTCGTGAGTACTCCCGAAGGGTGATTGCATCTGAATTTTCATCCCATAATCCTCAGTGTGATTTCTTAACATCTCGAGAGCGGTTAACCTGATCTATCTCTGCTCTTTGCATACACACATCCTCCCAACCAATCATTATTTTTCTCTTCCGCAGAGCGAAAATGGGAAACGACGGTTATAGGAGTGAAGGGAAAGAAAGAGCAACAGGGGCAGGCGGGACGCACGGACGGTCCAAATTGAATTTCGAGTGGATAATCCTTCCCATACCCTCCTTTTTAAGTAATCAATTCGCTTCGTGTCTTTCCCACCGCATACCGGGATAGGTAATTGCTTTTATGGTGCATTTAACTAGGTTCTCGTATTAATTGATCACGGTGAGAGTACGCGTTGGCCTAATTCCGTTTTAATAATGTTGGCGTTATCACGACATGGATGGGCTTGTGCCTAATAATGTTCTTCAAGCTGGAGAACGTAATGAGTTTAAAGGTATAAGAAAGACAAGAAGGTATCTTTGTGTATACTTAAAGGTTTCATTTTATGTCTATGTCCAGTTAATGAGCTCGGCTTACATAGAATTAGGAACCATGTAATTTCATCCGAAAAAAGTCATCTTTTTCATTTACGGGTTTAGCTCATAGTCGGTCCCGTGTTTTGACCGTGGCTTCAAGGGTTTTTACCATCCGTCTTCCAATTCCGGTTTACATACAGTCTGCGCAGAGGCCTCAATGCCCAGAAAATAGACTCAAAGGTCCTTCCCGACTTAATCAGTTCTTTTTCTCAATCAATGATGCAATACGCTGCTCTCTCAATTAACCGTAATCAAATTTTAATCACTAATCTAATTTTGGTCATATTCTAGCTCATTAGCAAACCGGTATCACTTCGGTACATTATCCCTGGAATGATAATACTATTATTTATCAGCTAGCTTTACTAGTATTTTATCAGCTCGCATTGAAAACCTTTCCTTCCCAAATTTTCAATCTTCTATCATTGAGGCCACAATCTATTCGTTTTCTGCATATGCTATGTCCAACGTGTTAAAGCTAAGAAAAAACATTTATATTTTACCTTCAGGCTTCTGATATGTTAGTCCTTGAAAAATAAATAGTAATAAAATGAATTTTCATTTTTGCAGAATAGGAAAAATTGAAGTAAAACTGGAAATAAATGTGCGCATTTAGGCGGATTGTGTATACTTGTATGTGCGTGTGCATGTGTGTGTGTATATATTATATATATATATATATATAACTTGGACAGTAACACACAGCACGAGAACACATAAAAAGAACACTCACAATAATATCTTGATAATTTCGACGGACTCGAGCTCCGTCTTCTTCGGAAGATAAGATATGACTCATATCAGAGTCATATCATGAATACACAGGCTGTGTTCACACATCAGGGTAGGGGGGCCAGTTCCTTTCCCTGTGCCGGTTATGGTTTCCCAGGAAGATCTGGTACCCGATTAATCACGTAGCTTGGGTGGAGCTGTAGGTGCCCAGAGATCCTTCCCCGGGAATCGAACTCGGAACCTTCCGGTCCCGGGTTCGATTTCCGGGTCCCCTAGTCCAACGCTCTACCCCATGGACTACCACGACCCCCCCCACACACACATTTTTTTATACAAATATATGAAACACTTGGACGACACAATAGAACACAAAAATATAAAGAGAAGACACGTAGTAGGTCATTTTTACGAAAGTTTAAGCTTTCGGCCATCTTCAGGAAAGACTGGAAGGTAGTGGCGTAAGCTGGGGGGAACAAGGCCATTTTCAGTAGTTACCCCGCATTGGTTTGGTAAGGATCGATGCTTTGTCGTAGGAACGTTCTTTAAGAAAAACGATAGTGTGGTGGAGACGCAGAGGGTGCTGTGGTCTAGCAATGAAGTGCATTTTCACCTCTCCGGCTCAGTAAATAAGCAACATTTTCATTACTGGGCGAGTAACAACCCTCGCGAACTTCATCCAAGATCTCTTCAAAGATCCAAAGTGACATTTTGGTGCGCTGTGTCCTCCATAGGCATTATTGGGCTTTACTTTTTCAATATCGAGGTTCAACTGTTACTGCGAACTTTGGGCGCTATTTGGAGATGCTGGAGAACTTATAACTCCCCAAAATTGAAGAGCAGTGCCACGGCTCATACCACCCGTCATTCATGCATTATCCTGCAAGAATAATTTCCTGGCCGCCTGATCTCCTTACGAGGGGATGTTCCACGGCCCTCTTGCTCCCCGGATTCGAGCCCATGTGATTGTTTTCTTTGGGGATGTCTCAAGGCTGAGGTTTAAAATGTCCGACAAAATACCAAGGAAGCTCTTAAGAAGGCAATCACCGATGTCATCGCTGTAATAATGAAAGATATGTTAAAAAGAGTTTTCGAAAACCTTTTTGAATGACTGAACATGTGCATCAGTCACCAAGGTCGTCATCTAGAAGAAATAGTTTTCACAACCTAATGAAAAAAATGGCATTAGATACCATGTTTTCAGGCATCAAAATCTTATTTTAATTATCTTGGTTGTTTTTTAACAGACAATTCTTTATCACCCTGTATAATAATCTCTGTATATATAAATATAAAACTTTGACAGCAACGGACAATATAAGAACACATAAAAGGAACACTCGGACGTTATTTCTTGATTTTGACGGAATTGAGCTCCGTCTTTATCAGAAGATTCGCTAAGTATTTTTGATTTTTTCTCTAGGAAAAACATTGAGACTGAACACGTGAAATTGATTCAAAAGTTTATTTCATAGTTGCTTTGTATTTCAATGTTTTAGAAACCACTGATATATAACAAAAAGTTGTCTGAAATACCAAAAACAATATCATGATCATGGAGACGAAAATAGTTTAAGCTCTCCATTGACTTGGTGATGAAGTAAACCGAATGAGTCCTATTTCCACTTCCCACGTTCACATTTGAGGGAATACGTCTCGTATGTCTGCTCACAATTTTTTGGAAGAATCGAAGTCGAGGATAGAGAAGAGTCATTGGGATTGGGGTGCTCAAGGGGAGCCGAGATAGACGAATGAAGGGTGGGCAGTGGGCTCAGGGCAGTGGCACCAGGAGAATGGGGACGGATGGAGGGCTCCAAGGAGAGGAGTCACGTTTCTCATTGGCTTCCTCGACGGATGGGGCAGGGCGGCAATTTTCGTTTCTCCTCTCGCCCATCATCCCCCAACTGTTACCCGTGCGCCCACTCCCTCCCACACCTCGGGAGTCCGTCTCCTGCTCGTGCGTCCTCTCCGGCCTATTCTATTCGCCTCCATCTCTCTCTGCCTTTTTCTATTCTACCCTCGCCTTGTTTTTCATTTGGACTAAAATTTCAATCCCATATTACTTAAAATATCTATCGCTTTCTAACTTACGACTGGATTAAATCGGGCTGATCCACGGGTATGATGATACAATGACAAAAAATACGCATTTTTAAGTAATTTATCTATTTACTTCCCCAATTATTGAAAAATTATTAATTTTCTCAGGTTGGCACAACATTAGCTTTTACAATTGCTAACCAATTCCTGACCGATTTAGGGTATTTTTTCACCTCAAATAAAGTTGTTAGCATTTCACTGTCCATTTGTGGAAGTATACAAAAAATCAAAGATAGCAAACATCATTATTTGGGAGAACATAAATCTCGAATAAATTTGTGCGAAAAATGCGCATATTAGTAATGGATTTTTTAAGGTTCCTAAAATACGATGTCAAGAAAGATAGCATGATAATTCACACAATAACTATAACGATTCCAAAACTTCCGTATACCGTAAATGGAACGATGCATTATGAATAGTAATCAGCCAAAATTGGAGTCATGCAGTTTTTGGGAAATTAGGGTGTTCAGGAAAATGTGGAACACGGGATTAAGGTGAAAGTTCAGTGAAACTCGAATGTGGCGTTTGCGTACTACAAATTGCGCCGGTAATTTCACTCCCAATGAAATCTTATGTTGAGGCGAGTAGAATTTCAGGTCAAGTAATTAGATTATTTAAAGCAAATTAAAATTTAAAAAATATAATGGGCAAAGTTAACATTGAATGATATGAATAAATGAAGAGGCTATTTGGGAAGACGCCAGACGGATGTATTACACTGATGCAATATTCTAATTATTGACCACTGAGAGTGAAGAATTTGAAAGCATGGTAAAATCAGCGGAACTCAAAACGGGAGAATCATTAAAAGGAGGAAATTGCAGCAAGACAAGTGATTTATGCAATTCTCTAGGAATAAAATAGAATCTCTTGCCTACTGAGATATATGATGACGTCGATACCCATCCCCTTCCCTTTTTGACTCGTCCGACGTGCCGGATCCGGAAATAGAAAATTTAATTTACGTTGTTCCACTTGCCCACCGCCCACCTCTCACTTTGTCCTTGTCGCTTCTAACACTCCCCAACTTGCCATATTAAAAAAAATTAGACTCGCTCAACGCAAAGAGAATAAAAATCCGTTCTCCTTCACTCTCCGCCTGAGGTTAGGAGTGGCTATTAAGAAATCTGTGGAAAAACACCTCAACACTCACCTCACCTCAAACCATTACGATGAGTCCTAAACTTCTCCATCCTTCATCCCAATCATTTGGGACGTGCGTGGATTGTAGTGTTGGAGCGGCAGTCCTGAAGTGGGGTGGGATGGGCAAGGGAACGCTGGGGGGAGGGAACACGGAACGAGAGAAGACACTACTGCTCCGCGGGACCCCTTCTCCTTCTCGGTAGTTAAAAGGACGAGGACCGGTTGATTCTTGTCCACTCCTTAACGATTCGTTCCACCGACCATCTCCGTGTGACCCTATGGGGCTTTGACCCCTTCCTCCTTCGCGATTAGCCGCCGGCCATCCCAAGGCTTGTTTTTCATTTTCCTTCATAATTTATTTCTTCCCCTCCAGTCAACTCCGCTGGCCTAGTTCCCCCGAGAGGCTTTTTGCGTCCGAGTGGATTTCAGGAAGGGAATCGCTTTAAGTTTTACCGCTTTTCGGAAATATTATCCTCGTCAAAGGAAATGAGACTCTGCTTCTTTCTCTTGAGATCGCGAAGTCAAGATCCTCTTTATATTTCTAAATGCGTAAAGCTTACCTCGAAGGAAAAATTTATCATTTAGAATTAGAGGTTTGTTTCTGTGTCAAATTTCCGAGAATACTAATGCAGATTTCAAGGATAAGAACTAGCTCTAGCTACTAAGAACTAGCTAGAAGTATGTTCCAGTAAGAAATAATAACAAATCATCAACGTTAAGCATTTGTCCTTTTGTTTCCAAATGATAACTTTCCTTATTTATACTATGCTATCAAAACTTTTTATCTTTAAAATTTGTTTTCAGCTTTGAAGTATGTGCGCGCGGTGCTCTTAACTGAAAACGCTAATGTAATGGCTAATTATTGAAGCGCAAAAGAAATGCATCAGCTGAACTCTTTTCCAAGAAGTGCACTGAATTTTAAAAATTTCTTCGCTTATTCCGGCAGAAAAAAATCATTTTCGAAAAAGAGTGAAAGGGTTCTGTTTTGGACAGCATACATTCCCGTTTCGGAAGGTTTACTCAAGGTTTTTTAAAAATAGAATTAACTGTTATCTTTACAGCTTTGTATCAACGCTTTAGGTGCTCTTGCCATTGGAAATGAACGTGATCGATATTGAAAACAACTGAGGATGTCCATTGCGGTATGCGGGGGATGAATTTATTAAGACTATTGAAACCATTTCTCGAAATCGAGCAAAGGTTAACTGAAAGATTTTCAGCTAATGAAATGCTATGCAACCAGTGTTAAAGCTCGTTACAACTGGAAAAAATCTTGCAATAGTGATTACACTTAATACACTGATTTTAAATAATAACTCAATTACGGTAGATATGCAAAAGCGTCAATATTCTTTTTAACCCAAAAACTCGAACTAAATAATATTTGTTGCAAATAGAATTTTTTTCTTTTTTCAAGCGGCCATGCTCATTCGTTTCGGACCCAAACGCATATTTAAAGTCTATCAGATGAATACGCTCATATAATCGGTGTGGACGTAGCCCATGCACCGTGAGAATGTTCGTATCATCATTTCAAACAGAGTTGTTATCAGCAACGATTCTGTCCCCATGATAAAATGTTTTAGCTTCCAAAGACAATTTTAATGTAATAATAAAAAGTAAAAAGATATGTACGTTTGTTTGGTGTCTGCTTACCACAGTAACTGTACTGTCATTTATATTACCATCTGTTGACTTAACAACTAAACCTATTCCTATAATTATTTATGGTACTTCACTATTATTATTCCAGTTTCATGTTATACTAGTAATTACCCATTACATTCTTGAGGAATCCAAAAAATTCAACGTCACTCGGTGGAACATACATATACATTTCTAGTCGTAGTGAATGTCTTGATTTGTGACTTTGCTGAAAGGTCTTCACACCAGTCTCCACACTTACTTCTCGTCCTGAATGTGGAAGAACCGGTGAGGTTTGACGGAAATAACCGCAATTCCTGATGATTTTTCCACCGAAAAGCTTTTAACCCTCTTGCCACCGGTAAGAGGTTCTCAGAAGTCTGGTTATCACTCCTAAAGGAAACGCAGGACACATTGAGATTTCGAAAATAATAAGCATTTTTTTTAATTGGCGAAAGGGAAGTTTATTTCAAAGGATGTAAACATAAAGAGATTGTGGAAAGGTCTGCCATCTTCACGTAAACCTGCATTTATAACACTGAAAAACCAGGCAACGCCATAAAATAACGATATACTATACCATGCCTGCGAGGTTAGGTAAGAAACTCTGTGTTCACCCGACGGCATATACGGATATACACATTCAAACACGAAATCCCGCCATACAAATATTCATTCACATAGAAATAGAGATAAGGAAAGGGGAAAGGAACACGCATGAAGGACGAGCACAGTAGAGGTGGGGAAGGCGGATTCAGGCAGACCACTAATGTAAAAATATTTACCTCGACCGGGACCGGAATATTATATATATTATATAAATACATTATATACAAGTCACTAGTGGAACATAGTGTACTAGTATTCATATGGGAAAAAATATTAACCACCTACGAAGTGGAAATACTAATTTGCCGCACCGCCCAAATCATCAACGTTATCCTTGTTTTAAATTTATCCTTACATGTTGATTGAGATAACTGACATTTAGTATGCGCAGTAGGCGATACGCAGCCGAGTACGAGATCCTTTCAAGAAGATTCTTGCATAGTACTAAGTTATTTGCTATGTCAAATACTTTTACATTCGGTCTAATAAAATTATGAAATTTAAGAAATGGTGATGGGATATTCGTAATAGAATGTATTTATTTTAAGATAATTCGTTCATATAAATTTTTATTCTTTGCCACGGTATTATTTATTGTTTACCATTTGGTTACTGCTTTAGGAATCCGTTTTATTTCTATGATTAGCGATTTGAAGGTCACCCACGCGCCTCATTCAAATGGATATTAAACTAGATGTCTGAATTGCTATCAATTTGGTGTCATGTTGGCATTGGCATTAATTGAATTGCCACTTTAAAAAGCTGCAAAAAATATGTGAGCTGATGGAACCTTATTTCACAACACGTAGGTTGATTAGAATAACTTTGTTATCATTTCGACTTCGGTAATTTAAATTATAATACGCATATGAAAAACACATTCATAGAAATCATATTCAACCCACCTAACGACGAAAATATATTGACACAGATATAAACATAGGGAAAGAGGATAAAAGACAAAATAGAAAACAACTAGGTTAGTAGGGGAGGTGGAATCGTATGGATTACATGCAGAAGAAAGCATCTTTGACTGGTACATGAACAACGGAATTTCTAGAACCTATACAATATTATTAAAGGACCACACCCTGATATCTGCCCAACATTTAAATAACTGCACGCACATTAAACAACTCGGTACTAAAGAACACACAATTTTGAAATGTTTAAAATAACCCCTTAGCGAAGCACGGGTATTTTGTTAATATCTTTCAATTCACAAGATGTCATGCAAATGAAGAGCAGTGATTAAAACATTGGAGGCTCCTAGTAATGAATAAACACCAATAAGGAAGGCCAGGATATAAGATAATTCTACCAATAAACTTGTTAAGTATATACGTATTCACTCCCGTCTTATAAATTTTATGTTTTCTTTGATACCAAAATGAATAAAAAATAAGATCCTGTTGCTTAAGCATAAAATTTCACTAAGTTCCTTTTCGAAAAGTGATGATGACGCAGCAAATACTACGGTGTGAGTCCAGCATTCGAGTCCTTATTTTCCATTAGTTAAATATTATTTTTAATTTTATATTATATATATATATATATTATATACCCCATGTATATAATATATATATATATATATATATATATATATATATATATATATATATATATATATATATATATAACACTTTTGTGAAAATCCCACGGACGTGAACAATAGTGTAAATGGAATGAACACTAGTAGACAAAAACATAGAAATAGAAACACATAAAAGAGGGACTCACTGGGTCTCGAATTTTCGGTGGTACAACCACCTTTCTCAAGAAGAAGTAGGAACAGAACTCAGAACTTTGTGTCTACTAGTGTTAATTCCATTTACATTTCACATTTTGCGCAATTTATAAGTTAAACGAATCAGTTTTGAGGGGATTATAACAAAAACATGAAGATCTTAAGCTTATAGTGCATTTTTGCACGGAGAGTTATGCGGTGCTAATCCTTGGCGTTATCCGACGTTAACCTCTGAAATATACTTTTATTTATTTAGTACCTAAGTTAGCACAAAAATCAAAGAAGACTTTGATCTTTGAAGATCTATGAAAGTTCTAGGGCTCCCGGCGTATCTTCTGATTGAATTCTTCTCAAGCGTTCCATCACGGAAGGCTTTCCATTCCATCCGAAATGGCGCCAAGTAATGTAGTGTGCATTTAGTTTGGCACTTCACATAAGGTATTCACTTCTAATAGGGTAGTGATTTCCACAGAAACCAACGCATCCCTTTTGAAAACTAGTTTTTGAGGTAGTCTACCGTTTAAAGTAGGTTTAGGATGGGCGCAGGCTAACTGCCAATACATTTCTAAGTCTCGTGTAACAATACACAAAACCTGACGATCTTCAGTGAATTAAACATATACTTGCCTTCATTTAAGATTTTAATGCGGGTTCAAGTTTGGAGCTACACCAATTCAAGTGTAGTTATATATATTTTCCTAGTCGTTAATATTTTATGATAGACAGTAAAAACACGTCCCTTTTTTAAGAGACCCATCAGAAGGGTCCTTAGGGCACTAGTACGAAATTACCCCACTGAAAGGTAATGAGATCCGTATGTAACTAGATGATTACTCAGAATATCTGTCTTTTCTGCCAAATAAAGGCATATTATGAGATGTAGCACACTCATTTCCAGGAGGGTTTGACTCCATTGTAGCTCCCGACAGACGCGTAAAGCGACTTCCATACATTGGAGACCCCAAAATTAGACTCTTCGATGACCCTGGGGCCCAAATATTACGAACATAACAGCAATAAATAGGAAGATGCGTGCCAGGATTCTGAACTTAAATATGTGCGGCTAGAGCTGGCAGAGGGATATGCTTGTACGACTACACGGAGTGAATTAGAAGTGAAGGCACTGCCTAGAATGCTCTCTGAAAGCTCAGGACGCTATGCCGTGACGATATCTGATAAAACATTGAAATCGAGCAATAAATCTCTCTATAGGATTGTCCGTTGCACGAAGGTGGACTTGAGAGAATACCTCTCTTTTTTAACAAAATTCACAGGGCCCATCTAATTCCCAGGAGTTTTTCTTTCGAGGTGTTATTCCGTGGTGGTATTTCGTGGTGGACTTAGGTGATCATTTTGTATCGTCCGAATTTGCTAGAATCTTAGAGCGAGGCTGAAATCTTTATGCGTTGTAAGCTGAGTTAACATAAATTTTTTTAAATCTCAAAGTTGGAAATACCTGTGAGATATGTTTTCGGATGGTTTTTATTAACAGAGGGGATACCACGAAAATAATCAATCAATATACAGAAAACTAGTCACAGTCTCATTTCTGGACGAGTCAGTCTTCCTTTTAAAAATTCAGCCCCCACTTTGAGGATTTTTTATTTTTTATGAAATGGTTTCAATTTGCGCTTCACGTTTCACCAGTTATGAAGTAACAATAACCTTACACAAATTAAAAATTCAACCACAACTGAGTTGAATCCAATTATTTCCTTAGAGCGAATTCTTTATGAAGTGAAAAATCCTTAAACGAGCTAAATGGGGTTCTCGTAATCGGCAATGGCATGTTTATTCATATTGAAATTTATTTAATATTTTTATGCATCAACTAAATACTTTCAATGGAATATGGAAAGCACCTAGTACGGTTACTAGCTGATTACTAGACGCAAAACTACACTCATTTAGCGAATGTTCTCTGTAAATGAAAGATTTTTCTAATGATAAACAAATTTGCCGTTGCGATGAGTTGAAATTGAATAGCTGAGCTTGAGAACACAGGCATTATCGTTTGTTCGCCTTGTCATTCTAGAGTACATTTTTTTCCGAAGGGCGGCAAATGGTAGAACTCATCAGTGCGGTAAATAACTTGATCTTTGGATCGCAGAAGTGCTATGTGACATTTTTATAACTGTAAACGGAAAATTTAGCATCTAAATAGGGTTAGGTGAATAATATCAGACAAAGTTTTACGGACAAGATCTTTAGAAATACGAGTAAAACAATACTATAAGCATTAATGAGTAAAAATGATTACATATAGTAAGTTAAAAGACGACCTGTAAACATTCATTTCATAAAACTCACAATAAATTTAATTTTTCCATCGGTATTATCAACTTATTGTACAGTAGTAAAGTATATTTTATAGTAGTGCTATCATAGAGTATAATTATTTTATATGACATCTCTTGAATGGCGAAAAACCATTGCATGATTTTGAGGATTAAATCAGATGCGCATTTTATTTTGCGACCTTTTTATATTCATACCAAATATTTAAACCTCTTTTAAAAATAAAACGGTATATTTTTATATTTTAAGGAGATAAGAGATTATAATTTTATGCTTGTTGATTAACTGATATAAAACATATTCTTCCTACACATTACTTAATGTATATACATCATTTATATGACTCCTTGCGCCGTTGGGTGTGCAGTACTCTGCGTATCATTCCTTGGCGTAGGACGCAGGAAAAACATCCTGACTCTGAAAGTAGTCCGCTCAAAGAAGACAAATTAGTTTTGGTTTCTCTTGTGGTATGCTAGCAGATTATACCAAAACAGTCTGGTAGAGTTCTACCACCTTAAGCAGGAAGTGCCGCACGTGATGTGACTTTGCTAACCCCGAACATCCAGTATTTCATCACTCATAAAAGTAAAAAAATACATGGAATAGCTAACACACGATATTCATATTCAATATAATAAACTTACGACAGAATTCAAAAATATATTCCGGGCTCTCCTACCCCATCTCTCTCCTAAAAATACGAAAGTAGGTAAGCCAACTTCCTTAGCTTTACTGGTGTCAAATCTTTTATGTTGAGGAGCGAGATCATTCGTTCTAGTTTTACAGCTCAAGAGCAACAATATCAGTAATCATCCCATTCGAACCACTCCGCTCCGTCATAAACTGTGAAGAAGCACGGCTATCCAAAATAAAACTCCCGAGCGAGATTTCTACCTTCCAGTGACCCGCAGTTGAGTGCTAATCACACTGCGGAGCCTGGAAACGAAATTAGTGGAAGGGATGCCCTCTTCGAAGGCTCGGGTTCCCGTGACCCCGCCGCCGTTTTTGCCCAACCAGATTCACTTCTTTGGCCGATAATGGAAGAATACAGTCTCTCTCCACATCAAATGATTGTTTTAGAAGCGCTAAAAAATGACTCACCAGTCAATCACTTACTACGACGTGCACATGAATATAGGACGCGTCGTAATATCCTTTTTTGTGATGAGTGTACTTCGGTTCTTGCAAAAAAGAGCTCGTCATACAGCTTGATGGCAAACTTTGACCCCGACCTTCGTTCTTTTTTCCTCGGATTGCCCAGGGCTTTGCTAAATTATCATGGAGTCCCATTACGAATCTCCTTCCCACAGGGACGCTCAGCTTGAAATCTCCTTGGAAACAGATTTGGAGGCATACCGAGATTGGCTTTTCTTCTTCGAAGTTAATATTTTATATATTCTAAGAATTTGGTAAATTTTATATCCAACGTCAAAAATACCAACGACCTGGAATATTCTACCAGGAGTATAAATCATATTGCACTATATTCACATATTACATATCTAAACTAAAGGGCTTATGCTCTCTATGCAATTAGCTGGTTATACAGAAGCCAATTAATTAAAGAACAAGTTTTATGTAGCAATAGAAATCGTAGAGAAAGCTTAAGAAAATTCATGCCAGATAATAAATTACATGTCCGAGTATAGAAATCCGTGGTTTTCGATGGTCTAGAATGTGTTTATAAATACCTGTAAAGATATCATTTCACCTCTATGCACACTGGACATTCGCTACTGAAAGTTTCGAAATTCCTTTGTATGGCCTTGTGATATCGGCTAAAATTAAAAAATAAACTTGTTAGGTAAACTTCCATAGATTTTGAGTCAAAACTTACTAAGATTGCAGGAGCATGTGTGTACGACGACTGAGTCGACGAGATAGTAATCCTAGATTGGGCTTAATAAAGAATAACTGTAATATGCATGAATATAAAAATGTCTTCTGTCCTCAGAAAATATAAGCTGACTTTTATTTTCTTAGAGGTAAACTAATGATTAAAAATATGCCCTTTACAGCTCGTAAAAAATAATATACAACTCAGTAGTCTTTATAACAATCCTGGTTCTCCAAGCATATTATAATACCTTTCGTCTAGCACTATTTCATTCTTTAGTTCCACGTGCTCACACCCTCCTTTAAGTTGCTTTAAGGTTTCCCCCTTTCCCCTTCCGATCTTGACTAACATTTTCATTGCTACCACTGCCTTCAGCACCTCTTGAGATTTCCTCCATTCTTCCTTGTATTTCTTGGACACTGGCAAATAAACCTTATTCGTTTGTTTTATTACTTCTTATTCATATTTTATCTTCTCTTCCTTCCGCTCATAAATATCATAGCACTCTAATTCATCCAAGTACTCTTTTCACAAAGGCCAGGATTAGAAACAATTTGATGGTAAGGTCCTCTCTCAAAGCTTCTGCCATTGCATCTTTCCCCTTTGTAAATGTTTGTTACCGTTTTTACATTTTTCTCCTGATGTTAATTTTTATTTACATTTCTCTCTTAAATATGTGCCAAGATCATGCCAGATCAAACATCATTCAAATTTCTTGAAGTGTTTCACAGTTGTGTCTTTCGACTTTGTAATTTAACTTCGCTTTCCTATTCCTCAATAAATTCATTATTATCAATTATATTATATAACATTGGACCCCGCACAATGTAATAAGTAATTCATTTTTTTAAAAAAGGCGTTGAAACGCAAGAATTGTCTATCTCCATAATTTATTTGCCAGCTCTGCACCAAATTTCTAAAGTAGGGTTTGAAGGTTTCCCTTTTTTCTGCTAGTACTTCTAAAAATAAACACATGATGATATGAACACCACTATTCATATAAAACTTTAGAAAACATCTCTTTCCGTCAGAGAATTCTCGGAATTATTGATCGTCGTCGATAATTAAAAGGAAGAGAAAGAATTATAGTGATTTTATCGACCTAATGAATCGATACAAACGTAACACAATGAGAATTGAAAAAGATGTTCGTTCGCCCAAATTAAATTCTCTCTTAGATTATGCGCAGAAGTTCCATTGTTCCTTAAATTCAGATCCATTTGAAAATTTGCCAACAAATTGCATGCCTAATGCAGTCCTTAATTTATTGCACTGGTGCTCATACACTTCTTTTCCGTCGGTCTTGTATTTCCGAGTTCCGCCTGGCATTCGTTTCCCTTGGTCATTTCTTTCGGCCAATGGCGTCAACAATCAATCCATCTATGTCTTTGAAGCGCACACCTTGCCTAATGATTCATTAGAGACGGTCTCATCTTTCTCCAGACTTCCAATTTCCGAAAGTCGGCGCCGGAAGCATAAGAGAAACGGTTACCATCCCCACCCTCTCAGCAGCACTCGCCGTGGGGCTATTCGCACATTATCGGAATAAAAAAGTCTTCGGCAAGTGAAGAACTCGTCGAGTGGATGGACTTCTAAATAGAGGGAAGGAGGAACGAAGTGAATATGTGCTCGACCGGGAGCAGAGAAGGGATTTGGGGACGCAGAGGAGCAATTGGTAGCCATTAAGAGGGTAACCCATCGAGGATACTCCGCTCAAATCGTGACCTGCAATTCGGCGGAATATTTTAATTTATGGCAACCTGATCTCGTCTAAGTCCGAGAACGATAGCCCAGAAGTACGATGAGGGCAGAAGCGACCCGTTTGATGTTTATTGAAGGGAACAGTGGACGGTAATGGCGAGGGCTACTTTCCGAGAGGGTCCCGGCTACCGTCTAGATTCTCTCCCGAGAACTCCCGCGGTCCCAGATGCAAGACAGGTGCTCTCTTGTTGAGGTTACGCCGGATCTTTTTTTCTTTTTGAAGAGGTGGAGAGAAAGGCTGTGGTTCGAGGTGAAGCGGAAGGATGGGAAAGCAATGATGATGGGGGTGTAATGGGGGAGAGTTCGGTCTTGAGTCTTTTCCAAAGCGGATCCTCCTCCAAATAGAAAAAAGGCATAAAAAGCAAGCGTGATGACGTGTGCGTACCGATGCGCGGAACATTCAAAAGAGAAGAGGTCGGTCGTTTTGTATTAGCCCCGCGGCAGGTCACGAAAGACGAGAGTGGGTGGAGGGTGGAGGCAGGAGGCAGGGGGTTTTTGGAGGAGGGGAAATGAGGGTCAAATGCCCCGAGAGAGAAAAGTTTGCGTCCGATCGGCAGGGGGCCGAAAGAGGGGGCGGGAATGAAATTTTATTTTCGTGGCCGGAGGCTTGGAGAGTTCAGAGGGGAAGCGTCAAAACTTCGGTCCATTTGAAGGGGAAGCAAGGAGGAGACAAGGAGTTGGGGAATCCCTCCTTGTTCTCTCTTTAAAAAAAAAGAATTGCGCGGCGTCTTACGATTGAAGGCGGAAAGAGGACTGTGAGTAGGAGAGAGAGAGAAAGAGAGAGATTCGTGAGTGAGAGATTACTGTGGTATAAGGTTCGCTTATAAGCTTGGAGAGGGCGGTGGTGCATCGGGCAGTGGTGTAGCCGGTGGTTCTGGGTGAAAATGAGGACCTTGCGAGCGGAGGAAAATTTTCGAAAAAGCCAGCAAAGGAGCGCTATTTTGACAGCTTGTTAGGTGAGAAGTAGGTTTGGGGATAATCCTTTCCAAATAGTCATCTCGCGTAAGCGGAGAGGATCTGTAGACGAATGGATCGGTTTCCCGCCTCGCTCCTTCCTTCCACTCCTCCCGGGATGGGAAATTAATTTAACTGCCCGTAAAATAAATAAAAGCTGCCCGGGATTTAAAAATAACCTGTTTCAGCCGGAGAAGTCATTGAGCATTCCTTTCGAATGTGTTCCGGGGAAGTTCGTCCCCTTACATTTTTTTTATTTCTTCAACGTTTAAAGTTTCTTAAAAACGAGCCGAGTTTAAGGCAATGAAATGTTATGAGTGAGTAATTTGTAACAAGATTATTTCCGCCCATCACGCTACTAATTTCATATTTCTCTGCAAAATTATCGCGAACGAATTATAGTTTTACAAGACCAAGACACTTGCAAAAAGTATGAAATTAAATTATTCCTACCAGGCCAGAAAACACGTTGATAAGGAAAATGTGGTCAAGGAAATGTCCATGGGACGACAGTGCATTGTCTTTTAAAAGATATATTTTGTGATCGACCACTTTTTATTAACTCTCGCGCTGCTGTGTTCTTACTTGAGTAGAAAATTTACGAACTACTTTTTAGAACCTACAGCCCATTAATATTAAACCTTTGCTTTTTCTCAATAGCATAGGCAATATAGCATTATCTGGAACATACTCCCTATGTTAGCCTCCGTTCCAACCTTTGGGAAGATACTAAAACTTTAGATGGAAATCCTTTTTCAGTAAGTAATTGGTAATTTTTGGAAATGGGTCTTATTCACCCTCCGCCTAAAATACATTTCTTTTAACGAAAACTTAAATATCGATGAGACCGCAAAGTCATACAGGATTGACCCATCGAATCTCTGGGAGGGGGCTCGGTGATAGATATCAGTCAGAAGATAATTCTTTCAAATGCTTTATCAACATACGACATGCGTCGATAGTTAATAAGCAACAGTTTACACGGTATATTTCTTCCTTGTCAATAATACAGCTTAGTAAAATATTCTTGCTCCATTTATAATTGGCGATTCGGCTAAAAATTTCGATTGTCAAGAAACTACCTGCAGAAACGGTCGCGACTGGAGGGAGTACATTAACATTTTTTCGTCAACATGTAGGTGAAGAATGAAATAGTAAATTTTTATCCTTCATTATGCGATCTCAGGAACAAGTACGACGAAGATGACCGAAAAAAACCTTCAGCTGACCAAGTTATTTTTTTGTTTAAACTTTAAAAGAGAAATCAATTCACCTAAAACATCGAAAACATATATAAAATAGTGAGTATTTGAAATTAGGAAAAATAAAAATTGAGAATAAAGGACATTGGAATAAAGAAGAGTATGGCAGGAATATAATGACTGAAATAATTATTAATATTGAAATACAAGATTCTCTGTGTACTTTTCATAAGTAACCGAATTGCATTGTACTATTGTTTGCTATTGAGATTATATTTGATAAAACTCTATAGTACTCATTTTAATCAATACGAAAATGTGTAGACAGCTGAAAAAATACGAATTTATACTCATGTAATCGAATATGTATAAAGTGAGTGAAAACAGATCCGTTTAATGGCCTTGCCAATTGCCCCAAATCATATCATTTCATAGCTCCAGTTGGTAATGGTTATGCAAATTTGTAAAGCATTTGCGAAAAAGTGTTAATATCGTATAATAATTACACCAATAAACACCTCTATGTAAATGATAACTTTTTAAAGAGAAACCCGGTTTTATTTGCTGTAAGTGCTGCAGACATGTTGGAACTCCTTTTCGCCGCAATCCGCGCCTCTCACGGTTTAATGTTGAAGTCCATTATGAATTGTAAAAGGTAATCAGGCGCCTTCAATCAGGAGACACATGTTTCATCTTCCGGGTCTCTTCCTGTCTCTGACATAGCAAAGAAAGTAGAAATACACGTATTTGGCCTGCATCTCTGGAATAATATAACCTCCGCGTCTCACGGTCGATAAAATCGTATAGATGTAACTGTTCTGTCTAAAACGTTAATAAAATCCACTCCTTCGTGGGTAGAATTTAAATATCCATAAATGCGAATAATTTACGATTATTACTATGTTCGGCGGAAAGTCTTTTCGTAAGTCAGCGGAAAGTCAGAAGAGAAGGAGGAGCACGCCCACGACAGCTGCTGTCCGTCTTACGCGTCTCGGCTTTTGCCTCCGCGACAGGCTCATTTCTATGATGACACAACATCGCATATGGTTCTCGTTCAGTGCTTTCGCAGCAAATTCAGGTTTTTTTGGAGAATTCGTTGAATTTTCAGATCTTGGAGCATGACCGGAAAAGATACCGAGTGTGGGAAGTGAATCTGGTAAATCGGTTGAAACCGCACGAGGAGAGAACTGCGCTCAATCAGTAAACTTGTGCACACAATGTCTCTAAGATGAGTTTTCTGTACTTCAAGTGGAATGAAGATAAAGAGGTGATTTTAAATTTGAGCCGTGAGATCATTGTCGAATATTTTTTAAATCGGCTATTCTATTTAAATTGGCCCTCTGTTCATGTTTGAATACATCGACTATTTTCTTCTATTTGTGCCGACAGCGATTTTCCCAATGTAACGTTGATCTATGTAAAATTACCAACTGGGGGATTTTTCTGCCTCATATTTGGAGGATAGCCACCCACTCCTTTCTAAGAAAGTTGCATACGGAAAACAATTGACGCTGTTAAACTATCGCTTATACTATCAGACTCTACTGATTAGTCGAGTACAATTAGGAGAGGAAGTGCTAAAAACTTAACCATT
Organism: Hetaerina titia; assembly: GCA_037158775.1. Taxonomy (NCBI): domain Eukaryota; kingdom Metazoa; phylum Arthropoda; class Insecta; order Odonata; family Calopterygidae; genus Hetaerina; species Hetaerina titia. The sequence continues at coordinate 122,892,760 of CM073770.1, read as the reverse complement.
AACTTCAACAAATAATTTTTTTCAGAAAACAAGGGTTACCAACTAATAAAATTTTTCAGATTTTACAATTTTTATCCGGGGAAAAATTCTGGACACGTTTTCAGTCGAAAAAACGACAACATTATTTAAAAGGTGAAGCCTGTGAACTCGAATTATAAATATTATTTGGCACTCTGAATCGACCCAGTGATCCGTGCGTCCCTTTATATCCAGATAAGCTCTTGGTTTGTTATCAGGTGACTCAGGGGTCGAACCACAAGAGTGCACATGCCCTAGGTGAGACTCGAACACGCTATATTTGGGTAAACAGGAAAATTCGCTACCCGCCTGACAAATCCGGACGGCAATGTCAGAAAGTTGCACCAGAAAGTGATGTGCAACTACGGATGAGTTTCATGAATTGTGTCCATACAGCCATTACTTATCTCTTCCAATGGGATAATATGTCCAAACATATTATTTCATCCCATCTGTTTGGAATGAATGGAATTAGTTGAATTAATTCCCTAATGATGCCATTTTGCCATTATCTGATAAATTTGCGCACCTACTTTTACATTTAACACTCAAAATGTTCAATGTTTACATTATCATTTAACAATTTTTATTACTTTTTCAAAATTTTCAAGAGCAGAGAAGAGAAAAATCAAAAATCGGAATGCATTTTCAATTATTACTTATATAATTCGGTAACACTCCAAAATGAAAGAAAAAAATTAAATGTACGCAAAATTAAATAAAATAAAATAGTGCTTTTTTATTAGGTTTCAAAAAAGTTGGTAGTAATCAGGTTTCATTCAGGTTATGTCATCAACATCAGGAAAATTTAGGTTCAAGGTTTCAGTTCATCTTTCATATTAGTAGGTATAACATATGGCTAACAAAGAACTCAGAGTAACATAAATTAAAGTGCTTCAATTTCAAAGTGTGAAAATCATTCGCCTTGACCTCAGATTACGTATTACTCTTTGGAATTGATGCATTTCAACCCGCATTAGTGAATGACTTCCTTAAAGTTACTGTCGTCGTATCTCCCGCGGTTTTTTAATCTTACGAGGGTCATCCGGAAAGTAGTACCCGTTCGTGAAATAAAGACACAAAAGTAAATATTAACAAACATAAAAAATTTTATTTGAAAGAGGATACTTTAAACTACTTCTCAACATAATCTCCAAGCAAATTAAGGCATTTGTCATAACGTGTGACAAGTTTCTGTATTCCTGCTGCATAGTCCTTCGCCGCCAGCTCATTGAGATACGGGGTCACTCCTTCTTTAAGTTCTTCATCGCTGTCAAATCTTTTTCCTGCCAAAAAGTCTTTAAGCTTTGTAAAGAGATGAAAATCTGAAGGGGCCAAGTCCGGGCTATACGGTGGATGGTCGAAAGTTTCCCATTTGAATTGCTGCAAAAGTTTTTGTGTTATCCCAGCTGCATGAGGCCTGGCATTGTCATGAACGAGAATGACACCAGTAGACAATAGACCTCGGCGCCGATTTTGTATTGCCCGCCGTAATTTCTTTAATGTTTCACAATACGCATTGGCATTAATAGTGTCTCCACGGGCCATAAAATCAATAAGCAATACACCTCGTCGATCCCAGAAAATGGTTGCCATGAGTTTCCTGGTGGACAGAACTGTCTTGAATTTTTTTGGTTTGTTTGGTGAATGAGCATGATGCCACTCCATTGACTGTCGTTTACTCTCAGGTGATGCATAACAAACCCATGTTTCGTCACCAGTAATTATGCGAGTCAAGAAAGAGTCTCCTTCATCAGAATAACGTCCCAAAAACGTCAGTGCTGCAGCCATACGCTTGGTTTTGTGCTCATCTGTAAGCATGCGAGGGACCCATCTTGCACAAATTTTTGCATAATGCAGATGGTGTTTAACAATTTCATGAACAATTGTTCGAGAAACATTGGGAAAATGCTCACAGATGTCATCAATTGTGACGCGCCGATCGTTCCTCACGAATTCGTCAACTGAGCTCACCAGTTGGTCTGTAATGACAGACGGTCTCCCCGAACGCTCATCGTCATGTGTGTTCCCCCTCCCCATGTTGAAGTTGCGACACCACCGCCGAACAGACGACTCGTCCATTACATTGTCTCCATACACCTCCTTTAATTGGCGATGAATATCACATGGGCGAACGTTTCTTGCATTGAGGAATTTAATCACTGCCCTCACTTCACAACTGGCGGCGTTCTCAATTTTTTTAAACATTGTAAACAATCACAGAAACAACACAGGCAATGCTAGCGTCACGCAACTTGGCTCAGAGAAGGCAGACAAGCCACTGAAGCTATCTGACCTCGTCCAGCGGCTACTCGCGTCGTCAGCACTTCATGCGGGACGAACGGGTACTACTTTCCGGATGACCCTCGTATATTAATTGTGCACTTATTATATTTAATCCGTTATTTATTCTATGCCATTTTGGTTTACAAACGCAATCCTTAAGGTAAATCAAATTTCACATTGATAACACCTGCATACTAATGTCATCTCAGACTTTGAGATAAGGGAACATTGTCAGTAGTTCGTATCGCTGTAAGATTAATATTCTTTATGACATAAAATTACACCCAAGATTACACCAAAATCGTTCCAACCTCCTGCCCGTCATCCGCGCCCATCAGTAATCTCCTTCCGTTGAAAAAGGTGGTTGCACCAGCCGCATTTATTCTGATTATCCTACGCTATGGGCAACCCGAGTATCAAATTAATATGCTGCGTCGATATTATCTAATTGTGGCAACATGCGAGTTATTCCAAAATCGGTAGAATCAGAAGTTATTCTTCTAATTGTGACTGAATTTGTGTTTGAATATTGCTGATTAAATAATTGTTATAAAATTGATTAATTTTTTATATCCAACTACCTAAAATATATCGTTCCTTAACTGAAGACCTTGGATGTTAACCTCTGCGGAACACAAAGTATGCATATTGTATCACTTGTATCGATATTTTAAAATTTCACCATTCCAAAAATTTGAGTCTGATCAAGTGAAACGGGTAGCAAAAATATTTATACTTTTAAATGAAAAACCTTTTCTGCTACCATAATCTCTCATAAATGCTTTAGATTCGTTCAATATAGTCTTCTTCCATTTATCATATACGCTGTACTCTTTATAATCATATTTTTATGATTTGCCTTTCGTCAATATTTCTACCATGTCTCTCACTAGGCATTATTTGCTGAAATTCACACGTTTTCATTTCCTTTAGCAGCTGTCGTCATCTATCGATTGTTTCTCAAAAATCACCCGATGAGGTTTTATTCTGCATTTCGCAAGAAGGAATTCTCTTTTTGATCATAAGGAAATGTAATCTTTATTTATATGATCACTTCATTGCTTTAGTCTTCTCTTTACTGCTGCTATTGTTCTGCCGACATTCTACACTGCAATCAAAAGGCTTCCTTTAGACAACGATTTTAATTAAATGTTTCCCCACTTTCAACCTTGAGTAACTGGAATTAAGCAGACATTTTCCAGCATATGTCATTCTTTACATGGGATATTCTTGTCCTTGTCTCCTTGTCTCTCGTATCGATGCCGAGCTGAATCAAGCAACTCACAAATCCACTTCTCCAATTTTTCCAGAACTTGATTCTAGTTTAACATTTGTATTTACTCGTGTTCTACAGTGAAAACCATTGTCTTTTTTGCTTTTCTTTATCTTTAGGCTGCATTTTTTAGTATTTAAAAAATAATGGCATTAGTAGCCATTAAGCTGCTTTTATTGGATTACTCCTTCATATAAGATACACGGTCCTCCGTCAACAAAGGTAAAATTTCAATCCGGCATTCGCTAGGGTAAGTTTTTTTTCCAAATTAGCATTTAAGGAATATTCGTGGATCCTTTCCAATTCGGTGATCAATGAACTCACTTAGGGAGAAATATTAATTGCTCCTTAATTTCTTTCCAAAACCTAAATTTGCTGACATTGTCCTCGGCTACACATTCCATTCGTCTATTGATGATCTTTATGAAGATCTTCAACATCGGTATTTCCAGATATACCATTAGGATACATGAAACGCATTTTTAAATACATTCGTTCTATTCATATCATTACTAGAGAATATTTTATCATGATTTATCTCCTCACTGTTATTCTGAATGAAGTTCTATGTAATAGATATTGACGTTTTTCAATTAATCAACTTTGCTTTTCCACATAAAATTTTTATTCTCACGACCCAGGTTTCGTTATAGCATAACATCATAACGTAAAAATACAAGTCAAGCTCAGGTTATATACATATCTCTGGGCGGAGGGGAAGAGGAGGTAGGAAAGAAAGGATTGGTTGAGCTAGGAAGAGGGGGCTAAAAGTCTATGGTCTGAGGCGGAGAAGGAGGATTGATAATATTGACAAATTATCAATAATTAGATAATTAGATTAAATAATTAGCAGGCTGGAAGGATAAGGTCAATACAATTTTGCAAAAAGCGCACCTGACGTCGGATTAGTTGGCAGAGGAGTAGGGGAATGATTATTGTGAACGGGGAGAACGGCACTTGGTAATTAGTCAGGTGACTCAGTAGCGGGCTGGGAGGAGTCGCTACGTTGTTGAAAAAGTCTCACTTGGCTTCAGGTGAGTTGGCAGGGGGTGAGGGAAAAAACAATAACGGGGAATGTGAAGGGTAAAGAAAATCGTTGGTCAAAACATCTTCCCCGTATCTCGTGTGTTGAAGGATTTCCAACTGCTCCAGCGCATCGAGACGGTGGCCTTTCTTCTCAAAGTGCAGAAATTCGGGGGTGAAATCGCTGCTGTGGCCACAATCTCTCAGGTGTTTGGCGAAAAGTGACGCGGAGATGGTATTTTTAAAGCACATTTTATGTGGAAATGCAAAGTTGTTTTGTTGAAAAACGTCACTATGCAGATTTTTCACCGAGTTACGCCAGAAACCGTTTTATTCAAAATAGATTTTTTTTTAGAATTAGAAAGAAATTTTACTGGCCGTTTATGCGCAGGTCCTTGGCTTCAGTATCGAGTCATCAGCCCTTATTATAATGCTTCTTGCATTGCTTCCATTTACATCACCTTCCTTTTCATCTAGTTTTTTATTTATTTTTTCAATTTCTTGAAACCATCCTCTATTTATTCATAATTTTCCTCTTCTTTGCTCGCATTTCTTACACTCGAATTTATTATTTGGAGTTCTTTCTCAATATTTAATGGTATGTATAAACCTTTCCATTTACCAGGTTGTTTTTCTACTCTGAATAAAGTAAATATCCATTACTCTTATTAGGCTTTTTGTCAAATTTCATTTATCACCCTTCTATACCAATTTTTTCTTTAAGTCTTGATTTTTTCTTTCCTTTGAGTCCTTTTTCCTCACTTTGATTTGTTTCAGCACCTCATCTTTATCCTGAGTATCCCATTGGTGAATTTCTTCAGACGACGGCTTGCAAGAGCAGTTTTCCAGTGTTTTGAGTTCCATATATTATCTAATTTTCTCTGCATAGTCACTTCAGTTTATTTTATTTTTTCAAATATTCTTGCAGTTTCCGTTGAGTTTCGTTCAATTTTTTCATTTCTCATCTATTCATCGCCATTATGCTTAGTTTCTCGTTTCCAATTTGGTACACAATTTCCACAATGTTTTTGCAGCCATAGTTGATTTGAACTTAAATAACGTTTCGCTAAAGTATAGCGAAAGGAAATTTGGTCGGCTTAAAACTTTTCCTTTCTCTTGACTTTTCAAAGTATCTCATCTCCATTGTTTTCATTTTTTGAAACTGTTCCAAATTAGGTTTTTCCACTAGTCGTGAAAGCTTAGGACATTTCAGCCTCCCTTATCCTCTTTCCTATCTTTTATTTATCCCAAACCGCATCTACCACAGCACACATCTAGCAGGTTAATATTTTTTCTTTTTGAATCCACTGAAACTGAAGTTCCCATTTTGAACGATTTTTAAAAATATTTATTTTCGAATTTTTATTATTTCGGTTGTAAGAGCTTCTTGAAATTTCTCATCCTATACTGTAGGCATGCACGTTTTCCCAACTTTTTCCTGAGATATTCTTTAACCACGAAAAACCTTTATTTGTAGCGTATGAAGCTATTCGGATTCATTTTAGCATCTACAACTACATAAATACTCCGCGATCCACCAAAAAGGTGTGTGGCAGGGGGTGGAAGCACCAAGGGATAATGGATAAGAGAGGGAGAGAAAAGGGAAAAAACAAAAGCTAAAAAATCTCGAAAACATGTGAACATTTATTTACATGCTAACGGAAAACTTATTTCAAAACAAGTGTTAATTTCACCCACTAAAAAGAGGTCTTGGATGCACGAAAAAGGAGGGAGTAAAATCGCTTTCCGAAACGTTTTCCTGATTACTGAATTTCCACTTATAAATTCAGGGTATACTTCTGTGTAAATCTGTAACTACAGCCAGAACAGTTCCATTTGTCAAGGAAATTTAATTCATGTAGTATAAAATATGCAAAAATAAGCCCATTCCTGTCCTTATGATCTCATTTGCCTTCCAGCCACCTGAAACGATAAAATGTCTTAGATTATAAAACTTCAATATTTCCTACACTTGAATTATTTCCTTGCGTAGTCCTCGCTTAGTGACTAGGCTATGCGAATGGTAAAGCAGGTCACCTCCAAAATATGTTCTTCGAGCGAATTACACGGCTCATTTAGTGAAATACTTAGAGAAAAGAATTATCGAGCTACTAGACATCAGGATAGTACCGTGAGAGTTCCTTATATGCCGTCCAATCGGAGAAATAGTGATAAGCAAGCAATGAAATGTATCATGTATGATCACAATGATAAATACTGCAATCCCGATCTCGATCTTCACTCATATGAATCGGAGTGGTTGCATCCTTTGTGTACGTGCATAAATATATTTATCTATGATCACAATTTGCTAAGTCGCTGCAAATTATGGGATAGTGTACCATATCATAGACACGGTAAGTTTAGATACATGGCCACTATCCGAGTACCGTCGAGTTTACCCACGTTTATTTATAAATTTAGTAAACTTATACGAATCATTTATAATATTTATATTCGTGCGAATGGTTAAAGAATACTTGTATTCCCGTACAAGCGTATCTGTCGCGAAAAATTCCAAACCATTGGTAAAACAATTCATAGAATGAAATTGAGCATGTTGCTTTAATTGCGTTTTGTCTTATTTTGAGTCGTTTTAATTAGCTAACTAAATAAGTTAAGGTTCAATGACCAAAATGTTTTAGGGATAAAATTACTGCCGAGAACTCAAGAGGCATACTTAAATTAATTAATCCTCTCCGTTACCCAGAGTTTGAAATGCAACGGCCAACTTCACAGAATTAAGAGGCCACGCTCGCTCGAAAAAAAGAGTATACTGGGCGATCGGAGGAAGAAGATCAGACTTTGGGTCGGGCCTTTCGACAGAAAGAGTTACGATTTTTTCCAGTCACGCCCTACGGAGGGAGATAAGGGCTGGGACAAGCGGTTGAGCGGAGAGTAAGGGAAGTTAGGGAAATGCTCTATCGAGGTGTTGGGCGTGAAGGCATATGGACGGACTCCAGAGGTGGGGTTGAATAACATCATGTTTTAATTGATATAGAAGTAAAGAGGAGTAATAAAAATTTCAAATGTTTCCCCTATAAATATATCTATAAATTAAAACAAAAGGAGACGTGTACCATATATTGCATGATGTTGAATATTCCCTGCCTCTAATAAAGCAGCCCAAATATACAAGGGACGAAATGGAATTTTGGTAAAATGAATTAACATAACCATTATATTTTAATGTATGAGGACATGCGTGTAGGTTCGAGTGCTTAATTGAAGTTTTGAATCAGAATCAATTTAGGAAGTATTTGTTTATGTTTTCCAGTAGATTGTATATTTTATTTATGATTCGAATTTTTTACGAAGTTTCCTTGACTAAAATTACCACTAACTGAAGGAGTTAAATCAAGTAAATCAAGTTTGGCGAACATTCCCTTTATCGCTAAAGAATGTTAGCTAGGGGAGTATTAACGGTGATATCTCAAAATGAATTATTTTAATTAATAATATTTGTAGATACGTTCGATTATAAAAGTTTTGATTTTTTGGTGCAAGAGACGCGATAATGACATTGCGCTGTAGATAGTCTGCTGTAATTAATATTATTCAGGTATAGTTAACAGGTTAATATTTTCACTTAACTACTGTAATTTATGTGGGCTTATTTGACATATTTGACGCTTGACATATTTATTGTCATATTCATTTTTTCCAAAATGACTTAAAAGTCAAATTATTAAACGTGTGTATATTTTATGTAAAATGCAAAATGTTCTTTTAATGACTGATCCTAAATTAGATAGTCTATAAATCTGCATTTTGTTCCGTCAGTGGTAATTAGGTTAAATTGCTCTCAAGTATTTTAAACCAGTTATTGGATGGTTCAACGACTGAGGTTATTCACATTCCATTCATATCTAACTAATTCCTCATGATTTATGAACCGGTTAATTTGATTCAGTTCTTACACTGAAAAAATGAGATGTTTTCTTTGCCGCCTATCAAATTTTTACATCACTGGAACACAACAGCTTAAATGAATAACTTCTCTCTCCTGCATTTCCGTCGGGCGTCAAATAAACGTTGAGCTAGAAACTGGTGGTCAGCCCCATGGTCAGTCCGCTTCCCATGCGGCGACTTGGTCCCCGGTTCTTCTGAGCCTGTAAGGACGCTCGAGAAAGAAAGTTAGAATGAGGTAGTGTGGGCGGGGCTCACGGGGTGGAAACCCGGCGGGTGTGTAGATTAAGGGGCAGGGGCAAGAGAGGAGGAATGGGACGAGTTTGGTTTCGAGGTCTCGTCGGAGACACGCGGGGCAGGTCGTTAGTTCTCGACCCGCTCGCCCTTTGCAGATCCGGTGAGGAGATATATATACATATATAAGAGGAGACCCTCTTACTTTTCTCTGATGTCGAGGAGAAAATGGGAGTGGGGGAGTAGGAAAAAACTGAGGTGGATTCTGGGAAGGCCGAAAGAAAGCAGGAGTGAACAGTGAAGATGGCACGAGGAGAGCGGCCCTGAATAGTTGGGGAAAGAAGGAAAAAGTATCGAACCAACCACCCCTTCTTCACCCGCCCACGACATCCTCCTTCCTACCCATCCGACCCATTGTCTCTCTCGGTTAAATGAAGCCGTGGACTCCTGTACGTGGCTCTGCAGCCCAAGTCGGGGATGTCGGAAGGTTTGGGTGAGGAGAGGGTATAAGAGTCTTCTACGGAGGGTAAGGTCAAGGTCAGGTAAAACGGGGAGTAACTTTGGCGATGCTGAAGATTTTTTCTCGACATTATTTTCTTCTCTCCTCTCTTCCCCGCCATCACTCCCAATTCTAAAGCTCGGTCGCCCTCATCTCCCCCCTCCTCCCGAATTCAAAACCCCCCTCGTCATGACGCCCAACCCTCCCACTACACATTCACTTTTTCCGGCCTACCACCCTCGGGGTGTGGTTTACGATCGGAGTTTCTCAACCACCAGAAGCCCCGAGATTATTTCAAACTCCCATTTCGCTTTCGAACCCCACCCTGCCCATCGCAGAGCCCTGCCTGTCCACTACCTGCTACACCCTACCTTTTTTCTGGCCTCCTCCTCCGACCCCTCCCATTCACTCTCGCCACTCCCTCTAAGGGTCTCTATCGGAAGCACCCTGCCCCTCCACGGTGGCGATTCCGTGAAGTTGTGGGTTCGCTTCACGTTATAAAACAGCGACCACACCCTTCGTCTACTGCCATAATCTCCACTCGCTGTGTGTGTAAGATGACTCGCCTTGCTCTATAACCTACAAGTTCGGGGAGTTAGTTGACGATGACCCCGATCGTGATTCCCGATAAAAATTTGTGAGGAGTAGTAAAGCAACTCATTGTTGTGGGAGCACGTGAATCGGCGGCGGCAAGGTACTGGAAGGTGCCAGTGTCTTGCCACCGTTGGGCATGCGAGTAGGCAAACCTACATTTCCAAAGCTTTATTCGTTTGATTCCGGTACCCTTCGGAATCCTAAGTATATAAAGAACGTCTTTCGCTGCCAGTTATATTTGTAGGAATACTCCGCTTGAGGTTCAATCTCTTCATTAAATCATCATTATTTTGCGGTTTCATGTTTTAAATATTTTCACTATTCTCTTCTCTGTAACGTTCGGTATCCATGCCACGTTAAATAGGACTTCGTTTGTGCCACGACTTTGAGTTTATATATTTTATGTTGATAAATCCATGAGTTTCCGTGCATAGCATTCCATTTCATATTGTTGGTGAAATAGGGGTAAATTATCACAAAACAAAAGCATTGCAAACTCCTTAAAACTGGAAGTACTTACCCTAGTAATACAATTATCTTCGACGAAAGAAGAAACACACCCAGCGAAACGTGTATCCAAGAAAAAGAAGGGAGGAAAAGATAATTCTTCGAATTGGCTGTTAGTAGAACTCAATTTGTTACAGTTTTCGCTGCCCTAGGTCATGCCAGCTTATTCCGCAATTGGTTTTTGCTTTCCTTTAGTTTTTCCTGTAATTGGCATTTATTTATCACATTCTTGATTGATCAACACATTATTATAGTCAGATATTCTTCTTCTGTCAAAACCTACCGGAAAAAGAGTCATATTGTCAATATCGTACTCTAATTTAAGTTTCTATTTATAAAAATTATTTTTGTTGAAAAAGTTTAGATTTTACGGAGAAATGCATTTAGTTCAACGCAGTGAAAATAATCCATCGACGTTACCTATTTATCGTAGCGTCTAGAAATTCAACTTCTTGGTTTCTAGGCCACTCCTTTTTCCCTTAAGGTAATCGCCTCATTAATTCAGCAAAACAATCAATTTCTTGGACATTTTTCGAAATTGTAAATATATTGGCTTCATCAACCTAAAGGAATTATGCAGAATTTTTAAATTTTCATTTGAATGCTAGCTTAAGCATTCTCTGGTAGCCTGCCCTATGATCTCGAAAAAAATATATTGGCTCTAATAATGCATACTTAACTTGTCATAGTTATTTATAACTATACCTAGCAGGTGCTTGAAAATAAAGAAACATAGACAATTGAATTCTTCATTTGCACTTGAAACTATTTATTAGAGAGTTGCGTTCCAGTTTTTTTATATTTTGGTTTCAATTTTATATCAATTTTCATAAAACAGTGTAACCCAAACGCAAACTAAAACTGTGTGTATGTCCACCATGAATAAAAACGTCAGATGTTTGCGACGTAATTTAGCTCCGTCTTCCTCGGAAGATTAGTAAGGACTCAAGGACTTCCGAGGAAGACGGAGCAAAATTCCGTCGAAATTATCAAGAAATAACGTGTGAGTGCTCATTTTATTTGTTCTCATATTGTGTGTTGCTGTCTAAGTTTTGTATATATATATATATATATATATATATATATATATATATATATATATATATATATATATTCATTCATTCAAACAGAAATTGGTATAAGGAAAGGGGATAGGAAAACACATAATAGGCGAAGACAGGACATGTGGGGAAGGCGGTTTTTGAGCAGATCACGAAAGTAAAAATATTTTTTACTTAAACTTTCGTGATCTGCTCAAAAACCGCCTTCCCCACATGTCCTGTCTTCGCCTATTATGTGTTTTCCTATCCCCTTTCCTTATACCAATTTCTGTTTGAATGAATGAATATTTGTGCGCCGTATGGCGGGATTTTCAAGTTTGAATATGTGTTTGGCCAATGTGGCTCGTCTCTTCTTCTGGCTATGCGTGCCATGAAACGCACCGTTCCTATCCTTTATAAGATCGTATGAATGCTTTTCTACTATCCTTTCCCCTTCTTGTGTCCCGTCTATATTCTCCTTTGGTGGGTGAAACAGCTCCATAACGCCATCTCTCGGGCAATATGTATCGGAGCACTTTGGCGCTTTATAAGATCGCAGATTTCAAGGTAAATCAGGTTTCCCTATTAGCTCAACTGGTAGAGCATCCGCCCGGAAAGTGGAAGGTCCGTGGTTCAAATCCCGGATAGGGAAATATTTTTACTTTCGTGATCTGCTCAAAAACCGCCTTCCCCACATGTCCTGTCTTCGCCTATTATGTGTTTTCCTATCCCCTTTCCTTATACCAATTTCTGTTTGAATGAATGAATATTTGTGCGCCGTATGGCGGGATTTTCAAGTTTGAATATGTGTTTGGCCAATGTGGCTCGTCTCTTCTTCTGGCTATGCGTGCCATGAAACGCACCGTTCCTATCCTTTATAAGATCGTATGAATGCTTTTCTACTATCCTTTCCCCTTCTTGTGTCCCGTCTATATTCTCCTTTGGTGGGTGAAACAGCTCCATAACGCCATCTCTCGGGCAATATGTATCGGAGCACTTTGGCGCTTTATAAGATCGCAGATTTCAAGGTAAATCAGGTTTCCCTATTAGCTCAACTGGTAGAGCATCCGCCCGGAAAGTGGAAGGTCCGTGGTTCAAATCCCGGATAGGGAAATATTTTTACTTTCGTGATCTGCTCAAAAACCGCCTTCCCCACATGTCCTGTCTTCGCCTATTATGTGTTTTCCTATCCCCTTTCCTTATACCAATTTCTGTTTGAATGAATGAATATTTGTGCGCCGTATGGCGGGATTTTCAAGTTTGAATATGTGTTTGGCCAATGTGGCTCGTCTCTTCTTCTGGCTATGCGTGCCATGAAACGCACCGTTCCTATCCTTTATAAGATCGTATGAATGCTTTTCTACTATCCTTTCCCCTTCTTGTGTCCCGTCTATATTCTCCTTTGGTGGGTGAAACAGCTCCATAACGCCATCTCTCGGGCAATATGTATCGGAGCACTTTGGCGCTTTATAAGATCGCAGATTTCAAGGTAAATCAGGTTTCCCTATTAGCTCAACTGGTAGAGCATCCGCCCGGAAAGTGGAAGGTCCGTGGTTCAAATCCCGGATAGGGAAATATTTTTACTTTCGTGATCTGCTCAAAAACCGCCTTCCCCACATGTCCTGTCTTCGCCTATTATGTGTTTTCCTATCCCCTTTCCTTATACCAATTTCTGTTTGAATGAATGAATATTTGTGCGCCGTATGGCGGGATTTTCAAGTTTGAATATATATATATATATATATATATATATATATATATATATATATATATATATATATAATACATACATTCAAATACGAAATCCCGCCATACGGGTAGCGCATCCGCCCGGCAAGTGGAAGGTCCGGTGTTCAAGTCTCAGTCAAGAAAATATTTTTACATTTGTGATATGCTCAAATCCGCCTTCCCCACCTGTCCTGTGTTCGTCGTGTAGTTTTCCTATCCCCTTTTCTTATATCTATTTCTATGTGTGTGTTTCTATGTCATCAACCCCAAGCTCGGTTTGGTAGGTGATGTTAGAGTTGCAGATGCCCAGAGAGGCCGGGAATCGAACCCAGGCCCTCCGGTCAGTATTCCAACAACCTAACCTTGGACTACCGCGACCCAACCCACACACACACACATGTATATGTATACACACAATGGTGTTCTGAAAAGTATCCGACCTTACAAATGTACAAGACATTTTTTCTGATATTTTCTGAGTCGGAAACTTTTCAACTATCAACTTACAACAAACTATTCAGACCACCCGTTTTTTCGACTCAGTTTCAGTCCAGTCAGCTTCCGACTCAGAAAAATTCAGAAAAAATGTCTTGTATGTTTGTAAGGTGGGAAACTTTTTAGAATACCCACGTATATATATTGTATATATATATATATATATATATATGTAATTATTAGGTAATCTACCGGTTAATGTAGGTTTTTGGATGGACATAAACATTTTGTACTCCAAACAAAACCCAATCCAGCCACCTAATCTACATCAGGTCCCTCTTCATCTCTGTGTACTTCTTTCCTCCCTTCATCCCGTCCAACATCCCTATCCTGTTCCTGCACTTTCCCCGTTTGCCTAACATTCTCCCCTCTATTACCTTCTTCAACATTCCACTACCGCTCAATACACATTTCATCCATTTTTCCTGCCTCCATAGGATTTCTCTCAACAAACCTCTCTCCTCACCAACCATCTCTCTAGCTTAGCCTTTTTCTTCCTGGGAAATCGCATAGCCATTGTTTTATTAATATTGATTCTCAATATATATATATATATATATTTATTTATTTATTTATTCACGTGGGAGTCAGTCCTAACTAATCTTCCGAGGAAGACGGAGCACAATTCCGTCAAAATTATCAAGACATAACCAATGAATGTTCCTTTTATGTGTTATCATATTGTGTTTTGCTGTCTAAGTTATATATATATATATATATATATATATATATATATACACACACACACATAGTTTTTTATAAATGGATTCATGGTTTAAAAACGGAGGTAAATTAGAGACGTATCGGGCATACGTATGTTATAAATCATAACAACGATTTTACTCTTGTTTTTAATAATATACCTCTTTGTAGATTTATTTTTACTCAGCTCCATAGTTGGTTTTACCAAGACTTAATTTACAATACCTGTTATGATGATTTATTCGTTTTAAATACGAGACAACTCTAACAAAGATAAAGAGGTGACGCCGTATTTTTATAATAAGTATTATGTAATAATTTGAACACGAAGAGTGCAAGAAATTGTTGACCGATTTTTCCCTTGTCTAACCTAAGAGATAAACAATATATGGCCTGCAATAAAACACGTCCTCTCTGGAACGAACAATAATGAAACCCTTCGTGGTTAAGGCGTGGGATAATATTGCGGTTATGATTTTGGTAGACAAATAATGTAAGTAGTTATATTTATTTATACATCAATGCTGCATAGAACTCTAGCTGTTATATTTCCCCAAGTTCCACATGGGCACATTACCACTGAGGGTTACATTCCAACCCAAAGGTGCTACCTCAGCTCCCATGGCGACCAAGTCAACACGTATCGTTCCGGTAGGCAGTAAGAGCAATAAAGAACAGGAACCATCGAAAACGGGTTCCGACTTCCATTGCATTGGACGCACATTCGCCCTCTTGAGATTTTTTTCACTCTCAACGCTACCCTTATCTTCTTCCTACATATCCGCGCACAAATACTGCGACATTCATTTATTCCTACCCCCGAGAAATACCACGCGATCAGAATTACCTCTCCGAGGGGAGAAGGGGATTTCGACACTCCCTAACTCCTACACGGGCGGGTACTTCGGACGCAGATAATTTGCAGAGCTAAGGAAAAAAGAGCAAACTTCCTCCTTCAAAGAAAAATAAAAGCTCTTACTTTTCCAGAAATCGTCACGCATGTCCCGAAAGCTAACTTGAGCAAAAGGAGAATAAAAAACTCTCCGGGCGGCAGATAGGGGGATCGGAGGAGACTTTCGGGCGCGACAAACCAGTTTTTTTGAGTTTCCGTCGCGGTGAAGACGAAGTGTTTTCTTGGTCATACGGTTTTGTCTGTTTCTGTTGATGTGTTTGCGTGTCTGTGTGCTTGGTGTGCGTATGTGCGCCGGGGTCCATAAAAACTCAGCATTCGGGCGCCATTATCAGGGCAAATGGCTTTATGGCACCGGTAATTCCTTAAATTTCCCTTCCACCCCAATCGAGTAACCTCATCCAAGTCATCTTCTACCGAGCCGAATTTCCTTCCCAAAACCATCGTCTCTTTCCCACCGATCTATACCTGCATTTCCACTCCCTCCGAATCTGAAACCCACCACCGAATAACTACAGTACATGCACATCAAACTGGATCCCTTTTCCATATCTCCCTTCCTAAAATCCCGCCGCATATTTTCCTCCTCTCCGTGTATTCCTTCTTGCTTGCCCCCTCACGTTTCCTTAATGGCCGACGAAAGTCGCTCCATTCCTTATCCCCCCATCCCTCCTTTCTCAACCATGCAATGACCCGAAAAATATGTGTGCGGCGGCAGTGCCTGCACCTCCTCCCCCCTCTTCCCCATGCGAGCAATCAATTCCGCACGAGTAGTATGCCCACGACCCGTTGAACTGGGACCAATTATTTTCGTTCGACATTCTCGCCAATTGGGTTTTCTCACTCGCAGTGACCCCGTCCCATCCACCATCTTCCCTTCTGGTGTTTTACTTACCAATGACATCTGCTCACGGTCATAGATAGCATTCCTATTCCAATCTTCCAAAAACACCTCCTTCCGTCATGCACCTCTCTCCCCATAACTTACGGGTGTGGAAACTCTTCGTAGTTTCCCTAAGAAAGTAATCTCCTAGGCCTGCTACCTGTGGACTGCTCCTTAGTATATTGTAATCCTTGATCCATCTTCTCATGAAAATTGTGGTGTGGAAGAGAATGTCCTTAACTTGGCCAAGTGCATGAAATCTAATTAACATGGGAATGTGTGAATTTTAATGCTGGCGCTAGTTAAATGCATTATTAAATTAATTATGCATTGGCACTTTCGAGATTATGAAAAGCTGTAATTTCATTTCCCTGACTTTTTTTTAGTTTTAGAGATTTGTTTTTAACCGAGGTAGAAGACTTACCAAAATTGTCTCTAAAATTAATATCGGTTGGTGGTGTAAAAAGTAAGCACATCTAAAATTTTCACTAATAAATATAAGTAAGTTATAAGAGAATCTTAAGATAAATATTCTTTCTGCCCTGCATTTACTTGCCATTGTAGCAATCCCAGGCAGTCTTCCGAAAATAATCACAATACTCATGTACTTCAGCTACGTTTTTACAATTAATCTAGGGTCTTTGGATATAATGCAACCATTTCAGAGAGTAAACATCATTCGCCTTGACCGGGATTCGAACCCGGATCCCTCGATATCCGGCCGAGTGCTTATCATGAGTGCTTTGGATATGCTGAGTTCTGTGCAGGAATTATTCGCGAGTCTCCAGCAGCAACTACATTTGTCATCGCTTAGTAACATTGCCGTGTAAACGCTGTCCATTGATTCGAGGAAATTATTCCGAAATCTCGAAGACGGAGCAGAATCTTTTTTTTTAAATGCATTTTAAATTTTCCTCTGCTTCTTCTGAAAAAATGACGGTTTTTCGCGGATTTTTATTTCTACTGCTTTTTACAGAAAATTTACCCTACGTTCTCTATTTTCTCCTTGAAAAACTTCTTTAGACTTAATTTGAATCGTGAATACCAATTGTGGTGGACTCAAATTCATGCAGTACTTGTTTTCGAAGAAAGACAACCCTCCGATGTCCGTAGATCTTTACCGTTGCACTGCACTACGGCAAGCCCTGAATTTGCCAAAAACATTTTTGTTATTTTGTTAAGTAAGGCTTCACTTATTCCGCCTAATTTTACGATATTTTACATAATAACTGAGATATGTCTGGAAGCTATATTTCATTCAACTCATATTATTCAAAGACTTAAAATACGTACAGCTTCCTTGGTTTGAGTATGCGACACTGCCACTTTTCCGTCTTGCTTTCAATTCCCTCGATGGAATGGGTGTGAGCAGCCAGTCAATCCCTTATTCTCATGGCCGTTTTGTTCCCTTTTTATCCGAGTGGGTTAATAACGGCAATAAAATAAGCCCGAGAGCACTGCTGAAATGAGAGAAAAGGAATTTCTCCGTTGCTCTCGGTTTCCAAAGTATTTTTTATCATACCATGAAGAATTAGACACCTGCGTGAAACGCAAGCCTTCTTGTTCCCTCCGCCACCCATTATGAATCCTCTGTCCCTTTGACTTCAATTTTACGTCTTTTTGTGCTCTATTATTCCCTTGGCTCATTTGCGTCCACACTATTACTCTTAATGCAAAAGCATTTAATTGCTTGCCAACAGCCGTTCTTCTTTTTCTCCCTAAGACATCATCGTGCACTTTTTGCCTTTGCTCGTCGCTGTATTTAAAAAATTTACTTCTCTTTGTCCGTTCTCAATCTTGTTGAAGCACTGATTGCCCATTCACTAGATCCTCTTTTTTTGTTCACACGAATTATGTACCAACGTTTCACGTCTCTCATAAATTGAGACACCGACAAAAGAAGAAAATTAAACTTGAAGGAAAAGCTTCCTCTCCGTTTGAAGCTTGGAGATTTGCAATCAAACTGATTGACTAACTTTCAGATGTGTTACGTCATAATCCTTCCACGAAAGGGTTTGCGATAAGGTTTTCATTTTATTAATAAGAATATCGTATGCCTAAATAATAATGAAGTGTTGTGGTTACTGGAGACTCGTACAGGGTTCGTCCGGAAAATAAGTGTAATAAGCTTATTGTCTTTTTTGACAAAAGGGGAGTCGCCCACTACGAATTTGTACCTGAACGACCAACTGTAAATGCTGCATTTTACGTCCAAGTGCTCAACAGGCTTCGAAAACGAGTCGCCCGCGTCCGGCCAGCGATCAAAAACATCTGGCGGCTGCATCACGACAATGCGCCGTCTCATACCGCGCTTGTCGTGTCGGACTTCTTGGCAAAGCACGGCGTGGCAACGCTGCCGCACCCGCCCTACAGCCCGGACTTGGCACCACCGGACTTCTTTCTGTTCCCGAAGATAAAGAGGAGTTTGAAAGGAACGCAATACGGGACTTTGGACGCCGTCAAAGAGGCCGTGACGACGTGTCTTCGGGAGGTTCCCGATGATGCCTTCGCGGGAGCGTTCCAGGAATGGGAACGCCGCTGGAACAAGTGTATTGACTCACAAGGGGATATTTTGAGGAATATTAGCTTAAGATATGTAAAAGTGTAATACATTTTTTTCCTGAGCTCAGTACATTTATATTCCGGACGAACCCTGTAGTTCGACAACTAAAGTGACCCTGTGGCTACATTATTCTGTCATCCAAGTGGTTTTTGAACATTTTTCCGAGTTATGCAGCTCCTGTGACTTTGTGAACATCTAATATAATAATTATTAATATTTTGGCCCATTCTATTAGAATCTGGCAATTTATTGTTTCAATTTCAATTTTTGGGGTAGCTTATTTTGGAACCCCCAATACAATTTCCTTAATTTTTTTTACAAAATACAAAATATGAGTTAGATGCCATTCCTTTCCGTCGCTCTCCCCGTTCTTACTTAATCTTTTGTTGATAAATCTATCCAATATTTTCCTAATCGGTTCCTCCTGTAGATATTTCCCAATTTGTTGGACGTTGTGCAAATATCCAAGGAATGCTTCCAGTTGGCGTCTTTCCTTGGCATAAATTGAGCAATAAAGGACTCTGTCTGTGCATTGCCGTGTCCTACTCCATCATGCGTCCCATCCTTTTTTGCCCTATTTTCTTGAGGTATGATCTAAACTCCCCGGTCCTGTGAAAATTTGCGTAATTTCTTTGTAAGTTTTAAAGGTTATCTTCATTCTTTCCTTCAAGCTAGGTAAAAGTTGGGCGATCAGTGAATCTATAAAAGGGGACGCCGAGTAAAGGGGATGTCTAGAAAAAGGAATTATTTTCACCGTCGAGCATATTCCCTTGTAACCGCAGAATTAAAACCAAACTTTTCTCGAGTATATTTTCATACCCTGCTTAAAAAAATACATAATTGCAATAAATTGCGTAAGGTTGATTTCTTTCATCATTTTAAATTGAACTCCATAATTACTTTCAAGAGCAAAAGCAACGTTTTGCTAATTTTTTTTGCTATGCTCAATTACTCTTTAATAAAAAAGGGCTTTCATATTTTTCAGAAGGTTAAATCCAAAGGTCTTGGTCGTTTGACACCGAATACGTTCCAAATGATTTCGTGCCATCCACGGATTCCCACGGCATTGCTCGTCCTGACACCCTCAGCGTATGTTTTTTTATGGGTGTTAATAAACGCGAGGCACATTATGTAAGACTCGGAATGCACACGGTGGCATTACGAATCATTAAAAGTCGAAATAATCACTTATAATCCATCTCGCTCTTACGACAAAAAAACGCATTCAGGGCCACTGCACTTCTTCTCTCTTCGTCAACGGCCCACTTCACGTGAAATTAGTTAATTATAGAAAAAATCAACAATTTTGTGTCGCAACAGCCTGCCTTAGCTGAAAAGTGTCCTTTTGAAGCGCCAGTATTCCAATTCCAAATTATATGGAAAACCTTCTTGTTGTTCATTCTAATCGGTGAAATATCCAGGATTCCTGGAAAAGATAAATTATCAATGTCAAATATATGAAGCTATTTCCCTACATTAAATTATCTCAGCTTATAACTAAGTCCTCATTTAGTGGAATTTCCATAGAGTGACGAGCGGAATGGAATGAAATTATCTAAGTGCGCCTAATGATGATATATTTTTTCATTTAAGAAGCTATGATTTTATTTCCTTTGAATAGACAATTCAGCCATCGACAAAAACCTTAGGTTATAAATTATCACAAAATCTCTTGTGATAATCAAACAGCAATTCGCGCATTTATTTCACAGATTTAAAATTTTCACAGTTCCAGCAGCTAAATTAATTAATAATCAATGTTGATAAAGTAATATGAAGGCAGGAAACATGCGAATTGGTGCGCGAACTAAATTAATTGAAAAGAATGGGAATCTTCACCGAAGGTATAATAGAGTGAAATGAAATAAAAACGCTAAGGAAACCTGCTTGTTTTGTTAGACATCAATTTTCTGCAGTTATTTGGTATATATTCTAAATAATTGAAAATATGTAAAGATAAATATCATGCTCGGTTGGCAAATATCTGTCCCTATATACATAATACATGTTCTTGTTGTAATACATGTCCTCCTGTAAAGTACGAATTCCATTAACTATTAATTACTCATAAGTTATAAGCCAAAATTATGTCATCGCATTTGACAGAAAGTATGAATGAGTATCCCTTGAAATTAAGGGCATCAAATAAGCACATATTTAAGGAGTCAATAATGCAAATTCACTTGTATCATCGCGGAAGCAATTGAAGCTTCGCGTTATATTGACCATTCAGATTGGAATGCAATAAGTAAGACAATGTAGATCAAAACGATTGAAAAAACGTTTTTCCTACGAAATTCTATCAGTAATAGTCTTGTATGACTAATATACGGTGTCTTCTATGATAACACGCGGTAATGCAGTGGCTCTGCAACGTAAAACGCTGAGTACCCCCACTTTACTTCATTCCATCATAAGCTAATTTGTATGCAAGAATTCGCTTAATTAATCCGGTAATGAGGGAACTCTTAAGTGGTACCCAATCATTGACTCTAACAAGAGTTTTATACTCAATAGCTGAAATGCACACAAACATATTCATACATTTTCGGGAAAAAATCACAATAATCCTCCCCCTCCGCCCTGTGGCTTAGGGATGCGTGGGATGACTGCGAATAAGTGCGATGTTCTTGGGCTCAAGGTACTTGTGTGGAATCTGCACGCTTCGATGCCTTAGATTCTCAGATGAAACCCTTTGAGAGGAGTCGTGGGGGCACCAGTGCTCGTCCACGAGCCTACTCCCCATCCCATTGCGACCCTCGACATTCCCTTCCTCATGCCTCGCTCTTCCACAACCGCACTCGTCCCCACCCGGGCAACCAAAGAGCAACGCCACACATGAAGTGCGCTCAATCACACCTACGCACGCCTGGGCTTCGCCACGCAAGGAAGATTGTCTCACCGCGTGCCACTTAAAGCAGCTCCCGTCCGCCCCCCCTCCCTCCTGCCGCTCGCTTCCGAATCCCCGTTGCACGCCGCCCGCTTCGTGCGCCGCACCGCGGCCCGCTGTCCCTCCCTTCCCCATCCCCGTCCGCCGCCCACGCCACCCCTCTGTGCAGGATATGCCGACACTTTTGTGGACCCCTTTTACTGATCTTTTGTTCTCTAAATCCCCCCTCTCTCTCTCTCTCTCCCTATTTCTCCGTTTCCTTTTGTTACGAATCGTGTCCTCTTCGTTTTCTCGGTTGGGTGTGGGCGTCCGCCCGGTCGCCCTCATTTGTTCGACGAAATGCATTATTTATTTGGTGAAATGCAACGCTCGTTGTTTTGTGGGGTATTTTTTTCGGATGGGAGCCTCGAGCTATCGTCACCTCCGCCAGCAGCTCAACGGTACAAAGGAGAGGGAATGAAATATTTAACGAATATTTTACCACTACTTCGCTCCCGTAACCTTGCCGCAACTCTTTTCAGCATCCCATAAGTTTCATGACGCATATTTTTAATGCCAAGGAACGGTATATGTGTGAGAGAAGATCACATTTACCTCGATGGTATCAGGTTTGACTCTGTGGAAATTCTTTTTGTAATAAAAGAAGAATACTATGTATTTTCCACAAAACCTTTTTATGGAAAAAGGTTTGGAAAATACATCGAAACAATAAAAAATAGAGCGGAAAATACATCGTATTTTCCTTTTAATAGCAAATTTACCGTTTTAAGAACAACATTCTGAAGATGTACACGGTATTAATATAGATACAGTGTTTCCTTCGTACTATGTGCATATATCAAGGAACGTATTTATTTGTATTTCCTACGCTTCTTCTTCACTAATGCTCAATTCAAAGGGTTCAGGGAGAGGCTTGACTTGAGGCTGCGTATATTCAAAAATATTCAGTGAAATGACTCTAGGCTTCACATATCTCGTGGGTAACACCAGTGGCGCCTCGCAAGAGTTACCTCATTCACGAATGGAAAACGTTCCGAGGCGCTTAGTAAATCGCACTGCCCATGGTTTTCTCGGGGATCAACTATGCCGAATGTTTCGGTTATCGTTGGCGTGCTGTCGAGTGTGTGATTACGTTTTCCGTAGTTGATTATCCCATGAGATTTTTCTCCAGGCGTCGGAGTACCGAATTACCTCTCAGGGTTCATGCATTTCCCATGAAGCTATCTTTGCTTAAATACTCTGCCATTCATCCATCCATACACTACCTTTGCTATCCATCTATTCGCCTTATCAGACGTTCTTAATTGCGAATGCCGGCGAATTATGTGATCAACCAAATCAAAACTCCTCGTAATTATGAAATTATTTCTTGCAGCCTCACGAAAACTCATTAATTAAGAAAGGGCTAGGAAGGTAGGTAGGAGAAATATTAATATGATTCTGAATTCCTAACTGAGAAATACTAGTATACCTATCTAAAACTAGAAGTGGAGAGACTCTAATTTAAATTTGTATGCTAACACCTACAGGATCCAAGAATCAAACTCAAAAACACAGAAAAATAAATAAAACAGTTTCTGGCGTTACTTGATGGAAAAACTTCATTTTGACATTAAAAAAAAACAAACCACTTTGCTTTTCCACATAAACTTTTTGTTTTCACGACCCGAGTTTCGTCATAGCATAATATCATCAGGTAAAAATACAAGTCAAGCACAGTACATATCTGTGGGCGTAGGGGAAGAGCGAAGTGGTTTGTTTTTTAAAAAAAACGTCAACAGAAAAAATAAATAAAAGTATACAAATAAGCAAATTGGAAATAATAATGCAGCATTTAGCTGCATGTTGGAGTGAATTGATTTTCGGTGGCTGATTGGACGCAATTGGCCAAATTCAGAGTTTTTATTAGCTGGTGATAAAAATTCATAATTTAATATAATATAGTATATCCAACTGAACTAAAAACGAAGTTCATTTACATCACTATCGATAAATTATTTGTTTTTAAGGGAAATGTTAAGTCTTATTCACTGGCTCTCAGGTTTATTATTTTTTATGTTTATTTATAAGGAGATAAATTTTAATGAAGAAATTAGGGGCAACATCTTAAAACTTGATTAAATATTCATTCTCTTTGAGTATATCCTTATTGTCTGTGTTTGCAAATTATGTTTTGAAAAAGTATGTCCTTATTTTAAAAAGGTAGTTCTTATAACGTAAAACTGAAATTCAATCAAAATACTATTCGCCAAAATTTTTAATTCCCCGGAATTTCTTAGCCGTTCCTCTGATGCCTGAATCTTCTGGTTTCAATCAATGCTTAAGTTTCGTTTAAATTTGAAGAGAGAAACCTAGACGTCCAAAATATTACGGGAAAATGAAAGGTTTAAACTGGCGATGAGACTTCTATTTTTAACGTTCTCTCATGTAGAAAAAATATTCAAAGGCTTTCAAAACGATTGAAAATATTTCGTACATTGTGAAATATTAAGGTGAAATTAAATAAGTTTAATTGAACAGAAAGTTTGAATCCAATTAGTATGATTGAGTGGAAAATATTTTTGCGGAAATGTGATAAAATACTAATAAAAATTAAGAAAAGATGCCATCACGTTAGATAAAAATTATTTTCTTTATTAGAATACGGTGAAATAAGTTCGGTTCAGTTAAAACGTAAAATATGTATGCACAATGCCACCATTCCTTTTCTCTGCCATATTTTAAAAAATGTAACAATAATTGCAGAGCTTGCCGAGGTGACTGCGAGCCGTGACTTGCCGATTGGACTTAATTATTAAGAGCAGAAACCACCTTTCCAAGAACTCCCCGTCATTACTTCACTCACTTCAGCAAATGACTCGTTTGGTATTTATCCGTTGTGAATGCTCCGGAGATCGAGAGCCTATTCGTCGTAATCGATTGCAGATCAGAGCGAATATGCTTACATGGTCTCGTCATCATCCCTCACACCTAGCCTTCGTGTACATCGATAAAGCCGAACTACTGCGTATTTGTTGATGGGTAGCGAAAAGGTAGTAATTAATGTTCAATAAGACCATCAAAGGGCAAAGCCACGATTCTCGACTTATTATTACATGAGATTGAACCGTATATTCCCTTAATGGCAATGCATCCCCACATACGTCTCGGAGAAAGCCATCTCTACGCTAAATGTTAAAGGAAATCGTGACATATTCTCCTTACCTGATCGAGCGGTAACTTGTTCAGATGTGGGTAATGTGCTCAAATGCATTCAAATGCACATATGATTGGTATTAGGTGCGCATTTTCACCGTGTGCACCACATTGATGATGTGCATGCGTGAATGCTTCCTCTACAAGTCCTGAAAGAATGAAAAGAGGTTAGTCCAATGGTCGGTGAATAGAAAAGTGGGCACATTGAATGCATCACGAATCAACTACTATATTGAACGGTGATTCGTGCAAAAAACCTGCAGTGATTTCCGTGTACCCGTCCAACAGTTAACAACTCTGTAATTTGGTTGAATGTTAAAATTAGTTATCATAGGATTTTTTTACGGGAAACCAGTGAGGGTATACATATCTCTTTCTAAATTCAGAACATATCTCGTGCGACCATTTCAGAGAGTAAAAACCATTCGCCTTGAAATGGTCGCATTATAATGCACACATAGCGGGTGACTCCGTTAAAGTTACTGTTACAGTTTCTTGAAATTTAACATATCTCGTTTTAAAGTTCTGAATTTCGTTTACAAGAAGACTGTTCCGTACGTGAAAAAATAAGTTTACAAAAATAAACAAAAAAATTTTGGGCTTACTCATTCAACATAAGTCTTCCCAGTTGACAATCCCTCCAAAGAATTCTTTGATTCAGTTAAATCCTTAGACCACATACCATCAATTTTATTTCAAGAATTGGAAAAGTAATTTATTCGATGAATATTCAAATTAATGGTCAATTAATGCAAGTTTAATGAAAATGGCTACTGGTTTTGATTAGCAGCAAAACGAATGTGGTCATTCCGCGACGTGAACGAAGTTCTAGTTAATAAATAAGTTAACAGTTTCAGGCTTAACTTTCCGGAATTCTTTTATAATGAGGTTCAAAAATAAGGGAAACTTTACACTTCCACACACTTGTGTGGAAGTGTAAAGTCTCCCTTATTTTTTAGCCTCATAATTAGTAAATAAGCATCAACGGAGAATAGAGAATCCTTTGTTTTTTTCCAAATAGAACGTAGCCTTCCGTTGAAAGAATAAAAACGAAAACATTCAGTGAAGTTTGAACATTCAGTGAAATACTCTTATTGAGCCCAAATTCAATGTGCTGAGAGAGTTTTCTAGAATGTTTTTTCTTGCCTTAACGCTAAAACCTCTCCGTTTGTAAAATGACAGGAGGGATAATCAGGAAAGAACCCATTTCGATCAAGCTTCAAGCTGAACAAGTCTTATGTAAAAATGTAAGCGTCGTTGAGGAATGTACCGTTAAATTTGGGCTTTATTTTATCTCAGTCCTACCGCATTAGTAAAAAATGACGAGAGGGGATAAGAGGTGAAATAAAATGGTTCCTCCCAAACATCTCTTTCGAATACACAGGTTTGAGTGTTTCAAGTGCTGCGAGCATAAACCCTTGACGCTGAAATGTATTTCTTTGATCCTGAATCCAGTTGTTGTCCGGAATCCACGTACATGAGTCACTCCTTCCCACGCTACTCAATGCCACCTTGTATTTGCTACGTAGGGGTAAACGCACAGGCAGTAGAGTCGGCCCTAAAGTCACCCCTACTGATCCAAGCAAACGCATGAGTTATGCACAGCCTTCTACATTTTCCCAAATGCTTACAATTTTCTCGTGGTAAAAAACACATGGCATTAATCTGCGAGCATAAATGTACATTGCAGATGATAAATCTGGAACGGCAGTTATATGCAGTGCATCGGACCATGTTACCCGTTATTTCCCAGGCTTTTTAAAATCCATCCACAGGATAAGGAATGACTTGAAGTAGGAGTGAAAGTCGGCAGAGAGTAAATTAAGTTAGTTTTCCAAATGATATGAATTTATTTTGCCAGTCAGAGCAAGGTTTGCGGTTCCAGAACAAATGAGAACACAAACTTTAGGGATGAAGGTAACCAGAAGGAAATGAAAGCAATCACATCCACAAGATTAAGGAGTCGAAGATGAAAAAAAAATTAGGTCAAATTTTAAAGCTGGCGAAATTTTTACCCATTACTGTATTTAAAACAAAATGGACCAATAATTAAGGCTAGTTGAGTTGAACGAAATAATTCACCCATTGTTCAAAAATTATAAGATTGATTAACTTTCCATTCTTCTCTATCGAATCGTAATAATTTAAATCTGTTGGGGCAATAATTCCTCGAAACTCCGTTTCTCTGCAAATTTTTCTTTCATCTTTCCGAGGCCTTCTCTTCTGATATGCTCCCATTTAATCAATTTAAAACGCCCCTATCTACTTTCTTCCCTTTTTCTTCTCTTTATACTTCCTTATTTCTCATCAATTTGATCTTTGGCATTATCTTCCTTCATTGGAAATTAAAATGGCAAACTTGAATACAAATGATTTTATTAACACAATGAAATCGTCCACGAAACTGATAGTTTTATTTTTAACAGAGGAAACCAGGAAATTAATTCGACCGAGACGATTTTAGGGAATTTATATTTATTCGCTTACACAGATCAATCTTTTTAATCCTTACATTTGCCAAATGAAAAGAGTAGAGACAAAGAATGATTTTCATCTATAAACTTTGTAAGAAAATATTTGGCAAGTCTCGCCCACAAGACACACTTTCTTGAGCTTTCTGGATAAAATGGAGAACAAATCCATGCTTAGATTTTTAATATTATTCCGAATCTATTTCCTGTTATTCTCATTTCTAACTTGAATCTTTAGTATAATATAAAGCATGGAAGATCAAGTGGTTCAGAAAACACGAAAATTGTTTGATTATCCCCGTTTCAGATATATTTTCCTACTAAATAGTTATCACCTTGTTTCCATAAACTTCTCACTGTAAACAAATGCAGGTGCTAAAAGGCGGACAATCATAATTTTGCATTGTATTTTACTCGTGGTTCTCATACCATCAGTGTATCATAATTGTATAAATCATTAATGGTTTATTTTTAAAAAACAAGTATTCCGTCGATGTCATGAACTTCTCGGCATTTACGATTTTTATTTTTCAACCTTCTACACTCCTTTAACGGAGAGAGATTGTTTTATGTCTACTTCATCTCACTTGGAAGAACGCTTCAAGTGAGATGACTTACCCCAACGTAGGCTAGTTTGCAGATAATCACGATAACTACCGTCTTGCATAAATGCAGTCATAAATTTGTTTTATCGAATAAAGATTGGACAAGATGAGAAGCTGCCATGTGCTATAAATGCCTTCATGTCTTCATTTCTCCATATATTTTTACTGGCGTCATCCACACTAACGCATGCGATTGTTCAAATTATAGCAGGTAATTCATAAGCCAAAGCCTAAATTAAATATTGGTTATTCGTTTTGGTGTGTGATTTTTATGCTAATCTTTTATGTCTTTGAAATATAGAGGATTACTAGCAGTCACTGCTAAGTGCATATCATATTTGTCAAGAATACTGAGTTTTCAATGATAACTCGTTTATATACTTCTCTCTTTATCGATGTGAAAAAAATTGATTACGGTGAAAATTAATTCGATATCTCGAGGTTACAGTGATGATAGACATAAATCGCATAAGGTCTTCGCGCGTATAATGCCAGATACGTACTGTGAATCCGTTTTTAACATTTCATTTATATCTCGAGGGCGTCAATCATTTTTAAAGGGAAGTTCTTAAGCGAAGCTGTGGGATCCATCCACAGACACATCAGACCCTGTTAACTTTTCTCATTCTTAATGGGTACATTTTTAGTGATGTTTTTAAGTTTGCCTAGATACAGCGTCTCCTTCTGTTAAGAAATATCTAGAACCTGCAGATTGATGATGGCTACGAAGTTGATGCACGATGTGCATGCTAGAGCATTTATGTAAGATGTATTCGAAATGGCAGTTTCATAGAAGATAATATGTCATGTAAAGTGATATAGTTTCTTATATATAGCCGCAGCTATGGGAATGCTTGATAATTATTTCCTTTCAATTGATGATTCATATATTTTTATGACTACTGAACAATAGTTGACTGCTTTAGAAGAATCTTCTTGCATTAAAATATACTGTAATTGAAGAGTTTAAAAATATATAAAAACGGCAGTATGGTGAATGTCTAGAGTGAAATAAAAGTAATTGATTATCAAATTATGTAGGTCTACATGTAAACATTTCAGAATTATTAATATTTCATACTTTTCTATTAGAATCAATTTTATCGTAGATTTAAATTTAGTCGTTGACAGATATTATATTTCCTCTTGAGCCATTTTTTCTCGACATCACGTCAAGGGTACCAACTTCTATCATTTTACTTACAACCCCCAGAACCATAAGAAATGTCTTTTGGGATTTTATTTCCACAAGCTCCGAATGCACTATCGGCGAAATAAATTGACATGAAACCAACCTAAAACGGAATAACATTCGCTCTAAAAGGGTAGAGATGTGTGAATACACTAAGTTCACTTTAAGCATTATAATTAGTTAAGGATAAATATCTGAGTAATCCTAATTACTAATAAATTTGTTAATTATTTGTAATTAGGATTACTTGTTAAATTACTTAATTTGCGTAAAAATTATAGAACTTATAATTTTTCCGAGAAATATGAGCAAATAAACTTTCAATCGATTAATCGGATTAACGTTTCAGTGTGAATCTTTGCTACTTTAACGGTGATATGGGAAAAGTGAATTAACTGAAGAGATCGGAAAATTATGCAAAGTACTCCTGAATGCTGATTATCACCTCCTAACTTCGGGTGAACTGATTTTCTTTTATGTAAGTTTCATAAATCCCTTATCCACTAATTATACAGTGCTTAATAAACAGATTCAGGAGCAGTGATATGGGATCTTGATTCTGAAAGTGTGATTGTTCGCATATAATTTGAATGAAAAACAGATATTTTGAAAAATGTTAATTTTCCCCTTGACTCCATTCTCAGGTTCCGTCTTTCCGTTCTCAGCATCCGTTTCTGCCCTTTTTATCCCTCCCCGCATTATCCTCCCGAGGCTTTCTAATTACCTCATCTGCTTCCATTCCTTTAGCCGTCCTCACCTCCCTCTTCGTCCACTCGCGTGCACGAGAGCCTTTCGTAGTTGTTCACGCGCGCAAGGGAAATAATTGCGCGGGAGGAAGAGCAATAGGTGCGGGAATTGAGAAGGAAATAAAGTGTGGCGGTGACTTTCCTTAAGCCCTCGGCCGGCCTGCGCCGTCCGCGACTCTTTTGTTTGCGGTGCGCCAAGTAGGCGGTGGCGGCGGCGCCAGCAGCGACAGTCGTCCCCTTCATCACAATGGGCGCCCATTTGTTTCCCCTCGTATTTTAACAGATGCTCACGGAGCTTCCCGCCCTCAACATTCAACTCTCCCTTTCGCCCTCTCGACCTCTCCGCTTCCTGAACTTCCCCTACTTATATTACCTTCAGCGTACGATTAGATATTTCACTTTATTCGAAACACCAACACAAATAACTAATTAAGCTCAAATCTGAAAATAAAGTTGGCTGATTCTCAGAAATGTTTGAATAGAATTTAAATTTACGATTACTATTAATCTCCTAGTCCAAAAATTCATCATCAATGAAAGAAGGGACCATTAGGTCTCAATTTCGCCCAAATAAAGTCCTTTATCTATCTATCAGCCAAGCACTATTACAAGAAGAAAAGGCACTTTATTCTATATATTATAGTGAATATGAGCTCCTACGCATATTTTAAGGAAGGGAAACGCGAGTTTTCGACTAAAATTCTATAAAATACATGATATTATTGGAATTTTGCTTCGCAGGTTAAAACATATGGTTATTCTTTCTGTCTCCGGAAAATATAGATCAGCTTATCGTGATTTTTTTCCTTTTCAGCCTCCTTATTAATGATGTCCCGAAAATACTCACTCAACTTACAGCTACAGCATCTTGGGCATGGATCAAATACGAAACTGGTGGTAAAATATAATACAAGGTATTTTTAAATTTTAGTTGCTCTGTTTATGTGCGTTGTTTTCAAGGTGGCTTGGTAACATAGAGTTTTTACCTGTCCAAATATTACAAAATAAAAATTATTCCATCTTCTAACTGCCATTCGAGCTTGATATCGTTGGGCCGTAAATGTAGAGACCTGCGAGATTGGAGTCCTGCTATCGAAGAGTGAAACGATGAAAAATCTCTGGCAATTTGCTATCAAACCGATTACGATTGGAATTCCACTCGGGAAGAAAAAATATCCTCACTGGACAGTGAAAGGCAGAAATGTGAGCGAGTGTAGGCGCGTTTATAGTGACAAGGAAAGAGCGTTTCTCTTTAACAAAGGCGCTTCATCAGCCTTTAATGCGATTCAAACGAGTGTTTTAATGAGTCAAAAGTGGAACTGTCGTCGTTGGTTAGTTTAGAGATGAAGTTGTGAGAACGGGATGTTGAATGGGAGGTCATGACACATCTATCACAAGACATAATGGGATTTTCCTTTGAAAATGTTTTCAGTATAGTTTTTTCCGATTGGTCTGCGCAAACTGTGGTTTTAAAACTCCTGATGTCCTGTATAAACTTTGCAGTGGTGTGAGAGGAAGCAAATGTTTACTGGAGATGATTAATATTAATGAATTAAATTTTGGTTTACCTGATCCGTTCGTTTAGATACAAGCACGTTCCAATCATTGCAATTTTACTTGGATGTGTCTAGAAATATTCTAAATTACCCTCTGAGGCTCCATTGAGGTAAATGAGTTTTAGTAATTTGAAGGGTATGATTAGAGTAGCAATAATTTGGTGTCACTCTGTTTTAAAGCATAAGAATAGTAGTCATTTATGACAATTTATGGTAACTATTATGAATGAAGTTAATGAAGCGCAGAAATTATATGCACTTGTATTGCCTATCAGTAAAGTAATATAATCTTTGAAATTGGACGAAAATTCCTTAATCACGTAAAGCAATTTTAGAAGGAAAAAAATTGTTTTATTCCTAAGACTCTCTATATTGAAAATCTCTTATTTTGTTGGTGTTTTGTCCAACTGGTAAATAGGCAGAAGAACAAACAGATTCAATTCCTCGTATTTCCTTTGAATACTCCACGGCTAAAACAGAAACATGGAAATAATTGAACACTTTCAAATATCCATATCTAGAGATTTGTTTTTTGCAACTCTCGTGTCCTCAGTCCCTTAGCAACACACCGTATGTGCTGTCAAAACCATAATGGACGCGTTTTTATAATCCCCCGTTACCATATTACCGGGTTCTCGCGGGTAATCAGGAGTCCGGGTTTATCACCCGTCTCTACACCCGAATGTTTCCCGGTCGCGGACGACTAATGAAACCCGTAGAGCGGTAGAGAAGGGAGTTTTAACCTAGTTTTAGGATACCAGGGCTTCTTAGTATGTATTCATTTTAAAACATTATTCACATATCGCAGAATATACCCTTATTTCTAAGTGCTTATTGTTTTAAATGCGTATGGACCAGGGTGCAACATGAAAATTTTCAATTTATTGATTGTCTTAAATTTTTTGGTGAAAATTTTTGGAGTTCGAAGTTCAATATTTTACTTGAGTTAATTTATTGTGAAGAAAATGATGTAAAACTCCTCATTTTAAACTGTATAGATAAAGAAATATAGCAATGATGTTAATAATAAAATAGAATTAATAAATAATCAAGGTACATTGATAAACACACCATGTCCCCAAGCTCCAATCACGACAAACGGCAATCTGAAATAAATCCAAAATCCAGTAATTCTTTTAATAATGTTCTACCGATATGAGTATTTTTAATTTCTCAACGCGTAGGTGGTTGTTGGAAATTGGATCGAACGGTCTTTAATTTCATTAAAATGTTTATAAGACAGATCAATAAAACGTAATCTTGAAGCAATTAGATGAGTTTATCCTTACGAATTAACATTTGATGATTTTAACAATGATGAATACCGTCATAATGCAACTTTCTAATTCCAAATAGAAAATTAAATTTAATATGACCTAGGTTTAATTTCGGTGTAGCATCCTCAAGCTTGTATAGTTTTCAATTTTTTAAAGTTTTCTGTGTTCAATTACGAAGTTTTATTTTGATGTTATTCATCTTGGAAATATTCCACAAATTACGTCTGATATAATTAATTATAACAATGGATCACTTCCATTACTTTTTTTGTTTGACGTTTCAAAAAGTTAAGGTTAGCTGACCTTTATTAGAAGTGAAACATCTCCAGCCTAACATTCATCCAACAGAGGAAAAACGATATAAAATGTATTTAGAACGAACGAGACCTCGGTTTTCTCATTTTTAAATTATCAGTATTGTTAATCCACACTAATATATTTAAGAAGAATTTTTAATTCAGTAAAAATGGCCTAAGTTATATTATGGTCGGTGAAAATACTTACGGCTACTTTGTCAAATTAATTTTATTTGTCAAAGGGACTACATGATTCAAAACCAAATAAATCATTTTGCTCATTTCCCTTTGGTAAGGTTACATTTAAATCACGGATGAGGAAGGCGCCCACGTCTCATGGAATGAAATTTTGATCTCATGTTGCGCGTGAAAAAATTGGTAATGTTTAGGGACTACCTCTAACGATACTGATAGATGGCTTAGGCAAGCGTTGTAAATAACCCGAAGATGGCGGGCGGGGGCAGTCCCGGCCTGTCAAATGTTTCCCCGATAGTCGCCGGCGTTCCCTCGATGTTGAGCGGTTGTCTCATTCTGCAGTGACATGACACCGTCTCTTTGGACCGTGCGAAGGAGGAGTGAGTAAATCAGTCACGAGGGCTTACGTGGGAAAAAGGTCTCGGCATATCGGAAAATCCAGATAAATACACCTGGATTGAGGGAGTGGGTCGGGAGGGAACCGGGGAGTCGACCGTCGAGGCGGAGGAATAAAAATTCCGAGGAGACGAAATCGAAAGTCACGCGTCACGCTGATTAAAATATGACGGAAGGGTTTATGGGAAAGAGGTAAGGGATCGTCTGGGGAAATTGAGAGGCAGAGATCCGGAGGACGAAAGGGAAATCGGATTAATGAAAGAGTGGGGCAAATGTTTCCAAGGTTGTTTACATTTTTCACTTGAGAACGAATCGTAGGAATTTATTCCAAGTCGTGCTCGATGCATAAAGGGAAGTTTTGCGTAAAAATTTCTTGCTAAGGGATTATATATTCCCCAGGATGTAATAATTCAAAAATATAAAAAGCGTTTGGTCTTGCTCAGTTAGCAATGAAGATTCTCTATGTATGCAGATATTAGACATCTGTATTCCAAAATATTTTGTTATAAAAGTTTTAAAAATATTTTTGTGGGAGTGAAAATGAAAGTTGATTATAGTTCACGGCAAAATAAAGAACGGCTGGCAGAAAAATAATTATGTTTTGAAAAAGCATAGATTAAATTATGCCCCGTTAGATCCAATTAACATGGTTTTCGTTTAAAGTTCCTCCTATTTTTTCTCATTTTTTGCTCACCATGTTAGATTAAAAACTATGTTTAGCCTTATAGCTCAGTTGAGTTTTTCTCGATCAGTAGAGAAGTTGCCAGTGGCGAACTTCATTACACTATAGCAGACCGCCCAAAAATTGGTGAATAACATTTCCTTATATTGTATCTGGATGACCCGTTTTTTATTTTGATATCGTCTACCTTAAGAATGTACGTTAAAGTATCATTAGCCAATTTTAATCTTATGAAATAAAATGTAATGTTAATATATGAAATTTTCACGTGAATTTCATATAATTTTTTATATTAATTTTGTTATATTACCAGTGATAACTAGACCCCTTCTACCGCTCTCTTTAGTTTCACTTTAGAAATAATTCTAAGTTAAACAAGCTATCAATCTTTTTAGTGTTACATTTCAAAGAGTGTGGTGTTCACAATATTTTTGGATTATAAAAAACATTTTAATGAATAAAAATAATTAATTTAGTTTTGGAAGAGTATCCTGAGCCTATGAATCCAATCGTAAGAAAAACGTATTAACAGTGTTGGTGTGTGACTGGCATAACGTTAGGGGTGCTGAATTCCTCGAAGATGTATTTAAAAAAATACAAGGGTGTATCTCTTAAGGCTCCCAATAATGATGAACAAGTTCAGTTCGTCAAGTCTACAATGTATTCCTACTTTCATTCCGTTCTGGAAGCACTACAGATTAGACAGTATAAATTCAGTTTTCAGAAAGACCGAAACGTTGAAATAATTTATTTAGATGGACACTGTATTCCAAATCCCTTTATTTTCCGTAGTACTCTTTCTGTCATTAAATCATAATCAATGCTTGTTTGGGGATAGCATGGTTTTCCTTTTCATTCCATAGCTTTCCACATTTATTTTTCACCCATCCTAATTCAATGCATAGAGGTCTGCTTCGCAATTGCCAAACAGCGTTTTTTTTGAGTTAATGAATATAATTTGGCCTCATTCTGAACGGTTTCTCTGAAGACCCCTCGTCAAATCTCTTGATCACCCGAAGTCGAAAGCCGATAAGCCGAAAGAGTTTCAAGTTCCGCGTTTCCAGAGCGTATTTATGTTCAGTAACCCACATATTCGTCCTCAACTGGATTTTTCTGCAATGGGCGCAAAATTATTTTTTCCTCCCCTCCCCCACACCCGCGTGAATAGAAGGATTTTCATTTCCCACGGCGCCACCATCGTGGAACGATTTGAATTTTCAGGACACTTAACAGGAGTATCGAAGAGAAAGAGTGAGAGAGACGGAGAGAGGGTTCGCATGAAAACGACCGAGCCTTTGGGGAGGGGGGAGGGAATAAAAAAATAGAGAAAATGACGAAAGAGACACACAAAGCATGGCCAAGTCGTGATGTATTTGCCAGTTGGCTGGTTGATTGCGTGGGCGAAATGCAGAAGAAGTAGGCGGATGTGGAGAATGGAAATGTGGAAAAAGGACGGGGGGAAGGGATTTGAAAAAAACAAATAAAAGAGTCGGTCGCGATGGGAACCGTGCGGGCGACCTCTCTTTTCCGTCGAAGGGGGGGAATATTGAAACCAATATATACGCGAACATGGTGTGAGGGCACTCTCCCGAGGAAGCGTTTGAGAGGAGCCTAGAATTGAAAGCAAGGTCGGCAGAAGCCTGAATCCATAAGACAGAGCTTTCGTTCGTGGGTCGGCGTAGCAGGTGGCCTAGATGCTCTCTTCCAATGGGACGTAAAAAAGTTTCATTTTGCAAGATCTTCCCTCGATCACCATGCTCGGCGTTGACGCTATTGAGGAAGGAAATGGCGGGTGTATCTCGTGCGTTTCGTAATTTATGGGGAGTTCCTCATGCGAAATCTGCTGGCTGAAAGTTATGTGCGCGAAGATCAAAAGTTTTCCACGGCGTGTGTTTGTGAAAGGATATTGAAAGTTTCCTCTATGGCCAACGTAAGATATCGCAGACTTATTGAAACTCTCTCCCTCATTGACTGTGAAAAATGTCTTCAAATCCATGCGAGTCGAAAGAAATCTTTTTATGTGAACGGCGTCAAATATATAAAACTACCCATTAATGGCTCGATCTGGAAATACCATGGTGGACCGATTTTAGGCAAAAACTCGTCCCATATTGTGTGATGCAATCAAGTGTAGGTAATTGTTTCAAGACCAAAATTGAATACATCACGGCCATAATTAATCAATAATATCAGTTAAACTGAATGAAAAGTAATTGCTCGCTAAGGATAAAAATATAATTTGGTCTACTGAAGCGAAAATATTTGTATTATAAATGACAGAACTATCACCCAAGGCTAATTAACTTCTACTTTAAATCAATTATAATCGAGCGAAGAGTTTAATAAGCTGAATTATGCGTCATAAGTCCAAATGATTATTTTACGCAACATCCTGTTGTTGAAGTTTAGTAGGACTTGCAGGGATGTTTACAAAAAAATCAAATGGTAAGTATCATCATAACTATGGCTG
Organism: Hetaerina titia; assembly: GCA_037158775.1. NCBI lineage: Eukaryota > Metazoa > Arthropoda > Insecta > Odonata > Calopterygidae > Hetaerina > Hetaerina titia. The sequence continues at coordinate 122,856,125 of CM073770.1, read as the reverse complement.
ATTTCGTCTTAAAAAAATTGGCATGAGTCCCAAAGTCAGTGCGAATGCTCTAGTAAAGGGTTCACTTTTACAAAAAGGCAATTACTTCTTACATTATTATAAACTTGTTGTGACTTCTTGCCTTACTCCTTTTTAGCGCAAAAATGTCACGTTTATCTATGGCAAAGTCTAAATGAAGTAATCAAAAGTTAAACTTTTATCCAACTATTCTAAAAATAAAGTCATTTTATCTCCAAGAAGATTTAACAGGAAACGTGAAATATATGAATTATTTATAAATCTATAACGTATCAAAATCCCTCCTCGGAGCTGAGAATAAATATTCGCACATTACTCATCCTATTAATTTAACATTCAACATATTTGAATGTGCAATGAGTAAGCAACTTGGCATAAATTTACGACAAATGTTAAGAGGTCTAAGTCTTTGGCAGTATTAATGAGAAGAGAAAACAAGTTATCAGAGCCAATTCCAATCAAAAACCTCAAATCCACCTATATGAATTGCCGATAACGCGCGAAGGAAAACGAATAAAAGTCAACGGAACTCAGCTCACAAAAAATTACTTCATAATCCACCCTTTCTGCGCGAAACCACTTGTGTACAATCAAACCCAATGCATTAAGAGAGATGAAATGTCCCGGAACCGAAACGCATTTACTTAATTATGTTTAAGTTTTCGGAACCTCGTAATGCGTCCAATTTTTTTTCCGGGAGTGATAGGCGGGTTTGGGTGCTCGTTCGAGAAAATCACTTCTGTGTTTGAAAGGTGCCTCTCAAGATCGTGGTGGACTCGAAAAACACCCGTCACGTATTTGAATGCGGCTTCCCACGTTACGCGTAAACCCCTTTTCCCCCTCTCTCTTCTTTCTCGCCGACCCACCTCCCTTCCAAGGAAACCCATTCAGCGTCACGCCCCCACCCTGAAAACCACCCATCTTCCCCTTCCATCATGCTCCCGATGAAACCGTTCCCATGGTGAACGCCACCTCATCCAACCCCACCCCCTCCGCTCCCATCGAAGGGAAAAAAAGAAAAGGAATCCCAAAAACCCCTTCCCCTAAGACTTCCCCTCTACATCTTCCCCACCCTCGAAGGGGAGTCCTTTTCTCTCTTACTTTCATATCGCGTTATTGCTTTTATTTTTTGTTATCGTTCACCATGAAGCCTTCTGATTCCTCCTTCGAACCTTCGCTGCCTCAACCGCCTGGACATCACTACACACGCGAGAACCTATTGAAAATTATATTCCTGGTTCTTGCTTTTTTCTTATCCTGTTTACTTAATCGCTAAGTACTCCGTATGATTGGTATTGTGCTGGCTCTACCTTCCATTGGCTTGGGGTTGATCTTGCAATGATATTTACATCTTTTTGAATTGACGAATAACGGAATACTTTTAGCAAAAGTTATTTCATGATAAAAACGGTTTTGGGTTCATTGAAATACGCTACATATTCGGTTAAAACAGATAAATGATATGTTTGAGGAAAACAAAAAAAGCCACAAAAGAAGTTTCCTAGTGTTAAAGTTTTTATCCATCGTCTTCTAGTCTGAATCAATGGAAGTATGAGTATTTAATTAATATTTGGTGATTTCCATATTTATGAGGATCCAAAATCTGAGGGTCATGTTCAGACAACATGAATATACTTATGGTGTGTTATGGACATGCCGTACGTCTTAGGAGTACTCAATGAAGATACCGTATGCTAAATTAAATCATTTATTACTTTAAATGATGTATTTGACCAAATGACATGCACATCATGAGTGTTTATAATTTTAAACTTATAAAGAATGATAGTGTAATAAATTATAAAAAACTCAAGGTCATTGAATATTTCTGAGAAAGTTTCCACCAATTTGTGTTTCAGGTATTTAGTTAGCTGCTGTTGTATATTTCTCCGGAAAATATTATCTAAATTTAACTGATCTATTCTTTCAAGCTGAATTATATTCCCAGGCATTTTTCTGGTGCTCCAAAGAGTAAGATTTTATCGTATTCTCAATACAAATTTGAAACTTCATTGAACCTCGTGATGAGCTTAACGACTCTTTGGTTCAGATAGTATTTATGCGCATCACATAAGGAATTAAATACTATAATCGGTAGCATTCTTCTGTCCAATGAGCCATTTTAGGGTTTAACTCTGAGTTGCATTCGCAAGTATCTGGGGGTAAAGGTGTCCAAATATGCATTTATGCTAAGAAACTATAATCAAAACAACTTGAAGGCTATGTGAATGTAAATGTTTTAACTGATAAAATAATGTACTCTGTTTAGCTTATTCTTGGCAGAAATGATTCAGTGACGAGATAACGTTTCGAATATAGTAGAACTCCAATTAGCCAAACTCCAACTATCCGAATCGCCGATTATCCGAATCGCTTTAGCCACCGTCTCTCATGTTGTACATGGTTTTAGAAACCGAATAGGTTCAGCCCAGGAGGGGTGAGTGTGGCTACGGGCGATCTGCCACGGTTTTTTTTGATTGCTCGTTGATTATGTGGGATTTTTTATGCACCGATTTGTTGTTTTCTTTGAGAGTGCGTTTCATTGTTCAACATGGCTTCGAAGAGAAAACGTAATAGTAATTCACCCACCTGGTGAATCTAATCACCTAGTGCTTTGCGGAGTATAAGTATTCTTAAATTCATGTAGGGTATATCTGCAAGCATTTTCTCTTTCAAAATAGCCTTAAGTAGAAAATATGGTTGTTAAGGTACTAAAAAAGAAAGCTTAAATTTAACCCTACGTTCCCTAGAATATGATCCTGGCTCAGGAAAAATTCATATTTATGATAAATTAATAGCCTCATCGGCCATAAATATATAGCAAAGCTATTTTTCACTCGTATTCATGACATTTTCTTTGAATCCTTCTAATATTTTTAAAACATACTATGCAGATATGAAATTAACAATGTCATTTTTCTTTTTCATAATGCCACCCAAAGGAAGAAAAATCCTTTTTGGCGTCCTAATTCAACATTTACCTTTGTATTGTTGTCAGCCTTCAAAATGAATACGATTATGATATACGCCTTAAGATATGTGTTGTAATTGTGGCAGTTTTGGCATAGGTAGCAAGTGTCTCCATATTTAATTTTCAAGTGAAATGTCAAGTGACTCATTAAAAAAAGTCACGGATATGAGAAGAAAATCAGGTTTATAATTCGAACAAAATCTATTTATGGAATGGTGGAATGTTGTGGAATTCCTCAATTTCAACAAAATATTAATTTGCCCCGGTGCAATTTTTGAATTTTTAACACTTGGAATATATATTGGAAAATTCCGTTGGTCATTGGCCTAATGACACTCTGTGGCACTCTTAAATTGAATAGTTCGGGTGATATAGATAGAGTGGATGATGATATAAATATATTTTGATGAACTGGTTGATTTTAGTTTAACTGGAAGTAAGGACATAAAAAAATCAACTTTGGCCCATCATCAGCGCAGCAGAAACAATCTGCTAATTTAATAACTCTCTTTCTTCTTTTTAATACGACCCAAAAATATATTGTCCAATAAAATGCCTCATATGCAAATATATTGCGGTTTTTAGGACTCTACTTTTGCTCCTGAAAATAAAAAAATGTGTTAATACTTAGACATCAATGCCGATTAATAAGTTTGATTTATAGAAGTGAGGTCGCTTCTAAATAAAAGAGTGACAAGCCAACTTGCGACGAGCTTGAGAATACTTTCCTTGTGTTCGTAGAGCTCGTGAGGGAATTCTGACGCTAAAAAGTCACTGCAAAAAAGAAAGTGCTACTCATTCACTTTAATATTTTGGTAATACTTAGCGCCGGCAAGATATCCGCAGTGAATTGCGCAAAACACATCAGTCACGTCTGAGGTTTTTCTTGCATTTCATTTCTGCGTGTTAAATAGATCGTTTTTTATAAAACGTTCCCTTTCTCTGCAAAATTCGTTCATTTCATTGTTTATTCCCTCGTCTCGCGAAGAGAAATGAGTTTAAACTACGTCAGAAATCTTCTTCCAGATTCATTAACTCTAGAGAAAATTTTTAAATTATTCTATTGTCCTATCTACAATCATCTCTTTGACGAACATTTTTTCAATCAGTTTTATAAAAATCTTTGAGCGTTATGCCTTAATTCATTTAGGATTCTTTTTTACAAAACAAATTTTCTGTTAACGAACGAGATATAAATCATTATCGCATATCACCCATTTATTGGTGTGATCTAAATATTTACTTGCTCACTAATCCCCATTAAAAAGAAATATTAAATAAATATTTTTCAATTATTGAGGGTAATAATATGATGATAATAGATAATAAATTAACTCTTTCATTGTGATCCAAAACATTGGGCAATTCTTCACCCGATTAGTAGAAGGTTTAGTTTCATACTAGCCGAAAAATTTTCATTTCAGTAAAGCTACGCTCGTATTTACGAAGTTTTACATAGTGTATAGCTGTTATCACAACAAAATATTTCGGTCATTTTTTTCTAATTACGAAAGAGGATTAGGAATCATCTTTCCTGAAGCCTTTCCTATTCTAATAACATTGAAAATATGTCTAGTAACGAACCTTTTCGAATGCATTAATTTACGTATATCTATATTAACAGAGTACAGTCACTTCAATTCAAAAACGTTTGCGCTTGCTCAAATGTACATTTATAGTGCAAATATTTCTTTCAGAAAATGATAGATTCGTGCCGAATCTACAGTTGACGCAAAAACTAGAACAGATGCCAGTACTTTTGCAATGCCTATATTGATTCGTTTTTTCACCTCATAGCCACACTCACATCTCGGCGAATCACGTGAAACCTACGGCTTCGAAAACCTGGAAATACAATGCGTTAGATTGAGTGTTCGCATATTTTCTATTTTGACATACTTTTGTCATAAAACGTGAAAAGTCGTTTTTTTTGCTGTCGTTGAATACATGGGGTGTAGAAAGGGAACGAGAGTCCGTCGTTGGATAGCATTGGGAAAGACGTCGACAATATTTCCATCTTCGTCCGCGGCAAACCGTGCGTTGTGTTTTTCTTTAACCTCCTCCACTCAATCACGTCGGATCGTGAGCATGGAGAGCACATATACCAGCGAAAGAATCTAAGCATCGTGGTACTTTAAGGATATTTTTTAATCGTCCTTCAACTCTTTCTGTCCTTGCCACTTAATTTTAAAACAAAGCAAATAAAGAGAAAGTTGTACGTATTCTTGTAGTTCTCGTATTTACCTTCTTTGCTGACACATGATGTAAAAATGTCCATTTATTTTTCCTCATTGTATTAGCTATTAAATACTTTAAAATAGAATACAGATGTGTCTCGGAGTTACTTGCAGCTTAATTCAAATAGTAACACAATTAACCGAAATAATATCTCCCTGATGCGCTTGGACTTCACACCACACCCACTTCAGGACACGACTTCACACCACAGCCACTGAAGTCGTGTGCTGTGCTATGGTAACCTCGCGAAAGACCTTATGAGTTCGATTAACTCCATTGATGTGAACTTTGAATTCAATTTTTCTATTAAGTTAACTAGTGGAATTATTGTATGGGGAATAGGAACTCAATATATTGGTTATTACAAAAATTCTATTATCACACACTGTGCCATCTATTATGCCTCTAACTGTGTTTTATACATATGTACTCGTATATATATATATATATATATATATATATATATATATATATATATATATATATATATATATATATATATATACACACATATGTATACATATATATATATATACTATATGCTTTCTAACCAACTGTCCCCTCTTCTTGTGTGTATTGTCTATTTCTCCTTTGGTGGGTGGAACAGCTCCCGAAAGCCTTCCTTTGGCAAATGATTCGGAGCACTTGGGCGTCTTAAAAACATCGCAGATCTCAAGGTAAATTAAGTTTCCTCGGTGGTGTAACGGTAGCACGTCCGCCCGGCAAGTGGAAGATCCGGGGTTCAAATCTCGGTCAAGGAAACATTTTTACTTTCGTGATCTGCTCAAAAACCGCCTTCCCCACATGTCCTGTGTTCGCCTTTTATGTGTTTTCCTATCCCCTTTCCTTATACCTATTTCTATGTTTGAATGAATATTTGTGCGCCGTATGGCGGGACTTCGTATTTGAATGTATATATATATATATATATATATATATATATATATACATTCACACATATATACATACACATATTCACACATATATACACATACATATTCACACATATATACACATACATATATATATATATACATACATACATATATGTATATATATATATATATATACATACGTATATATATATATGTGTGTGTGTATATGTATATATATGTATATATATACATATATATATATCATTTATATATATATATATATACATATATATATATCATCATACATTTATATATATATATATACATATATATATGTATGTATGTATATATATATATATATATATATATATGTATATATATATACACACACATATACTACTTTGAACAAAAAGTTCCCGGAATAACCACCGTGTGGCGCTCCCATCGTTCCGATTTGAGTTCTGTTTTTTTTGTTAAATTGGTACATCTGTTGTTGATATTCCCTTTAAATCTTAGTGTCATAACTTGACATTTGCAAAAGTTACGTAGCCAAGAGTACATGTATCTCTGTGTGTGTTGGCGATTTTTTACAATTGCAGAAATGGATTTAAATTTGCAACAACGAACTTGTATTAAATTTTGCGTAAAAAACGGATTTAGTGGCGCACGGACGTTGGAAATGTTGGAAAAGTGTTTCGGCAACGATTCTCTAAAAAAACGGTCGTTTACCAGTGGCACGAGCGGTTCAGAAGTGGTCGTGAGTCAATCGAAGATGATGAACGCAGTGGCAGACCATCGACATCGAAAGTCGGTGAAAAAATTGATAAAGTTAAAGAAATGTTGGTCAATAACCGCAAATTAACCATCAGAGAAATAGCGGAGGACTTGAACATTGCCTATGGATCCGCCCAAGACATTGTGGTTAATGATTTGGGTTTCCGTCGTGTAGCAGCAAAGTTGGTGCCAAAAGACCTCAATTTCATGCAAAAAAGAGACCGTGTTGACGTCGCAAAAGACATGATTTGCGAGGCTGAATCCGATCCCACATTCATCAAAAGGATCATTACTGGAGACGAGACGTGGGTTTATGAGTACGACACGCAATCCAGACATCAGGCAAGTGAATGGCGTTCACCAAATGAGCCGAGACCAAAAAAACCACGTCGTTTTCAGTCAAAAAAGAAGGCAATGCTGACGGTTTTCATGGATTACAACGGTGTGGTGCATCATGAATTTTTGCCAGAAGGCCAGACAGTAAACAAAGAGTATTATTTGGGCGTTATGAGACGTTTGCGTGAAGCAATTCGCCGAAAGAGACCAGAAATCGTCGTACAGTGCGTCGAGACCGTCGCACAGTGCTATCATTATTCGTAATTTTTTGACGAAAAATGCAACAAATACCATCCAACAGCCACCGAATTCACCTGATTTGGCCTCCTGTGACTTCTTTCTGTTCAATCGAGTTAAAAAACCATTACGGGGAACGCGTTTTAGCAGCCGAGAGGAAGTAATGGAAAAATCGCAGGAAGCACTGATGGACATACCGAAAGCCGAATATAAAAAATGTTTCGAGGATTGGATCAAGCGCTGGCATAAGTGTGTTGCAGTCGATGGGGATTACTTTGAAGGGGACAATATAGATTTAGATGAATAAACTTGTATTTTTAATTTTCTGAATAAATTCCTTTTTAATTTTCTGAATAAATTAAACTTTTTGATCAAGGTAGATCCGGTAGATCAACCCGAAGGTCGGTTTAGTAGGTGATGGTAGAGGTCACCCATGTACCAAGCCCGACGGCGTGTGAATATTCACACATCAGGGTAGGGGGGCCAGTTCCTTTCCCTGTGCCGGTTATGGTTTCCCAGGAAGATCTGGTACTCGAAAAACAACTAGCTTGGGTAGAGCTGCATGTGCCCGGGAATCGAACCCGGGACCCTACGGTCAGTAGCCCAACGCTCTACCCACTAGACCACCTCGACCCATATTTTTTTATTTGGATATTTTGAAATATATACTCGCCCGGGACTTGGCGTTAGGGAGCTGTTGCTCTAGGAAATATTTTTAAACTCGTGATCTGCTTGAATCCGCCTTCCCCACCTCTCCTGTGTTCATCCTTCATGTGTGTTCCTATCCCCTTTCCTTATATCAAATTCTGTGTCAATATAAATAAAAAATAAAAAATTATTTTAGGTCATTTAATTTATGTTAACGCTTGTCCCTAGGTAAATAAAATTAATTTTTTATTTCCAATTTATATTTTTATGCAAATCTGCTATAGTAATGTTAAACGCATTCGATGATATGACTAATATTAATTTCCTCATGATATCAATACAGCACGTCGGAACAAAAAATCATTAAAACATGGCTCTTTCAATTAGCATTCCTAGTGGTATTATCTGACTAGCCTAATTATGGCAGGTGCACCTATTTCGAACATAGGTTCTGTATTCTAGGATTCCATCAGATGAAAATCGAAACTGATTTGCCAGAAAAGTATTTTTCATAATTCCCTAAAGTGCTCCATTAACAGATTATGTAACTGGTTGAATGATAGCATTTATGGATGGCCCTGTCAAAACGCCGTTGCAACTATTCGAATGATTTTGATTTTCATCGTCATTTCGATCTTCCCTTTCTTGAAAAGAAATATTCGTAATGAATGATTGAATCCTGGTGTGAGAAAATGTGATGCCAAGCGGATGGGTCAGTGGGTTAATGAGAGAAGGTTTAGAGGCGGGGGAGCTTGAGGACTCTGAGGATTGGGATTTATTGTTTCTCCTACTTGGTGTCAGCGGAAAATGCCATGGGAAAAAGAGAGAGTGACAATGAAATAAACAAAGCGGTTGCATCGGGAGCGTGATTGAAGAGAGAAAGAGAAGGGACATGCTTAACTGATCGAGTGCATGGGGGGGGGGATTTTGTACAGACGAACGCATAGTTTTGGAAATTTTAATCATTAAACAATTATGGAAAATCAAACGACTTTAGTTTCCATAATCTAAGCTGCTTTCGATGACAAAAAGGTAATCTTTTTTTGTCATTTCAACATCCTTCCAATTATTTCTAGCGTTTGTCACAATGATGATCAAGTATTTTTTCACAGATGTAAAAATTTGACGTTTAAACTGGAGTCCCCTTTTTGGTTGCTTAAAATTCTGTGAAATCAGACAATTTCAACTCTCGATCTCTAAAAGGCTAAAAAAAACCTCTTGAGCCATTAAATAAAAAGGTTTTTCTCCAAATGCTCTCTAAATTTTAAAACATAACTCTCATAAGATAAGTCACTATCTTTGATGAACTTATATGCCTCGGGAAAATAATTTATCAACCGGGTCTTTCCGAAATATTTATGTGAAATTGTTGATCCACGACTTTGTGTCCTTCTGATACCTCCTTAAGTCTTTTCAGCTCTCTATAAAACTACTTGAAATTTATATGTAACCCCGACGGGTGACGGGTTGTCATTTCCCTTCGGAAAAAATAAAGTTTTCTCAACTGTAGAATAAGTTTATGTTGATATGACTAGTTTACAGGAAGAATCCCATTTTTACTCGTCTTGAAAATAACGTATATGGAATGATAACATTTTAAAAACATTTATTGGAGGAGATGTTTTTTCATTACTAATGATTTCTCACTTTAGGCCGTAATGTCTTGCGGGAGATGTTACAGGTATATACGAGCGTACCTATCATGCTCTTACCTCCTCTAGCTTCATTTTAAGATATTTCGGATAAAATACTACTTTTGCTAATTTATTTCATAAAAGCCAGCGTACTGCTCTATGGCACTCATGCATTGTTTCATGAATGCTCCTCTAATGGCGCCACTAATATTTCTCTTCTTGATAGTCTCTTCGACCGCGTACACGCTTACATTTCGTGGGGCAAGTCTTTCCCTCGAACTATTTACTCTTCTCTCACATAAAATGTGGATCTGCTCTCTCTAACTTGAGGTACAATTGAGCGAAACATTGAGATCCAGTTCTTTCATTCCTGTCTAGTACAGAATGATTAAATCTACGATATTTTATTAAACACTTATTCCTCTATTGCTGAAGGAGTCAACAAATTTTTTTATTGCACATCTATCAAAATTCAATGATTTATGATACTCCAACGGAGATAATTCTCTAGCCATGCATATAATGTCACGCTTGAGACTTGCATTGCTGGCCGGGTTAGTCAGGTGGGTGACACGGTAATCCAGAGGCTCGAGCGACACCAACCGCGAATTCCATTGATTTGACCCTAGGGTACCTGATGGCAAGCCAAGAAATCATCGGAATGCGTCTATTTGCCAGTATGCAGTCGTAGGCTGCTTTTTTGCTCGCTGAGTAGTCGTAGAAGTAATGGAGGCGAATTGGTGCGAACATATTTAACAGTTATTTCTTATTAAGGTCATTTTTGAAGTTATTCTTCCACATATTTTCGCAGTCGTTCTTTTTTATACGTTGGACCAAACATATGGATTGAATGAACGCATGGAATATTGCCTGAGGTGTTTTAATGGTGGTTCGTATTAAAGCAATTGCTCATTTAAAAATATCTTTCCGGTTTTCTTTGATATTTTTCTGACGGCAATGATATCTAAGTTTTAACACTTGATGAAAAACCGTCGATATATAATTTCTGATTTTACATCAAAGAAGATTAAGCTTTTCAATTTCATTTACATTATACTTAGATAAACAAGCATACGTACATTATTTTATTCCAATAGTGATCTCTAAAATTCTGACTACCAGTTTCTTAGGGTCCCATCAATTCGAAAAACTAGGCAATGTTTTATAAGAAAGTGATTAATGAAAATAAAGACATGAATTAAGGCGTGGAGGATCCTTTCCTTTCCTGCTGGAAAAATAATTTGCACGATTCCAGGGATTGCACTTAGCCGTGAGCTAACCACCCATCAATTCTTCGCAGTACCTAGCAAAGTAATGAAAATTCTCTCCACTCTCCCTAGCACCCTCGACTCTAACGACCTCGGAAGATCAAAACCCATAGAGGAGACTGTTATTGCGGAAGCTTCAGTTGACATTCATTACCTCGGAGAAATCCATGGCCCATGAACGGAACGGTACTTTGGATGAACGAATCCGAAGCAGGAAAAAATAAAATATTGTCTCGGGTTATGAGTTAATCAGTTGGGACAATGCCGAGCGGTAATAGAGGAAGTGGTGCAGAGAGAAAATAACAAAAGCGCGTAGAAGTCAAATGAATATATTTGGAATGAAATTAACGCAATTAAATTTGAATGAATAGTCTCGTCTTTTTTTTCAGTAGCGTTCTCATTGAAGGGAGGAGCTCCAGGAGTGAGAAGCTCCTGATAGATGAGTGACTTTGAGTAGAAGCTATTCGGCGTAGATTGAAAGTGAGCCTGAGAGAGAACTTGGGGAAAGGTGGTGGAAGAAGTTATGAGTGAATAGGGAATCGTGTGGGGCTGCTCATGAATATTGTAGCTGTCGTGTTGCGAGGAAACTCAACCGACCAATGCTACAACGCCTAAGCAATCGTTTCTTGGAACAGTTTGCTACGACATGACCTCGTCGATGGGTGAAATTTCGATTTTCGAAAGTAAACGTTGTCTAGACTATTCATCGCAAAAATCTTCAAAAAAATTAATGCGCGAAAAGCGTTTGAGAGTTTTTCTGTACTCATCAATAAGTTCGTTGAAAAGCAAAGTGCTAGGGTAAGTACTCGCCAAATCAGTAACTTACGCGTTACATTAAGAGTAGCACAACAGGTAATAGCTGCTGACATATTTAGTCATTTGCAGATGAAGATTATACGTAATGAGGTAATTTAATTATTTTCCGACCAAATTTTTGTGGACGTTCCCCATTGGATGATCACGTCGGATTTATTGAATATTCAAGTGGAACAATTACCCACCAATCTTTTCCCTCTTTGTTTGGAGCGTTTTAACCGGGAGAGATTTTCTCTGAACATGACAAACCCTAAAAAGCACAGTTAACTATCATTCGTCAGCACACAAAATTAAAACTCATTTCTGTACAATTGTAAAGGCTGTGCCCATCCAAAACCTACCGCAAGGGTCTGCATCGCAATAATAGTTTAAAGTCATTAGGCATTTAGATGCTTTGGTATCTCACGTTTTTTGCGTAATTTCGGAGGTATAGAGAGGGAAAAAATTATTTTGGGATAAAAAGGTACTAAAGCTCCTCTTAGCATGATAGTAAACCTGACGAAAATACTTTGCACCAAACTTTTTTCAGACGAAGAATTCGATGAAAAACTACATCGATTGTACGATAGTACTCTATCCCCCACGGTAAGGTAAGGGCGATTCAGTACACAGGAATCTTTTCTGTATGCTATCAAATAAATATCAGAATGAATTATCAATTCATTTGTTGATGATAACGCAAAAATTAAATTTATTTAAATACAACAGTTTCTGGCGTGACTTGGTGGAAAATGTTCACATTAAAATTCAAAATTAAACATTTTGGCTTTTCCACATAGATTTTTAGGTATCATTAATTATTAATAAATTATAATTTAATAAATTAAATTTTTAAATGTATTTCAAAAGGAAGAGCTGAAAGGAAATGTTGAGATTTAATCGCAGGGTATTGATTTCGTAAGATGACCAATGACACTGGTCTTAAATAATAATTGACAAATAGCTTGATAAGAAAATAAATATTCTAATGCAAAATTAACCAATTATCTTACCATATCAATCATATTTGTCAGAATAACATCTTCCAAGTGAACTTTACAGTCTCTGTGATTCACAATTCCTTCGGGTTCCCACCTGCAACGGCATTGCTTGGAAGCATTCGAAGGGATGGCATATGACTTATGATTGACAAGCGTCTGAACTCTATGCAATCATTTAACATAGTTTATTTATAGTCTGAAAATTGCCATGAATGCCTTGGATTTGTAATAAGCAATGAGACGAAAAGGATTCTGGAACAGTGATACGCACAAAAGGGTTTGAAATGGTTCCATTCGAAAAGTAATCTTACCAGGCTTCTCGTCCCTCTTTTTACATAACACTCCTAAAATTTATGGCCGACGCGTTCAACTCTTTCGTGTTTTTTCTACGTTGTCCCTTACTTTGACCTTGACCGCTCCGCGCTTCCCTTAGCGACACCCTCCCTTGAATACCGTGATTTTTTCTCAGTTTTCATTTTCCGCTCCCATTTCCCGGGTTTAATTTGCTCCTCACACACCTGCACCCAATCTTCCAGTCCAATTTCGAAAATCTACTGCTTCCTCCTAGGGTTTCTCAGGTAACGCCGCACCCTCTTAATTAACAACGGCCTTGGGGTGGGTCAGTCCGTATTGTCTTCGACGAAGGGGTGTGTGGGCTGTCTGCAATGATGGAGTGGGAATTGGATGAATAGATTGTGACGAAAAAAGAGGACAGTAAGAGACGGACAAAGTTTAACTTATACGGCAAGGTGAATTCCTAGCTATCGGATCACAAAAATAGATACGAGTTCATGTAAGCAACAGTAAGCTGTAAAACAACTGGAATTCATACTCATTAAGATAGATGATAAAAATAAAGGTGTTGTAAGTATTATTCAACTTGTATTGATACGAATATCATTTATTCGAAATAATGCGGCAAGTTACAGCGTAAGGCATGATGTAAAACAAGAATGCCTGATATTCCATGTTTTAAGGAAATTTGCGATTGATGGACGCAAGAATATAGTAAGGTAGACGCAATGCATGGCGATGTGCATGTACACGTTTTCTCTAAATCCGTCGATATTTAAGAACTAAATAAATTCAGGAGACGATTGAGGGATTCATTGAGTTAATAGAGCCTAATACCTAGAAAAAAATATAAATAATACACGTGGGTATATATTTTTATGTGTACATGTATAATTATATACAAATGTATACTTGCACAAAAATATGTATGCATATTTTTTTGCATAAAATATGAGAAATTAGGAAAAACACGAATATTTTGGAGTTGGAGCAAATGAATGTAACAGTGGAGAAAAAACATAAGGTTAAGATCAGTGTGGTGGATTTCAGTGAAAGGATCTCAATCACCTGAGACAAATATAGAATTAAGATTTTTTTTTCACTTTGTCAACCCCGAGAGCGAAAGATGTGTGTTGCATATATATTTATATATATATATATATATATATATATATATATATATATATATATATATATATATATATAAAACTTAGACAGTAACACACAGCACGAGAACTCGAGTCATATCTTATCTTCCGAAGAAGACGGAGCTCGAGTCAGTCGAAATTATCAAGATACTATTGTGAGTGTTCTTTTTATGTGTTCTCGTGCTGTGCGTTACTAAGTTTTTTATTCAACACTTCCGTGTTAATTCGAAGAAATCATCTATATATATATATATATATATATATATATATATATATATATATATATATATATATATATATATATATATATATATATATATATATATATATATATATATATATACATAGTTATACATATATATATATATTTATTTATTTATATATTTTGCATAATCTGCAAATATTATCTGTTATTATGATGCACAACTACATCTTTTATATTACTTATAAGTCCCTAAAATAGTGAATTGGAGTTCATCTTTTGTTATATAATTCGCAAACGGCACATACTGCCCTTATTATGCTACCTTTAAAAGTTTTCTTGCTTGGACCAAATGTAACTGTAGAAAAGTTTTGGAGTGAATTTAGCACCAATGGGACGAAAGTTACAAAATATTAATTTTGAAGTGAATAAAATATAAACATGTGCATTCACTTCATGATGAGGTAAAAATTAAGGAAAACTTTACACTTCCACACACTTTTAATACAATACGACCATGATTTCGATGATGATGGTCGTATTGTATTGAGGAAGTGTAATGTTTTCCTTATTTTTAACCCGCATCATGAAAGATTTCCACAAAGTTGAGTCTGAAACTGTTAGTTCCATACACTTCTTAATTATTTCCTGATTACCGGTAAATGAACGAAAATCTATGGTTCATTGGTAATTAATTAATTCAACATTGTAAAGCTCACTGTTTAACAGTTTTCAATGTCATTATTTTCTCAAAATATGCTCACGTCTCGGAGGTATGCTTCCGCAAAAATATTCAAAAGTCAAGATCAATCGAAACAGGAAAGTTATGAAATTAAAAAAATATATAAATATTATGTAACATATAAAATGACTCTACATTGAAACCAATGCATTTTTATGTCCATTTCACCATTAATGAGATTTTTCTTTCCATCGTCCTGCTTGGCCCGCTTAGTTTATATTAATCTGAATTATATTAATTATGAGCCCACTTTTCAAGACGAACAGTTTAACACTACCCTAGAGGTCCTGGGGGCTGACCGAGGAGATTTTGCGCAATAGCCATCAAGATGAGCCCAGAAAAAATTCGAATTTAATTAAATGAAAATAAGGAACGAATGTGGACCATTCTGGGCCACAACGAAATGCATGCAGGTAATGGAATTTTTTATATTCTCCTTAGAATTCAATAATCGCTGAAACGGATTATAAATATATCAAGAAAGAATATTAGCAATTAATCACTATTCGCTTCTCAGTTTTCCAGATTCAAATGGCAAGAGGATGACCGCATAGGTTTCATTCAATGATCGTACATTGTGTCTCACTAGACATCCAACAATGGCAATAAATTCATACCTTTCAAAAAAAATACTTGGAAAAACTCCTAAGGAGAATCGAGTTAATTTTTACGCTTGTCAATTGCAATTTTCACATTCATAACGGCCGAAGGTACCTCAAGCACGCACACAAACTTGGTCGCAAGTTTTTTTTTCTGCGGCATGCTCAGTAAAAAAAATATGCACATACCCTCGCTCGGAGTGTCATCAACCTCTTGCGCCATTAAAGGGAGAAGGGAAAAGGCAGACCGATTCCACGCACGTATCGAAATAAACAAAAAAGAGGAGCGACGGAATGGGAAAATACTGTGATAAGGTCCGAAAATGGGCGCGTGAAGGGGAAGGACGTCTGGCGAGGGTGGAGGGCCTGGGAGTGAAAGGAGTGGATGAAGTGGAGAGGGCGGGAAGAGGCATGAGGGAAAAGGGAAGAGGAGAGAGGGCGGAGGGAAGAGCGGCGGCGTTGGGAGTGAAACGGGTAGGGAGAGTGCCGAGAAGAGAAGAACGGAAAGACAAAAGCAAATGGGGCGGAGAGAATGAGTGGAAGTGCGTTATTGCTGACGGCATTCGATGCGATGTTGTCCGGTGAGAGAGAGAGAGAGAAGAACGGAGACCGATTTTACTTTTGTTCAGAGCTTCGCATAATTTTGGTCAGAGAGAACATTTTATTCCAATTGATCCGTGATCTTCGGGAGGAATATAATGAAAAAATACACGGATACTTGTCTCAATGCACTGAATCCTGGATCCTTTGGAATTAGGAGTGTGAAAATGATAGGATGCAAACTGAGAAGCAGTGTGCTAAGTCGAGCGTGGCCTATTGCATGACGATACTGAGAAAAATAGGATACATATCCACTGGTGGAGAATATTTTTAATTGAATTATAACATCATTCAAGCGATAGTCTTTTGAGTTTTTTGGTTCATCTTCAATCAAAAAGTGAAAGAGCTTTTTAAATTGAAATTACTACAAAAAAAAGTTGAAAATTAAAATGATAATTTTTCTGGGGTTCATTTGTTTCTTTCTCTTTGCCTTCATTTATAAATCAGTCTGAATATTTTATTACGCAAGCAACATCATGTGTAAAGCTTCTTTTAGTATTATTTTGCTTCCTTCATTGCTTTATTCTTATTTGCGTTATTCATGAGCTTTGTTGGGTTGAGACTACTGTAATTGTACTCGCTCCTTAATGCGAGACGAGCAGTGTGTAAGTATTGCAGTCGAATTTCTCTGTTTCCAAAGAACTGATTTGCAAATCAAAATTCATGTTCTTCTTTAGATCCCGACCTCCAATTTTATTTCACCTTATGAAAATCTTTATTCATAAAATATTTAAATCTTAAGGAAACCATCACCTCGTCTCAAGTGATTGACTTTTCGTGTTTTGAGATTGGCTTATTTTTGTTATTTTGTATTTTAAATTTGGAATTTTTGTTTGGCATAATTGTTTAATAAATCAAATGCGACCTAGGATATGCTATATCAATAGGTTATAATTAAACTCGTTTTACTATTCCAAACGTCAAACCCCTTAACATCCTGAATAACATAGGAATCTAACGTGAACTCTTTAATTTATTTGTAACTCTTTGTAAAATCTCATCAAACCATTTTCTTGCTGTGTATATTTACTTAATGACCTGCTTTTCAATATTTAAGAGGTTTATACTATGTTACTTCACTAGCATAGGTAATATTCCTGCTAAAGGCTCAATAAACAGTAATATTATACTGCTCACCTGGAATAGCAAGCGAATTAATATTTGTTATTAAATAGTCCAACTCCCTCCCATGGACTACAACCTTGTCGTGGTGGAAGGGCTTGTGTGTTGCGATGAGCCCTAGAGCTGTGCTGGCGGGGGTAAAAATAATTACTCCTGGTAGGGTCACCCATGCCAGATAGGTCGAAAGTTAGGAGCCAGACGAAAGGTAGCCCACGCAGCGTCAGTTCCTCAGTGAGGCGGCTGCAAGGGCGTTTGACCCCAGTGGGGCGGCCATTAAGTGATGGTGTCACGTTAAAAACACTATTGAGGAAGGCAACGGGAAACCACCTCAATTATCATTCCCAAGAATGTAATGATGGGAACAATAGAAATATGAGTCCTGGCAACTACGGGACTCGGCCCAAGCGGCCGTGTGTCGTGCCCGGCAGCGGGGGAGGGAAGGCTTCCGCGGTCGTCATCCCACGAAACCGTTGCAGGGGAGCAATGACAGCAGCAGGACCGAAGACGCAGAAGAAGACGAAAGTAGTTAGAATATGAACATGGAAGGTCAGGACAATGTCGAGGACAGGCAAATTAGAAAATATTAAGCGAGAGAAGCGGATGCGGACTCTGACCACAACTTAGTTGTTATGAAATGTAACGTCCGTTTCAAGAAGATAAGGCAAGGGCGGCGGGTTAGGAAATGGAATTTAGAGGCATTAAATCGATTAACGAGGAAAGAGTATCAGCAGGCTGTAGAGAAAATGATGGATGACGGTAAAGAGGTGAGTACTATCGAAGAAAAATGGGAATGTATCAAGCAAGGGATATCGGAAGCAGCAAAAGACACTATAGGAACCGTTAACGGGAAAAGAATAAGGAAACCATGGGTCACGGATGAGATGATTGCAAAGATGGATGAGAGAAGAAGATGGAAAAATGTAAACACAGAGTTAGGCAAAATGAAGTACAAAGAGTTAAACAATAAATTGAGAAGGGCAAAAATAAAGCAAAAGAAGATTGGTGGAAAACGCAATGCGAAGATATGGAAAGTTAACAGAAGAAGGGTGAAATCGGTGCTCTATACAGCAAGGTTAAGTTATTATCGGGAAGTAAGAAGGCAAGATCTGTGCTAACAGTAAAAGATAAGTGGGGTAAGATAATAGTTGAACCAGGAAAAATCCAAGAGAGAGATGGAAGGAATATATAGAAACACTGTATGGTAAAGAACTTAGGCCAACAGGGTTAGACATAGAAAAGGAACATGACGTAGAAGAAGATAGCTTAGATCCAGGCATACTCGACGATGAAATAGAAAGGGCAATAAAGGAGATGAAAGCAAATAAGGCCGTGGGGGTGGACAACATCCCTGTAGAACTGTTGAAATGTTTAGGAAAATGCGGGAAGAAGGCCCTATATGGACTGATTCGTAGTATCTATGAAGAAGGAATCTGGCCGGAAGATTCTGTGAGATCGGTGTTAGTTCCTATTCCAAAAAAGGCAAAGGCTACATCATGTGAGGATTACAGAGCAATAAGCTTGATATCCCACGCAGCTAAAGTTATTCTCAGGGTCATCAACAAAAGGATAGAGGTAAGGCAAGTGATTACTTAGGGGATGATCAGTATGGGTTTAGGAAGGGAAGAGGTACGCGTGATGCCATTGCAGTAATGAGATCACTAATTGAGAGGAATATAGAATACAATCAGAACGTATTTGCCCGTTTTGTAGATTTTGAAAAAGCGTTTGATAGAGTGAATTGTAGGAGCGTGTATTGCAGGAAATAGGAATGGATTGGAGGGACAGGAGACTGATCCGCAACCTGTACATGTCTCAGACTGCTTAGGTGCGAGTGGGGAACGGAGAGTCCGGATGGGCAGTGTTAGGAAGTGGGGTCAGGCAGGGTTGCCCATTGTCACCGGTGCTGTTCAACGTATATGTAGAGGAAATGATTAAAGAGGCATGGGAAGAACTGGAGGTAGGAATGAAAGTCGGAGGGGAATTCGTAAAATCGGTTAGGTTTGCTGATGACCAAGCATTAGTTGCTCAGTCAGCCAAGGGGTTGCAAGCATTGCTGAGTGAATTGGAGGTTCAGTGCGATAAATATGGGATGAGAATCAATATTAATATAACAAAGGTTATGCGATTTTCCAGAAAGAAAAAGGCTAAGCTAAATATTAAAATAGGCGGGGAAAAAAAAGAGCAGGTAGAGCAGTTTACATATCTCGAAAGTGTTTTGGACCAATACGGTCAAAGTGGAAGGGACGTAAGGAGAAGAATTGCGCTAGGCAAGGAGGCTTTCTCAAGGAGGAGGGAGTTGATGACGGGGACGTTGAGTAGGGATGTTAAGACAAGACTCGTAAAAACTCTGATATGGAGCGTAGACATGTACGGCGCGGAAACATGGTCGCTGAAGCAGGAGGATAGACGTAGATTGGAGGCTTTTGAAATGTGGGTGTGGAGAAGAATGGAGAAGGTGAAATGGACCGAAAGGAAAACAAATGAGGAAGTGCTGGAGATGGTGGGTGAGGAGAGGGGTTTCTTGAGAGAAATCCTATGGAGGCAGGAAAAATGGATGAAGGGCGTATTGAGCGGTAGTGGAATGTTGAAGAGGGTAATAGAGGGGAGAATGTTGGGCAAGCGAGGTAAGGGTAGGAACAGGATAGGGATGTTGGACGGGATGAAGGGAGGAAAGAAGTACACCGAGATGAAGAGGGACTTGATATAGATTAGTTTGCTAGGTGAGGAGTCACAAAATGTGTATTTGATAGTTGTGTCCATCCAAAAACCTACCTTAACCGGTAGATTACCTAATAAAAAAAATAGTCCAACTAAGCCGCCTTAATGTTGGAGTCATTAGGGGGATCTAGGAAACTATTGATGAAAAATAGAGTTTGGGAGGTGTCCATCAAAAATTTCCAAGGTTTGGAAAAAAAATTATTAAAGATACTATTAAAATTAAGAAAGACCCACTATTTCATATACTGAATAAAAATTAACACTAGGTTACATAACTTTATTGAAGGGCTGAGCATATGAAAAGAGCCTTTTATTCCTACAAAATTGAATGTATATGCAATGAATATTTCTTACCCAGATACAATGCCTTTATTGTTTTCGCAAAAATATAATTGAAAGTTGAAATTACTGCAAATAGCAATACAATATAATTAAAAAAGATATGAGATTATTATAATTCAACATAAAATTGCAATAATTTACCAAGGAATGCAATATAATAGTTGTCCACGCAATCGGAAAGAAAGGGAGGATGAGGAGTATCTTTGGCATACTATATTTAGAGGAGCACTAAGGCATGATCAAGTAATAACTCTACGACCGAATTGGATATTCAGTGATTTAACTCTAGCATTCCCATCGTCGTCGCTCCTCCTACAAAAAATATAACCCAATAGAACGATAATCGTTTCTACGCCAATGAAAATGGAAGAGAATCGTAAAGAAGGCGGAGGGATAAAGTAGTAGGTACTAGATACTGCGGATGGGGTTGGGCGGTTAGGTGTATTATTCTGCGGCAGACAGCGGCCCGACTCAAGGACATTCTCAAGAAGGGAAGTCGAGGGCGTCTTCTATCCCACCTCCCGACGAGGACCGGAGAGGCTGGGAATGGTGACTGGGGGCAGGGGGGGCGGGGAGAGCAGGGGGCTTCGTGGGGAGGAGGGCACCAGGTGGGGGGTGCGTAACGGGGTGTCGTCACCGAGGAAGGCTGGGAGGTAGCAGTGCTGCGCAAGAGAAGTGCTGGGTGGGAGGGGAGGCGGAGAGGGCGGCGAGAGTTTTTTTTGCTGGACCGAAGGGTGGCGCGGGTGGGTGGGGCCTCTGGATTATTTTGAGCAGGGGGAGGAGGAGGAAGAGGACCATGGGTCGTGTGGTCGGGTTCCGGTTTTTCTCCAGACGCTCGCCGTTAAAAGAGAGACAAAGGAGGCGGGCATATTCCTCAAACCGCTGAATTTTTTCCTTCGTCTCAGCTGTCCTCGTCTCCTTCCGCTTTTATTGTTTCACCCGCTTACCACGCCCTTTCCGTCACGCCCAATTTCCGCAAATCTCACCACCATTTACGGTTTTCGTTTCATACTCCATCGCTTGCCCCAAGGAAGTTTCTGAGTGGATCTCATCCACTGGAAAGTGATATCATATGGGGGCGAAGATAATTCAAAAATTGAACCGAAAAACCTTCGCCAGTAATTGGAATCTTTGTTAAAATTCACTTTTTCGTTTTCGGCTAGACGGTATTTTAAAATTAAAATTCTTCATATTGGTATTTGAAGAGCGACTCATAAATGCAATTATTTACAAGGGCATCTGTCTTAAGAAACATCGTAAGTTGAAAAGACCAGAATACCTTCTGCGCGGCGGGTTTGTTACTCAAGCGGTAGACATGTCTTGCAATTGGCGAGGCCTGGAAACGAACATTCAGTTTAGGTTAGGTCAGTTAGGACAGTCTAGCTTTAATTAAGCATTAATGCACTGGAAAAGAGATTCAACAGGTTATTTTATTATCTTTTGATATTTTTCCATCTTGAACATTCTCATTTATCATGGAAATTAAAGTCGACTATAGGCAAAATGTTTTCGCATAAAACTTAGGAACATTTGTGCCAAGAGTTTTAAAAGCATAAATGCCCAAAATCTGGTTCAGAATGGCATTTAAGTGACATGGTTTACAACGGTAAAAGAAAAAATAAATAACCACTGGTTTTACTCAATTCTTGTGGTTGGTTTCCATTTTTCTATTTCTACCACCTGGTATTTAGTTCTCTTGAGTTTCTATGTAGTTGACTGTTTCCACTTTTGTCTACTCAGAAAGTTTTCTTTAAATCGTTTTACTGAATTTATTTTTGCAACAAAGATTGTCACTCTTATGATTTATCACCTCAATTTAATGTTTGTCTCTTGAAATATTGATAAACTTCCCAATCCATGGTCCTGGTTTCTATTTTCAGAATTGGTGGGTTTTTTTTCAGTGGCATCCCAATTTCTACTTGGGGTGCTGCGTGGAAAGTAATCATTTCACGTGAAGATAACTGGCACGATTTACCACCTTCTATCCCTATTATTTCGTTACGCTAACTATTTTATGAGTATCTCACCGGGATAGAACTTCGACATCCCAGGGTACAAACGGAATGAGGACTACCATTTCCCTTACTCGTAATCTTCGATTTTTACGGGCATGTCTGACCGTATGAGGTTCAGTCGTGACTGCTTCCGCTAACGCAGTTTTGGGTTAATTGACATGTAATGCCTCACTAAAAATTGGTGATTTGACAAAATTGAAAGGAGAACATTTTTGTTGTTCAATAAAATTTATAGGTAATTGATTATTAGGAATTTTTGTGCCTTCGTGGTTTATCCATTTACTTTTTAATATATTTGTCACTCATTAACGGTTTCTTTTATGGAAGTTTTCATTGAAAGTGTAAAAGGATATTAAACAAGCTAATATGAGGCTGTCAAGAAATTAAATAACGTTTAGGCTGAGAATGGCGGTGGGTGGGGCTTGAGTTTCGGTGCCTAAACATCCCTACGCTTAGTATACATCCTGCTGTGGTATTGTGCACACTGGTTCTTCTACTTTGCTCACTGCAAATTATTAAAATGTGCGCTGGAATATAAAATCCCGTGAGTTGTCAGCGAAGGATGTCTAGGAAGTACTAACGTTTTGAAATAAAATATGAACCTAGTAACAAGACAAAGTTTTATTATATACATTTGAAATGCACGACCTTAAACTATTTTTCTATACAGTTGCCATCCAAATTGAGGCTTTCATCAAAACGAGGCACAGGATTTCCAATTCCGTCTCTGAAGAAATCTGCCGTCTTATAGTTGAACCACTTGTTTACACTAGCATACAATGCTGCGACGCTGTGAATGTGAGAGATCCGTAATCGTAAATCGGCGATTTTCGTTGATTTTCACCGACAGTTCATCTGTCACAAGGCTAGGCCGATTACTGCCGTCGGCATGGACATTAGTTAGGTCATTTTCAAGCTGAATGCAACACTGCCTAACTCCATCATTATTCCTTCTTCGCACAATACAAAAAGTTGCCTATGCATTTCAATTGGCTTTTGGTATCTCGCTAGAAGCAACGTAATCATACCCAGATCGCCCTTCACAACCCGCGGGGTTTTCTGTTCCAGCTCAAATTTTAACGGTTTGCAGTGAGCAAAGTAGAAAAACCACAATCTGCACACAATACCACAGCAGAATGCGTACCGAAGGTAAATACGATTAGACAGCAATATGGTGGCTCTAGCCCTTCCAACCGCCACGCAAAACGTAACTTACTTTCTGGACTGCTTTCTTAATATGCCTAACCTGACTAAGGAATCTAAAAGAAATTTAAGGAATTTTTTTTAATTAATTCGTTTTAAAGTGTATTTTTTCTTTTTAAAGATACCCTTTGATTAGAAAAAATAATCACGAATATTATTTGGATCCATGATTGTAGAAACGGATAGAATTTAGGAGCGAAATAGTCGCAGAATACGAATTAAGAATCATAAGATTGAGTTAAAGTTGAGGCTATGAAGGACAAGTTTATATCTTTCCCGAAGTATTCCCTATTATAATATATATTCTCTTGAACGATGGTCACCTTAATAGGAGTGAATGCAATCGAATGTCCACTATTTGAATCGTTTAAATAAACCGTTAAAATAACGTAACGTTTTAAAGCTAGGAATAATAGATAGAAAAAGGTTTTCGCAGGAGAGAAAAGTTTCTTAGCGTTTTCATAGATAAAACACAGATGCAAAAATTATTTTTATAACCTGATGTATTCTGTATGTATAATCTAGTATATGAATATTTTGTGTGAACATACTTTGCAAAACCTGTTATCTTTTCTGGCTTCTTTCCTATTCACCACTCGCACCCAAGGCCATAATGAGCATTGAATAGGATCTATGAATAGGCACAATCTTTATTATTTTATTATGAGTTAATCTTCACAAAACTCAAAGAAACTGCTCCGGACCAAGCAATAAAATGGAGCGATTTCAATCGTCTTGACTGATCGCCATCTCCTGACTCATTGTGTCAGCGGAGTGCAGAGGGCATAAGCACAGATCGGACCCCATGTGGAGCACAAAGACGTAGCACACGCTACGGCACCGATACCATCCACCTCGTCCATCAGGTGGGAGTTTTCGAAGACGACAAATAGATCGCGTTTCACTCGTCCGTTTTGCACAAAGGAATATTTCATCGCGGGAGGCGCTCGCTGAAATCGAGCCGATTCTTCAAGGAGACTATTTTCTCTCTCTCCCGCTCGCCTCCATTCCGCTAAGCCTCCCTAGCCCCCTTTTCTTCCTCCATTCAATCCCCATCTCGCTCTTTGCACATGCTCCCGACTCTCCCTGAGTGGAGAGAGCCTGCCACTCCACTCCCGTCCACGCACGACGCCCTGCGTGCCGAGTCGTGAGGAGCAAATTAACACTCATTGCACATGCCCTCGCGCCAAAGATTGAAAAATATCGACATATTCCGCCGCACTCCGTCTCTCTCTCTCTCTGCCACGCCGTCCCCGCCTTTTATTGCATGTCACGCGCGCCGAGGAAACTCCTTCCGCCGCGCACCGAAAGGAATGAATGGCACGCACGAGGATGCGCTCACGAAGACGCACTTTGTTAGAGGCGAGCCAGATAGGTATCGACTGGCGGGTAACACGTTATTGATCATTTGGTCCATCCTATTCCTTTACAGTATTTCTTCGCGTTAATCCACTACTGTTTCCGCGCACGAAATGAATATGCAAATAGTGGAATGCAGTCATATTTACTTCGCAACTCAATAAGAGTAATTTAGTTAATGTGCAGGGTAAACAAATCAGAAGGGCACTTTTCAACCGTTTTAACCGCGATAAAGGCAGCAATTTTACAGTGTAAGTACATTTTTGCAAGTGCGTCATTTAACAGATACTGGATAAATTTCCCAAAAGGAATATTTCTAAATTATATTTTCAGGCATAGGAGTTTAAAGGTCATTTTAAAAGACAATCTTCCCGGGTAAATGAACTCAAATATTGTATTTTAATATCATATGACATGATTAGGTTTTAAGGGTTTCAAAAGATGCCTCTTTGAGTTACAGCCATGATAGCGCTAATAAACTTTTCGATCTAATTCCAATACGCCTGAAATATTTAGTGTGGCCAAAGAAGATTACACTGGAGAGTAAAAGAGCAAAACCCTTAAAGGACTTAAATATGTATTATTCACCTGAAAATAAGCTCGCGTTGAACGGATATTATTTCGTATTTATTTGGTCCTTTTTAAAAAATACTAAAATATCCCTGGAGAAAATTGGCTAAACAAGGTAGTTTGGATCAATAGGCAAGGCGCAAAGCATATTATAAATTGAAATAGCAATAGCTAAGGGCTAATTGATGCACATTAGGTTTATCTAATATCATAATTCCACTTCTATAGAGATAGCAAGACATTAACACGAAAGAATCTGCGTGGAACCAATTGGTAGCTGGACCACATTCCATTGTTCTTGTGAGACGTTTTAGCATTTCAATTTGCAGAATTCATTCAAGTCCCGAAAATACCCGAGTACGGATTAGAGAGATGAGTTTCGCCGTTTGTCGGACATACACTCGCCAGAGGGTTGCACGGAAATCAAGGAAACATATCTCTGTGAGGCTGTCGGCTGACTGTCGACGCGTAGAATTATTTTCGTCCAGCAAAAGATTACGGAGGACAGCAGTTCGAGAGGCGTAATTGGCGGAAATGGAGGCGAGGAGTCGGGCAAAAAAATGAGAAAACACTTTACACGGTTTTCTTGTTATCGGTCTCTTTGGTAGCGAGAAGACTCTTGAAGACGGTGTAATAAGGAGGAAGCAGTGGAAGAGGAGAGGGGAGGACAGAAAATGGATGTGTGGGGAATCGGAGAGCCACGCCCTGCAGCCACTGCCCGCACCGGGAAATAAATTAGGACGAGCGGAAAATTGGCGCCGTCAGATAGTTTGGTTACCAAGAGGTGTGGAACGGCGGCTGGGGTGGAGAGTGAATGGCTTTCTGGATTAGCACGGGATCTCGGATAAAGGTGGTGGTGGAGAGAAGGGTGTTATTTGGGACGGGACATAGGAGGAAGGGCTTTTCGCCTTTCGCTGTGGCAGTGGCGTGGATGAGAAGAAGAGGAAGGGTGTGGTGGGTGGGGATAAGGGGAGGTTAAGAGCATTTCATACGCCGATAGGAGATGGTTATTTTCGGAATTTATATCTCCTCCGCGTTTCTCACTTTTCTTCCGTTTGTCCACGCGTTGTTGCCTCTTCAGGTCGGTGGCACCCGATTCCCCGTGTAGGCTTTCCCATAAAGACGTCCAAAAGAGGTGGGGTCTGTTTTTTGGATTCAACCCCGGGGACAGGTCGTTCAACAAGACACGCCCTGTGTATTTTATAACCTTGGAGAATGGTTTTTGGTCAGGTGGAGGTGGATTATTTCTTTTACGTTATAAAATAGGCATCAATTCGTCACTTATTCAAAATTTTCATTCTTACATTTCATCAACTGTAATATTTTTAGTTCCTGGTATGTTGGGCGCATTCCTTAAAACTTGTTGCCGAAAGCATTTTAAACTAGGTTTGGAATATTAAAAAAACGAGGCATTGTTATTAATAATATTTCAGTTTAGATTATTTATAGCAATAATTTATGATTGTTAATTTATATCCATTAGTATGTGTAAGATACTGTTTTAAAAATACCTTTAATATTGTGTAAGGTATTGTTTTAAAAATTATTATCAAATTGCTTAAGGTGCAAACACGCGTGAACGTGATGTAAATCAAATAATCCTTAGGGCTATAATTTAAGGCTTAAAATTTGTACCATTGTGTTATGTTAAAAAAATGAAAATATTGAATCTAAAGCTAGGGAAGCCTACATGTTTTTATGGTAGATAAGAAGAATGAACTAAATTATCAGAATAATGGCGAATGACCGGTTGGTTAAGATTAGTGAAGAGGACATGAAGGCCAAAGTGTAGTGGGGCACTTGGGGTCTGTAAGTGACAGTAGGTACTTGACGTGGAAGGGTACTGGTGAAATGTGAGTGAGAGGGGTGTGAATTCGTGGAAGGGGTGAAGAGTTAGATAAAATATAGGACACTGAGTTATTATTTTTAAATTTATTTTGGGAGGGTGAGGGTAAATTAGAGGTTTTGGGATGTGTGGACGGAGAACAATGAAGAGAAGAAGTTGACGTGGAGGAAGACGAACAATGAGTTTTTGAATGGGGTGGGTAAAGAGGGAAAGTTGACGGAAGATATTCAAAACTGCTGGAATGGGTTTGGGTGGAGAAAACATTGAACAGTAGCGAGGGTTTGAACGCCACGACAGAAGGGAGAATGGATAATGGGTAAGCGGGAAAGTGGCTTTTGAAGAAAATTGGCTTTTGGGACGGCAGGAAGACAGCTTACGAAGGGCTGAATAAAATAATTTTTATTTGTTTTTATTTACTTATTTGTGCACCCTGCAAGCCACCACTAGGGTGTGTGGCAGGGGGTGAACACACACCAGACTAATTTTGACCACAATATGACTCTACCGCGGTCGGACTATATTACAGTATTCTGAGCCCTTATCATTCGTGGAAAAAATGGCATCCTAAATATATTTGTTTTACACTTAATCTCTCTAATGCTATTGACATGATGCTTCCTACTGTGGTAAGATGGGGGTTAAAATACATTTTCAGCATCACTGCTAAAGAGACGTCCTTCGAATTAACTCAAGAGATTTCACATGTAATTTAACCTTCGCTCCATTGAGTGATTCCCAGTCTATCTGCTCTAACATTTTGGATACGCTACCAGGTTTATAATAACAAAGTTTTACAAATCTAGCCCCTCTACGCTGCACGCGATCCAATTCGGCAATTCATCCAACTTCGTGAGGTCGTAATTGCAGAGTATTCTAAATGAGGCCTAACCAACGAAAGATATCATCTCTTCGATGGTTTTTGGCTCAACTTTGCGGTAGATCATGTTCATGGAATGAAGAATACATCTTGGCCTTTTCATCACATTTACCCAGTAGTCTTTTCACTAATTTACAAACTAGTAGTTTAATCCTAATTTTTTGTTAACTTGTCGACACATTCCCAGTATGTGTATCACCAAGGAAATTTATTCAGGGGAAACATAAAAGAGCTTTTGCGATGCGTAGAGGATAGCAGTCATAACCGACCAAAACCTATCTTTGATAAGTAAAATATCTTGAAAGAATGATTTTACTTTTTCGTGGTAGTGAATCTTTAAACATGTTAAGAATGTAATTGGAATGTCAAAGAGATTTTATTTTTACCGTTTGCTAAAACATCCATTTTTAACATTTCTAATTTTCTCCGAACTAAATATGGTTTTCTTTTAGCTGAAATTTCCTTTTTATTCATACTGTATGACCATTAGATATTTGTTGATAAAGCATCCCAAATTAAGGTTAGGCTTTTTTACACTTTAGTTGCTGTGCTCAATTGTTTGATAGATACACGGGCATTAATTAATAGATTGGTGTACGCTCAGAATTTTCCTATTTATATCGTGATCATAAGATGTTAGCCCTGAGAGATGTCTGCTTTGCTGCTGGCTGACTTTCTTTGAGAAAAGATTACGTTGTTGACCTTTTTATTGTGATTTCATTCTTTATTGAGGTGGAATGGAGAGGATAAATTTGAGAACTTAGACTAAATATCTATTCTGTTGACAGCTATTCCAGCCATATGAAACAACGCTTAACGTGTAAGGCAAGATCTGACTTGAAAACGCTGAAAATTCGTAATAAAAGCAATAAGTTTCCCACAAAAATTTGGGAAAACACAAGATTAATCATTCATTATGAGGGAAATTCTTCCGGAACATTGAAATCTAACGCATTCATCGATTCCTTTTAGTCTTTTTGGAAACCTTGGAACTTTAAATATCATGTTTAAAGTCGTGACTTTATTAAAAAATGTAGGCGAGCCATGATTTTTTTCTAATATTTTTATGGTCTCTAGCAGCTACTTTACAACGGTTTCATTCAAATTTATTCCTACTAAAACACCAATTTTAGCTAAATAATTGATATTTCCCGTCAAGAGGGCATATTTAAGTGACCAGAATCAATTTTCGGATGGCTCTTCTAAGGCATAGGAGAGAGAGGTTGATACCCAGGGACGAGAATCAAGGGAATGAATTTTGCAAGCTCCTATCGACCGTGAATCAAGACCAGCGCGCGGTAAAGCGAGGCAGCACACACGAGCATTCAAGCTAACGTGCATACGCGTATCATTATATGGTATTAAGTTGAGGAAACCGTGAACTTGATCTACGACCATGCGCTCTCTTGCGTTACTTATCTGTTTCGTGTGCCTGCGGGTTACGATCCTCGCGATTTTCTTCAGTCTTTCCGTCGAATTCTTTCCATTATCTTATTTCCTTTTCAACTTAACTATCCAATAATTTAAATTTCCTTAGTGCTCAGGAATGAAATTTTCAGTTACACCATTCATTTAATAAAAAGATGGAGATTGAATCTATTCCTGCACTTCTAGAACAGAAATATGGAATGATCAAAACTTTCAGAGTCCAAACAGATTTTGAGTCCTCCACATACTCTTGAGTCCTGACAATTTTACTGTGTATCATTTTAAACTGAAACTAAAGGAATAATGGGCAATATTGAAAATAATACTCATTTTCAAATAGAGCGAGGGCCTTCCTCTAAATATATGGTCGTTTCATTGGCTACTTTTACTCAAAGTATTAGAGTGAAAACCTTGCAAATTGAGATTCAATTTGAATTATATTGTATTTTCCGAAAAATTAGTCAGAGTGGAGAATTTGAATGTTTTATGTTGCGCAACCTTCCGACTTTGGCGTAATTTCTTCGGCTTCGTTTCACCATCACAGAAGTTGGTAATCCACACCATCCATGCCTCTCCCACTCAGATTTTCCTTTCCTTTTCGCGATCATCTCTCCTGCGAAATATCGCCATTTGGCCTTGATCCGTATAAATGGAATATGGGAGGAGGGGCTTTCTACAACAAATCGACTCTATTTAGTGGAGACGAGGATTCATTGAAATCAAAGGACAGCAAAAGAAAAAACTAAAAAGAATCACACTAAGGCACCTCTCCCATCAAGTGATACATTCAATCCTACTCATTTTTTCCCTTTCTACCTATTCCCTTTATTTCATCGGTGGAAGTTGAAAAAAACGAGCTTTTACTCGCAGTCAAACGGTTTATTTAAAAAGACCATTTTTCTCGACCTCGTCCGGCTTGCAGTTTTAGAACTTGGGAGGTGGCGGCCGGTGGGAAATACATATGGCGTGGTTTGGACTGGAAACGGGAGTATTACGCTCACTATCCCTCGGTAGTCACATTTATTCGCATTATGAGGAGTCGAAGAGGGAGAAAAAAGGGAGGTAATTTGCATGCCCGTGATAGTCTCTTCGCATTCAAGTCCTCCTCTTTGGATCCGTGATTCGCAATTTCGGCCTTCGGGCGTAGAACTTTATTGGGGCCGTTCGTTTATAGTATTTTCTTTATTTCCCCCTCGAGGATTATATGTATTTATATTTTTTGTACGGCTGCCAGGACCGGAGGCCATACGGAATCCACATGGTGCCGACGGAACGCTAGGTTGTCAAAGGTTGGCGGGAGTGACGCCTCTCTGCCACGAGAATACTATCTTGCCAAGGGTAATACGCAAAGCTACGTATAAATATGTCAGTTTGTGCTTCATTTTTCACCGATTCTTTTAACAGGAAAGAGTTTTTCGTTTTTTTTAACAAATGAGTATATCTTGATTGACTCACTATAGGAATTTACTTTCGTTCAGCACTGGAGTACGTCGAGAAAACTTTTACTCTGTATCATTCATGTCCTGCCTTTTTTCCTAATCCTGAAGAGATGAAATTTCTCTAAACTCACAGCTGTAGGAGAAACAGAAATGGTATGCCCTCAGTGCCCTTTGAAATCTGAGCAGATCGAAATGAGCTTCTATCTTCCATTTACTTTTAGCGGATTTAATGCGTATAATTCAATGATTGACCAAATTTTTCAAAAGAAGTTAGAAGTATAGTTCTCTATGAAATTTGATTTAGCTCCCCTCACAAAATAAATAGTATTTTGTTCAATTCCATTCTTTTCTAGTGAATCTTTGGCTCATTCAGATCTCAATAAACTCGATTTTAAATGCTACCAGGCCTTCTAGGAACCGCCATAACTGCACGAAATCGAACCCGCAAACAGGACTGGGACCGGTGACATTTGATCTCTATAGCGGTTTCATTGCCTACAAGATAGAATTAACCAGCTTTAAATGCGTCAATATAAGCAAACATATTACCCCCTTAAACTCATTATAATCAAGAATTATTTTCATTCCTTATCTTATCGTCTGATCTTTTATGTGATGACGATGGGGCTCACAAGTTTTACGATATTTTCAATAACCTGGACCGGCTTCAGCTCGAAGTGTCCCCGGCACAGAATTTTGTGAATACGCCGCGGTTGACTTATTGACTGGCGATAAATCGACGCGGACTTATAGGCTTACTACTCACTCATTCTACTCACTTATTTTTTCGTTTTCCCGATGTTGGCTTGCTCTTAAAGTTGACTGGAGACGATAAAATACTTACAGTTTAAGTTGCTGTCAATTGCTTTCGGGGACAGGAGCGTGGCACGCTCCTGACAAAAATAACTAGACTTGTAATCTTTTCGAATTTTAAGACAAGCGCAATATAATTGCGAATTATGGATAAATTTAGCAATCCTTCGCTTTTCACCAAATCACCAATTAATTATCAATGCTTGGTATTTCAACGTCGCTTGATTCGGCAAAACGAGAAATCGACCTCGAATTAATTTGGTGAATATAAAAAGTGCCGTTCAGAAAGTACTCACGGTGTGGAGTTGACTAACGTACGTCGTTCCATCTACCGAATAAGGCAGTTACACTTATTTGACATCAGTAATCCACAAATGATGTGAGGCCTGGGAGAAGAGCGGAGGGATACGCTGCGATCAACAAGTCTTCGTTGATTCCGCTTTGGTAATGTGGCCGTAATGTCTTTCGTTCTCGCACAAAAACATGTTTACTCGCCTTCTAGTAAAACGAAGTATATTACTAGTGAATTATAGAACCAAAAAGAAGAATTTGCATTAAATGAGTCAAGAAAAGCGAAATGTAATCACTAAAATATGCCACAAATCACGATTTTATATAAAAAAGAATTATTCAACCGATCATGAAATAGCAGAGAGGATTTCAGGAGCAAATCACCTCTACTTGTGAGAGCGTAATACACATTTTTTCTTTTGAATTGCTGAACATTCTTGCACAATTTTTTGAACAAAAAAGTCAAGGGAAATCGAAACTCATTTCTGTCCAGAATTTATTATCTTAAAATGGCACATCTATCAATGATTACTTCAAAATATAAGTGATTGATCCAAAGAAGAATTCTTAACATTAGTAATTCCATTCGGTGAAACGAAAGATTCAAGTTGACGCCTTCGCTAAATTTATGACGGAGAGCTGAAGTTTTTTTGGCAGTCAGGAGCCGGTTATTTTTGTACCATCTATCTTATAAAAGTGCGTTACTTGGGATTTTCACCAGTATTTCCACCCCACTCAGTTTTATACAAGTGGAAATAGAACGATGGGATGTTAGGGGAACGAGCAAAAGAGAAAATCTTTCGGTCGGCCATTCGGAGAGTAGGATTTCCGTTATTAGAGACAGCTAGTTCAACTATCAGAGGGCAATGGCATTTGAGTCTATTTACTTCTTTTGGAGTTACACGTTAGAAACTACGATTCATTGGATTTCAGTGAGTGGAATTAGGGCAGGCAGAATAATAGCACGGTGATGCGTCCAATCCCTCCTTCGAATTTACCACTTCTAAGGTACATAAGTATGGTTCTGAATGCCGCGAAATATCTGTAGCTGGCGAGAAATGAACCCAGTTCATTTGCAATGAAAATTCTGTAGCAACTCCGGACATCGAAAAAACCCCATATCCCGGTATTTTTTAGGAACTTTGCATTTATTGATCGTTAGATGCAACGATATCTCTAGTTTCCCCTTTGTATTAGCAGAGAGAGGAATGACCGTCCGGGAGGTCCGACCCAAACTCTCTTTGCAAGAGACATCCCAAATCAAGGGAAAATCATTATGATCTAGGAAAAACTCGTATAAATCTTGGACGCAGAGATGGGTCGGCAGTAGACTAGAGGTATTTGAATAACTGTAATTCTCAACGGCACAATTCTAAATTGTGAAAAATCAGCTCAGTCACATGGAATTAAAAACATTCATTCGAAGGGTGTGGTTCCAACATTTTTATAAAAACTTTTTCTCAAGATTTAGAGACGCCTACAATCTAAATTCCTTAGTTAAATTAATTTCAAATATGGGATATATTTATTTGTTCAAAATACGAATGAATCTCTCTTCATATTGAATGTTTTAATGCAGTAAAGAACCTCAAGAAACACCTCTTTAACGTCTTAACTCCATATTAGAATGATTTTGGGGTGAAAAAGTTTAAATTATATATTTTTCTAACAATTACCTTTACATAATTTTAGGCGTGGGATTCAGTTGAAAACTAGTGTCTCTAAGCCAAATACTGACGGTGCCTAGATTTAGGTTTAGGAATGAACTCATGGAGTAAAGAGATGTCAGATATTGGTCGTTTAGCGCATTTAAAATAGGATGAACGGAATGTTTGTATAGAGTAATGCCCTGCTTTCCGTTCCTGTGGGAGGAACTGTTTGGACTCTTAAAATGAGCAGCGGAATGTTTGATGACATTTCAGGATTTTAAAAAAATGAATAGTACTAAATAATATAGATAAATCTTTTTTTGCACGAATGATGAGGTCTCAGGCGTGATGTGGTGGAAGCGTAACATATTAAAACCACAGGTATTGCAATTTTCCACTTTATATCTAGTGGAAAATTGCAATACCTGTGGTTTTAATACTTTTTTTACACCTCTGGTGAATTTCTTGAAGGCATAGTGTCAGTGTACAATGGATTAACCTGTTTGAAGGAATTGAGAATATCAGTACCTTATGTAGATAGGGGTCTTAGTCGAGACATGTGTAAAATCAAATCATATCAGTAATTGCAGGGAATGCAACTCAGAACTGGTCGTGATAAGCACGACAGTGGGCCAAGGAGGTACGCTTGGGGGCAGGAATGAAAGTATGCGGGGGGCGAAGTCGGCTTGTGGGCGATAGAGATTAAGTTGACCAGTCCGCCAAGGTCTGCAATATATTTAAAAAGAAAAAACAAAACTATCGTTAATGGCAAAAATACTTCATAGTAAGTCGAGAAACAAATAATTTCAATGCTAAACTTTTATTTCGAGTGTGATTGGTGTCCGGGCATACTTTCCATGAATTAATAGATGCCATAGCACATATGTCGTTATTTTTTCAGCTAGAAAATCATGAAAAATGGATACAGCTTTTTCCGAGGCATTGAAAGCTAATAAAGTCAGGGAAAATGTTATATTTCCTGACACTGGAACTTGCGTGAAAAAACAGTAGGGAGTCAGCAGCTAATGTGGCATTGGGAACCCGTTGAAGAAGTTTACCTTGTAATAAATTTCACGTCATACAATCTAAATATAGTGAGAATAATATGTAGGCTTTGACTTCCAAACCGCAATTGCATATATCAATTGGAATGATGCTCGAGGACTCCAGGAAACCTCTGAACCATGGATTGATTTAGCTTAGGTTGGTACTTGAGTTAAACGACGAGGTATCATAGGAATACATGAACGCAGAGAATGGCTAAGAGTAATGGAACATATATCGAAAAGGAAAGCTAATCTTGAAAGTTATTTGTCTTTCAGATTAGTATTTTTATTCGTTATGATTTTTATAATATATTTCATGCTTTTTTTGATTTTCCGTTAATCAATATTTCCAATAAAATCCCATGTGCAATTATTTTCTCTCCTTAGAATTATAGCTGAAAATTCATTCCCTTATTTATTTATTTTGCATTAGTCCGAAAACAGCACTTCGACCTTTACATCAGACTTGTGACATTTACATAACAATTTGACAATTACATACATCCAAGCCCTAGATGGAGGAAAAACCACCAAGATATATTGATAATTAAATAGCAGATATTGGTTAAATATTTAAAGCGTGTACAAATCTTATATTATTACGCAAATATACATAAAAATACTAATACATATGAACAATTCTTAAACTAAAAAGAGATGAAAGAAACCAATGATAGGCTGGAAATCTGGCATAAAATATTTTTCTTGCATAATAATAAGGAATTCTGAAATATTTGATTCAACTGAGGATCAAAAGATAGGAGAGGAAATCAAAGGATTTTATCAGTTAAAGCATTTTATAGGAGGATGCATCTAGAAAACATCTTACTGAGACATGATTTCGTCTACCAAATGAGTTAGTAAAACAGGTATGAATAAGGTGTAATTACCTCCTCATTATTTAGAAGTTGTACTTGAGTATGTTAATACCAGTGAAATAAAGTAAAAAAACAGATGGTGAAGAGAAAGGGTTTTTCGATAGGTTGACAAGAAGCATTGTGAATACAAGCAGGCAAGGAAGTGTCTTTAGAAGGGTGTGCTATAGCCATGTAAGAAGTACAAAGGTAAACGGCATGAAAGAAATTGAAAATCTATAGAGATAACTCTTAGTATTGCAGTGACTGATGGATAAAATATTTTAATTATGATTTCCATAAAATTTTAATATCAGGAAGCTAATTATTTAACTAAAAAAGTCTTCTTTAGCATTTTTGCGAGGTGTTAGCCTTATTTAGGGCAATATTTTAAGAAAAACGACCACGAAGAAGAATCCAATTGTGCTATGGATGAAAATGATATTGAGTCTTAACGTTTCAGCAGTTTGTGTTACCGATTCTATAATTTTCCTTTTATAGAATAGGAAACAGAAATCATACGAACATTTGGACTTGGTTGGCATGAACATAAAGGATCGGTTCCCCAATAAAATAATCGCTTACTTCTGTCGCAGTGAAAAAATAAAAGACGGATGATCGCATCATGGCATGCAATATGCAGTTAGTATTTCTTTCTATGTTACCCCTGGATTTTTCCTGGTACACAAAGGTGGACCAAGGTGTTCTGTTCCTTGAAGTATAAAGGTGTTCTAAGACTTCGCCGGCACTGAATAGTTGCCGAAGGTTATCCCCATTATGTTATCACGCCGCAATAGAATAAAAATTATATAATTTTTTTTGCAAATATGAAGTTCTTTGTTAAAAAAACTATGTTAAATACTCGTATGTTTTTCCAAACAATAAGAGTTTGTGAATAGAATATCAATAAATTAAAATTCAACCATAACTACTTACTTTCTTTTGTTCATATTACAGTCTTATTTATATTTTTAAGTGTATGTGACTTTCCTAGGTTCTGTAAAATTCAATGCATATACTGTCGGAATTTAGTTTAACCGCAATAAACTGACCAGTACCTGTATGTTAATATAGATTCGAATCCCTTATTTGAAACCAGCAGGGTTGAGCGCATTAAAATTTGAAACATATATGATCTATACCAGTGACCGATTGACCAAATATTATCTTATATATAGTGGCTCGGATTATTACGAATAATCTGCAATCGTTTTATCTACCATCAATGATGAAATCTTGTTGCTTTTTTTAAGTCTTGTGAAATTTTAGTCCTCATTGAGAATTCTATGGTGATTTTTGCAATGGGTACACACATATTACAAACACGAGGATTTACGAAGTCTATGCCATATAGAGTGAAAATCTAATATTTTATTCACATGATTAACTGAAAAAATTTCAATTTTATATTAGAATGTTGGCTTGAAGCGTATGTACTCGTACATATATGTGGTAACACGTTCATTGCTTTGATCCAAGTATTGGGTCAGTGGCAGCCGTTGCATTCAGAAATATTTTATATCAAAGTTTGCTTACGTCTACTACTGGTGTAGACGAGCACTTCCCAAAAAATATTTCTTCAAGACATATAACTAGAAGATTTTACAGGGCGCTGTACACAAGTGAAAACGAGAGACACACTTAGTACGGATTTTTTGCGATAACATGCGATTTTCTGGTAGCTTTCGCAGTAGCCAGCCTGCAAAGACACATCTCAGGTGCAATTTTTATATTTACAACGGCTGGGCGGCACCTAATGAAATCAACAAAAAATATTGGTCCTTAATTTTATTTTGCAAGAGCAGTGACAGGAGCCCCCACAACCTTCGTCTGAAATTGATTGTCTCCCATCTTGGAACAATTCAAGCCAACCTCTATATATGATATAGGGAAGGGGAGACTCGTGTCTTGTTACCTCTAACGTTGGCGTAATTGGCCTGAAAAAGTTTCAACGTGCAACAGCTGTCAGTGTACTGCTGTGTTGTACTGGAGTGAAATCATTAAAGCTTGTGCTGCGTTAAATTAGAGATTAATATAGCATAGAATGCATAGAAACACTGTATGGTAGAGAACTTAGGCCAAAAAGGTTAGGCATAGAAAAGGAACATGACGTAGAAGAAGATAGCTTAGGTCCAGGCATACTCGACGATGAAATAGAAAGGGAATTAAGGAAGAAACCAAATAAGGCCGTGTGGGTAGACAACATTCCTGTAGAACTGTTGAAATGTCCAGGAAAATGTGGGGAGAAGACCCTATATGGAATGATTTGTAGTATCTACGAGTATGAGGAAGGAATTTGGCTGGAAGATTTTGTGAGATCGGTGTTAGTTCCTATTCCAAAAAAGGCAAAGGCTACATCATGTGAGGATTACAG
Source organism: Hetaerina titia (assembly GCA_037158775.1). Taxonomy (NCBI): domain Eukaryota; kingdom Metazoa; phylum Arthropoda; class Insecta; order Odonata; family Calopterygidae; genus Hetaerina; species Hetaerina titia. The sequence continues at coordinate 122,817,799 of CM073770.1, read as the reverse complement.
AACAATACGTTTGATATCCCATGCTGCTAAAGATGCCATCAGGATCATCAGCAAAAAGATAGAGAGTAAAGAAAATGACTACTTATGGGATGATCAGTTTGGGTTACAGGTTGGAAGTGGAGATGTACGCGTGATGCCATTTCAGTAATGAGATCACTAATCAAGACGAATATATGGGAAAAATTAATGCGTGTACTGCAGAAAATAGGAATGGATTGGAGGGACAGGAGACTGATCCGCAACCTGTGCATGTTTCAGACTACTCAGGTGCGAGTGGGTAGCGGGGAGTCCGGATGGACAGTGTTAGGAAGAGGTGTAAGGCAGGGTTTCCCATTGTCACCGGTGCTGTTCAACGTATATGTAGAGGAAATGATTAAAGAGGCATGGGAAGAACTCGAGGTTGGGATGAAAGTCGGAGGGGAGTTCGTAAAATCGTTTATCTTTGCTGATGACCAAGCATTAGTTGCTCAGTCAGCCAAGGGGTTGCAAGCATTGCTGAGTGAATTGGAGATTAAGTGTGATAAATATGGGATGAGAATCAATATTAATAAAACAAAGGTTATGCGATTTTCCAGAAAAAAAAGGCTAAGCTAAATATTTAAATAGGCGGGGAAAAAATAGAGCAGGTAGAACAGTTTACATACCTCGGAAGTGTTTTGACCAATACAGTCAATGTAGTAGGGACATTAGGAGAAGAATTGTGCTAAGCAAGGAGGCTTTCTCAAGGAGGAAGGAGTTGATGACTGGGACGTTGAGTATGGAGGTTAAGAAAAGACCCATAAAAACTCTGATATGGAGCATAGTACGGCACAGAAACGTGGTCGCTGAAGCAGGAGGATAGACGTAGATTGGAGGCTTTTGAAATGTGGGTGTGGAGAAGAATGGAGAAGGTGAAATGGACCGAAAGGAAAACAAATGAGGAAGTACTAGGGATGGTGGGCGACAAAAGGGGTTTGTTGGGAGAAATCCTATGGAGGGAGGAAAAATGGATGAAAGGCGTATTGATTAGCAATGGGATGTTGAAGACGGTCATAAAAAGGAGAATGTTGGGCAAACGAGGAAAGGGCAGGAACAGGTTAGGGATGTTGGACGGAATGAAGGGAGGAAGGAAGTACACAGAGATGAAGAGAGACCTGATGTAGAGTGGGTTGATCGGTTGTGTTTTGTTGGAGTCGCTAGATATTTATTTATTTGATAGTTGTGTCCATCTGAAATCCTACCTAACCGGTAGATTACCTTATAATAATAGCATCAAATTACATACAGTATACGGAGTGGGATACATGGATTCTTTTCTTTTTTTGTTTGAGGTACACCAACCACAACCCAAACGGGGGACTGCTACCGAGTCTATGGACAGCTGTCAGCTGCTTAAGAACAACTGACGAAATAAACGGAGAGTATAACACGCGGGAATAATTATTCACCGTTAACATTTCTTAGAATTTCATTATTTAGATTCCATTTGCTCTTATTTCATTCATTAGAGTCAGTCAAAAAATATTTTATGAATAACTTTTAGCAATTTAAGCATACAATTCCTTAATTAAATGCATTAATATTATTTTACTTAAAATATGATTACATTTGTATAATGCTCTCATATTGATCATAATAATTAACTATACGTCAACTTTTTATTAAATTTTTTCTTGTGTTATTTTTTCAATTGAGTAAGTTCAAGCTTAAAAAAGTTATTTCTAATTATAATTTCGAATGCGTTCACGCGCTAACATGCAGTAAATAAGTGGTCCAAAAAGGAGCAATCCTTAAAAAAGCGTACGTGACTTCATTTTTTTCGACATCAATTACACTTTTATATAGTCACTGCCCACATCCGAAAAGGAAGAAGGCATTTTGATGGCTTCAGCAAGCCTTCCGGGCAGGTTTGGTCGATTCAGCCTTTCGTACTCATCCGTTTCACTAGTCCCGATGCTCCTCTTTCCTCCGTCCGTTCCATGTTCTCCTCCATCCCACTTCTCTCTCCACTCTCTCCCTTCCGCCCTTTGCTCTCTGTCCTCCCTAACTGGCCCTCTTCCGTGTCCCGCGATCGTACCGACTCGCATTTTAACTACCCATTGTCCTGTCTATCTCCTCAGGAGCCCTCCCTCGCCTGCCTTACCTCTTTCTTCTCCTTTCTTCTTCTTCGCCCAAACGAAAAAATGAATTATTTCTTTTTTCCCCTCGCTGGTTACACTCACAATATAAATTCAACCATACCTCCGCGAGCAAAAATAGATCCTTCTTCACCCAAGTCAGAACACGTGCTGAGGTTTTAGTGAATTGTGTATGTGATGTGCGCACAATGTAAAGACGTATTAATCAGTTCCTAAAATTTCCATCGGATGATGAACACGTGATGAAGCGAGTGTTAATACGTTCGTGAAATCTCCATGTCCGAGTGAGAAGTTTTCACGGACAAAGTACGGGAGTTATTGATTGTTTATCTACGATGCCACCTTTGTGCCCAATACATGCAAAACATCTTATACCATGTGTAGGTTTTATGTGCTAGGGAATAAATGCGAAACTTTTGCATAAGTAGCTGGTCATAAGTACTTCTTTGGGTGCCTACAATTAAATATTTATGCTGATATATACTTTCTAGAATTGCAGTTCTGAATAGCATGCGTTAATTTCTGTGTGCAGTGAAGAGTAAAGCTTAAATATATGCTTTAAATGTGCTAATTCAAACCACCATCTTAACTGTCACCCAGGATGATATTATTTTCATATTGTAATGGAGGTCGTTTCTAGAAGTGGAAATATTAGAAAAAGTTATTTGTAAAGACACCGACAGCAGATGAACGATTGGAAATAATTTCCTGGCAGTCTAGTTATAATGAAATTCACTTACTGAGAGGGTCCATAGAATATATAAAATATTTATTTGTGATATCTACAAATGAACTAAGTATATGAATAAGGGGTAATTTATGGGAGTTTTTACTTAAATTATCTTATTTACATGGATTTACAAGTTTATTGCGCAAAACGACAGTCACGTGCACTACGTAGAAAATATTTAAACACAATCCTATGACATTCGAGGAGGATATGCGTTCTGGTTGGTTTGTTGTGATGGGCGTAATTTGATGTTACTTAAGTGATATTATAAAATTGATGCATGACTGAAGATTTTGTCCCTAATACAATGAAAAAGTTACTAAAAGTTGTCTTTTGACGTTAAGTGACATAATATGTATTGCAGGTATTGAGATATGATTTAAATAACAACTCACGTTGGTTGAAAAATACTTGGCAATTGTACTATTAGTAATGATGAAAAAATTTCGAAATTTTTGCCGCGAAACGACAAAATATTACAATTAATATGTGTGGAAAGTGTTTTTCAATCAACACAAGCACTATTTGACTCCTTGAATTGAAAAAAACATATCAATTAGGGTATAATGGATATTAAATACCGAAAGGAATAATTTGAAGAATCGAGAGGACAAATTCTTGATTACCGTAATATGAGATTTTATTTTAGTTAATTTGCAAACGATAAATAGCGATGAATGTGTACCCCAATATTAATGAATACTTATATCCATGGGCTCAAGTGACTGGACTTATTCTTCAATCCCCATCCCAATCTCCTTGCTCTCCCCCATCCGCCCGAAATACCATCCCACCCTGCCACGCCCCCCCCCGTCTCGCCCCCACGCTATTGGCCACGCCTCAAGTCAACGTCCCCTCCATTACGACTCCCGTGATCCCCTCCCCCCTCCCCGCCCGCCTTCATCTCTGTTAATTTGGTCCAGCCCCATTGTGATTATCACTTCTCGCCAGATGGCATACCTACTCCCGGCTCTGTTGTTTCCTGTTGTATTTTTTCATTTCTCACCGTGATGTTTTGATTTCTTATTGAGCTGGTTTTCTCTCGCGTCTCTTTCTAGCCATTTCCCTCTTCCACTTTTTCTTCTCCATCTCCCGCCCTCCAAGTCTCCTCGCCTCTATCTAGATCTGATCAATCACTCCACCTTCAAGACGCACTCGGCATCAATCATTTGGTTTGTCGTTTCTTTTTTACGGTTCTTCCAGTAATCCTTCATTTTCTTCATTTTTTCCACGCCCAACTTTTTCTCGATCTCAATCTTTGGTTTACTTCTCTTCTTATTCCCGCTTTTATTTTTATCTTCTCCGCTGATTTTTCTTCTCCGTCCTTTACGGCGTTCTTTCGCGATCTTCATTTTTTTCTTGCCTAACTTTTCTGTCATCAACCACTCTTCAATGTTTTCCTTCTTCCTTTAGTCTAGTAGAAATGTTTCTCTTTCCCTTCCTTTTTCATTTTTAACCACCTCTCTATCTCCCTCCCTCTCTTTTAACAGGTCCTCTTTTATTCTTATTGGATGTAATCTGCACCCCATAGGAGACAATTGCGACGTACACGTTCCCTCTTGAGCATACAGTGTTGTCTTGTTCGTATGTTTCTGCACGTTCGATGACATATTGCAAAATCATGGATAGAAAAAGTGGTGTCTTTACGGCAGAAAAAGCAAAAGCACTTTGACATCAAGAACAGTATTTAGAATCAATTTTTCGCCAAATTACCGTAGAAGTAGGTGTGCAGAAAGGCGATAAGAACATTAAAAAGCAGAGAAGCATTAGTACTATTGACTTCCACTTACAATACATGCATGTATAATCTGTTCATTCAGAGTCGTGGTAGAGGGTAAATCGACCGGTCATAGGCAGGGAGGCCACGACCTTGATTCCTGGTGATTCTGAAAATCCCCAGTTTCGCCCATGCCACACGTATTGTGATTTTCTGGGCACCAGATCTTTGACCATTTTATCTTTTCAAATTACTTCAGTTCATCAACAAATTGCTGGCAATATAAATTTTTTATGAGAACTTTCTCTGGAAACCCGTTCTTCCTCAAGTTATTTTTGAAAAGCCAATTTTGGCGAATGATTAAATTTAATTCGGGAAAATAGTTTAAGAAATAAGAAATTCTCTAAACTGCAGTACTGTGCCAAAAGGTTATTAGACCGTATTAATATGAAATTTCACTAGGGTAATGGTGGAAAACATCTATTAAATACATTTTTCCAATAAAAATCTTGGTTAAATAATCCTTACGGCCACTAAAGCATTCCATGATTTACAAACCATAAATCTATATTACTTCGTAATATTATTTATATTAACAATCCAGACTTTTCTAATTATTAAGGAGAAATGAATTAATCTGGTAGTTTAGTAAGTAGTTCTCCAATGGTTTTGCTACTTTTTTCAGATCAATTCCTATCGTGGAGAGGAGACACTGAGGATTACAGGGTTCGTCCGGAAAATAAGTGTAATAAGTGTAATAAGCTCATTGTCTTTTTTGACAAAAGGGGAGTCGTCCACTACGAATTTGTACCTGAACGACAAACTGTAAATGCTGCATTTTACGTCCAAGTGCTCGACAGGCTTCGAAAACGAGTCGCCCGCGTCCGGCCAGCGATCAAAAACATCTGGCGGCTGCGTCACGACAATGCGCCGTCTCACACCGCGCTTGTCGTGTCGGACTTCTTGGCAAAGCACGGCGTGGCAACGCTGCCGCACCCGCCCTACAGCCCGGACTTGGCACCACCGGACTTCTTTCTGTTCCCGAAGATAAAGAGAAGTTTGAAAGGAACGCGATACGGGACTTTGGACGCCGTCAAAGAGGCCTTGACGACGTGTCTTCGAGAGGTTCCCGATGATGACTTCGCGGGAGCGTTCCAGGAATGGGAACGCCGCTGGAACAAGTGTATCGACTCACAAGGGTCCTATTTTGAGGAATATTAGCTTAAGATATGTAAAAGTGTAATATTTTTTTTTCCTGAGCTCAGTACACTTATTTTCCGGACGAACCCTGTACATAGGATCCCTAATATCGTTCGCGATTTTTTCTGTTTGCCATTCGAACAAAATAGCATGGACAGATGGTTTTTTAGTGCTCTTAAAACTTCAGAGAAGCAAGCCTACCTAGAAAACAAAGTTAATTACACCTAATTTAAACAACCACCACGTCCAAAGTGAGGCATATCATTTGTCATTTCCTGGAATTATAAATAATCAATATTTAAAAATGTTCGTGTTTTATCTGGCCATTTTTGAGTAATAGCTTTTAAATAGAATATGTACATAAAATTAGAAATTTAATCGATATCTCCAAGTTATAATGTTTAATTTTATCGGACATTAATTCATAATTAAAAGTTCTTAAATAAATTTTAATGATATTATGATTCAAGGAATTTATTGCGTTATTAGAGTGGAAAGGTGACGGCAGTACTTATGGTCAATTCAAAATTAGATGTTGTGCTCAAGGAAAATTTTCTTGGGTTAAAAGTCGGTGATTATATAACCCATCGTTTTGACCACTTTTCCGATTTTAATCAAAACAATTCCCTTATTATTGTTTTCATTTGTATATACCAGCTCGTGCACCTTCCCTGGTGCTTTCACCCCTTATTTATCACTGATGCACTTATAGCTAAGTCAGTCTTTATCAGAGAAGTGTAGGTCTAGCACCACATTCTTGCGTCATAGCCACTCACTGAATCATGGGCATAATTCTTACCGCTTCCAGCCGTGTTAGAGATCTGAGATAAAGCATGACGCTGTCCTTTCGCATGAAATTCAAGGAAATGGAAAAAAATTATTACGCAAAAGTGGTACTTTTCCACTTCTTGGACCGATTTATTCCATGTTCCTTTCACTTTCCCTTTTTCCAAACATGATTATAGGAAACCTAGCTGAACTGCTGTCTGAAATTTGGTCCCAAAAATAAAAGTTCATCTTATATTTCAATAGTTTAATTTGTCATGTTTTCGCCGCACGATTCCTAAATTTAAGGAATCCTTGGAGGTATTTTCACGGTAAACGTGCCATGAAATACGATGCTTCCAACGGGTTCCAATGTATCACATCTACCACCTTCTTGCCTTTACAATCGGAAGGTTTCCAGCGGGATCATCCTTATGTCTTCCTGATTCACATTACGAAGAATGACTGGGATACTTCCTTGTAGTTAAGGAAATAAAGTTCAAGATTTGATGTTCCTTAAATCTAACTTCTTGATTAAGTGCCGTTCTTTCATCTATAAATTGTAAGCAGTATTTTACAGGGTTAGGGTAGGTTTCCGATGAACGCTGAAATTACTCAATTATTTTTTTATGTTAGTAATCGCAAGCCGTACCTAAGATGATAAAAAAATTTCTTAAATTCTATACTATATGTTGAATAATTCATACTGTAGTTCTGCATACGTTCTACATCCCTTTACTCTAACCCAATAGCATATTCTTTTCCTCCCTTCACCTTGCCTTCCCATCATTCTCCTTTCTATTCGTCCACCAATAGCCCAGAAAAAATGTTCATCTGCAAAAGGAATACATTAAATGAGAAAGTCATTTTGTTGGTGTGCTTGGTATTTATAAGTTGCCAATTTTAGAGAAAAGTGGAAATGAGTTACTGCATTTGGAACATAGAACTTCCAATAAGACTCGAAGATGCCAGATTTCATAGTACCGTTAAAATCCCTTAGTTGTGTTTCGCGGAAAGTGTAGCAAAGAAAGGGCTCCCTAAAACTTTTTTAGATCGATGCGTTATCCCTGTGGTCAATTGTAGAATTCAAAGCCTGCAGATTGTGTGTGATCCTCTTTGGGAGTGGAATTGTGGTAGTGGTACTGTGAGAGGTCTCGTACATTTTGCATCGAATTCATTCGCCTTACCTTCATATTGAAAAATAATTCATTGCATGAACTCGTAGCTTTAAAATGACTTTGTCGCGATGAAGGATCAAAGTCTGGTTAATGCTATTTTATAACTCATTTATACCATCATAACTCATTTTCCACTTTCACAAATTGGAGAAACATGCATCACATGTTCGGTGAACATTCAGGTCGATAGGGTCCAAGAAATACAGAAATTAAGATTCCTCCAAATCTGCTTCCATCCTCGTCTACGTGTGGCGGCATACAATGCAATCTTCTGGCGCATTAAATTATAGGTAGACTGATGTTGACGCTCAGCCTTTTCTAGTCAATTTCCTTGTATTTCCATATCTCTTTTCTTTGGTTGCGAAAGATTCGTCTCGGAACAGAGAATTTGGCGACGCATTTTTTTTACAACTTTGTACCATAATTTGTACCATTGGCTCATTATTTTAGAGTTATGTTCACCAAAGTTGAGACGAGCAACATATGGAATTATAATAGTATCAATGAATGTGGGGAGCATTTGACACAGCCCACTTATGAGGCAACGAATAAAGAAAATGGACCCTTGCCCAGCCGAAGGAGTTTTTACTCATTTTTCAAGCAAGTTAAGTGTCGAACACAGTCATTGAATTTCGGTTCACACGGATCCGATGCCAGTTTTATTGATGGCCCATTAAGTAGTCGTTTGCTTTATTCATGCCTTCAAGATACATCCAGAGAGGAAGGCAAGTAAATTGCTTTATCTAGTCCAAATTGAGAACATCAAATCGCATTTTAAATCCCTCGCCCAGGTAGGAGAAAGACCTCAGAAAACAAACACTGCCGAAAATGGACCATTAAAGGAAACATTTTGCTGTTCACCTCGCTCGACAACCGGTTAGAATCCCTGAAGTGAATGCATATTGGTCCGTAAAAAACTAATCAAATCTGTTTTACTTTTTCACTGCTGGATACATCTCCCTCTCCTTTAGAAATGGTAATCACTCATGGTTCTCTGTAGCTGCAAACCGTTGAACCCGATTTCATGCATAACCCGCCATTATGCCACCTAGAAAAAATTGTAGTGATTTCTTTTTCTTGTATTTTCGAGCACAGACTTATGTGGTAAGTACGTCAAAGTTGAAATCCGTTACTTCATAAATATATTTTCATGAAATGCAGTGGTTAGGATTTAAGGGTTTAATTTGGTGAAGAGGAAAATCTGAAAAGTAGAAACGGAAAAATGCAATTACAATCAACAAAAATTATTTGCTTTGAAGAACAGTTTACGCAATCATAATAATTATTTTGGATCGTCAGAAGAACGCCTATAAAACTTTAATAATGTACTATTTTAGCTGCATGTATAAAAAAGGGAATTTCATCCTAACAGTGAAGTTTACCTTTTGTGACATTTGTGAAGGGAATAATTTTCTGATTTTCATGAAAAATTCAACGCAAAAGATGTTGACGTTGGCAAGGAATTCTTTCATCGCTAACCTCATCCGCACATCTGGGACGACTTATTCCATCCAGCACTTCAGTTCCTCTTTATCCAGTCTTCACTTTGCTTTCTCTCTATCTACGTCCTCTCCAAAAAACCCACACCGTCCCTTCCTCCCACCCTTCGTGGAGGGCCATTTTGGGAGTCGGCCCTTGGTACGGGTGTGGCCTCGGCCACCGCTGACTGTATTCCGCGGGAGCGATGTAAAAGGGAAGAAAACAAAAAGAGAAAGGGGTAGAAGAGAGAGAGAGAAGGGGGGTGGGCTGCAAGGAAGAGGGAGGTGAGGAGGAAGAAGAGAGTGAGACCGTGTCCCCGTCCGCATTTCCCGTAACCCATCGTAAATTACACGCCGTACTCCGCGACCGACGGACGGGAGTGGTCGGGGGTGGATGAGGACGAAGGGGACGACGGGTAGGGGAGAAGAAAGTGGGGGAAGGAAAATCGGTGAACGTAAGTGATGGAGGGAGATAATAAGGGGAGGGAAGGAGATGGGGAGTGGGAATCGCTGGGAGTTTTGCACCGTGGGGACGGCGGTGGAGGAGGCGTGCACACGGGAATGGCCATCGAAAGTTTGAGAGATCCATGCGCAGGTACGCAGTCCAATCCAGCCGAAATGAGGTAGACAATATTCAAACGAAACTAGTAGATAGCACACTTGGACACACAGGAGGAACTCAGATGCATTGGAAGAAACGCCGCTGGCGATGCAAGAATCAAAAACAGATAAACGGTAAGAAGGGTAGTCCAAGCGAAAGCCACCTCCTGTCAGTGGATACAGTTGCTAACAGCAAATAACCCTGGTACAGTCACTGTTAGCAATGAATGGATATTTACGATGCAGTTAATTCTTTCCCTGCTCTGTTATATAGGCCATACAGAAAAGAAGATGACACATGATGAAATTGTAGGAATTACGAAAACAAAACGAAAAAATCGTCAAAGGGATGAAAAAGAATTCCAAAAAGTGGATGAAAAGTGACTAACAAGTGAAATATGTAGGAAGAAGAGGAGAATTATTGGGCAGTCTTAAAAATGATAGTTTACTGATGACCAAAATAGGAGTGAATTGAAGGGAAGAAAAGAAAGGGAAGGTCAAGAATAAATTGGAGGAGCAGGTATTGGAAGATGAAAACACATGACGCTATGATGGAATGAAGAGAGTGTAAAAGCACTTCGGTGGACTATGAGCCAGCGCTTGGACCGATAACCTGTGATGATGCGCAGCGATCTTCCCGAAGAAGAAATGTCTCAAATTTCGTGTGATCTGGGTTCCATTTACCGTGCGTTTCCAGGGTAGGCCACATACTGGGTCCACCCAAATTATTATACCCGTCAGCATAAATAAGTCACGCAAAACGGTTCGCTTCTAACGTAATTAAGCGTTGGTGAAAACGAAATCGAAGTCTGGTTTTTTTTTCGAGCGTTTGCGGACGGGTGTAGGAGCCCGCCTGTCCTCCCTCACCTTGAAGTCGCCGGGTCTATTCCGGTCTAAGAAATACTGCATTTGAACACACGTGGACACCGCCGCCACAATTTCCACCAGCATCGCAGATGCTTTTTTTTTGAAAAGGACGAAAGGGAGGGAAAGAGGAAACTCAGGAAAAACTGGCTCCATGGAGTGTAGGAGGTTGGGCGGTGGTCTGGGCGCGGTCGAAAGTGAATTCGGTTACATCAGTTTTCGAGACGCAAATCTCGGAAACGGAAAGATACGCACGCAGCGATTGAATTTATTACAGACCAGAGAGAAAGAGAGAGGGGACTTAGGTTTTTGTTTTCGTTATTTATGCCCCGAGTCCCCAACGTGCTCGATGTTTTTCATTTTCTTATTTCGTCTACATATTTAAAGAATGAAAAACTGCGTCGTCACGTGGGGGCATCCTTGATTCAAAATTTTCATGTCGCCCGTTTCTCGCGAGCATAAGTAAAGGATGTAATCACATTTTAAAACATGAGAAAGATGATAATTTTTAAGTGTCCAGAAGCACTAGTTTTATGCATAATGCAGAGATGAGAATAACTTCTGGAAAGGAACGACTTTGAAATGGCATCTTATGGAGTCTGATTACGAAATATTTTTGTTTCATTAGATATTTTGGTGTTAACATGAGAAGTTTCGTGCGGTAGATTTCATTTTACGAGCTGTGTAATGCGACCGAAGCATAATTATGGTGAACGTCTTCTGATTTTTGATATCAAAGGATTATCACTGATGTTAAGTAGGCCTGCCCTTTTGGTGGTATACGTTTTTCAAAAAATTATGTCTTTTTACACGAGTAAAGAGGAAAACACCAAAACGGGAACTAAATTGTCAGGTGTCACATTAGCTAAGAATACATATGGATCCAGCCTGGTCCAGCCATAAGTGATTCTCCATTTGAAAAAGTTTAAAGGTTTTTGTATTTGGAATTCTTTTTTGGTTGTTATATTTAATAAGTGTACTTAGCCCTCTACTAAATATCATTGATTTGTCATTTTATATTATAAAATAATTTTCTCTTTTCCATTTTAATTTTCTTTTAATACAATCAGAGTAGATGCGACTCTGATTGTATTAAAAGTCACTAGCTCTAGTCCAAACCTGCGCAAAATTCCACCTTATTCATAACACCAGCCATCATTGCCTAATTGCTATGGAATTTATAAATTTGTTCTTTCAGAATTAACCTAAATGGAAAAAGCATTGTAATTTAATGGGTAGCAACTCTGTATTAAATAATTATGATATTCATATTTTTAGTACCGGGATGAGAAATACGTATGTGTCGATAGTTTAAAGCTGTATTTTGCCGAAATAATATATTGCCAAAAGCACTGGCTGACGTCGGTGGCCAAACTGCATTACCGATACCCTAGGTAAGGGTCTCTGCAATGCAGTTTGGAAACGCGGAAATGGTGTAAGAGCAAGTAAAGTTTTTGGAATCAGACGACTCGACTTTTATAATCTGAAAGCACTTAGTCCAAAAGGTAGATTATGAGGAAATTAGCTTCTCTGACACTTTATTTGAGAGTGTGGAGCACGAGTGGAGCCTTTAGAAATGTCTGCATGGAAAATGTAGCGGGCACATTGGCACGTACTGACACGCTCTCAAGTTGGAATCTATGACCAATGCACTTAGTACGTCAACCTCATTAACTTCAGATTTCTTTAACGGGTGTGTGTTTCTTGAACGAGCTCCTTTCCCCCTTTCACTTTTCTCTATCAAATTACCCACTTATCACACGCCTCATACTCCAAGGCTTTCGTCTCCCAGCGTCGTTATTCGACTCCCAAAGAAAACCTTTTCAAATTCCTTTCTTCTAGTTGATTACTTTCAATTGATGGACCATGTGCATGCCACATGAATGGAATATGATTTTTAATTATTACTAAATTCTTTTAGATGGCATATGCAATTTTGAATGAACATGTTAGTCATTCAACTATTTAGAAAAAATAGAATATAGAGATGAAAGCATATGTTGTTAGCTGATACTTGAAATCTTATTTGTTTTGCTATTTTCCAAGGAGAAATTTAACTTGACAAAGTATGCAGTGACGCAAGAAAATCCCAAAGAAAGATGAAAACATTGGAAACGGATTATTTTCGTTTATATTGAATATATATATATTTTTTTGTGTGTGTGTATATATATATATATTATATATATATATATATATATATATATATATATATATATATATATATATATATATATATATGTATTCAATATAGTGGGTAGCGGTAGTCCAGGGGGTGGAGCGTTGGACCGGAGGGTCCCGGGTTCGATTCCTGTGCAAGGCACCTGCACCAAAGCTAGTTGATTTTTCGGGTACCAGATCTTCCTGGGAAACCATAACCAACACAGGGAAAGGAACTACCTTACCTTGATGCATGAATTTCGTTCGCCGTCGGACTTAGAACTGGGTGAACTCTACCATCACCTACCCAACCAACCTTGGGGTTGAATACTGTGTTTATGGTTTTTATTCCATAGTACGACAAAGCCAAATACTGTTGTCTACCTATAACTACAGTTTCCGAGGATACTACTTAATTTATCCTCTTAAAGGAAATGTTCGAAAAGCGGTGAGAAATCTGAGTCTCTGATAATGAAAATGAAGATAAAAGATGCAGACTGAGTTAATTCTCAATTTATACCGAAAATACCTAACTTCATCTATCCTGTATTAAGATAATACGTAACTTAAAACTTCTGCCAAGGAGTTCCTTAAAAATATAAAACGCTTATCTAGATGAGGGTGCGGTTCTGCTAATTTTTTAAATCTCAGATAACCGAATAAAATTATGTTTCGCGTAGTTAACGATTAATATTTCACACATTCATCAAAGTTTACTTTAAGCTCATGCAATAATGAGAAGTCCTACACTGCCCAGCGGAATCCTGACTCGGCAGGGGGAGCGCCTCCACGTCCTTTCAAGTTGGAAAAGTCCGGCATAAATCGATCGGTATCTTTTATTTTCTTTCTCGCGTCCCTTGGTCGCCAGCGTGATAGGTTTCTGCTCACGTGTGGAGTCCATGGCAGCATTTTAACCCCCGTGCTCTCATTCTCTCATCCTCCCTCCTACTCACCCTCATCTTCCCCAAGGCGCATGAACAACCACCGTCCACATGAGATAACGCAGCCTCTCCTCACCTTACTCCCACTCTTACAGCTTTTATCCGTCGTCTACTGTAGAGGTAAGGTCCGAAGAGGAGTACAAAGAGCTGTATAAGGGACGGATTGGCACGAGGAAACGTTTTAAAACCGGTGTCCTTCTTCTCCGGGGCCGGTATTAACCTCCCCGTTCCAATATACCAATAAGTCAAATTTTCTCTTTTGCAATTCACCGATTTTGCAAACCGCCTTGGTTTTATGCGATTTAAGGAGGGAGAATAAATGAGAGAGCCTGTATAAAATGAGCCTGTGCATAAACTATATAATGGAATGTGCACCTCAAGGTTATGCGATGAATTGGAGGCATAACTATGATGAGAAATGAATTAAACCTTTCAATCACTACAATGAGAATTTTCTCATTTTGGCTTAAATTTATAATCCATTTATATATATTAACAATAATATTCCTTTCTTATGCGTCAGAGGAGATTTGCACTGAGAATTTATTAGTTCTAAAATGTTTTGGACGCGACGTGAGTCAAAACGCTTGAGTTTTAATGGTCAAAGTACCCACCATATGAATAGTTTGGATGGAGTTATAGATAATGATAGGTAAATATTTTAGTCTTTGTAGAAATATAGAATGGAATGGATTCAAATGTACTTTCACGAAGGGCTGACTTTGCAGATATATGCAACGGTTTTAATTCTCGAAAATTTAGGTTCTATTGTATTCTTCTGTATTATGAAACTAAAGGAAATAAAATTAACTTCTGAATCGAGATGATTTATACATTACGAGTTTAAGGCACAAATACTAAGGTAAGTCGAAATTTAATAGTTTGCGTCATAGAAGTAAGCCCGTGGTCTAAATTGTGCGTTAATGGCTGAGATCTCGTGTTCTCATCAGGATGGCAATGCTCCTGATAGAGAGACTAGAAAAAAACACGCATGAAATTTTTCAATGCATAATTTTTTAAATATTTTAGCCAACAAATGGCCTTATTGTTCTTACCCATGGATTTGAATTAACCCTTAAACTAAAATTAACTGAAATTTCCATTTTTCACCTAAAAATAAACGGCTTTATTAAAAACTATTGTTTCCCCTTTTAGAAATATATTCGATCAAACTCCTTTTGCACTTTGGCAACCGAATTACGTATGTTAAAATTTTTCTGCCGTAGACGTTTAGAGGGAGAGGCAGATACCACACATTTCCGAAAATTTTTACCTAACGCGGGAACCAGTACAATCTACTACAAGGGTTGGACACAATGAGGCCGATCGAGATAAGGAAAGGGGCGTTATCAATTGGAGTGAGATTGCACGAGATAGCCTCAATTTATCCCTGCGAAGCAAGCAACAACAAGCTCCAAGGTAGTCCACCCTGAGGGTCATCTCGGCGATTAGGAGCGTAATGGACCCGCCGAACAAGGACCTCGCCACCTCCAGCCGCCAGGGCCCCATCTCATCCATTGGGGAACCCACATTCCTCCCTCAACCACCCTCGGTCGACATCAGCCGCGTCCCTCCTCGACAAATCCCTCCCACCCTGGGGCGCTCAGTTCCTCGGTGTGTTCTCCTACGAAGAGACTTCTTGCCATCAGCGGTCTGTCCTTCCCCATCTCTTTCTGTTCATCGGACCGCCACCGTAACTCGCCCTTCTCCCTTCTACCCATCTTCGAGACACTGTTTAACCAGCAGGCATTTATATACGTTTAAATCTGATATGCTGGCTTGCTTCGTCTATTTAACGTGAGCTTGCTCGTGATGCGGTTTCACTTGGCTGTGTTTATTTCGCACCGCATGTGAGAGGATTTATTTGGCGTCGTGTGAATCAGCATGGGTGGCTCCCAAAAGAAAGCGAATGCTTGTATGAATGGTTCAGTTTAAAAGGCTTGATGAATAGGCTACGAGTCTAAAGATGTCGATGAGTGCGAAAAAAGAAGAGTAGGGATTAGTGAGTTCAATGGGAGAATACGCAGTCTGGTTGAGGCTCATGGAGATATCAACGCTCGTTCAAAAAGTAAAAATTGTATTTAAAGAGTACCATCATTTTAGTTTCGTCCATTTGTGAAGTACTGTGCACTAAATATTCTTAATATGTACAGAGAATGTAATGAATTTAACTTCCTTCCAGCATCATCATTTCGGCTCCCTTTTAGATGCAATCTAGCTTTTAAGTTTCTCTTTATTTCTTTCCACATTTCTAATTTATTTTAACCATAAAGGTAAAAGTGGCTTAGTCTTAATAAATGGAGCGGAGAATAAAGGTGAGCAGCGAAGGGATTAGTCAGGATTGCGAGTGATTGAGGAATATTTTATCAGTCAGCCGAGGGATTGCGTGAAGCAATTCATAGGTGGAATGCAAGAATTATGTGTTGACGATTTATAACAAGTAAAGCAAAGTAGTGAGATACTCAATAAAAGCCAAGGCTAAGATAAACATTATAGTAGTTTGAATAAACTAAAAAAGGTGGATCGGTGCACGTATTTTTGCATTATATCGAAGGAAAATGGGCGTGACAATAGTAACACAAGAGCAAGAATAGCGTCCGCCATAAATACATTTGCAAAGAGAGAATTGATGAAAAGTACACACACAGAAGTGAGGGTGAGAATAAAGTATTAGTAATGGATTTAATATAGAGTGCAGAATTTTATGAATCCGAAGTCATATTTTTGAGGCTTCGCATCAATTGAATATTAAGAGGATGAGATGTACAGGAGATGTACCTGTAAGCATACAAGAAGTAATCCACAGGTTAAGTTAGGTTTTGAGTAGACACAAGCTACCGAATAATTCCCTGCCTCTCCTAACAACACACAACCCAACGTCTTACTCTACAACAAAGTCCCTCTTCATCCCCGGATACTTCCGTCATCCTTTCATTCCGTCCAACATCCCTATTCTATTCCTGCCTCTGCCTCGCTTGCCAAACATACCTAGTTCTATCAGTATTCAACATACCATTTTGAGTCAAATAGCTTCAGATTTTATTTAAAGAGAATATTTTTAAGAAATATTTTTTATATTCAGCAATATATAGGGCTATTTACCTTCAGCATATATCATCTCTAGATTGTATATGAATGGATAGTATGAATGAATAGTTCTCCGATTCATTGCCCAAGAGATGGCGTTAGTCCTTTATGATGTTGTATGCTTGCTAACCTACTGTCTATTCTCCTCTTGTGTTTGTCTATATATATTATGTATTTGGTGGGTGGAACGCCTAACGCCATCTCCTGGACAATGAATCGGAGCTTTTTGGCGCTTTATAAGATCGCAGATTTCAGTGTAAAGAACATATTCTCGAGAGCTCCAGTGGTTAGAGCATCCGCCCTACAAGCGGAGAGATCCGGTGTTCAAGTCCCGGTCGAGGGAAATATTTTTACATTTGTGATCTGCTCAAATCCGCCTTCCCCACCTCTCTTGTGTTCGTTCTTTATTTGTGTTTCTTTCCCATTTCCTTATCTCTATTTTTATGTGCATCAATATATGTCTATTATTTTTCTATATATATATATGTGTGTGTGTGAGTGTGTATATATATATATATATATATATATATATATATATATATATATATATATAGGTGAGATGGAAGGATAGCGGGGATTTTTGGAGTAACAATTATTATAGAGTGATATGCAGCGGCGGGGATGAGAGCCAGCGAGGGGTAGCCGTAATATTAAATAAAGGGGTAGGAAGAAGCGTAGTCAACATAGAGCAGGCAACAGATAGAATTTTACTCGTAGAGATTAAAGCAGAGTCGACGAACGTGGTCATTGTTCAGGTATACATGCCACCGAGCAACCACAAGTTAGAGGATGTAATCGCGTGTGTTCCTGCAGGGAAGCATTTGATAGTGATGGGGGATTGGAATGCGACGGTAGGCGAAGTAAGAGAGGGTGGTGAGGTGGGGGACTATGGGTTAGCCACGAGGAATGAACGAGGGGAGAAAGCGATTGAATTCTGCAAAGAGACAGGGGTTAGTCATCACCAACATCTTCGTGCTAATAAAAAATTGGGATTTGTGAAAAGAGTGCTAGGTAAATGCGATGAAAAAGTGAAAGAACGATGTTTCCTTGCCATGGTCAGGCCCCACCTAGAGTATGCTGCCACTGCATGGGATCCTCATAACATAAATTTGGTTTCGGAATTAGATCGAGTTCAGCGGAGGGGAGCTAGATTTGTCAAACATTGTTATGACCAACTCAGCAACGTATCCACTTTGCTAGACAATTTAGGTTGGGATCCTCTTACACAGCGGCGTTTCCAATATAGATTAAACTTATTAAAAACATTTAAAGATGGGCCCTTTTCCGATGACATCAAGGATATAATACGAACCCCAACGTTTTACGGTCGAAGGGATCACGAATATAAACCCCCAACCCCCTCAACAGTTACCCTTTCCTTATGGTGCTACACCCCCTGTCACACAACTTTTTGGTGGCTCGCAAGGTATTTATGTAGATGTAGATGTAGATGAACACATGGAAATTTCCACGTAGGTATACATGGAAAATGCCAGGTGACTCAGAAAGGTATCAGATTATATTATGGTTAGGCATAGGTTTAGGAACAGTGTGATCAATTCGCACAGTTTCCCAGGAGCGGATGCGGACTCTGACCACAATTTAGTTGTTATGAAATGTAACGTTCTTTTTAAGAAGATAAGGCAAGGGCGGCGGGTTAGGAAATGGAATGTGGAAGAATTAAAGGGATTAAGGAGGAAGGAGTATCAGCAGGCTGTAGAGAAAATGATGGATGACGGTAAAGAACTAAGTACAATCGAAGAAAAATGGGAATGTATCAAGCAAGGGATATCGGAAGGAGCAAAAGACACTATAGGAACCATTAACGGGAAAAAATAAGGAAACAATGGGTCACAGATGAGATGATTACAAAGATGGATGAGAGAAGGAGATGGAAGAATGTAAACACAGAGTCAGGCAAAATGAAGTACAAAGAGTCAAACAATAAATTTAGAAGGGCCACAAATAAAGCAAAAGAAGAATGGTGGAAAACGCAATGCGAGGATATGGAAAGTTTACAGAAGAAGGCTGAAATTGATGCTCTATACAGCAAGGTTAAGTTATTATCGGGAAGTAAGAAGGCAAGATCTGTGCTAACAGTTAAAAATAAGTAGGGTAAGATAATAGTTGAACCAGAAAAAATTCAAGAGAGATGGAAGGAATTTATAGAAATACTGTATGGTAAAGAACTTAGGCCGGCAAGGTTAGACATAGAAAAGGAACATGACGTAGAAGAAGATAGCTTAGGTCCAGGCATACTCGACGTTGAAATAGAAAGGGCATTAAAGGAGATGAAAGCAAATAAAGCCGTGGGGGTGGGCAACATACCTGTAGAAATGTTGAAATGGTTAGGAAAATGCGGGAAGAAGGCCTTATATGGACTGATTCGTAGTATCTATAAGGAAGGAATCTGGCCGGAAGATTTTGTGAGATCGGTGTTAGTTCCTATTCCAAAAAAGGCAACGGCTATATCATGTGAGGATTACAGAACAATAAGTTTGATGTCCCACGCAGCTAAAGTTATTCTCAGGATCATCAACAAAAGGATAGAGAGTAAGGAAAGTGATTACTTAGGGGATGATCAGTTTGGGTTTAGGAAGGGGAGAGGTACGCGTGATGCCATTGCAGTAATGAGATCACTAATTGAGAGGAATATAGAATACAATCAGAACGTATTTGCCCGTTTTGTACATTTCGAAAAAGCGTTTGATAGAGTGAATTGGGAAAAATTAATGCGTATATTGCAGAAAATAGGAATGGATTGGAGGTACAGGAGACTGATCCGCAACCTGTACATGTCTCAGACTGCTCAGGTACGAGTGGGGAACGGAGAGTCCGGATGGGCAGTGTTAGGAAAAGGGGTAAGGCAGGGTTGCCCATTGTCACCGGTGCTGTTCAACGTATATGTAGAGGAAATGATTAAAGAGGCATGGGAAGAACTGGAGGTAGGAATGAAAGTCGGAGGGGAATTCGTAAAATCGGTTAGGTTTGCTGATTACCAATCATTAGTTGCTCAGTCAGCCAAGGGGTTGCAAGCATTGCTGAGTGAATTGGAGATTCAGTGCGATAAATATGTGATGAGAATCAATATTAATAAAACAAAGGTTATGCGATTTTCCAGAAAGAAAAGCTAAGCTAAATATTAAAATAGGCGGGAAAAAAATAGTGCAGGTAGAACAGTTTACATATCTCGGAAGTGTTTTGGACCAATACCGTCAAAGTAGTAGGGACGTAAGGAGAAGAATTACGCTAGGCAAGGAGGCTTTCTCAAGGAGAAGGGAGTTGATGACGGGGACGTTGAGTAGGGATGTTAAGACAAGACTCGTAAAAACTCTGATATGGAGCGTAGCTATGTACGGCGCGGAAACGTGGTCGCTGAAGCAGGAGGATAGATGTAGATTGGAGGCTTTTGAAATGTGGGCGTGGAGAAGAATGGAGAAGGTGAAATGGACCGAAAGGAAAACAAATGAGGAAGTACTAGAAATGGTGGGTGAGGAGAGGGGTTTGTTGAGAGAAATCCTATGGAGGCAGGAAAAATGGATGAAAGGCGTATTGAGCGGTAGTGGAATGTTGAAGAGGGTAATAGAGGGGAGAATGTTGGGCAAGCGAGGTAAGGGTAGGAACAGGATAGGGATGTTGGACGGGATGAAGGGAGGAAAGAAGTACACCGAGATGAAGAGGGACCTGATATAGATTAGTTTGCTAGGTGGGGAGTCACAAAATGTTTATTTGATAGTTGTGTCCATCCAAAAACCTACCTTAACCGGTAGATTACCTAATAATAATATATATATATATATATATGTATAAATACCTGTCGAAGTTTTGACGTTACGAAACGGATTACTGTTAAGGAAACTGGATTCCTTTATTGATATTGTCCAATATTGTTGTATAATATGACTTCAGTTGTTAATAATTTTGAAAGTAAATTTTTATCATTAGAAGAGATGCAGAGAATAGAATTTCAGCGGAAATAGGAAATAATGGGTTTTGCAATGCCGTTAATTCTATTTTTAATTTAAAAATTAATTACTCGACTACTAGATGAATAAAGAAAATTAAGATCGTTTTATGATCTATTAACATTTTATGAGGCATAATTTCTTAAGCGATTAAAATATTGTTCTGAAGAATAACGACTCTTTAACATTGCTGACGGGAATAATTATGCAAAAGCAAAAAGCATACAATAAATCTCAGCTTCTCAACGTCGCACAAACAAGGAATAATCATGTAGCTTAGGGAGCGATGTCCAAGAATTACCGTGTTCACAAATAATCTTCATATCTTAGCGGTGAGCTAACTTTTGAATATTGAGGGTTTTTGCTGGGAAAGATAACTATGGTAGTATGTTCACCCATAGTCGGCTTTTTTCGTTTGCAAACTTAATTTTTCTGGGCTAATGGTGAAAGAAGCAAATTGGAAAATAAAGAAGAGAACAGAACATTCACAAATGCGTCCAAGGCCAACTTCATGACATGCAAATAACTTTAATTTTTGTGTTACACTATTATGACTTAGCTCCTTTCAAGTAGACCCTCGATTGAATTAATAAAATGTGCACAGTTTGGAGTGATGTCATCCCTTTCAATTCAATTTGATTCTCCAGCAGTTGATATACTCATCGGATATATGCTATGATGATATAAAATCGACAGAGAATGCAACACTGCTAAGAGATTGCATTCTTACATTCTTCTTATATTATAAATTTATGATATTACTCGTAATAATGAGCATCTAGTAAGGGATAGATGAGCAATATATAAGTACTATTGCCGTTGGCTATTTCTGGATTTCTGCTATTGGTTAAACTATACGGCTTGCCTACACACTCGTATATGTAAGTATAGTAATAAAACTGAGTATTATTAAAAAGCCAAATGATGGGCTATAAACGATAAATGAAAAAAATAAAACCATATTTTGTGTTCACACAAGTGGCCGATTGACTTCAATTTTACAGCTCTATTTAGTGTCATACTCCCATTTCATGATAATGGATTTACACACAGGAATTGGTCGACCGTTGCACGATTTATTCACTGTAATTATGAGTCCAATTGCGTATTTCTTTACTCATTATTTTCCTTCTCTGTTTATCCAATGTTCATACTACCAATAAGAGCAAAACTATTAATGTTCACTTAAAAATTCATCTAGAATAAGCAATGCGTAACTTGATTTTGCTTCATAAAACTCATTTTTTATCCCCATTTTCTTGAATAGTCCTGAGTAAATGGTGGCTGACTCAATTAAGGGGGAGCTGGAAAGCGAGCCGAAAAATATGGCACAATTTTCAAGGGAGCGATTTTAAAATTTACAAATTGCTTATGTCATCCCATAAGTTGGAATAATATGCTAAATTATTATCATTCCATGAGACTGCGAAACTCAATTCCGGAGATGACTGCCTGGGAGAAAGAACCTCAGGGAAGTACCCGTTAGCTTTTATCACGTCAGGAGGGGAAGGTGGTGGAGGATGGAAGAAAAGGGTAGTCGGAGGCAGAAGAGGCGAGGGGGCGTCGGATTAGATGCAACAATGCCTCCGTAATGATCTTGCGGCGGACGAGGGGGCCCCTCGGGTCGATTTCCTCCGGTCGGCAGCAGGGGCGACCCCGAGGGTTGGAGAACGCGTGGTCCAATGTATTGTGGCGGAGACGTTCTCGTGAGCGCCACGATTGCGTCCGTGCGGGCGCTGCTACGTACTCGTCGCTCGGGAGGTGGTGAACGGCTTCGGCGGCACCTTATGTGGTGCCCTCCCACCCTGAGCTCAACTCATCCCGTCTTCGCCCTGCCACCCAGCCTCCCTTCCCACACCGCTCCCCTCCACCAATCCAGTCGTCGTATTCAAACGCGTTATTCGGATCTCGCAGAAATCTCGAAGGAGTTGTACTCCCTCTGTCCCCCTCCCGTGATCTCCAGCGGGCGAACGTGCTGACATTGTGATGTGCCTCGGAAACGTTTGAAGAAACTTATTGTCAGCGTGCGTTGGTTTGTTTGAGACGCCAAGATTGAGATGGAGCCTTGCCCCTTTAAAAACTTAGCGCCGATTGTCGAGTCTTCATTCCTATAGCTATTTCGATTGTGCCCACTATTAACCGGTTGGCAGAATTAAGCCTCAGATCCGATCAGATTCCGTGCGTTTTAGAGATTTATGAATTCAGTAAAACCGTTCACTTTCACTTTCGGTTTTAGTATAAATTGCATTCCAACAAAACTATAGAACTGTTGTGTTGAGGGCAAATTAATAAAATTTTCTTACTAGGAATTGAAGTGAGCAATTGAGGTAATCATTTACTTCGAGAACTTAATGCATGATTTTTTAGAATATTGATTTAATGTATTACTCGCAGAATGTTCAGTACTGGATTCGTTTGAGCGCCTCAATAAAATATACCGTTACATTATAAAAATGCCTCCGGATGATTTCCCTAGTACATGTAAGTAAAAATGTGTTTCTGTCTGGTTGAGTTTCTCGATGCCTCAAGTCGATAAGTTCTTTTAATTTTCACATTTGCAGTCTGGTGATGTTGAAACTGCTGCACAATATTATAATTGCCTACATTATATAGTATATTACCTTTAAATTTTTTATTTTAAATGTGACCGCTTTCTGGGAAATTGAATTTCAGCTTCGGCTAACGCTACTCAGGTGATTCAATTAGAAATTCCAGAAATCTTATCAAAGGAAATCCAGTGTGCGTCAGTGTAAAAAGTGATCAAAAGTCCGAAAAAAGTTAAGTTCTGCGAAAAATATGCATGTACATGGAAATTAAGGACACTTAAAATGTAAAATTTCATATCCTACGTTGAAACTTACTCGAAATATCTTCGAGCACATTGTACTATAATTATAAATTTAATTTAAAGTATATTAAAGAAAAATTATGTCTGCATTATCTCTTATTCTGAAAAACATTATTCATAATTAAAACCTTGCTCGATACTTTATCAACTATAAACATCAGAAAATGCCAAAATATGTCTCATCGTCGTTGTAAAAATCCATCCTTCATAGAATCCATATCATCCTATAGAATTTCATTATCATCCTATAGTTTTCATGCTATCGAATAATAATCAAGTGATTCTGCATCCAGTTTGTTAATCTATTCTTTTCTTAAATCCCCGTATTTTCTTTAATATCATACTTTTACCCAATATTTAGCATCCAGTTTTCCACAGTACATCTCTTTAATAAAAATACCTATGAAATAATATCGTTAGGATAAGGGATTTGGCAATTGTAAATAGAATAATTTAGGTTTTGTAAAAGTATCAATTGGGTATCTCGTACATTTGGCCAAGTACATTTTAATAAACCGTTATTGGCTGAACCATCATATTTATGCATATACATTTTAAGAACAAGACTATTTGACAAAATACGTTGTCAATTGAAATGTATGTAACGTTATGGAGAATAAAGATATTTTAAATTCATTCATAAAATTCCCGAACATGCAAGGGCCAACACTATAAAGTTTAGAGTTTTTTGACTGATTTCATATGGATTAAATCAATTTTTTCCGTGTTTCTGGATAAACTGGCTTCTAAAAAAGAAAAAAATACTCAATCAAAACTAACGAAGGTAAAATAAATTGTTCTATGACATTAGTTTTTGATTTGTTGCATACTTCATATTCTTGCTCACGTGCTAGATTATATTAAAGAACAGGGTCCTCGCGCGAGAACATCATGAATGGGCGCGGTATTTTATAATGAAAATATTTACCTATGATTTAAATAAATGTTTACGTAACTGCCGAAAATCTTTTACCCATATTGTCTTTTTGAGCCAAAAAAGTTTGATATCAGCTACAATGGACAATCATATCATAAATTAAAATTTAAAAATGCATAAATGCCAATTTTAAGTCGCGATTTAATGTCAAAGGCAGTGAACTTTTT
The DNA here is from genome assembly GCA_037158775.1 of Hetaerina titia. Taxonomy (NCBI): domain Eukaryota; kingdom Metazoa; phylum Arthropoda; class Insecta; order Odonata; family Calopterygidae; genus Hetaerina; species Hetaerina titia. The sequence goes on along the minus strand of CM073770.1, from coordinate 122,793,045 downwards.
CCAAAGTATCATTGTTTAAATACATAATTCTTTGCGACGGGCTTGGAAATCACCTTTCGTGGTTAATGTTTGTAAATGCTTCGGGGTAACTCTTTTGAACAATTTGTTTCTTTTAGCCATTCACTTGGGTACCATTTTAGGCATTTATGCGTCCGAAAAATTTTCAAATTCACCTTGCATGGCATATTGATTTATTTCCTAGACTCATTCAATATTTATGAAAAAATAATCTAATGGACTCCTTGACTTTATACACTGCAGTTAGGGAAACAAAAGTAGCAAACCTAATATCTAAATCAATGGTAAAACATTAGAGTTGGTTGCAATGAGAAAATATTTCTTCTACGCCAAGTATGATATTTTCAGGTCTGCTCCACGTAAATTCAAGAAAGAAATACTGGCAGGATTGGCTGTATAGAATCTCAAAGCATTTTATTTAATTACTAGGATGCTACAGGGTAAAGGCCAAACCATTGAATTGTTGGAAGATAAAAATAATGAAATCGTTGTAGGCAGTGTAGCCACAGTCAATCTCATAAACTTATTTTAAAACGGACGACAAAAACCAATCGAAAATCTAAAAATCTAAATCTATGTACAATTGAATGATGTCATCATGGATAGAGAAGTTTTAGCAAAGCAATCACTGCATTTTTTCAGAGTGAACTAATTCCCTGGACAGAAATGAATCCTTGCCCGATTACTCTATGAGTTGAATTTTTTGACATAAAATGTAATAAGTTCTTAACGGCAGGAAAAGTGCCTTGAGTCAAGAAATTTCCTGCGCCATCCCCACGTATAAAAGCGGAAATAAACAGATCCCTTAGCGAAAAGGGTCCTGTTTCCTTGGATAGCTCCTCTGAACGGCATATTGTCGAGAGTTAACAGGATATAAAAATAAGCTACTCGTTTCTTGAAGAATCGTTAGAAACGAGCATAAAGCGTCGCATTACTATTGACAACCCTTAGCTGGGAGAAACTAGGATCACGAATAATGTGTATATGACTAAAAATGTTTGAAAAATGCCAATCATTCGAGTTTTATTCTGACGGAGATTGAATTATCCTAACACCACATCGTTTTGGTAGACAAGGGAAGAGCAAAATTTTGAAATGACATGCAAAAGCACTCAATGCTAGAAATCATTTTTTCCCGTGCACAGATCGAGGCCATTAAAGTAGGAAACTCAATTGAACTCTTGAAAGTATAAATCCCTACTCAATAATTACCCTAGTGACTCATGGTCTAATACCCCCTGCCATACGCCCTTGTGGAGAACTCAATGGTAAGATTTAGATGTATATTTCAGAAAAGCAACTCCTGAATTGATCAATTTGGAACATATACATCCTACTTCCTATGAGTATGATGTGGGAAGTCGTATTTACTGCATTATTTGCTTAATTGCGTCCTAAGTCACAGAATTTATCCATGGAATATGGGTGGTGTACCAACCATACAAATGGAGAAACTGAAAGAAAAGTGATTACATTAAGCTGTAAGAAAAGGGAAAAAAATAAAAACATGGATAATTGAAAACTTTGCTTGGAATCCGTTCCTTCGTATGACGGCCTCAAAATACCAAGAGTTCCTTAGAATGTGTCGCCATCAAGGGAGGAGACTTCAACTACTAATTGGCCGCCTACAACGTGGAGGAGAGGACAATATCTCTGCTCCGTTAGGTAAAGTAGGAGACCACGGTGTTACTGCAGGGAGCATCATTCTAATGTAAGAGTGAAACAAGTTATTTCAAAGGTGCATTATTTAGTACGGTGCTGTGGAACGGGAATCGCCACACAATTTTCCAGAAGCAGGTCACTGCTTTTAATATTTCAATTTTATTAATTGTTATCAGACTTAATGAAGTCTCGCAACGGAAATACAACGGATAATCTAGGCTGTAATTTAAATTTTCTTGCGTGGACTATTTAAGGAGCACATCGCGAGAAAATGTGTATAAATTAATGGCAACGCACAATGGCACCTGGAATCTCTGCATTCAAATAAAACCCTTTGGACAGGTCGGAGGGCTGATAAAATTGTTAATATTTATAATGGGCTTAGGAACAAAGGATTCCAGAACTTTTGAAAAGGGGAAATTTTGGTAAGTAGATTGTAAATCCTGTTCCCTCTCTCCCTCTCCCTCTCCTCATTCAAACTCCAGGCTAATCGAGATTGGCAGCTTTTACTTTGTGTTTTCGATATATTCCAAGGTGAACTTCGTGCTTTCGTTATACGTATCCCGCTGCCGGTTTCACGACTTTCAAGTGTTTGACAACACTCCACCTTAGGCGAGATATTCTCCAACCGAGTTTAGGGAAAGAATAGGGCGGTAGGTTAGGAAGGGATCGTACGGTTGGAATGAAGCGGGAATGGGATGAGAGCCATCAGCTACGCCCACTGTTCAAGAAGGTCGCCCTATATTTCATTACTTTTCACTAAAATCCTAATTCCTCTAAAAAGGTACTATTTTCAAGGTTTATGATTAAACCGTGGGTCATAGGCACAAATGTATTTTGGGCAATCAAATGATTAAAGAGCAATCTATCTTTAAAATAGTGAAAAATGGTGAATTTTGGAATGAGATAACTTTTAAAGAGACTAATAAGTTTTAAGTTGAGGGTTAAACTACCCTTGAAGACTGTCTTCATCAGGTAGAGACAATAACCTCGTATTTTGGACGCGCCGAAGTTGATGGGCGAAGTTGATGATACTTACAGCTTTATTTGCACTGAAAAACGGACTTCATTGAACAAATCAGAGATCTGTAATAATATTGGAGAATTGGTGATGAACTGAGATTCTTGAAGAAGTTCAAGAATACAAAGTGCTACTCTTATAAACAAATACATGGATACCACTATTGCTAAAGGATCACTTTATTCTCTTGTACGTTCGTACGTTCTTGTACTTGTGTAAATTCGCATGAGAGGTTAAGCTGAACGTGCCCTTTGGCGTCACTCGAAATGGAACTCACGCCTTCCGGTCATTATTCCAGTAGCCAGAGGCGAATAGACTACCACACCCTCTTTAATATTATACGAGAGAAAAAATTATTACGCCTGAGCATATGGCATTCCTGGGAGACATTTCTGTGGTACATAAGACATTATTAGCATAGCCCTGGCACACTGACATAAGTCAAATCGGAATTTTAAAAAATGTAAATTCACGTAATCGCTTTTCTAGCTTCATTTTTCCTGAGAAAGCTTCTTACATCGTGGACGGAAAGGTAATAAATTATAAGTACGAATCAAGATGATGGTGATTAAAACTTGTGAAAGTAGAAAGGTATAAAGAATGAAGTATTTTTAGAAATATCATTAACGGCCTTAATTCCATGGTTTTCATCGAACTCATCTATTCGTATATATCTATCCAGAAACAATGTCCAAGATGAGATAAGGTAAGCAAGGAAAGATAAACCTTAATGAAGTTTTCAAAATGCATCTTCATAATTGGAGAGAAGATAGAAATAATAATGAGGACTTTATTAAGTACCAAATAATGGAAGAAGTATTACAACTTTTTTGCATTGAAAATGCGATAGACGTCCAAAGTCGAATCCAAGAAGATAAATTTCGTAAGAATTTTTTGAAGAATATATCGAAACAGGTGAAGAATATTACTCTGTATGAATCATAAAAAGGTGAATGTAAAATGAAGATGGTTAGAACAGTCCCAGCATAAAAGGATACTCTTATCAGCCAGAATGAACAACTGCTAGAGATAAAAGATCAAAGAAAGTGGTTGTAAGAATATGCATAATGATAGTCTGAAGAATGTATATTTATATGGATATTCAAAATAAATTGTAGCAACAGCAAGGAAAAGGATTAGGATTGAGAGAACTTCTCTGTTATCATAAAGTTAAATACGTTGACCGAGAAACAAATTAAGTAGCATTTCTACGTGTATTAAGAAGGGAAATCAATGAATGACGTTGTCGAGAAAAAATATATTAAACTTATTCTGATCCCAGTACTTTAATAAACGACATTATTTAAATAGCCATTTAAGGGAAGATTATGGAAATGAAGGCCAAGGATGAATGAACGGAAGCAAATATTGGAGTCATCCAGAATAAGAAAATATGATTTGAATGAAGAGATTGGCAGGTAACAAGATTTCAGACAGGACTGCTACAAACCAGTCACGACAACCTATGATAATTACGTCATAAGAAACGCCATTACACTCGAGATATTTGTTAATCCCGCACAAAAAAATGACGAATTGTATTCCAAAACTCCCCGGGTAAACGCGGAGAAAACCTGACCTCATTGCTTTTGCTGTGACTCGCTGAATGCAGCAGGGCATCTTTAATATTTTCCACCGAGGTTGACGCGCGTGGGAAAAATCTGCCCTGGGATCGCAATCGGGCGAGCGGTCTCTTTTCTCCCAGCACCTTTCATTACGTATTGAGGCAACGCTCCGCGAGAGCTAAACCCGGGGCATTGGACCACGGGTGACTTCCCGCCACCCACATGAGAAGAAAGCACATCATATTTGTGTCCAAGGGCGTTTGGACTCTATACCATATTTATACGTCGACAGAAACACACCCGCCCGTTCTCTCCTCATTTTTCCCACCCCCAATCTCTTTCTTACTCTCTTTCGTGGGACCGCGGCAAGGAGTCCGAGCCATCAATCAATCAAGTGGCTGGCAGGCTGACTGGACGGGAGCGGCCGAGACGCCTATGTGCCTCTGCAAACCCCCTCCTCCCCTGGACGCTCCCCCTTCCCATCGAGGTTCCTTCCGCGCTGCTGACGGCGTCCGCGTTAAGGGCTTTTTAGTCTCTGGTTGGAGATTACGTAAAAGTGAATGTGGTTGACGGGATGAAGGGCGGAGGGTATTGGGGGAGGGTAGGTCGGAGCCTGGCGTGCTGTGGTTTGGAAAGGGGGCTGCGGAGTTAAAAGGGCCGTGAATGGCGTTGAAAGGGGAGAGTGAGATTGGTGCAAAGCGAAGGGAATGGGCTCGAAGAAGAAGGTCGGGAAAAAAATGTGACCAGCGATGTGATTTTCTCGACATTCGGAGCTTGAATCTGAAATCAGTAGGAAGTGAAGATTTTGCGATATTATTGCTTCAGTTTCAAGTATTAATTTCCATGAGATTATTTATAAACGGAACTAAATCTATCCATGTACGCATCAAATTAGAACACTTACTCTTTCATTATTTCCTACGCAGACGATTAACCAAATGCACACCATTCATGCCTAATTGAATTTGTGTCAAACCAAATATTTCATAGCATACTATAGTCATTTTCTAGCGCATTATTTTCAGAGTGATTGATTGAAATAATTAATGTATTAATATAGTTTTGTGTAAGGAGATTAGAAAGAGAAATATAGTTAGCATAGCAGCTTGAATTTTGGCTGTTTCATTTTTAGGTTTATGCATTCTACATCTACATCTTAATAAATACCCCACGATCCACCAGAAAGGTGTGTGACAGGGGTTGCAAGCACGAAGTGGAATGGGTAATGGACAAGGGAGAATACGTCTTCCCCCCCATTTAGTCACTCGTAACCGTTTTCCTCACTTTCACTTTTGCAAGGTACAAAGTATTTTAAGGAATCATCAAAATAGCTGTGTTTTTTAACATATTAATATATCTTAACATAATATATCGATTATGTAATTCCGTAGTCTATTTTTGTAGCGTAAAAATATAACTACATATTTTTCAATATTGTCATCTGTGAAAACTTTTCACTGAAATAAATTCTTTCGACGTTAGTTAATCGATTTGGACCACACATCCAAAAATATTCCCACTGTTTTCTTTTTTCATTTATGAGCGAGAATGTATTATAGGTAAACCAGGGTGGGGTCGCGGTGGTCTAGCGGGTAGAGCGTTGAACTGCTGTCCTGAAGGTCCCGGGTTCGATTCCCGGGCAAGGCACTTTGGGCACCTGCAGCTCCACCCAAGCTAGTTGATTTTTCGGGTACCAGATCTTCCTGGGACACCATAACCGGCACAGGGAAAGGAACTGGCCCCCCTACCCTGATGTGTGAATATTCACACGCCGTCGGGCTTGGTACATGGGTGAGCTCTACCATCACCTACTAAACCGACCTTCGGGTTGATTACTTTGTTTATGGTATTATAGGTAATTTGAATTTTGTTCATTGTGAGGTGCATAATTTTATTTTTTTTAGGAAATGTTTAGGAAAATGTGGGAAGAAGGCCATATATGGACTGATTCGTAGTATCTATAAGGAAGGAATCTGGCCGGAAGATGTTGTGAGATCGGTGTTAGTTCCTATTCCAAAAAAGGCAAAGGCTACATCATGTGAGGATTACAGAACAATAAGTTTGATATCCCACGCAGCTCAAGTTATTCTCAGGATCATCAACAAAAGAATAGAGAGTAAGGGAAGTGATTACTTAGGGGATGATCAGTTTGGGTTTAGGAAGGGAAGAGGTACGCGTGATGCCATTGCAGTAATGGGATCACTAATTGAGAGGAATATAGAATACAATCAGAACGTATTTGCCCGTTTTGTAGATTTCGAAAAAGCGTTTGATAGAGTGAATTGGGAAAAATTAATTCGTGTATTGCAGAGAATAGGAATGGATTGGAGGGACAGGAGACTGATCCGCAACCTGTACGTGTCCCAGACTGCTCAGGTGCGAGTGGGGAACGGAGAATCCGGATGGGCAGTGTTAGGAAGAGGTGTATGGCAGGGTTGCCCATTGTCACCGGTGCTGTTCAACGTATATGTGGAGGAAAAGATCAAAGAGGCATGGGAAGAACTGGAGGTAGGAATGAACGTCGGAGAGGAATTCGTAAAATCGGTTAGGTTTGCTGATGACCAAGCATTAGTTGCTCAGTCAGCCAAGGGGTTGCAAGCATTGCTGAGTGAATATGAGGTTCAGTGCGATAAATATGGGATGAGAATCAATATTAATAAAACAAATTTTATGCGATTTTCCAGAAAGAAAGAGGCTAAGCTAAACATTAAAAGAGGAGGGGAAAAATAGAGCAGGTAGAACAGTTCATATATCTCGGAAGTGTTTTGGACCAATACCGTCAAAGTAGTAGGGACGTAAGGAGAAAAATTGCGCTAGGCAATGAGGCTTCCTCAAGGAGGAGGGAGTTGATGACGGGGGCGTTGAATAGGGATGTTAAGACAAGACTCGTAAAAACTCTGATATCGAACGTAGCTATGTACAGCGCGGAAACGAGGTCACTGAAGCAGGAGGATAGACGTAGATTGGAGGCTTTTGAAATGTGGGTGTGGAGAAGAATGGAGAAGGTGAAATGAACCGAAAGGAAAACAAATGAGGAAGTACTGGAGATGGTGGGTGAGGAGAGGGGTTTGTTGAGAGAAATCCTATGGAGGCAGGAAAAATGGATGAAAAACGTATTGAGCGGTAGTGGAATGTTGAAGAAGGTAATAGAGGGGTGAATGTTGGGCAAGAGAGGAAAGGGCAGGAACAGGATTGGGATGTTGGACGGGATGAAGGGAGGAAAGAAGTACACAGAGATGAAGAGGGACCTGATGTAGATTAGGTTGCTGGATTGGTTTTTTTTTGGAGTTACAAAATGTTTATTTGATTATTATGTCCATCCAAAAACCTACCTTAACCGGTAGATTACCGAATAATCATTTTTGGCTAAAGCTATATGGAACTTATGCCAATTTTCTAATTGTTTCACAAGCAAAAACTACCCACCCTATTCTGAAAAGCTCTAGGGTGAAAAAAATCTCTTTAAAGTTTACTAATACACCAAAATATTACTTAAATGAAAATATTATGTCAGTTTCGAAAGTAAAATATTAATAACTATCAAGGCACCCTATTCAATAAACGATGGCCATATTTTCTTAATTACATTAATGATATATCTAGTAGAATGAAGGTTAATGCCTACCCTCAATTATTTTAAATATATGATTAGGGGTAGGATGTCTTTCTCCTAAACTACCAAATTACGTGCAGTTATTACTGACCAATTAAATTGCTTCAAGTTTATTAAAACGTCGCTAAAATCGAAAATGGAGGTCGAAAATTCAAAATATTTCACCTAATGCAAAGTAAAAATATATTTGAATAAATAGAGATAACGATTAGTGTGTAAATGTTTTTTTTCATTATCTAATGAAATATTGGTAGTATTTTAAACAATAATTGAGTTCATATGGAAATATTAAAATAAAAATTAGAATATTAATTGAAAACTGCGGCATATAATAATTATTATCCATAGATATGGAATGCTATATGAAGGTGTTGAAGTTATTAAATCTCTAAATAGTAAATGCTAGTGTGTAAAATGAATGTTGAAAAGTGAAACCATAGTGTTACAACTCCATTCTCAGAGTATTTAACCACTTGATTTTTAAAAAAACATTCCCAGCTTATTTTACTGAAATTCACTGGATTCCACATTATTCAATTCAAAACTTGTCTACTATTGGAAAATTGGCGCCCGCCAAGAGGGCCAGCCAGATAAGTGGAAGCTGCATAGAATACCGATGTGCGTCAGCTCAAATGCGCACTGGGAAGAAAAAGTGTGCGTAAGATTCTTGAAGCTCAAGGAAAATTTCTGGGAAAAATGCATGCTAAAGAAGAATTTCACCCCATTTCATTAAATATTCGACGCAGTTCTTCCTTCTATTGTACAGTATAGTTCATGATTCTATGTGCGCTGGCAGATATGGGAGCCTTAATGCGGCACGTGAAACAAAGAAGACGAAGTGCTATCCCCAGCATTGGATTCGTGAGGAAAAATACTAATGGCAACATGGGAAAAAGGGTCTCTTTGTAATCGGCAATGCCCAATTCCTGAGAGAGGTTAAAGAATTTTTTGCCATATGAAACATCTTACATATCTGAGTGTACTGAGTTCTATGTTCAGGGAACAGGCACTCACATTAGGTCAAAGAAGCAACAAATGATGTTTACTTCAACGAATATTATCAATGATGGTAAAATATTTCTTTATTCTAAAAAATTAACTCGAATTGTATATTCTACAGTTAGGTTTCCATTGATTGACACCAAGTCTTAGATAAGCAACTAAAATATTAATAAACGATGAGAAAACAGTTACTTTGACGGTACCATAAAGAGTGTACCACTGTTCCGCAATGACGCCTTAATTGCATCGACCAACGTAATTGAAACCCTACAATGCTTTCCAACCATGTTTATTTTCTAAATTTATAAAAAATAGTAACCTTTTCTTTTTACTCATACATTATTTCGTTATAATTTTTAACCGACGTATTACGAAATGTAATATCTAAATTTAAAATAATAAAATTTTAATATACTAGTATTGACTCATGATTTTCAAGTGTAACTGTTACAACGTCATATTTATTAATTGGCTATATGTGGCAATACGTCCGTCTTTTTTAATTAAATATACCCAGAATAATTAGAACAAGGGCAAAAATAACACTGAAAAGCAATGATTTCATTTGACAGCCGAACGAGTGGGAATATTTTTGACGAATGATACTGCATTTCTGTGCCTGAAAACTAATATAATGTCTTCCATTAATGTTTTACATGTCCTCTTTTGTTCTCGAGAGCAGTGGTATATCTCTTCGACCGCATTCCACTATGACTAACTAGATCTTCCCCTTCCTCTCGAACCTTTACTCTACTCTCATACATCTCTTCGGTAATTCGACTATCATCCATTCCCTCAACATAATGAAACGAGCACATTCACATTTTTCGTACCTGTGCGTTTCCCTTCCATCCCACCCACATTTTTTCACGACTCACTCAATCACCCCTCCAATCGATCTTGTTATAACAACAAAAACTCTCCGAGTATTTCATCCCCTCCCACCCCCCGCCATTAATCTACGATTATTTCAAAATTTTATGCCTCGAAATAAGTCTCTTTTAATTTTTGAAGCATCAAAACATTGGTTTCCCAAGCACAGGAAACCTACGCATCTGAATATGCAGATTTTTAGCTCTTGAACATCGTCTGCCGTTTTCCTTGCCGTAAGTTCTCTTCTCAAGCCTCGAACCGGAGTGAGACCCGTAAATCTATCTATTTTCGTCATTTTTCCGTGCTTCCCCTTCCTCAGAACCTCCTCCTTCGTACTAGCCTCCATTAGTTACAATTCGCTCTATGTGCATTCTTCATCTCTCTATGGTTACGACACAACACGCTGTGCTCCAGAAATTTCTCTCCTCTCCATTTTGAGTTTTGCGACCGTAAATAATGGTGTACTCTACATGGTGCACCCGCACATGAAATGTTTTCATTCCTTTATGACTGCCCAATTTGCTATTACTGGCTGCTTCTTCACGCAGAGAGACATCTTCCCTGCTGCTTATAATCTTCGAGGAAACACTCTGCTTCGCTCATCACCTATAATGTTCATTTCAAAGAAAATAAAATTGTATTATCACGTTCCTATGTTTATCTATTTTTATCTTCGCAGCTTCTGCTACAGAAGCCCCAAATATCCTTTCGGTATGTTATAAGTTTACCTTAATTCAGAATTTTTCACTCGTGGCACCTTTTAAAAAAAAAATCAGCTAAGTAACACGAGAGAGTTGTCCGTCGTATTAATATATTTTTTAAATATGCCTAAGGAAGAGTAGGTATAGAGTGGAGTGTAGAGTATTTCAGCTGCATAAATCTGCTGGGTGAGGGTACATGCAAGCCAACTGAGCTCTTCTTTGCCTATTCTTTAATTGGTATTCGTCCGTGCACCCGGCTCCGCGGTCGTCGGCATTAGTAAGTTCGTGTTCTTGCTCGCCTCTTGTTGTCCGACTGCCGCTGCAGGGAGAGGAGAAAGAGAGAGATAAATGTTCGCCGCTTTACCAGCAAGGGCGACAGAGGCGCCACGCAGAGCTTAGAAGTTTTATCGCGTCCGGCTCGGGCGTTTCGCTGCGGCTAATCGGGCCATTACGTCCGCTTTATAAGAGATAAGGAGTGGGCCCACGGGAGAATCCAAAAGCCACACGAAAGGGCCGTGTTCTGCTTAGTTTTTTTTCTATTTTCACCAGTGCAACCGATAGCCATCGCGGTGTAGCGCGTGCATGTAATTACAACATGCTGTAGCTGCCTTTGCTGAGCGGCGGTATTAAATTTATAAGCTCGAGAGAGTGAGGCTGGTAAATTTTCAGGATGAAGAGATTCAAACAAACGAGAATAAAATGCTCTTCTCGCTCTTCTGGCAGATGGAGACGGCACTGAATATGAAAACTATGAGTTGCTGGACTTAGGTCTTACGAAGTTATGAAAACAATAATTTTTTCCCAGGAAAACGTATTTTCTCCGTCCTTGTATCGGTAGCTCAACTTTCAGCCTGGTTTTGTTGCGATAATTTTCTCAAAGAAAATAACAAATTACACCAAGGTCTGCGGAGGTGTTCCACGGGCAATTGTACGTAAAACAAATCTTCATTTTTCTACGGTTTTTGAAACAGTATCTCTCTATTTTGATATTTATCTCTCTATTACCTTATTTATTAGGACATAGCATATTTCGCCTTTTTACAGAATCAATCTGCTTCATCTTTTGCTCATCTTTTTCAGCTCTTTCACCATCGCTTTCTATGCTATATTTTCTATACAGCTGTCTCTCGTTATGATACTTCTACTGGCACCGACATTTTTCATCATAAAATGCGTATTTCTTTTCCAGATCCAATTGTTCACTATTTTTTACCTTTAAATATATTTTTGAGACTATGGATTGGAAATCCTTCTATCATATGTCAAACACAAGTATCTAATTTTCTCTAATCCTATGTAAACTTTTAAATGACGACAGGAGTGGAATCTGGGGAAAAAGGAAAATTGATTCGGAAAGAAAGAAAGAAAGGAATTGCATGGAAATGTTGTGCGAATCTTAATTTCATAACGAATGAGGACGGTTTACGAGATTAGTATTATAGCTGCTGAATGACCGGAGGGAGTTACTCCTGCCGACTCACATCTGGAGTCATAGTTAATATTTATAGGAGAGGAAAAAATGAGAATAACGAAAACCTTGGAGTTGGACGCTTGTTGTTCAATTTCAATTGCAAGGACTAATGATTTGGAAGGGAGAGGAATTTATGAGGAATATGGGGGTGTGCATTAAATAAAAACAATATTTCAGACTTTTCTTAGTTTAAGTAAACGATTCGTGTGAAAATTCTTTTTAATGGCAACAATTGAGAATAATTCAAATATCGGGCAAAATTCTTGTAGAAAAAACATTGGCGAATCACCGCGGATCATGTGCCATTTCATGTACCTTGGCGATATTTTCCCATCCTAAGTTATGAAATAAATTGTCTCGAGGAAGTCAAAAATATTTCTACGTGTTGTAAGACTAAGTTTACAGGCACCGGAAATAAATGTTACTCCATTTCTTGATTACTATAATCCAGTTTCATATGCTTGAATATCGATCGTATTTCATTTTGTATGAATAAAAAACATGATCTTTAAGAAGTGCCATTTAATTGGTTCATTGAGCTTAAAATTATTATGTAGCATAATAATTAACATAAATAAAAATGAGTGAATGTGCTTTGACATTTTAGGCACTGCTGTATAGACCAAAATGGTTTGCATATTCGAAAAAATCTCCTAGAAAAGAAACCTTTTTGGAAATATTTTCTTGCTGAATTGAATACAGAAGAGAAAATATAGATTGAATTATTTTAAAAATATGATATATATATATATATACATATATATATATATATATATATATATATATATATATATATACATATATATATATATATATATATATATATATATATATGGGATGAGAATCAATATTAATAAAACAAAGGTTATGCGATTTTCCAGAAAGAAAAAGGCTAAGCTAAATATTAAAATAGGCGGGGGAAAAATAGAGCAGGTAGAACAGTTTACATATCTCGGAAGTGTTTTGGACCAATACGGTCAAAGTGGTAGGGACGTTAGGAGAAGAATTGCGCTAGGCAAGGAGGCTTTCTCAAGGAGGAGGGAGTTGATGACGGGGACGTTGAGTAGGGATGTTAAGACAAGACTCGTAAAAACTCTGATATGGAGCGTAGCTATGTACGGCGCGGAAACGTGGTCGCTGAAGCAGGAGGATAGACGTAGATTGGAGGCTTTTGAAATGTGGGCGTGGAGAAGAATGGAGAAGGTGAAATGGACCGAAAGGAAAACAAATGAGGAAGTGCTAGAAATGGTGGGGGAGGAGAGGGGTTTGTTGAGGGAAATCCTATGGAGGAAGGAGAAATGGATAGTGTATTGAGCGGTAGTGGAATGTTGAAGAGGTTAATAGAGGGGATAATGTTGGGCAAGCGAGGTAAGGGTAGGAACAGGATAGGGATGTTGGACGGGATGAAGGGAGGAAAGAAGTACACCGAGATGAAGAGGGACCTGATATAGATTAGTTTGCTAGGTGGGGAGTCACAAAATGTTTATTTGATAGTTGTGTCCATCCAAAAACCTACCTTAACCGGTAGATTACCTAATAATAATAATATATACATATATATATATATTGAAATCCCGCCATCCGGCGCACAAATATTCATTCAAACAGAAATAGGTATAAGGAAAGGGGATAGGAAAACACATAAAAGGCGAAGACAGGACATGTGGGGAAGGCGGTTTTTGAGCAGGTCACGAAAGTAAAAATATTTCCCTATCCGGGATTTGAACTACGGACCTTCCACTTTCCGGGCGGATGCTCTACCAGTTGAGCTAATAGGGAAACCTGATTTAACTTGAGAGCTGCGATCTTATAAAGCGCCAAAGTGCTCCGATAGATGTTGCCCGAGAGATGGCGTTATGGAGCTGTTTCACCCACCAAAGGAGAAATAGACGGGACACAAGAAGGGGAAAGGATAGTAGAAAAGCATTCATACGATATTGTAAAGGATAGGAACGGTGCGTTTCATGACACGCATAGCCAGAAGAAGAGACGAGCCACATTGGCCCTTAACTGGTAGAGCATCCGCCCGGAAAGTGGAAGGTCCGTGGTTCAAATCCCGGATAGGGAAATATTTTTACTTTCGTGATCTGCTCTAAAACCGCCTTCCCCACATGTCCTGTCTTCGCCTTTATGTGTTTTCCTATCCCCTTTCCATATACCTATTTCTGTTTGAATGAATATATATATATATATATACATGATATATACGATGAAAATATATATACTGGATACATAGATAAATGTCTCAGACACAAATCGCAGATCAGAAGCTACGGGAACTTTAATTCCCTATAGAATGAACAAAAATAAAAAGAAGGGCGGTTTCGGACCATTATAACGACATGGCACAGAACTTCCACGGAACAATATTGCCACTCTCATCAAACCCACCTCTTCCAGTCAGAATAACAAGCTGAAAACAAGCTATAAAACCCATGGCATAGCAAGAAGCCACTGTCACCTCCTCAATTCCGACAGATCAATTTGAAAACCTGCGAATTCGAATACAAAAAGGACAAGGGAAAGACAATGAAACGCTTATTCCTTAGTTTCAAATCGTGTAACTTCCAGGTGGACAGAGGGTGAGCTCGAGCATCCGATTGAGTTAACGCTGAAGACGAATCTCTTTTAAACATATACCCGTGGGAGTCAAAAGAGGTAGGGAAAAAGGGGAGATAGGATAGGTAGAGGGATGGGAATACAGCGCCAGCAGGGCCAAGGGTGGAGAGGTCGGTCGCCGTGAGAAGGGGTGAGAGACGGTTGACGAAAAAGGGATCGAAGAGATGAAGGGGATAGGCTCATCGTCGTGGACTGAGGAGAAGAAGATCCGTGTACCGGATATCACGCTTCGGCGTGCCTCAGATTTTTCTCTTTCCATCCCTCCCTCCACTCCTCGTGCTCCCTCACACTCTCCCTCCCGCCCTTATAAGCTGAGCATCCTCCGTCTCTCATCCCATTCCTTAATCAATGTAAAAGATGGTATGATCGGTAATAGCATTCATGAATATTTATTTTCATTGAGACAGATCCTGAATTTATTTCCCCAGATCTTCAGCATTTTCAACGCGTAATAAGGTGGACGCAAGCCCTATGGGCAATACCTACGGGCACTTTTCAATCTTCAATTCAATTTTAGTTCTAATACTAGCCTCACTTCCAGACCTTAGAATGAAGACCTACAATTCAAGTATGTGGTTTTTCTAACGGTTGAATTACTTTCAAATCAGCAGACAGTGTTCTGTGAGGGGGACTACGAAGAATTCTAAATTTTTATAATGAAAGTTTGCAGCTGTTAAAAGAATAATGACTTGGTGCTACTACGGAATATTCTACAGGCACTGCCAAAATATTTATCTTGATAAAGATTATTATGGATATATTATTGTAAGAACAAATTCTCACTTCGAGGAAAGGTCCGGATAAACAAGGAAACATTTACATGTATTTCAATAGCACTACTAAATCATAATTATCAGAAGTCAATCCCCTTCAGACAGGTTTTGGTAGTATTTTTTCCCCACGTTTTTCAATGTCGGATCTTTTGTTTCATTTCTTGGAATTTTTCTCCTGTTCATTATTAATTACCATCAATTAAAGAGTGACTTTTAATTTCTTAATCTGGGATAGACAATACTGTAAGACTATAACTAATATAGCTATAGTTCTACAGATTTATCATCAGCCGTTACGGCTGCATATCGGAACAAAATTCACCGTATAATACGGGTAATTCTTTTATGCCATCAAATAGGCAACTTATGAGCAAGTATTGTAAGTAGCTGCAAAAATAATCAAAAGTCCGTGTTTTGAATATATAATTTCTGAAATGAGAATGAAACACTTCTTTCCTTCAGTCCCAACTACTTCCCTATTTTCATGTCTCTTTCCGGAAGGCAAAGTAATTGAATTGAAGTCGGTCGTTGATAGATTTTCATTGTGTTCTGGATGTAACGTTGCGGCTGGGATGGGGAAATGTGAAGTTTTCAAAGAAAGAATGACAGGACTGCAGAGTGAATTATCGCTCGGGATAAAGACGTCGGCACGGACAAAATGACTCGCCTCCTTCTCTTCATCGGGAGCTTTCTACTCTTAACCGTATTGAAACTCATTCACCCTCAGTAGCTTCCGAAGCTATCGCATTGTCGAATAGTCGAGTGAATGTCTGACAATTGTGAAGTGCAGAAAATTAGATTACCTGGTGGCCCGATATGGGGCTGCATAAACGGGAAATGGTTCTGTGCATTATGTGTGGGAGTTTTAGTTCAAATAGTTTGACATTTATGCGAGTCACCCCATATATTTACAGTTCTGAATTCTGGAAAAATTAGGCAATGTTTTCACTCATGGAGTATGTGACACAGTAATTTGCTATATGTCAATCGATCGATCAATCTTTTTCATTGGTGACAATTTTTCATGCCAAGGACAGAGTTAGCCATGCTTTCTATTGTTTCAGGCTCAACTTAGTGGAAGTTCACGTTCATTAAATTAAGAATACAATCTATGTATCCACTATTCTTTATTCTCGAATTTTATTTAAAGAGTTGGCCATGCTATTATACACATGGCTGAGTAAGACTGAAAGGATGGCTATACCTCTTGGCATATTTCAAAGCTCAGACATGGATCAGCGCGAATGAACTCTTGTAACGCAATAGATTTTACAATATGTACACGTTAATTGGTCTTTATCTCGCTTTCCCAAATATAATATGGAAAATAAATGAAAGATGGAAACGGGAAAGATGAAAAGAATTCCGCTTTGGCTAATGTGATCTTCGGAGAGTCCAAGGATCCGCAGTTACTCAAAATCTCGCATAATCTAATTAGAGTATCACGAAAACTCAAATCCCCGAGTGAATATAAGTTTGGTGAGGGATGCCTGTGCACTGGCCATCTCACCGATTCCACTACTGCATTAGTATATTTTATCTAACTGAAATCGTTGACGTCAATTAAATGATTGGCTAGGGAAACATTGTACTTTATGGGCAATCCCAAGAATGAGTGAATGAATCCTAAAACATTTCTAACTACCAAACTCTGGAGGATTGACATATCACGGATACTTTACCAGAAGAGGAATGAGGTCTTTAATATTTTCCCTCTCTTCACTAACTTGTGCGCTGATTATCTCCTTCATAATTGTATTAAATAATATATTTATTTTCAAAACGTTCTATGATATAAGACAACAGCTTGGAGAGAATATTTAAGCCCAAGCTTAAAGAAACTGTTCACTGAAAAATAAAACTTTTGGCAGTTCTCTGTTTCAATTGCCAGAAATAAAAAATGCATCTAGTGAGTAGGGGGGGACTTAATTTCAAGTAATCCCAAGAAAGGGCCTACATTTTTAGAAGGGATAATTTCTTGGTTCATTAATAATAATATGCCAAAGTTGCCATCAAATCATTACTGAAACTTTTCTGCTCTTACGGAGAGCGAACAAATGAAATTATTACAATATGAAATCGGTTAAATTTGACACACGATAAATTTAATGTCCATTACAGGATTTTCTAAGTCTCGTCTGGAGATAGCACAACCTAATGTCAACAGCAACCCGGTATGGTTGGGAAGGTGAGATAACAACGCGGGTTTATTCAATCGGATTAGGAGCGTGATCTTATTGATAGATCATGTGGGGACCGGGATTTTTTCCACTTCCACTCCCCCTTAAATTTGCCAATGAATGTGAGTCTTTTAATGTTTTACGTTGGCATGAAACAGCAATAAACGAAAAAAATGAGCAAGTTAGGTCGGTGTCTCTGCCAATGGGGCACTCCACAGTTTCCTAAGGCAACCCAATGTAGAGGGAACTCCGTACCGACGACGGCTTGAACGTGCCTTTCATAACCGTTTCGATTATCATAACCCCACATCTCCGATACTTTCTCACGCCGTCCGCCCCTTTGAAGAATTCTCGGGTACCCCGTGGAGACGGCCACGTTTAATAATCCATCCCGGGGCAACCGGGTCGCCTCAGCCGTCATCCCGCACCCACGCGGACCCCATTCCTCTCCTCGCCCCACTCCTCGGGGTCGACGACGCTGCAACAATACAGAGCTCCGAAAACTACCGTCTCCCCATTGTGTCAACGACGGTTTCCTCTTTCTGCTGTCACAAAAATCATAATATGTTCACGACTTTTGCTGTAATTGATCCTTAATGCTACGACAGCATCTTCCTGTAAACCATGAATCGGGATGATCATTTTGTGCAGAAGAAAGCATTGTTGGTATGAGTTTGGGTCAGTTGAGGCCACCGCGCCCAACATGCCTGACCGCATCGAGTATGGGCTGAGTAAAATGAAAAGTACATGTGTCCTAAGCTTTTCAGTAAGGACACGGGCACGTTCCACTTCATCTTTTCAATTAACTTTTAATTTGGAAATATAGATGCATTTAATCTGATTTAAAAATGACTTGAAACAAAACCTATATTTAGCTCATCGGTTATGACAGCGAAATCACGCTGCTGGGAAGAGTAGTTAGTTAATGGATGGCTCACTTGCTTGGAACATAATAACATGGTTGAGTGGTTTAATACTTATTTCATGTTCATATCGCCCGGATGAGGCCAAGCAAACAGTTAAACTGTAAATTAAAGGAAAAAATTGTTCAGTTTGAAACAGTATCATTATTTTTAATTATCTGTCAAGAACTTAAATGCAAAACAGACTTATATTTTGCTATGCACGTGGGAAAATAAACTCATCAAAGTATGAAGCCATTTATGAAGACCACGACTGTAATTATCAAATCGACTCTATAATTGTAAAAAAATCTATGACCTAAGCAAATTCCAATGCCAATCACTGTTAAAAATTCATTAGTTCTTCAAGTTTTCTTTAAATGTGTGCAATGTTCAGCCCTACGATCTAACAGGCAAGTCAATATTGTAGATAATATTCAGTCGATTTTCCTAGCACGAAAGGTTTAATATCTAAGCGTTTCTCTTTTATTTATATCTACTTACGAAACTTGCACTCATTATACTCTGAAAGCAGTTTTTTTTAGAATAATACACTATAAATCATCGCAATTATTTCGTCCGATTTAGTCAAAAAGCTGGATAAATATTGGTACAGTATTTAATATCCATCCTATTGTAAAAATCGGATCGTAGTCCCTGTGGCGATGGGTTAACGTCCTCGCATGGTAATTAATAGACCGCAGGATCGATTCCCACCTAGGTTGGTTTTACTTTTCAACCTAGGACTTGCGCGTCGGTGATTATTTTTTTGTAATATTTGTAAAGTGAATCGATCAAATTTCGGAGAACTTATGGCCCTAGCTTCACTGCAGATAAATACACCATTATAATGAATATCCTCGCTATATGTTCCAAATTCTTTCATGCTCCTTTGGTAGATTTATTTGGTGATTAAAATGGCGAATAATTTTGATTTAAAAGGAAAATGTCTGATTTATTAGTTGTAAAAGAAAAATTATGAGTGGCAATAGACGACGCGTTGATGAGTTTCTTCTCAAAGTGAGAGTCTTCGCTTTGCCAAATCCTTGCCTTAATAACATCTGAGAACATCTTAAACGGTTCTATAGACCTTAGTATTTGTGTACCTTCAACAAAAGTGAATAATTTGCGTTTCAATTTGTGAAATATTAATTGCCTTCGCATGAAATTCCAGATTTAGGTAAATGGTTGACGAACGTACACTTATTTTTTTCAGTTTACATTGTTTATGCATAAAATATTCCTTAATTCAGGGCTATCACCGGCAGATGGAAAATCATGCTCTTAAGCGGGGGGAAGTTGAAGCTGTTATACAAGAGGCAAGCGAATCCCGGAAAATAATTTATTCATATTTTTATTGTCTGTTAGTAAACATCAAGTTATTAGGGCTGTATAGGTAAATTTTCTCAGTGAATTAGCGCATACAAGTTTTTGCATGCGCAAAGAAAATGGCTTCTATATTCTCACAGTAACTGACATCTGATGAATTGGTCTCCTTTAACTCATAATAATTTGTATTTTTTACATCGTGGATCTTTAATTATTACATTATTAAATGGATGGTTCGTCTATACTCCACATGCAAAGGAATTGTTCAGGCGTACGAGCTGAAGATAGCGAGGAAGAAATGGAAGATAGAGATTAATTGGCCAATAATATTGCCTTCGTCATGATGTGGCTGTACCCTCAGAAATCGATTTCCTAAATACGTAGTAGAGGAAAATTCTAATCTCTGGGTGAAATTCTTCAAGACCTTTTGCCAGAATACGCTTACATCCGGGAAATTAATTTTCTTCAATGTAAATTATATATTTAATATTCTCGTGACTCGATATAATATTTTCATTCAGACGTGTGCCGAGAACGATGGGAACTTCACCTGACTTTCTCCAATCGCAAGTTTATACCTTTGAAAGAAACTTTTGAAAACTTTCTTTTTCTGCGATTTACCTCAGATTTTATGTATATATTACAAGGTCCGTCCCAAACATAAGCAAAATAAATCTGGGGAAAAACATTTATTGCTGATTATAGTACAAATTGCTAAAATTCTTCATTAGAGCACCCTAATGTATCGACACAGCAATGCGAGAGCCTCCATCAGTTGTTGTATGCTTCTTGCAAGGCATCAATAGGACCCTCGTTCAGGCACCTCTTCACGGCCTCTTTGTCATAAAATCGTGATCCAAAATGGTACTCAAATGGGTTGCACTTGGGTCGTACTCAAATACCCATGTCTCTTCACCAGTAACCACCTATTCTAAAATTCGGGTAACTTACACGGTCATGGTCCAAGAGTTCCAAGCCAAGAATATCACCCTATTAGTCTTTCGACAGCACTTACGAGACCATCTTGGCACACCTTTCCTTTCATGTCTAAACATTCTGTAAGAATGCAATGCACTGTGCTTTTCTGAAGACTTCACTCTTCTGCTAGCATCCTGTCACTAAGGGGTCAGTCAGAATTAAGTATGTGTCTCACTTTTTGGAAATTTCATCACTCTGTGTTGTTGATTGATGTTCAGGGCATTCCCCGTCGTCAATCTCCTCGTTACCCTGCCAAAATATCCTGTGCAAGCAGAAAACCATCACTTGGGACATTTCTCCATCTCTCTCCATGGCACCACTACTGTATCATCGTCTTTCCGCTACTCTCGAGTTTTCCATATTTGATTGCCATCTTGTCTCATTATTCGTTGAAATTAATTCCACATGGTCTCTGGTTACATGTCCTCGGCATGAATATATGCAGACGGATATTTTCCATACTTCATGAGATCCTCTTTTATTTTTTCTTCACGATCAAGTTTATTGAATTGCTAAACTAATATCGCTTTGTGGTCAGTAGTTCCTCAATTTGTGTAGATGCACATTCCAGATGATTGGTTGCTAGGATATCCTATTTTACTAGAAACGCTATTACCTCTGGTTGTTATTTTCTCAAGTGGATATGATGAGTGACTGAAAGAGCGTGCTGAGAGTTTTCTCCAAGACCTCGCGGTCTCGGCCTGGATTATCAATACAATGGTCATTCCTGTCAAAGGGAGATTGAAATCAGGAAAAATATGATGCTTTTCGTATTTTTGATTCCAAAGGTTTTTTAAAATTATATAGGGCATGGAATTTTTTCTCACTGGAACAGCGTGAAGTGTAGGAGAAAGTGTGTTTTTTTATCCGGTCAAGTTTTCTTATGTATCTCATAAATTAAATCGCCGGTACCCATAGGACATTAAAGAACAGAAAGAAAACATACCAATACCTAGGGAAAACTAAGTCTTCGAGAATGTGATATTTTTAATACAGATTCGTCGATTTTGGCTAATAGATTTTCTTTCCTGAGAAAAATTCATGCAGACTTCCACGCTAAACTATGCGAGACCCCGCCCAAACTGTCGAGGGCTTCCTTTCCATTACGTGTTCCGAATTTAAAGCGCCTCTGGTTCGCCCACTCGACCGGTGAAAGTGCAGCATTCATGTTCTCCATCTCAACCCATGCATTTGAGCAGGTGGAGAAAAAAACGAAATTCTTGGACGACGTGGAAAATTTTATAGCTTGTGTTTGCAAGACCAGAGTTCGAGGTCGAATGGCAAGTTAATTCCGTCTTTTCCTCGAGCAAGAAGTCTTTGGAAGTTTGAAATAAATGTTTCTTGAGAATTACCACATGAAGGTGTCAAGTATTTATTTTTTCTATTATTTTTAAAATAACAAAAAACAACAGGTCTTCATTTAGAAATGAAGACCAATATGCGTTTCAAACAATCCGGGTAAAAAGAGGAGTACTTTAAACTCTAAGGTAATAATCGAGAAGGAAATGAAAAAATACCACAAACCCTTAAACTAATTGGTAGATTTTTCTGCAGCATCTTATAATGTGAACTAGAATCATTCCGTATTTGCACGTTTAGAGAATATTTAATAATAACAGAAGATTTCTTGTAGTAATCTTTCTTGTAAAACCACATAAACCTGAACAAGCAAGGTCTGTGTGGCTTTATCCATGTTTGTAATGAAGAAGCAATAACAAAGGAAGTATTTAGACAATTGTGTAATACCATCCACATTAATTGACTTCGTGTTCTATCAAGCGTGGGAAAGAAAATAGAATGAAAAACTGAAAGGTGGAATAGGAAGTTACATTTTGCGACATGGCGCCTTACTGAAGACATATGTGGAAAGAAAAGTAAAGTGGACATAACGAACAAAGGACGAGATATAGGAAAGAATTGCCGACGTGAAAGAGAAGGTATGCATCATAACTGCGTCAAAATATCCAAGGATTAATGCCAATTGATCATGATTAATATTTTCACTGAAATAATGGTTTACTTTTATAACTTAATAAATAAATATATCTGAAGTAGTCCTAGCCTAAATAATTGAGAATTGATCCCTGGTGCACATGAAGAAGTGAATTTTTCCTGTCTGCACAATTTTCTAGCCATAATATTTATCTTCCCACATTTTGTCAGCGCAACCTGTACATGTCTCAGACTGCTCCGGTGCGAGTGGGGAACGGAGAGTCCGGATGGGCAGTGTTAGGAAGAGGGGTAGGGCAAGGTTGCCCATTGTCACCGGTGCTGTTCAACGTATATGTAGAGGAAATGATTAAAGAGGCATGGGAAGAACTGGAGGTCGGAGGGGAGTTCGTAAAATCAGTTAGGTTTACTGATGACCAAGCTTTGGTCGACCAAGGGCTTTCAAGCATTCTTGAGTGAATTGGAAATTCAGTGCAATAGATATGGGATGAGAATGAATATTAATAAAACAAATTATATGCGATTTTCCAGAAAGAAATAGGCTAAGCAAAACATTAAAATAGGAGGGGAAAAATAGAGCAGGTAGAACAGTTCATATATCTCGGAAGTGTTTTGGACCAATACGGTCAAAGTGGTAGGGACGTAAGGAGAAGAATTGCGCTAGCCAAGGAGGTTTTCTCAAGGAGGAGGGAGTTGATGACGGGGACGTTGAGTAGGGATGTTAAGACAAGACTCGTAAAAACTCTGATGTGGAGCGTAGCTATGTACGGCGCGGAAAAGTGGTCACTGAAGCAGGAGGATAGACGTAGATTGGAGGCTTTTGAAATGTGGTTGAGGAGAAGAATGGAGAAGGTGAAATGGATCGAAAGGAAAACAAATGAGGAAGTACTGGAGAGGGTGGGTGAGGAGAGGGTTTTGTTGAGAGAAATCCTATGGAGGCAGGTAAAATGGATGAAAGACATATTGAGCGGTAGTGGAATGTTGAAGAGGGTAATAGAGGGGAGAATGTTGGGCAAGCGAGGTAAGGGCAGGAACAGGATAGGGATGTTGGACGGGATGAAGGGAGGAAAGAAGTACACCAAGATGAAGAGGGACCTGATGTAGATTAGGTTGCTGGATTGGGTTTTTTTTGGAGTTACAAAATGTCTATTTGATTATTATGTCCATTCAAAAACCTACCTTAACCGGTAGATTACCTTATAATAATAATTTTGCCAGCTTTAGAGAAATAATTGCAGCCATTGCCACTCCTTGGAGGCCCTGTTTTGTTAACTGTAGGGCTGAACTCGAAGTTAGCATTGTCGCTAACTTTCACACTTTCAACCTTAATATATGAATAAATAATAAATCAAAATGATTACTCTGATTTCAAGAAAAAGTAACTTAAAGTTAGCATAAAATGCTACTGTAATTACATTCAATCACAAAATGCACCCATACTTCAGGAAATATGTATGTATATATATATATATATATATATATATATATATATATATATATATATATATATATATATATACGAGAACATATAAAAAACTTAGTAACACACAGCACAGGAACACATAAAAAGAACACTCACAATAATATCTTGATAATTTCGACGGACTCGAACTCCTTCTTCGGAAGATATGACTGAAGATAAGATATTTATATATACATATAAATATATATGTATGTGGGTCGCGGTAGTCCAGGGGGTAGAGCGTTGGATTACTAACCGGAGGGTCCCGCGTTCGATTCCCAGGCAAGGCACTTTGGGCACCTGCAGCTTCACCCAAGCTAGTTGATTTTTCGAGTAACAGAACTTCCTGGGAAACCATGACCGGCACAGGGAAAGGAACTACCCTAGAAAGGGCCCCCCTACCCTGATGTGTGAATATTCACACGCCTTAGTACATGGGTGAGCTCTACCATCACCTACTAAACCGACCTTCGGGTTGATTACTGTTTTTATGATTTTATATATATATATATATATATAATATTTTTATACATATATTTGGAAATATATATGAATATAATATAATAACATGAATGAAATATGTATTTATGTATGAATATGTGTATAATATATATGTGTACATGTACATGAATGTATACATACATGCGTTTTTCATTTTTATATTATCTATGCTCCTGATTCGAGCAGTAAATACTTTGTAATCGTTTATGCCATGTTTGATAATTTTTAAGAGAGCATGAACAACCAAACTGCTTGCCACGTTGTTGTTTTATTTTATTTTTAATAAAACTTTGATCATTAAACAAATATGCTTACTTTCCATTAATGTCCCTGGTAAATCTATCGATAGCATAAGTAATGTTAGGAGTTTCATGATAGCAGTAAAATTCATAACTTTCTCTAACAAACGGGAATAAATTACGCTAAATCAGCGATACAATATTTTTTCATGCCAATATAAATGATATTTTTTTCTAAATTCATATATTTCCAAAATTCAGTTGACAATCCATGAAGCAACTAATGGCCTTATTATTTATGTTTTATATTGAGACATATGAAACCTAAGTTGTACCCTTTTAGTTGGATCAAATAAATGTCAAATTTTGCATATGAAACATTATTTTTGTGACTATGTACTCGTAGTTATCTTCTTTCTGAATTCTTACGGTAAAATAATATGCGATATTGCAAGAGGCAACTCATTTTTCTTTAATTTGATAAATAGGTACAGAATTGAGACTTGCGCGAGAGTCTTCCCACCCAATCATGTATATTAATTACCGTTTCGAACTCAACGATACGTAATCAACCTATAGGCAACGTTAGCTGTAAGCAAGGTACCCATAAAAAATCTTTGCGTGATCCTGAATCAAGAGCGAGAACATGGGCGTGAGGGACCTTATTGATAGATGGACTCGGGCCTCATTAAATGACTGTTGAAGTGGGCGGCCATCGGCTGGGCGCGGTGGCACGGGTGGGTGTGCCAGGGGCGGGAGGATCTTTCCTCTCGAATGCCATAGAAGATCTACCCTAAGTGGTGTGGGACGTGCGGGTGGATGCGCCCTGGAGGACGAAGAAGAAAAAAGCTAGTTTGAATGTGTACGTGTGTATTATAACGGGAGGGTGAAAACGGGCGGTGGGTGCACATATCGGAAGGAAGAGGGAAAAAATGAAAAAAAGAGTACTGCGAGCAGTGGTTGGGGGGGGGATGAGACTACGACGCCGGGGAGAGCTGCGTGGGTTGCAATGAGGTTCCACAGGGTATGGGAGGGAAAGAGTGGGTGGATGGCAAGGGGAGATGTGTCGCGTGGGTGGCTCGAGTGGAGTCGAGGGGCAGAGGGCGTACACGGCACACGGACGATGGTTTTGGGGCTGTGGGTTGGGAGGGTGGGAGAGTAACCGGCGGGAGTGGGGGTGGAGGGTGGAGGCGTGAGCTCCACACTGCGGAACGGTGGAGTTTATGGCGGGCGGCGGAGTCCCACGACGCGGATGGAAATGAGTTGGGAGACCCTTCTACCTTTTCCGTACTCAAAACCTCCACCTCCTTCGCGATGGATGGACTGCCTTCTCGATTAATGGGAAAGTGAAAGAGGTGGATTTCGCTTGACGGCAAGCGGGATTGGTGGAATAAGTAAGGGGTTTGGTTCGTCGGGGAGACAGAGAAGGGACACACGCACACAAGAGGCATGGTAAGGTGGATATTTTGGGTGAAGAGCCGTCCCCGGAGAAAATGAATGAGGGGGGTGGTGTTTGACAGGGATGGACGGTCGTTGATGTCTCTCGGAATTATCGCGCCCGTAACCGTGCACTTGTTTCATGATCAATCAAACGTTCAAGTTCTTGAAAGGTGTGAAGCTGGGGACGACGGGAAATGATTTATTTCCTTCTTTGTCACTCATGAAGTGACATTGTTGCTCAGAGAATCTTTCATTTATTTTGTATTTCGTATCGAATCAAGGACGTTCGCTCTAAAAATATTAATCTTTCGTTAATATCACAGAAGTAAATACTGATGCTTTGTAGGGGATGAAATTTTCAATTTTTCAAAGGTAATTTATAAAATATTTCAGCCAGTATCAGTATGGCAATAGGTAAATGTTGCATTGGCGAGGGTATTCATTAATATTATGTTCCCGTTTTATATTGTGGTATGGTAGTCCTGGGTTAGAGAGCTTGGTTTCTGACTGGACGCCTCGGGACAACTTCCATTTCACCCAAGTGGTGAGATTTTTCGGGTATCAGACCTTTTTGGGAAACTACAGGTGGCAAAAGGAAAGGCACTGCCCCCCCCATCCTGATGCGTAATTTCTGCGCCGCTGGAATAGTACAAGCTAATCTCAACTCCCACCTAACAATTCAAAAATCTTATTGATTAATGTTGTTTTTTTAAAGTTCATGTCAAATTTTTGTCCATGCATTTTATCGTAAGTACAAATTTGCTACTTAATAAACTGACTTAATAAAAAAATACTATAATAAAAATCATTCAATTTTGTGTAGGGTTAACTTAGGTAAGTTCTATTTTCTTTACTTTCGGAAAGACGAGCTGATCTTTACGTGAGTAGAGATTTTTCGACATCTCCAAAATTATGGTGTTCACTTTATGAACAATTAGCATTACTTTAAGAGCACCGAACTTGAGGAAAAAAGGATAAAACAGAAGGTGGTAAATTCCTCAGATGATAATCCGTTTGGTCTTGGAACGTTTGGGAAATATTTCATATAATTCTCATAAATATGAGTTTTCCAAAAGACTAGTCAATTTTTATTGCATTTATTTGCATGGTATCCTAATGTTAGCCAATATGATTGAAATATATATCATCATTGACCCAAAAGAAACACGTACGGCTGACAGCAGAATACAAAAGAGTTCCAAGGTGCCTGCAAATTAGCATCGAGTAAATATGTCTGCATTACTAAAGATGCAACCATAAAACAGAAAATTTTGACAAGGGAGCTTATCAATAACTTTGATTTTTTGCGTTAAAATGAGAGTATAACGCATGCAATAAAAAAACTTTAGGAATTCCTCAGCACGGGAAAACAATCAGGATGAATTCTTCGTGGATAATAACTTTATCATTAATAGTTGAGTAAAATAGAAAGGTACTTAGGCCAAAATATCCCAGGTTAAGGCATCATTATAGTTCGAAGGTTACGAAGAGTAACTGAAGCTGCCAAACTCCGTCGAGAAACTCGAAAAAAGTATATTACGTCTTATTGAGTGAGTTATCTTAAAACTCAAAGCTAACTGTATAGTAAATAATAGAAGAGAGAACAGAGTGATTACTGAAGTTAGTTAATGAAGTAACTGAGCCTAAAATTGTATATATATATATATATATATATATATATATATATATATATATATATATATATATATATATATATATATATATATATATATAATTAATTAATTGGTAGAGCATCCGCCCGGCAAGTGGAAGGTTCGGTGTTCAAATCCCAGATAAGGAAATATTTTTATATTTTTGATCTGCTCAAATCCGCCTTCCCCACCTTTCATGTGTTCATCTTTTATGTGTTTTCCTATCCCCTTTCCGAATATATATTTCTATGTGTGAAGTAATATATATATATATATATATATATATATATATATATATATATATATATCGATGATGCGGAAGTACTCACGAGAGCAATATAACTTTTGGACGGCACAATAGAACACAGAATAAAACAGATAACACGTAAAAGGACACTCACACTGTAGATGATTTAAGCTTTCGGCCTACTCCGAGGCCTTCAGAGTCTGACCTGAAGAAGGCGTCGGAGTAGACCGAAAGCTTAAATCATCTACAGTGTGAGTGTCCTTTTACGTGTTATCTGTTTTATTCTGTGTTCTATTGTGCCGTCCAAAAGTTATATATATATATATATATATATATATATATATATATATATAAGTCGGAGGGGAATTCGTAAAATCGGTTAGGTTTGCTGATGACCAAACATTAGTTGCTCAGTCAGCCAAGGGGTTGCAAGCATTGCTGAGTGAATTGGAGGTTCAGTGCGATAAATATGGGATGAGAATCAATATTAATAAAACAAAGGTTATGCGATTTTCCAGAAAGAAAAAGGCTAAGCTAAATATTAAAATAGGCGGGGGAAAAATAGAGCAGGTAGAACAGTTTACATATCTCGGAAGTGTTTTGGACCAATACGGTCAAAGTGGTAGGGACGTTAGGAGAAGAATTGCGCTAGGCAAGGAGGCTTTCTCAAGGAGGAGGGAGTTGATGACGGGGACGTTGAGTAGGGATGTTAAGACAAGACTCGTAAAAACTCTGATATGGAGCGTAGCTATGTACGGCGCGGAAACGTGGTCGCTGAAGCAGGAGGATAGACGTAGATTGGAGGCTTTTGAAATGTGGGTGTGGAGAAGAATGGAGAAGGTGAAATGGACCGAAAGGAAAACAAATGAGGAAGTACTAGCAATGGTGGGGGAGGAGAGGGGTTTGTTGAGAGAAATCCTATGGAGGCAGGAAAAATGGATGAAAGGCGTATTGAGCGGTAGTGGAATGTTGAAGAGGGTAATAGAGGGGAGAATGTTGGGCAAGCGAGGTAAGGGTAGGAACAGGATAGGGATGTTGGACGGGATGAAGGGAGGAAAGAAGTACACCGAGATGAAGAGGGACCTGATATAGATTAGTTTGCTGGGTTGGGAGTCACAAAATGTTTATTTGATAGTTGTGTCCATCCAAAAACCTACCTTAACCGGTAGATTACCTAATAATAATAATAATAATATATATATATATAAATTCACTGATAGTCATAACAAACACAGAAACCAAAACACACAAAAGAGGGACTCACTGGTACTCGAATTTTCGGTGGTCCAACCACCTTTCTCAAGAGGAATTAGGAACAGAACTCCGAATATATATATATATATATATATATATATATATATATATATATACGTGCATACATACATAACTTATCATCAGAGCATTTAAAAATATAGACTGAGATATTTTATTACAGTGTTACGTGTTTATTACAAATTCATTGAACAAGTTATTTTTAATATACCTATTTATGCGAAGAAAACTGCAAGGTGAATGCCATGCGGGAAGGGCAGACGGGAACGGATGCTGAGGGCGCGCGCGCGCATAAGGAAAGCGCGGGTGGGTGTTTCGCCCGTTGATCATTTCTTAAAGAACTCGCGATGAGAGCAGAAAGCAAGGAGGAAAGGAGGTGCAGTGGTGTGAGGAGGTGAAGGGTATCGAGGGGAGGGTGGCAGTCGGTGTGGGCGGCGTTTGTAAAATGGAATGCGCACGACGCTCGCTTTTTGCGGGAGCGTATGCAAATTCCATTTATTTTATGAGAGCACCGCGCGCGGGGTGTGCGATCGCCCTCCTTTTGTCTGATCACGCTTTGAGGGGGGAGTTCCCGGTAATGACTCATCCTCGAGCAGTTCATCCCCATCCCATCCCACGGTTCTCTTCCACCCTTTCCTCCCATTTTGGTCTCTTCCTCCCTTAGTCCTTCTTTAACGGGGTTCTCAGCTCTCCCTCTCCCTTTCCCACGCTCATTTCTAACTAGTTCCATTTTAAGGTCCAATTACCCCGGTATATTCTCCAAATCAGATTAAATGCGTAGGAGAAGTTTATTTTTAAGCTATATCTTTGCTGAATTTTGCGAATGGATGTGCGTTGTAACACGTTTGTATTTTCCTCTTCAGTAGTACAGATACTAATTAGAATTATCTTTCCCGGATTAGCATTTTATCTCTTTTAATACTTATTCTCAGCCTTGGTTCTTCTGGACTTTTTTAACTCCATGATTACTTTGTAACTTATGCTCACTTCGATGTTATGCTGAACAATGAATCATTTACCTTCGTCCATCATCTTACCCGGGCGCCCACTACGTCAATTATATAACGTGACGATATACTGAAGTTACACTAAATGTCACCTTCACTATCTCGTCATTTTTGCTGAAATGTGTCTAGCAGCATCACTCCTTTTTCCTACATATATTTTAGCAGAAAGAACTCTAGATTTTTCTGTGAGTTCATGAAGCTGACGCGAGTGAGTGGGAAATAGATACATTAGTTTCTATTTTCTACACACTTTTAGCTTTCTAATAATAAACAACCCAAACCCTTATCTCGAATTCCAGTTACTCAAAAAAATAAAAAGGAAACCTCTGCAATGAATTCAGTGCCTTTTTACGGGATTAATTTTTTCCGACCGGGAGTGGAGATTTCCCACATAACTAAAACTACACATTTTAATATTTGTCATTTGGTTTTTACCGAGGACCTTATATAAAAATTTTTTTCAATCATCGAGCTTGACTTAAAGTTCCTCAAACAGTTGTTACCGACAGACAAGTATTCAGTAAGGAATCAGTACATACCGATATTTTGTTTTTGATGTCAATCAAATTTGTTGGGTTCTCTCGAAAACTGTGATATCAGAGGTGTTTCTATTTTTTACCTTTAGTCGACTGACTTTCGATGAAAGTAGAAGTATCTACTCTCTAATAAAATATTAGATAGGGCTACATAACTCTTTTCTTAAGTATTACGCTATATTGAACGGTATTACTTCGTTATGTTACTATTCTGGACGAAAATTCAACATTACTTTAGAAAGGGTGGACTCTCTAAATAAATACATCATTTTCTTAGGAGTAAATAGAATAGGAAATTATCTGCGGCTAAGTTAAGAAACACAACTATGTTTTTGTTCCTTCCACCAAAATATAAACGTTAAAAAAAATATCCCTATGTATCTGCAGTGTACTAAACGTTTACACTGTTATTGGATTTATTGACTGAACTTGTATGTTTATATTTGAATAGTAATGGATTGAGGTGCAGGGAAGAGAAACGTTTCACTAACACTTATTTATGTATATGTACCCAATAAATATCTAATTATTGACTTAATTTTGCTTCTTGGTATTGTGTATTAAATATATATATATATATATATATATATATATATATATATATATATATATATATATATGTATACACACATATGTATAAATATAAAAAAATAAATATATGCATGTAATTAGTGACTTTATAAATTGTAAATGTATTTTTTTCAATGATATATTTGAGTTTTTTTGCGTCTTCTGGCTTTGGCCATGCTGACATAAGTATCCTTTGACGGAGAGGTCAACAAAGGATCATCTGGTGTGCAGAATAAATGCAGGAGGCTAATTATGCCAATGTTTTCAACAAATTATTTTTTACTTGCTCCGGTTGCTCCACGAGTGTTAACAACTAAGGGGAACGTAATTTTATCTGCATTACAACCTAAGGGGATACTTAAATATGAGGTAGTAGAATTTATTGGCTCACAAGTAAATAAAATTACAATTTTTTTTTAAAGTATCATTTTACTTTCACCTTTTTGCCCCTTTAGCCTACTAATATTACGATTTTGTCGGTCTGTAGAACTGTTAACTAATCCAAACGTCTACTTCTCAAAGGCTCTTGTCAATATATTTTTGTAGTTTACCATTACAAATACCTCTAATAATTAAAACATTATGGTTACAAATCAAATTAGTATTTCGCAGAATTATGTTCAGAGAATGTATTCAATCAAATAAAAAATAATTTTCATAGGAATTATACATTGAGTTATAGTTTTAAGGAGCCTCCCAAGGAAGTAAATTCCTGTCGTACACCAGGTTGAATACACACATTCTCATTAGATACACCAATTTTCAGTTCCCAGTGAGGTTTCTCAAACAATTCTGGTATCTAAAAAATCACGGACTTTCACGGGTTTAACTGAAATTCAAAGGTTTCACTCAATCAAATCAAACTCCATTTACTCTATGCTTTGACAATCAGGCCCCCGAACTATTTTTATTTTTGGTAGCACTTAATTTTTAGGTGCCTCGACGACTGAGGTAATTTGCACCACTATTGCACTAGTATACCTGCATAAACTTGCAATTGTACACTGCAATTAGTTGTCAACAGAGAAAAGCTTTTGGCTGATGAATTATTAAAATTTAATAACAAATGCAGCAACCATTTTGTAATAAAACCCATATTCAATTTGTCTTGTTGGCTTGGAATTAACTTACTATTCTAAACTCTATTTTTCAATGCTATGTAGTATACTGTCCTTATTCTCAATGCTCACTAGCGACATTTGAACCTTGTTTAACGACAAAACTATCTCAAGTGCATTATATTTTGAAGATATTTCCAGTATTCATCTGAAAGACGGGGGGTGCTGAGCGTAAGAGAGCGGTCATTGGTATTTTTCCCTTCATTTTCACTGCCGAAGCCGTAGGTTTAGACCGAATTTGCATATTGGACGCTGTTATGGCATTTCCAGTTGACGTTGGAGTGGCGACCTGCATTGTTGATAGTGGATGCTTAATGAGTATATGGATGCACCAATTACCCACTCTCCATAGAAACCCACGGGTGCAACTCATGCCTCAGTCGCTCAGTTTCATCTGCAGTGGCATAAATCGGTCCCAATGCTCCAATCTGGAAAGAGCCAACCACCCATTTCTGGAAACAATTCTTCTCCAACACCTCCGCATTAATTTAATCCGATTTGCTAATATTCTCACGTTTACATTTTTCAAGGACGAGAAAGGGTATTCCATTGAAGAAGAGAAAAAAACGGTGCCCTCGACCGCTGCTGTGCCGCCGTTAATGGGGAGGGAGGTTCCGAATGGCCTTTTCGTGTCTGCAGTTGGGGCGGCGAGGGCGTGGGCAGCTCTTGCTGTTACGTGGGACGATGCGGGGGGGAGGGGTGCACGCGGGAGGCGGGATACTCGAGAGAGGCGACTGTTTCGTAGGCCCCGCCGACCCTCCTGAGGAGGTGCACCTCGGGCGCGGAACCACTATGCTCCCAGCACCCACCCCCACCCACCTCTCCCCTCCCAGATGCCCCATCCCCACCCTTCCTTAATTAATCCCGCCAAGGATTCTCGCGTTTCTTGAAAATGAGCCACACCCTTAAATGCATGTACCACCCTCTTTCCTCGACCCCACCTTCCTGCTGATCTTTCGGAGCGATCGTTTCGCAGTGTGATTCAATAAATGTTTTCCACCGTGCAACCCCTCCTGATGACTCTGGAATAGCCTCCGACACTATGCGTAAGTTATGGATATTTTGCATATGCGGTAATTAGAGTGTCATATAAGATATCATTTTCATTGATTCCGCCTGTTTCTAATGGCTACTTTCCTTGAAATAGGAAATTCACCAGCTGTAACTTCGAATAAATACGTGAAAAGTATATTTTATTCATTCCGAAAGGATGGTGCATCATCACCGGAAGGTAATTGACTCCCGTTTAAATTCATGATTAATGTGCTCAAATGCATAACGTTTCACATTTGGATTATGCTGTAAGTCTTAATGGAACTGAGACTTCATTAAAATGCTTAAGATAAAATATTCTTTGAAGAAAACTTCACGATTATGAAAAAGGAAAACGTCTAAAATATTAATTGAAATTATCGCTACAACTGATTTCGCCAATTTTTTGAGCATATAAAGAAATAATAAATAAAATTACGATTGTTTAATAAGTATTGAGCTTAGAGAAGAGTTCATGAATAAAAATCACAGTTATGCTACACGTTACTCTCTCCAATGGGTCAGATTAATATTTTAATAATTAATATTGAGTATCAAATTACAAAAACTTACCACAGTGTAACTTGGATCGGTTGAAAAAATTGTTGGTTGCATTCTCAGCTGCTTGGAATTCTTTAGATATTGATTTTAATTTTCAACACAACCCACAAACAAGAAGAGGTAATTAAAAAGATAAAACGACAAGGTTGCGCGAAAAACCTAATTTTTAACACAAAAACGCCGTCCTTTGTTCACTGAGATAAAAATATATATAGAAAAAAGAAGAAGAATGGAAAATTTCATTAGCAGAGTGCATTTTGAAATCGAAAAATGCAATAATACGAGTCTCAGCGGATTTTATTTCCTGAGGAAAGGATTTCTTTGAATGTCACCCCACTGATATCATGGGAATATAAAAAAAAGTCGCTCATAGATATATCCTCAACTATTCATTGTTTCAGGATTCTCAGAGGATTGCCTTATAAAAACAGCGGAAAAAAAGAGTGTGGCTCTCTTTATGGACATGTGTTATTATTTTAAAATATGTTAGAGGTATTGTAAGGAAATTGAAAATATTTGTTCTTATCAAATGCTTTCGGGTAATTCAGGATACCTTTGGCTACCACGGGCTCCGCTATAGCATAGCTTCACTAATGCTAAGGTTTTATTCAGTCGTGAAGTCGTTTTTTTTTACCCTAAAATAACGTAGATATCGAACTGTGATATAACGGTGAAATAGGATCAAATATCTCTTCTACATGGACCAAATTGGCCCATGTCTCGTTGAAGGGATATAAGGAGAAGAACACGTTAGGCAAGGAGTCTATCACTCGGAGGAAATTGATGGCAGAGCAGGGGTTTGTGCGGTCCTTAGTCCCCTTTGAAGTGCTCCCCTTGGGACCTCACACACTTATCCCAGCGTCACTTCCACTTTTCAAAAAAAATTAGCAAAGACCTCTTTGAGAATGGTCTTCAGCTGCCTCGTCGCATTTTCCTTTAGCCTTTCCTCGTCAGCGTGAAGAATTTCATGGTTGCGAGGGACTTTGTCTAAGTCGCAAGCGATGACCCATGCTTTATAAAATAGTTGCTAGTAATACTAAACTGGATACAAGTCATGGGTCTACGTCTATGACCCAGAAACAAAAGCCCAGTCCTCCCAACAGTCGGTTGACAAGATAATGCGACAAGGCAGATGAAAAGCATTCCGAAAAAGGATTTGCCGATTAATTTGAAAATAAGTCGTTAATGAATCAGTCATTTTTTTGTATTTTCCTCAGACTTATGCGGTGACTTTAATTATATATGGTGAAATTTTGCATTATTATCTAAATGGTAAAGGAATTTCTGACCTAAATTATACGGTATTTCATACCCATCTATGAAATTTGATTGACATACGATATATTGCTCCGATAAACAATAATATGCATAGATTATAGTTGGTATTACCAGAGTATTACTAGATACGAATCTTACTCCTGGCAGAACGAAAAGTATTGGAGAAAAACAAGTTGTCATTTTCAGTGGGAGATTAACGACTCCGTGACTTTCCGCGTATGCTTGTCTTCATCCTTTCCTTGCGAAATAAGAGAGTGAACGGAAGAAATATCCAGCTAACGGGGGATAGGGAAAAATGAAATTTTCCTTTTTAATGTGCTTGTTTTAAGTTTGTTGGTCGTACTGGGCTCCGACGGGCATCGGCCACCGGTCACGAAGCTCCCGCTGCTGCCGCTGGGGGAGAGGACGCTCGGGAATGGCCCACGGGAAAACCGGGACGGAAGCTCGTTCCTCTCGGCACTTACTTTCCACATCCTACCATCTCTCCTTGTGTTTGGAGTGCTAATATATTTCAGCCTACAATCAAAAGTGTCGCAACAGTACAACTGGACCGGTGTAATCGGAAGTATCAGCGTGCGATGGGGATATTAATGCTGCCACCACGGTTTAAATTGGAATCGGTGAAAGGATTATCGCCAAGTGCGTGTGTAGTGCGGTTTCTGGAGGCCACTTTGAAGGCCTTATGTCCGACTTGAAGAATGGCTCAAATTGCATTTCACGTTTGTTGACTAATATCATTGATATCCGATTTATCGACTAAAAGCGCGGAAAATAAATTATTCTATTTTTGGTTCCAATACTCTTTTATCTTTCTGCGTGTTATAACATACAGGTATGTTCCTGGCCGTAAGGATTTTTCCTCAAATTCCGTCACTGATGAGATGATGAAACAGTGATTCATACCCGAGTAGCAGAAAGACGATATCACTCAAGACATTGAGTAGATGAAATACTATATACCTCTATTAAGAAAATGCTTGATGAAGCATTCGTGATTCCAGCTTTTAGTCTTATACTGCATTATGTTAATGGAGAAAATGCTCCTTGAACGGCGTATGTTCCTCATTTAATACTTTAATGCTTAAATTATCATATTAGTATCGGTCTACACAACATCACAATTTAACTATTTAAATCGATATATTTAGAGCAAAACCACGCAGTTTCAGCACAGGCATGTGAAGATTAACGCAAGTTCCCGTCAGTATAATACGTTGTTTATTATTCGAGAGAGAAGTCGAAACACGTTATTTTATCATGGTATTATAAAATAATTCACAAATACAAGCACTTATATTCAGGGTATTCGTATGCGCCATGGAGACACCATAATGCATACGTTGAATCATTTAAATTTATGGCTTAAATGGGATTCTATTTTACCTTTAGGCGGGTCGATAAGTCAAATTATTTATATAAACAAGTAATTTAATTTTTAAAGACATTTAAGCTTTCTAGTGGCCCATTTTTTTGGCAAGACAATTATGATATTAGATTAGGAGTGTATTTCTGGAAATTGGCAGTGATTTCGTTTCTCAGATGATTATCATTACCCTTGAATTCTCTGCATGCCGCTTTAAATCTATGGGCTACTTTGTGCCACACGGAGGGGGGGAGGGATTTTCGTTGGCGAACCTCCCTTCTCTCCTTACCTCTCACTCCGTTTCGCGGGCTTATTCAGCGGAAGATGTTGGTTAAGCTCTCTTTCTGGACCGCGCCGTCACGAGCAACCGAGGCCCGTAACTTATTATCTTCAATTACGCGCCGCTGCCCGCTTCCCACCCCACCTACCCTCACCGCGAAGTGAGTGGCCTTGGAAGAGTCACCGTGTGGAGAAACCAACCCTTCTCTTCTTATAAGCTCTCTCTCCTTCCCACTGCCCCTCGACCGTGCGGCCCTCTCGGGAGAGGAGATCTGCTCCAGCCTCAAATCCCTTCTCCCTCTCTCCACTGTTCCTTTTCTCCCCCTCTAGCCCCCCTTACACCCCTGACTCCGTTATCTCTTCATCGCCCACCCAACCCTCACCCCGACGGCATCTATTAGCTTCCCCTCCGCCACCCTCTCAGCTGACGGTGAGTCTATCCATGCCTCCTCACTCTCCCACACCCTCACTCAGTTCAACGCAACGGAGAGCGGTGGAGAAATCAGTCTTTGGAGGCACGTATGCGCGCGCGAATATTTCCCAAGCAAAAATATGTGATAGTGATAATTGCTTTCGCGCTAGAGGTTAATAAAAATTAATCTAATCGAATTTAGTCGAAATTTTGAAGATTCATTCCATTAGATGGGAAGATTAGACCGTTAGAGTAGGGTATTCGCGTCATCAGCCTAAATTAGAATGAAATAAGAGGGCGATATTCAATAGCTGAGCCTATGGTGGAAAAAAAGGCGAGCACTACTGAGTAAAACTCAAGAAATTAGTGAAATTTACTCTGCGATATATTTATAAGTCTCACATGACGACGGAGAAGTCATGCTTTGGTGTAGGCAATGAAGCAACCGAACATGGTTCATTCAAGTAAGAAAATGCACAGTAATTTATTAGACGATATTTCAAAAAGACAGAGGTTCTCTATTGTTATTAAAATATTATCGTTTTTTGCGTTTAAAATGAGACTGTTGTTTAATTTAAACCCTGGAAGTTGAATTCTTACATGTTTTATTTGCATCACAACTTGAAATGTAATCAATCGATTGTTTTGATTGGGACAAAACCCGCACCGGCATTGTCTCAAACAATCTCAAAGTAGTAAATTGAAAATTTTAAAATAAAAAGTACAGATGTATAAGTTAAATTTAGTTGATTATTTAACTGTATCAAAATATTATTTAGGGAAACACACTTGTCTCCAAATGATACCTTTAGCAGCATTAACCTATGTGTTAGCGACCTATGTGCAAGCGAAATCATTGTCCATCGGGCAAGGTCTTAGCCGAAAGTGAATGTGCTCCTGAGGAAATTGCTTTTATCGCAGTATTGGTGACAACATTATTATTTTTTAAGTGACCGAACATCTGTGACAAGTCCAAATAAACTATTGGATTAACACTGCGTCGACAGAGAAATTAATCACTCGGCATAATTGATGCAATATTTTATCATAATTCACTATGAAAATTAACGATGAAACTGATTTCACTTATTGTTGGCAATAATATTCAAAATATGGTGCATGTATCGTTCCTGGAATTATTGTTCATTTCATTTGCTAAATATGTCTTCAAAAGATAAAATGCAATTTGTGTCTTTGAAATATGCCTTACTACGTATATACCATTAAAGTACAACTGTTGACAAAGTAATAGTATCTTTATGTATTCCGTACCCAATGAATCAAGTTTTTATTAAACTAAATTGTTTGTTCGACCAAGAATAATCATTGCGGAACACTACCGTTAAGTCAGCATGATTAACAGAGCCTCTTGAGAAAATTACATCCCAGAGAGAAAACAAACTTTTAATTCAAAAGAGTCCACAGTTCTACTTAAACGCTACTGCCATCTCAGATTAATAAGTATGTTAGAGAGAATAGATTCTGAAGATTCCAATATATATAGCGTCTCATATATCAGGAAATACCACATTTATATTCTCAAGTATTATTATTTGCCATAGCTTCTCTGTTGATTATCATTTCAACCAATTTTATTTCCTCGATCGTAGGGGGTATATTTTTTCATCTTCTTTTCATCTCTGATACATATCGTTCGCATGATTCCTTCCTCTTTTATATTGTGTTCCCTTCCCTGAAGAGCCTTTCACTGCGCGGAGGAATAATTCTCCGTTCCAGATGTAAATGGGGCAAAGTGACCTCCCGGCGTATATCCCAGGCGCAGTAAATCTCCATTTTCCTGCCAACCAGTGCCCTCATTATTGATTTTCATTGCGTAACCATCGATGTATCGGATGCCAAAAAAGATTTAGGAGGTTGTCCACCTCTTCCCAATGATGAGTTTTATCCGGAGCCGACCTGAAACCTTTAACCACTCTCGCTTTGCCCCAAGTGTTCCTTTACCAAACCATTAATTCCTTGGGAACCCTTCCCAATTTTGCCAAGAAGGTCATTTCTTTCATTTTTCATTACATCCCATGGTGGTGCTTTTCTTTGCAGCTTGTTGAGCGCTATCACGCCGTTACATCTGAGTCGTTCGGAATGGCGTACGAGATATGAGTAGACATATTAGCGGGAAATAATACGACTCGTAAATTCCGTTGATCCAAATTGATTCCTGGGAGTGGTGTTGTAGCCGCCTGAAGATACACTTAGATCCTCGTTGCGAGTAAATACTTCCCGGGAGAGAGATTGCCGCGTGTGATCGAAAAATCAGACCCGAGTTGGACGTTCATTACTTGACCAAATTGCTCATGCGAAAATTGTAGGGACGGACCTGATGATAGCCATGAAAATGGCTCGGTGCCAAAAACTTCACCTATTGAAATTATTCAGTTTCCTTCAGAGATAATGGAATCGGCTTTCAGGTTGTGATGAGGTTCTGGTTTCTGGAATTCGTTCGGCTCGCAAATTAAACGATGGAGAAACTGAGGCGCTAATTGAGTAATGTTAGGGACTGACGTTTCAGTTCTCCGAGTGCTTTCCCTCCCCATTCCAACTGATTAACAAGAAACGAACAAACTCATTAATGCGGGATCTTATTTATCAAGTCTGCAAATTTAAGAGACAACATGAATTCTGCAGCCTGGAAATGAATTCACGAAATGAAATAAGCGGAATTGGAGGAACAAACAGGTTGCTCTGGAAGGATTGGAATCGACGGCAGATAACGGTCAGAATGAATCATAAGCCGCCTTTCTATGGCGGTAGCTCGAGTGAATCAATGAGAACTCGTAAGTGGAAAACATATTTAGTGGTCAACACAAAGAGAATCGGTTTATGTGCGAGTACTGCCATGAGGTGAGACACGTGTAGCTTTACATACTCGAAATTATTGTGCGGTCAAAAGAGATCAATTTTGTAAGGAAATTTTTATTGCATATTTTATGTTTCTTGTAGAATGTTATTTCTCGTTTTTGAGGCACAGTTTTAGTAATCATCTTGTATTTGGTTTTATGTATTATCACACTCAAAATTTTAAGTTTTTCTCCGCCACTATTTCCGCCTCATAAACCCAAATTAAACTTTAGGTCAAATAATTCATGGTAACTTCTTTACTAGATGTCATATTCTTCCATAGATGTACATTAGAATTTTAAGAAATCGTAGTCGGAAAATGCGGAATTTTGAATGGGGCCGCATTGAAATCATTATCGTGGAACCTGCAGATTTCACGCCTATCCTCGGCTTCTTGGCGGATGAGTGACTCTCCGACGTGCCTGAAATTAATGTCACCACCACGTGCTGTAAGGAGGTAACTCTTTCACGGCTTTCATCCGCCTAGGAGCTACAGTGGATTATTAATTTTTCGATGACCGACGGTTTTCCACTAACGTAATCACTGGAATCCCCGAAGTAATATTCACAGGGAGCATCATTACTTTTTTCGGACTGAGAATGAGTTCCCGCCGTTGATAGAAAGGCTGTGATGAGTTGGGCGTGGTGGGCGAAGGGTTACCTTTGAAGTAAGAAATGGGAGAGGGAGTAAATGGGAATCGAAAGGGGGTGGCAGGGCGGGGTCTTGAGGACTGGCGAAAATTCGGTGGAGGGGAAGAAATGGAGGTGGAAGGGATGATGAGGAGAGCTGTCGGCTGGAATTATTGAACTTTCGGTGGCTCGTGACATTTCAATTCCACACCTCATCCCAGCCCTTCTCCTCGGCTCTTCACTCTCTTCCTCCCCTCCCACCTCTGACGAATAGACATTCCGAACCACTCATCCCGTAACCGGGAAGTTGCCAAGGACTCGCATCATTTTTCAAACGCCCCCTCTAGCATGTTTGTAAATAACAGCGTTTGCGACCACGTGTTGCCGAAAGTTATGAAGATCGGCTTCAAGTCTTTCTTGGTGAATTACCGGGTCTTTGTGAAACGTCAAATTTCCATGATAATTTTAAAGAATCCACAATGAGAATCTTTATTCTTCCTCCAAGTTTCATAGCGTTTCCAGGATATGGTTTCGCAAAATCTTATTCAGTGTAATTCGTAGAATTTATGCATTGCGATTTCTGCATCAGTTACAGAAATTCTCGGTCATTGGAAAAGAGACTTATTTTTATTAATGCATTAGTTAGTTACTGCCAGAGTTTGCGCGGTAAATTCACCAACTCATAGTGGTCAATGAATGCATATATGGTACCGACAAATGTGGATTTGGTTTCTGAGAAGGATCATACGAATAGCCAAAAATGAAGCAGACCTGATCGTTTCATTTCACCCAGAAATTACTTCTGTCACTAATGACCACCTATAATTAAACCATAAATTTGTCTGTTTGGTGAAGCAAGCTCACATATACATATTTTTTTTCAAAAGTCACTGAAAATAAAATAACGGCTGGTCGGGTTTATTTCACCAACTGTAAAATTGCAATGTAAAATTGGTATCAAATCAATTTGCATGCCGCCGTAGATATCGAGAAACACAACTGCGGGTCCTACAGAGAATTGTTCCAACAGAATCGTCCGCTTTAGCGCAAATGGGAAATAGGAGGAGTCATTGATGCATTAACAATTTGTAAACTTCCATGTTAATTTAATTTTTTGACTTAAAAAGTATTTCTTCAGCAATACTAGAAGTTTACGGTACGGTACGTATTAATTCTATCTTTGGAGTCATCGTTATCTATCGCAGGAGTAGGAGATTTTTTACACATAAAATAAAAAATTAGTGTCCTTCCCGGCACCATGTTTAATATATTGCCTGCTGTGAAGTGCCAGCGAAGACAATTATACGAGCCAAGCCCTCACTTCCTGCTCAGCCACAGTGAGCGAGGTCACCAGGGTGTAGCGAATACGGCCATGCTGTATCTTCAAACCGTTACCTTATTTTTGAGATATTTAATAAAAAATCTTCATAACAGCGATATTTAAAAAAATGTTATTAACTTTGAATTTATTTTTAGTGTATTGAACTTCTTAAAAAGTATATTAATTGAATTATATTAGAATATGGTAATTACTTTTTAGAATTTCAGAATGTTGTTACGAGAATTGCCGCCGTCTAACACACCTCCCGGGTCTAATAACAGCCCTCTCTACCTTCCCTCCCATTTTCCATTTCGCTCCCTTTGAGCATTTCCTATATTCTCTCTCTCCACTTCTCTCTTCGCAATCTATTTCTTCTCCTCATTCGCCCACTTAGACCGAGGCTCCATTCCCGCCTCTCGCTTCCCATTCCATTCCACCGTCCAGCCTCATACTGTGAATACGAAATGGGGTTTTGAATGGTTTCTCCGATGCGCTGCATGCTGTGCGAGGCACATGCTATAATACGAGGGATGATGTCTCGGCACTAAAATAAGTGACCAAATGGAACCGCGGAGCGTAGATTCATTTCATTTCGGCTCCGCCATTCTTTCCCGTCCCACCGCGAGCTCACTCGGGGAACGTGATCTCTTACTTCTGCTCGCCACCGCCGAAAGAATAGACGTGAGCGACGGCCCTTTGCTTTGAG
This sequence comes from Hetaerina titia, assembly GCA_037158775.1. Classification (NCBI taxonomy): domain Eukaryota; kingdom Metazoa; phylum Arthropoda; class Insecta; order Odonata; family Calopterygidae; genus Hetaerina; species Hetaerina titia. The sequence continues at coordinate 122,749,906 of CM073770.1, read as the reverse complement.
ATTGGTCGTTAAAAATTTTGTGCTCGCCCCGCGATGATCATTGCTCGAAAAAATATATCCACGTGGAATGAAGCGGTGCTGAATGCTAACTTCCCACGTGAAATGATCTCGCTCTGGTGCCGATAGGAGGCGTGGGCGTGACATATTCGTAGGGAAAATTTACGGCAAATACTTCGGAAGTAATATTTCGCTGCTTAAAGTTCCGTACAAGTTTATCATTATATATTTTTGAAAGATCATCATAGTGCGATTCCAATAGGAAATACATACTTAATGCATAACTACTGTATCAAAATTGCATGTTGAAGAGCAGACCTTCGATTCTACTATATCTTATTACGTCCAACAATTATCTTAAGCTTTTACTTGCACATTTTAACGGTATGTGTGTCAGCTATAGCTAAACGTTAGTTATTAGGTAATGTTCCTGCATTATCCCAGGGAAGAGAATATTGTGACGTGCATCCGTTTCTAGGGAACGAAGAGAGAAAGTATAATGAAATATGGGTGAATTCGTCAGTGGGACTGATAAAAAAGAACGGTGGAAAATAAATAAATTCAAGTAAACATGAAAGAACAAATATTGCATGGAGAAACATGGTTGTAAGCAGAGTCTAGAGCAAACTAACACAAGGAATTTTACCTTATTTAATGGCGATACTCGCTTCACTAACGAAGAAATTGTGTTTTGTTAATATTGGCAAATTTTCTTATTGATTTTAAATATATATTGAGTTCACCCGACAGAATGAATTCTTAGTTTATATATACGATAAAAAATGTCATAAATTATATAAAATCCATTACTTTAGAGAAGTACTCCCATAGTATCCTCTGAAAATAATTAAAATATGAGTACCAATGGATCTAAGGGCCTATAGACTTAGAATTCAAGCTACAGAAAACACCTTAATCATATGGTTGACTTCTTTCCGTGCAGAAAGATAGCAGAAATACAAATCATTATAAAATATTCCCTTAGCACTCCTACCTATAATCTTGTCCTGATTATAATTTCTTCTAATGAACATTTTCTTATTTATGCAAGCTCTTGGTATTTTTAATGAATTTCATCTTACGAAAAATTATACCCTACACGAGATATATTGGTTACAATTAAAATAAAAATATTGTCTTCTAAAATGCGTTAGTATTAATATTTTGTATAAATTCCGTAGAAATACATGATAAAAAATGGACGAGAACTTATGAAACAAAACATCGGTCTTTTCAAAGGGAAAGGAGTGTGTTTATCTCAGCACGTGACATATTTGACGCCGGTAACGGTTCGAGCCAACTAAAGTTATAACGTCTCCATATTGGACGGCACCATTGAAACTTTAATCTTCATTCATAACTTTTAGGAAGAAAAACTTATTACTTATTTTCTTATGCTTTCTGATGACGATTTATCACTTTTTTAGTGTCTACACTTTGGAAGTATACATTTCACCTAGATTGTGCCCATAGGTCAGATACCTAAGAAACGCCAATGAAATACGTGTCAGTTGTGTAATTCTTCGCTGAGAATATCTACAAATAAGGTGTAGGATTCACGCATCTTCAGAATCTGTAGCCAAGAATTCTGTAATTGTTCGTAAACATCCTCTTTCAAATGAACCGCTATTAAGAGGCGTCCCTGCATTATTCCCAGCAAAACAATTTCACTGTAAAATTAAGCTTCATTATTCACTGTTATGTTCACTTTTCCCGTCTAGTGACTGCTGCATTTATGGATTGCGCATATTTTGGCTAAGTTCCCATGGTTAGTGACCTTCACAATGATACTTATTAGTCTATATAATTAATCCATGAATATTCCAGGAAAAAGGGAAAGTTGGACTTAGACAATCGTCTTGTAATAATTGCTCCAGGAAAAATCATAATTCAAAGTTTGTGCATTATTTATTGCTTTTTCCCATTTTTTGCATGTTTATATTTTCAAAAGTCATAATAATGATAATAACTCTTCACGCTAATATACTCTCCTGCTTTATTTAAAGATTACACGACACTTGTTCAGTACAGACGAAAAAGGCATGTTGCTCATAATTAAGTCTTCTATTTAGGAAACAGTTTTGAGTGACATATAGCGTTTCTAAAGAAATTGAACGTCCTCGACCAACCGAACAACAACGGATCAACAGCTCGAATACGAATGGCCATCCCGGGGACGGAGTGGGGTGGACGAGGGCGCATTTCGGCCGTTAGCAAACGTGCGACTGAAATCCTGTTCGCTTAATGCTCTCCCCACTCACACGAAAGCCCGCCGCTGATTATGACATACAGTAGGAGAGATGAGAATTAAAGTGCGCCAAATAGCTCCAAAACAACTCACACCCTGTATAAATAAATAATTTGTCTAAAACCTGGCGCTGTCTCAATCTTATTCCCTGACGTCCTCCTTTTAAAGCCTCTCTCTCTCTCCCACTCATCCATTTTCCCCCCGCGGTACTCCTTTTAATTTTTCCATGTCCTTCTCCCCTACCCATTTCGCTATTTGCCTCCCCTTTCTCCGAACCCCCTTCGATTCCTCTCATTCCTTCTTCCCCTCCCATTTTCATTTTCCTTCCTTCATCCACCTCCACTTTCCTCGTTCCTCTTTTTCGACCCGTTGCGCGACCCCCTTCCGCACACCTGTAATTACAGCGCCAGCCGTATTTGGATTCGTATCCGAAATTGCTACCTGAGCTCTCCGCGACGCTCATTTATCTCCTCCACCAGGTGTCGCCACTGGCACTATTCCCTTCTCTCGTAGCCACCACCATCTCCCCTCCAACCTCCCTCTCTTCTTCTCTCCAATTCTCCCTTTCACACCACATTTCTCTCTCTCTCCCTCTCTCTCCACCATTTTCTTCCTTTTCACAACTTCATAAATGGGAAGACCTTGTGAATACGAGTGAAGCAGAAAGAAAGGCCGACCGTGGAAAAGATTTTAAAAGATGTTCCGAATGTCTTTTTGACGGCAGGATAGCAGGAGAGTGAAATGAGTTTTTACTCTTGAGCATGGAAATGATTAGACATAGAGGTAGTGGTAAGCTAAAAACGGGTTTGATGCATTTGGAAGTAATATGGAAGAGATTGCTGCCGTTTTTATGGGAATTGTACCTCTCCATCCATCATTACTAGGCCGAAAGTTGGAATAATCTGCAAGAAAAGTTATAATTCAACTAGTATCAGAGTTCTGCCATGAGAAATTTGTGCCACGTAATTTTTTCACGTGATATTCTCTTCTCAATTAAAATAGAAGCTAGCATCTATGCGATTCGTAAAAATACATTATTTATGGACGTAACAAATACATTGAACACCCTAAAAATCATAATTATAATAAAATATTCTTTAACTTTACATAAATGATACACGTATTTTCCTTTTCTCCGACCCACTTATCCAATCGTTTCTTACCTTACTGAACATATCCAAAATGGTCCCCACTATCAGGAACTACAGAATCCCAACCATAAAATATTCTCTGCATACACAAGGAGTTATTTGCCGAAGTTTTAAAAGAAAATTGGTTAAAATATGAAACTTATATGGGTACCTATTTGGAAATCGAATACAATATGATAATTTTAAAAAGAATAGAAGCTCAAGAAAAAAAAGTCCAATATACGAAATAATCAAATACACTAGTCTTGGAAGAATATTAAAATATGCATAAAATTTGTATCACTAGTTTTTTGTAGAATAGGCAAGAGTCGAAGAAATCATGAAACGAAAATATTTGTGATAAAGATCAGTATTTTTCGAGTAATGATTGAAAGTATTCTTTTTTCATCACATTTCCTCATTCTGTTTTTCAAATTCAATTGATGCAATGGAAATATTCTCAAAATGGAAAATTTCTTGAGATATTCGATTTTCAAACCTCTGCTAAAACAGAGTCCATAAAGTTACCAAAAGATCGTGATATTCTGATGATATTCAAAAGAACTGGATATTCACGAAACGGACTGCTCAAATGTGTATGTAGGAAAGTTAAAGGCTGTATATTAAATGGCCGTAGCAAGTAAACAATAAATTTATTTATGAAATACATGGAAGCAGAAAACAGATGAAGAAATAAGGAATATTTGTCAGCACATAAAATAAAGGATCGAGTCAAAAATATGACAAGGTTTCAATAGCATAGACTAAAGGAAAACTTAATTGGGACTGCCGCTAAGATTATTCACATGATAGCTAAACATTTGGTTCATTGAAAACATTAACATTTATTTATACACGTTTTTTATATCCTGGAGTACGTAAGTAAGTAGAAACATTATTATTGAACATTATATCATTAAAAACATTAACATTTATTTATACACGTTTTTTATATCCTGGAGTACGTAAGTAAGTAGATATAGGCAATAAGTTCATAATAGGCCAAATCTAAGTTCATATGCAATTGATTAAATTTTTCAATACCATTACTAAATAAATTTAGCATTTCGTAAAATTGAACTTTATTACCTTTTAAAAATATTAAAACTATACTTGCACTTTTTAACACTTTGAGAGCACGTATGGAAAATAATCTCCCAAATACTCTTGGGGGTCATGTTAAGACTTCTCTGATATATTAATGCAGGGCGTATCAGACAAGTTTTCTCAGATTTCATCTCACGTAACGGTGAATTAATGATAAGTTTGAAATTAAATGTCAAAATAGTAGGCCAGCCCAGAAATAGCTTACCAATTACAGTCATTTCTGAAAGCATCATAATTACGCATTTTGTCCCAGATTTGCGTATTTTTATTAATATATTCCACCTGGTAAGCATCGATTAACGAAGCTAATTTTAATTAATTCTTGCGGGGCTCAAAATAATAACGATCAATAATTACTCCTTATGTGAGATAATGTATCATAATGTTGTCTTCAAACTTTCCTCCTCAAGTTCGACGGGAAGAAAGTTTGAAGACAGCATTTCGTACGGGTTCGGGGAGTAGAGTGAATCAAATGACGCAGAATTATTTTATAATAACCTTTTATTACAGATTCAGCACCTTTAATATGCTGATTTTCAGAGTTAAAATCCCAATTTTTATTCAAAAAAGAACAGCGACCCAGTAGTAACTGAAAATGTTGTTGTAAGGAGAAGAAGGAACCATGATTAAGAATCATTTTATGCGTCCCTCGTTAGTCAGCTGCCTTCCAATTCCTCCCCGCCATTTATCCATCCTTCGCAGTTCGCCGGCGTATAATCAACTGTTGTCATTAATCTTTGAAAGGAATCTCAACTCCATCAGTATAACCTAATGAATGCGGCGATAACATTCTCGACTCGATACAGCCTTAAAGAGGCTTATGGAAGGGGCTAAAGCCAAAGATTTTTCCACGCAAAACTTTGATCGAAAAATTTCAAAATCCTGTGCAGTTTAACCATGGGTTTAGATATAACCCGGACGTTTATTGCTACAAATAAATGCAAACGAACAACATCAGAGAGTGGGGAGGTTGAAAGGTTGCATTATTTGCTATCTCATTTATTTTCATTTATATTTTTCTCCCGTATTTTAATTCGCATCGTGGTGCCATCCCATTGGTTTATTCCCATTAATTCTTGAATTGGTGATGAACCATTCCGATTCAGTTCAGCAAACAATTTACCATGGCCGTCTGATTTCCCTCTGAATACCTCTACGGATATCTATCCATTTCAAACGAAATATTCTACATTCGTCATGCGATAAAAATATTTTATTGATTATTCGTAAAAAAAAATGGGTGCATTTGCATGCTACATGCTGTATGCATGCTAATTTGCTGTATACTGGCGGTATTATTCTTCCAATGCGCCCTGACATCATTGCAAAAGGCACATTTATATGAGTAAAATCTAGCTATGACGTTTATGATGGGGATATTGCTCTCAGGTTTCCCTTCTTTTTTTGTTCTGCAATGAAGTCATCCATTGCGACATTTTTACTCTGACTAACACTCGTTACGAGCATTTTTTTTCTTTCATAATTCACAAATGGAAGTATTGATTCAGTGTGCGAGTATATCTTCATCCGCCACCTTTCTCTCCTTCCGCTATGCCAACCATTATCCTTTGATTTCTCCCTCATCCATCCTCATAATTCTTTCTCGCTTCATTCCAACTCTGAGGGCAACTGCCCATGCTGTAAAGTTGCTCACTTCCACTATCACCACTTAACGTCTGTTGCTATGCAGGCTAACAAATATTGATTGATCGTAGAAATGTTTGAAATATTTACGAATTAGCCCATTCCTTAAAAAACTTAGAGATTCAATTTTACCGTGCCTGGAAATATTATTATAATTATTCCTCCTTTTTAAATCTGTATTTTTTTGGCTGATATCCATTGAATATCCCCCATTTTTTTGGGTCTCCAGGGGATGTTTTAGCCATATTGATTTTTTTTAAACCTTTGGTAAGCAGCACCAATGTAAACACCCCTATACGTACGCCTTTTAGGATTGAGATCTAATTAAACATCATTTCAAATGTTTTAAAAAACTTGATACCCATATTTGGTCAGCATGTTTTTACTTCCCGTAGATGCACGAGATTAACATTGTGGAGAGCGATGATACCTACTTTTACACATTTTTCACCCTCTCCGACCGGATTTTAAATTTAAATATATTTTTAATCTTAAATATTGATATGAAAATGTCGACATTACAAAAATAATCCCTCCATGTGAACCTAGCTTATAACAGGCTAGCTAATATCATAATTATACATGAAATCTCCAAGACTAAATTATAAAGAAAAATACAATATCAATCAATTGTTAGAAATTAGAAAAATGGCAATAGGTAGAAAAAGATAAGTAGCCAATAAAATGAAAAACTCGGAAGGAGTAAGTGAGAGAATAGTGAAACTAGAGCTGAATATGTGAAATCATACATCCATCGTAGGTACGCCCACACATGGTGGGGCTGCTCGTGTAAAAACTTAATTTGATCTGAAAATGCTCCCGAATTTAATACTAGGATTAGAGAAGAAGAAACTGTGGGAGACGGCGCGACAGTAATTTTTTTGGAGTCATCCTCTAATGTGTATTACAATGCAACAATTTCAGAAATAACTTGACTTGACCGCGTTTGAAACCCGGTTCCCTCAATGTCCGGTCGAAGGGGGTTTTAAAGGGACATTATGTTATACATTATGTTGCAAGTTATGACGGTATTCGTGGTTGGGCGCGTTGAACCATGGTCCACGAGTTTAAAACCAATCTTTAAAAACTTGAATGTTTACCCTTTGAGAAATTCGAAGAAGCTGCCGGAGATGCTGCGACAGTAACTGTTAATTGAGTCATCGCACATGTATTCCGTTGCAATAATTTCGGAGTGTAAAGGGACCGCTCGGTAGCTTAAAAGGGTAAAGCACTCGGCAAAACATCGAGGGACAATTCGTGTTCGAATGTGTTCGAAAGTGTTCGAATGCCGGACAAAGTGATTGATTCATACCCTTGGAAATTATGCATTGTAATAGAAAACATATCTTCTGAAAAATGAATTCCTTGATCTCTCATAATTTACGGCAAAAAATTTTAAAAGTAGTCTGGAAGGGACACTATAAAATGTGCATTTCGCGCAACAGGAGCGGCTTGGCCGTTCTCACTGCAGCGCAGTTTGCGTTCTCTCGGCAAAAAAGAAGGATACAAAAACAAAATCCCTGGCGAAACGACCAATTTTAAGATCTAAGTAACAAAAATATCGTTCTCAAACACAAGATAGAGATGATAAAAATTAAAACAGGAAGGAAAAATCGAGGAATGAAGAAAGCAGTAATTCGGTCCAAATAAAAATTTTTGCCTATAGCCGCTGCTGACGAGGAAACACGCTTTCCAAAACGGCATTTCTTCAAATTGGAGCCCAAAACGAAGTCAAATGGAGCTAGCTCTGGACAAAAGAGAAGGGGACATTTAACATGGCGATTTAGAGGTGAATTTAACGGAATCCATAAAAACACGCCTAATGTGTAATGTTTCTATTTCCAAGGCGTGGGTGGTACTCAGGAAATACTTAAAGCTTTTAATAGTGCCTACGCTGCTCGACAACCTTTGCAGTTGTAGGTCTGCATTTCCGGAAAATTTCACTTTATAAGACTCTTTTTATGTTAATAACTCATATACCCCGAAAACACTGCAAATTAAATGCAAGAAAATCATACTCGAATACGAGGTACATATCGTACTCTGTGGCATACTATTGGTGAGCAAGAAGAGGGTTCGAAAAATTACCTGATTAACAGTGAGTCAAGAATGAAATTTTATGGCGTGTTCCATGGCTGGTTTCCATCTTGTTTGCAAAATCCTTTCAAAAAAATAATTCCATTATCGTGAACGAAACATGGAGGCATCACCACTCGCCATAACCATGGAACATTCCAAGCAAACGCGTTGTCAGACGCAGTCTGCACAAAAGAAGACGAAGTGTGTTCCTTCAGCTGGGAAGGCTATGCCATTATTTTTTGGTACTTACAAGAGATAATCTTCAATGGGGTAAAACTATTGCAGGTAGATGCTATATGCCGTTATGAGGTCATCTGAAAACCGAGTTCCAAGAAAAACATCCACAACTGGCAAACATATAACCACATTTCCATCAAAACAATTCCCCAGCGCACTTCTCTGAAGCTGCGGCCACAAATTTGATGAAATTACGATTAAAACACTTTTCCCCCAATTTTCCATATTTGTCTCCCTCGGGATACTACCTGTTCTCCAATGCGAAGAAATGGCTGGCGGGAAGGAGGTATCATACTAATAATGCAGCGGAAACAAATGCCTCCATTTCAGAATTGGAACCAACACAAGTCTTGTAAGACCTCAACAAATTGGAGCAGCATTGAACGAAATGTGTGAGGAGGCTAACTTTAAAAAATAATTTTTTTTTACCTTGAAATGCTTAGTAGGTTTCATTTTTGCACGTAATAGCCAAATCACTTGTAAACCTGACCTGTTAGCCACGTTCGTTCTCATGCCCCAAAATCCTGGTTGCATATCTATGCAACGCTATCCTATGGAATTTTTACTAATTCTTGGTTTCAAATTCAGTGTACTTGTCCTAAAATCTTCATCAAATATTTGCTGAAGAATAGGCTATTTGTCTCGTGAAGAAGCCATAGTTAATGTTAGCGTGACATCACTTTAATAGAAAAGACAAAGTGATCTTTACTTTCCGTTTCGATAACTGCCAATATTTTTAATACATATTTAACTATATTAACAATAAGAAGAGTTCAATTAAAAAAACTCACTAAAATTTATTTCATAGTAAACGAGCGATGTTCACGACTTTTCACACAACAAAATTTGTTACCACAATGTACAGGTTATGCATATTGATACCATGATATATCCAGATCCTTAAGTGCGATCAATCTGTATGCATTATGCATCCTAGAATAATTCTTATTCGTTTTTTTAGGTTGCAATTAACACGTACCTGAACTAATCAACTGCCGATAAAAACGTTCGCTTTTCTTATGTCGAGTGAACAGTTGCGTCGAATAATTTGGGATTATTCACAGGCTAACTTCAGCTGCTAGACATATTTGAGCGACTGGGCAACCATGTGAGCATTTATTTGAATATTTGACTGCTTCCAATAAGACGTGCCACTCGCCTTGGCTTAGAGATGAGTTTTGGTAAAGATCGCCTCATTCCAATGTTACGAAAATTGTATCGTACAACATGAATCCATTTCAGAAAATCAGGATCGATTTAGTTTAAAGATTAAGGTTGGTATTGTTTTAAAAAAGTATTTTTTTGACAATAGGGAATTTTTTATCTTTTTTAGATGAGATACATGCAATGCAAACCAACCCCTTTATGATCGGACCTAAAATACTGATTGTTTGCACACTACTGATGGATCAAGTTTTGGCGCACTTCTGATTTTTTATTGAAATACAATTTTACACATCATATCCGGAAAAATAAAACGCAAAATGGATAAGCTTAATGTTCCAAAAATTTCGTATCAGCGGTAATTACCGTATCAACGGCGTGGACTATATTTTTTGACGCCAAGAGGTCCAAAGCGTAGTTAGTAACGAACCACTTTCACCATAGTGAGTGCGTGGCGCGGCAAACATAAAGGCACGAGAGTGATTGCACTTCTCAACTGAAGACCTCCATCTCTCACTTTACTCCTCTTTTGCGCCTCCAGCCCGCTGGCTACACCAGCTACAAGCTCGCTAGTGATGAGGAGGATAACTCACTCTCGGGTGAAGTGGCTGATGAATAGGGGATGCGGAGCTCGGTTTCGCCAGCCTTAGCTCGCGGCATCAATAGCCTAGCCTGGCCTAGTTGTGTCCCTTCCCTTTGGAGCTCCAGCCATTTTCCAAGGAAGTTTACGGTTCGAACGCCCAAATAACACAGCTTATCAATTGCTTTCGAAGACAATTCATGTGCAAGGTTGTATTGTGTTAACAATATCTTAATTCATTTTTTGCTATTATTGTGAAAAATTTCTCAGGTGCGCATCAACGGTACAGGTTCACTTTTATATAGAGATATATTCGGGATATTTTGGCATGGGAGTTTTCCTTTGAACAAGTTTTAGTTACGTGAAAAGGCATGGGTTTTTATGCAGTGTCGATATTACAAATCAAATTTTATTTGGAGAACGATTTTCATATTTCGTCATAGTTTGTTCAATACTCTCGTTCAGTGACCTTCGGTAATTATTTACATATTTCTTGGGCACTTTACGGTTACATTGAATTAAGAGGGTTTTTTTTCATGAAGAATTTTCTAAATTGTCTTCGATTGTACGATTTAAATGGCTTAGTTTACCAAAGTAGATAGACGATGGTTATTTTAGTGTCTAAATTTCCTGCTCCTTGGGGATTAGATTCTGGAAGCTGGTTCCATAACATTCTTCACCATAAGTCCTTGGGCTACTTTCGGGGCACCTTGTAACTGCTTATATTTAATTCTTCATAGCACAGTGATGACGTGATCATCGGAATCATTTAGGAGAACCCTACTCTGACACTCTAGACAAAATAATTCTGGCATATCCCTAATATTCTTTGTTAACATTATTTAGCAATCAATGGAAGTAGCCATTAGCTCAACATTTCGAAGTGATGGTTTTTTCTATGTACTCCACTTCGCTTTATATTTCCCTAAAAAATCAAAGGTTATACGAAATTTTTGTTCCTACTTTCTCACACACTCAATATTTTAGACAATTACATAAAGGGTGTTAATATTTAAAACGTAAGGTTGGTGCATACATTTAGATGTTGGTCTAAAAGTAATCCCTCAAAATAAATCATGTTGCATATTTGTAAACCAAGCAGCCTAATTTTAGGATGAGAACTTCGAATAGTTTGTCGTAGTTTATTCCATTAGAATTAATTCATGATGAAAACCTCAGGGAGCAAATATCACTGCATTTCTGGCTATTTTGATCGTGAATCGTATAGTTAAGATCAGTGAAAAAGCATACTTCTTTTATTGGTAATAAATGAAACTGGAATAAATCAAGAAAACAAAACACATGGCCTTGAACTTATGTATTTTTTCACGTGCTCTCTTTCCTTATCACATTTGTGATTACCACTGATTATCCTATGACTTTTGAATATAATTGCTCCTTATTGTTTTCTCAAGCACATCCATATCTTTGCCTTAGCATGATCTTTTTTGCTAACCACTTGAATAACCTTAGATGCCCGTGCTTTTATTGTGAGTAATAGTTTTAACCCAGCTCCTAACAGTTCTTCCTGCTCGACAGCTGTGAGTGAGGCGCTTTGAATATTGAGAAGCGGAAGTAATCTAGAAACGTTTGTGAGCAGTCCTCCCAACTGCTGTCTGAAGTCTTTTGTTCATTTCCCTGTCTTTTATCCCGTCCTCGATCCTCAGCGCACAGGGGAAGAGCTTTTTTCCTCCGGAAATCGAATTCCGACTGGACAGACTCGTCGAGACCACAATTTTTTCTCCGCCTTGGCTGCCAACTTCGCTCGCTTGAGTTTTTGTTGGGGCGACCGAATGACGCGAAACGACTAGAGTTAATAGACCAGAGGCATCCACTTACGGGGTCGCGGGATCATTTCGCACGCCGGCGATTTGAGGCTGAAACTTCCGAACATGCGTAGATCTTCATCGGAGCTTGCAACATGAATGACTCAATTTAAGGTAGAAGGGTTTTAACGAGCTAAAATCAAAGGAATACATTTACTTGTAAGATTTTTTCGTACCTATACACTAAAGGGGAATGATTTCCTTATTCTGGAAACTCTCATGCAAATATCCGAACCAGGAGACACAAGCTGTGCATTAAGGAAAGTCTTGCGTCTTATAGCCGCCAAATATTAAATGATTTATTGTGTGGGTGTAAAGGTACAGCTACTAATAAATTTGATAACTCATCCCGAAGGTTTATTTGATACAAAAGTTCATCTAGAAACAAATCTTGCTCGGCGTACAATTCTCCATCCACCAGGTGGTTAATCCCTTTCGCTGTATTGCCTGTGGGTTTCCAGAAATGCCTGGCGCCTGCAAAATATCCCTACTACTCTCAACTCCTCCACTCGCAACTATCGTTATCATCAGCAAATGAATGCGACGCCATTTATTCGACAATCAAACGTTCCACCCACTTGACTATCACGCCTAATGGCTGAGCAGCAAAGACATGCTAATGTGACATTTGTGAGTTTATTGACACGTAACCTGCATTGGGGTTATTTTCATGCACTTAACCATTGCCTAGGAAATATCTACCTGAAATATTGTTAGTAAGTGTAAGGGTGCCATGCACGAAAATTAAGAATAAAAGTTCAAAGTGGGAAATATTTATTAGTAAACTCAATTACTTTGACTGTTAAAGTCAATTACTTTGCGGTGGTAATTTTTTCGAGGGAAGACAGCCTTTCCGCAATCGATATTTTTTTGCCATTTTGTTCAAACTTACATATTTCATGTGGGGTTTTGAAACTCTTAAGGTAGAAGAATACTCACGTTACTAATGTTTTAGCGATTTCAATATAGAATCGAGTGTGAAAGATCGAGAAGAAAGAAAAAGAGAGGACACTGGAACTCGGTTCTACTCAGAGCTCATTGAGTGATAATATTAATCCCATGATAAAAGTTTTCCATTAGCCAATCATTGTTGTCTAATAACAATAAGATCTATTAAATTAAATAATTTCGTGAGGCTTTGTAATAGCATACTGCAAAATACTCGAGGTGGATTCCACATGCACATCTTACCTCTATTCACTGTGAAGAATAACCTGTGAGACATGGTAATATGAACATTTTAATAGAGTTTATTCGTCGAGTCAAAATCTTATTCACACCATAAATTCTTTAAAGGCGTTGACTTAAAATGCGTATTTTTAACGTAGAATTCTGTAGAGTCCCTTTCAAATCAAAGTCATCAACCCACATCCTGTTCAAAGTGAATTTTCGAGGAATAATACCATATTTCTAGCATAAGTAGGTTTCATTTCTTAGACGTCAAAACATAGGACGTGTGTATTTTTCTCAAAGTGAAGATAAAATATGCAAATGGAAATAATATTGTTGCAGATACGTGGCTATATGACGGCCTCTTCGTAACTCACATCCGATAAAAACAGTATGTGATTGCAAAGAAACGTTTTGATGGGCATCAATTGATGATCGATTGGAAAATAACTTGAAATTCCGACCAGACGGCTTAAAAAATTAATGTCGAAATTTTCATCTCACCTTTTTACAAATTTAAATGCAATCATCTCATACGAATGATAAATGAAGCAAATGAACCGCAGACGTACTGCTTTAATACTCTTCTATCGAATGTCGTCCTTTTGACATGATTTTAATTTCTTATTTTCGGCATTGACAGGAATCTGCTTTATAAATATTCAGCTTGATTACAAGCTTACAAAAAATCCATCAGCCTTTTTTAAACGCTAAACAACCTGCAATTTTAAAATGTATTATAACTAACACACTGTACCCATTATTTTGTGCTACAACATTAACGTGGTTACGCTACCTATACTGTTCACAACAACGGGCGCAGGGTCAGTTTTCACGTGTTTGTTTTCTGTTTCAATGGTTCCATAAATTGATTCACCCGTTCTCTACTTAGGCTAGCGTTAGAAAAATACCATTGTTCACAAAAATAATGTGTAAAACTATTATATTATCAGTATGTAGTTTCTTTATATGATGCCAATTAAAACATTCAGCAAAATAATAATGCGATATTATGCAACTATTCATCATGAATTAAACTCTTCGGACGTAATTAAAAACTCGAATTAGTCTCAAAGATATTTTTTTATCCCAGCTTCCTTTCCTGCTCTTAACAAGAAGTATGTTTCCATGGGCAAAATTTGTAATGAAAAATTTATTTTAATCCTCAAAAGTCATGGTTCATGGCTCAAAAGTAATAATTGTTTCAGAGAATATTTCTAAAGCTCATTTTATTGTTGATTTTTATTTGCACATTTTCTAATTTCAGATGAAAAAGTTAATATGGAAACCAGTGGGAACGTATCCGGTTGGATTTTGACTTCATGAAGTATACATCATGATTATTTTGTTAGCAACATTGTATTGATGTGAGCTTGTGTAGAATTGAGAAGTTTCCTCCTGTACTTCTCATGCTGTCTTTGTAATTCTAAAGTAAATATTTTAATTGCAATTATCTAAATATTTAAAATAATAAGTATCTTTGCGTAGTGAAATGTCTGACAAGTGCCGAATAACCGTTAATTTTATTCCCATTGGATCGGACTCAGATGCTGTCATGCACGCAAATTTTTCCCAAGGTATTTTTTAACTTTTAGAAGCAAACAATACGCATAAGCTGTAATTGTAATAACTTTTAAAACCCACGTAACGTAAAAAAAGAATCAAATCGTAACGTCCTTACTATGCATTTTGGCGGATTAAGTAATGCAAATCAGTAGGTGTTTTCCTGCCTCATCGACATTTTTGGGGAATATATTTCCTGCGTGTTCCTCCCTGCAGTAGGAAGTTCACAAACCCGTTTGGCGGAAATATCTTGTTTATATTGCATAGCCAGGACTACTGATTCGGTGGAAATGGATAAATTAAACTACTATCTATTAAAACAGAAGACAGAATGACACGTAGCGTAAACTTTCGCTCGCTCTGCATGAGAAAATATTTGCGCGCATTTAAGTAAGACAATGTGCACTTCAATGAAGAAATGAAAGTGTTATTCTATTTTTATTGTAGTATTATATTACAAAGGACATTGGGTAGCGATATTCCAGAGGTAGTGTATTGTACTACTGACTAGTGGGTTCGGGTTCGATTCACGGTCAAGCTTCTCCGGGTACCCTCAGCTTCATCTAAGCTATGTGATTTTTCGGGTACAGATCTTCCTGGGAAGACATAACCGGCACAGGGAAAGGAACTGATACCCCCTACCCTAAGTGTGAATTTCACATGCCGTCGGCCTTAGTATTGGGTGAACTCTACCATCACATACCAAACCGACCTTAGGGTTGATTACTGTGTTTATGGTTTTTATTACAAAGTACGACAAAGCCAAATACTGTTGCCTACCTATAACTATTCCTATCATGATAGTATTTATTGGAGCAACGCGTATATGAATAAATGTGATTACAGTGTGGGTCATACCTATGGGTGACTGCCAGAAGGTATATTGATTTATGATTTATTTTTTATTTATTCGTCTTGGTCCGAAAACAGCACTTTTTGGCCTTTACATCGGACAACAATGACAACACAACAAAACCAAAAACACTAACACCCAAGCCCTAGGTGGAAAAAATCCCACCCTGGCGGGAATCGAACCCGCGACCCTTGGATTGGATATTGAAAAAGAAAAGATGAATAATTGCATAAAATAATGTTAAAAGGAAAATAAAAAGTATTTTTGTGAGTGGGCAGTTATTAATCAAAATACCATGAGTAAATAGTCGAAATACCTTCCGGGCATAACTTGCACTACTCATGAATTCCGCATGTAATGATGCGTAAATATATAAATGCTTCTGTTAGTTCTGGTGTCTGGTTCAGCGTTCTCTACGACAGGGAAAATGAAGAAAAATTTCTCTAGGAAAAATTAACACATTATAGGTAACACAAACAAATTACAGATCTTTTATTCGCTTCAAGCAATATATTCTGCTCTTTTCCACCGAAAGAATTGCTGGTGCATTCTTTCCAAAAACCCTCTAACCGATATCTTTTCAAAAACCGTTTTTAAAGTAAAATAAAAGCTATGGTAAAAATAAAGACAAAGAGTTGCAGATGTCTGTCATAACAGCAACTCACTCGCAATGTTCTGCGTTTGCACCTTTGATTCCGCTTTAGTTAGATCATTCATGCGTGGCAGTTCATCGTACCTCGTTTCAAAATCAAGAATTTCCTTTCCTTAAATACGGAAATGAACAAATAAATGAAATTGTATTCCTGTCATTGATGCCTGCCATCCTTCTTCTCTTGAACATGTGCCATGTCAACGGTCAAGAAAGTCTGCTTCTCCAGCCATAGTTCTTTTTTCAGTATTTTTTCCTCTAGGTTTTTATTTCAGTGCGGCAGCAATGAATTATTTATGGCCTCTGACCATTGATTCTTATTCCTTTTGATTTTGTTTTTTATAAACCTGTTTCCTTTTGTTCTCTTCTTCTCTTTCCCCTCTGGTCGCCATATTCCGAGCTTCAGCACGGAGTATGAGCCGTACCGTATAATACACCTTTTATTTTCCTTCTGTCTAAATAAGCATTAATGAAACTCGGAAAACCATAGATTCCTTGTGATACGAGGCAAAAAAATCCTGGCGTCGACTAGTAGTTTTCGCGACGCGAACCTTTTGCCTCATTGAATCCCAGCTCTTGTCTAAAGATCTCTGGCGCCGTATGTGACAGCAAGATTGAAACCGCGGCAAGAAAGAACAAAATAATCGAGTATAAATTTGCGCCCACTCAGTTTGATATCAATGAAAAACTTGTCGTCGCAATACGAGAAAGGAGAGATTATTCCGATGAAACGACGGAAGCTTTGATTTCCTATCTTTAAGCCCTGCCATCACCTCACCCGATTTGGTATTCATGATATCTAAAAGTTCATCAATGCAAGAGACGCCATACCATAAGAAGTGAGCGAATAATAGAATAGACAAAATAATGGATATCACCCGGTGTAATCCTTCGACACCCTTTGCAATATATTTTACGAACGTGTCGGTTATTAACTATTTTCCCCTTTGACAGTAGCATAAATTGTTTACCGCAAGTAAATGGAAAATTCTTCTGTGACACGCAGCTAAAATCATTCAAACATATTCCGACATTTGTGTAGGAAATAACATCAATGTGAGTTTCTAGAGGGATCCCAGGTGTCCATGCCACATTTTGGAAACTATGGGAAATACCCTTTCGGAGGGAATTAGTAGAAACTAAATGCGTGCGTCATTTGTATGCATGTAAATGTTTTATCCAGAACAATGCCTAAAATTTTCACAAAACGTCCGATCATAAGGGTTTTTTGTTTGAGGAAATTATTGAATTAGGCGTCTATTTTGGGAGAATTTATCGGGGAACCAAAACTACAGTAAAATTTAGTGAACACGAAATAGGAACATAGGCTAAATTCGTTAAATTTAATATCACAAGCAATTAGTGCTGCAATATAGGTGTCTAATTTTTGCGAGATTTTATTCATTAAGTTTTGTTCTCTTTCCAATTCATAAAATTTTTTGCCATAAACGAGTGAGAGAAAATGTTTCAGAGTTATTACTAAATTGACATTTTAAAACGCTTAAGAATAGCTTATGCTGAATTCGAGCCAAATTGTAGAATTAAGTTTTGTAATTCTTAATAAAAATGAAAAAATATTGTTATTTTTAACAATATTAAAAATTAATGTCAGAAAAAATTATCATAGCATAGATGTGCATGTATTTTAATTTTACCATGAAAATTGGCCTAAGAATTTTGCTTGGATGAGGTGACTCTACCGTGTCTGAGCCCGAAAAGTAAGTTGCCTGAGTTCACCACTCTGAGAATTTCTACTATTTTCTCGAATTGAAAAGCTAACTGAAAGAGGGTAGCAAAAAATAGTAGTTTCATTTCGTTTTCTTAAATAAACAAATATACGAAAATCATTGATGGTGATCAATGATCATTACGCTGAGAACCAATGTGAAAGTTAATAATAATATTGATTAAAAAGGTGGGACTGATCCGACTAATCTCATACTTTAGGGATCCCAATGATGTAATTGAAAGAGGTAAAACTTATGTTTTTTGCGCAAGGGAGGCTCCTCTCAACGTTTGTTTTTCTTAAATAATTGACTAGAGAAATGGCATGAAAGGGCTCATCATCATCAGAATTTCAAATATAAGATTGGTTGACATCAGTCCTACATTTGTCTCTGCCTGCCTTCCTTTCCTTCGCCCCATGATAGCTTTCCTGTTTTCTGCTCACCTGAATTTGCCCTGTGTGCACAAGTGTGTTCCTCGAGGGATGTTCCATTTTTTCAGGTTTCTAACTAATCTAGTTTCCCTCAAGCTGTGTTCAATCTACCTAGTTCTTCCTTGTTGTTGAGTTCTTCGTGTGGTCTTTTCCACTTCCGTTCATCTATATGCTACTTCTTCGATCCTGACTTGGTCTGTCCATGCAGTCTGTCCACTTCTCCCTCTGCACCATTTTTCAAAGGATTCTATTATTTTACGGCACAATTTTTCAACGTTCCGTCTCTGAGTCATAGAGTACCACGCTTCTTACTGATGTTTTGACGAAAGGTTTCCTTCATCGCAACCTCAGGCTCTTGTAGTCGTAGTTGTATCTTTTTTTATGAACGCATTCTTAGCTTGAGCTATTATTTGTTTGATATCGTTCGGCCGTCTTAACTACAATGCTCCACTTCTGCCCGGGTGACGGATTCACCTGCCCTGGTGTCACTCCACGAATTGTGATCTGTTTTCCACACGCAAGGATTTTATTTTCACTGTTGTTGAATCTCATATTATACTCCCAAAGTACTTGGTCCCTAACATTCAGAGTTGCTTGCTGGTACCCTGGCATTTCTGCAACTACTGGGAAGCCAACCCAAGCATATTACTTTCTTCGCCATTCACCTCGACTCTTTTCATTCCCAATTCTTGCTTGCTTCTTTTATTGCCCCTTCTAGGCAAACATACATTGAATAGTGCTGGCGAGTGGTTGCATCGTAGTGTTACTCTTTATTTTATGATTGCTTCAATTTTCTTACTCCTTTCATGTGCTTGGTTCTTGTATGCATAGGTAAGGATCATTCTCCTATCGTGGTAGCCCATTTAAACCTATTTGAAATATTTTGTATCATCCGACGTTGTCAAAGGTCTACCTTAAGTCCACAAACACCACACATACAATGGCTTGTTCACGTGTACCATTTTTTATGGCTAAGTATTTCCTATTTGTTTAATTATCCGGGAAAGTGAATCCGATGTGTGACACATCAGGCAAAGGGTTCCGTGTTCTTCGCATTTATTTGTTCTTCGGTATTGTGGTGGTATTCACACCCTTTTCGAAGTCCTTTGGTCGCTTTCCACCGGCGCAACTATTTTTTATTGCTCCAAAGGGTGAATTTTTTGCTTTGACCCTGAGTATTTAGATTATTCCTTCGTTTATTTTGCCAACCGCGTACGGGTGTCTTGCTGTTTCTCAGATCTTCCACGGTTCCGTCGAATTCGCTTCTCAGCATCCCCAGCTTCTCAGCATAAGTATCGGTCCATTAGCATTCCGGGCGTAGAGATGTTTTGTTCTTCTTTCTCTGAATTGCCTCTTCACCAGTTTATAAGTTGTTCCGCTGTGTCCCTTCTCCATGCTGTCATTAATTTCCTTGCAATAGATTTCCATCTATTCTTCCTTTGCTTTTTTCACTCACGTTTTTCTTGATCCAGCAACTTCTTGTAGATGGTTTCCTCAGCTTCATTTTTGTATTTTCTTCTTGTCTAAATTTTTCTCTTAATTATCTCTCCAAGCGCGTTTCCATAGCCGCTTAGATTTCGCACGAGTTGTTCATCCGTTACTTCGGTTATTATTTTCACAATTTCCTTCCACCCTCCTTTTATGCTAGTCTCATTCATTCCTATTTTTCGGCAGACGGCCGAGGTGAACTTTTTACTTTCTTGCTTTACCTCCAACATCTTTGTGCTACTGTGCCACGTTCTTCATCCCTATGTATTGCAGTTGGCTCTTAATGACCGCCAGGTTGTGCTCGCTATTCATATCTGCGCCGGGGTAGTTCGTCTATTGCTTAAATTGGTTCTTGTATCTTGTTCACACAAGGATGTTGTCAATGCGATATCTTGCCGTATCCCTCGGCGTCTTTCACGTGTATCTTCTTCTCTGATGTTGCTCAAAGAAGGTGTTTACCACTCCCATGCTTTCCTAATAACAGAATACTACGGCATTTCTCCTGCCGTCTTTAGTTTTCACAATCCGAACTGTTCCACGCATTATTCTATTTTCCCATCAAGATTGGATTCTTCTTCCCTTTTACTGCTTCTATAACCTCCTCCAGTCGTTCTTAAGTCTTTTCTATAGCTCTTGTTAATGGTTATCCGTTGCCATATGCACCCACAATACACGTAGTACTTTGTCTTTAGGCTCTATCTCTAAAATTATAATCAGAACTTCTCACTGTATTGCCAGAATCATATGACTCCTCTAGCCCATTCCTTCTTGTTTAAGATACTACAGTCTTCTGGCCGTTTCATTATTATACCACAGAGTGTTATAATAATGAGATTTTATCAGAGATTATACCACATCCGTCTCTCCAGAAGTGTTCGACCAACTTCATCTCACCCACTCACCCATTTCGTCTGTCATTGGATTTTCAAAATCTCTGCTCATTCCTAATGATCTAACGTTTCATAGCCTTATTCTTACTTTGTCCAATGTTCCCCTCCCAATAGTAACCCCCGGAGGCACGATTGGGGAACGTTTTACCTCCGGATAATATTGTATTGGGATAAGTGCCAACGCGGCTTCTTACATCGCATGAATGCAAGACGGCATTAAAATATGACGTGATGGCGTTCCTCTCGGTGGTCCACAGCATTTGTTATGAAAAAAGTGATTTTCTTCATGCATTTTTGCTAAAAACCACGATTGTAAATTTATTAAAATTAAATCTTGTTTAAATATTCTCATTCTACTGAGCAGCAAAAAAAATAGTAATTCCTGGCATATGTTCACGGTGGAAATTCCGAGAACAATTAATTATTAATAATGTCTCCTTGGTTCGCTGTAGGTTTTCAATTTGTCTCCAGTTCATGCATTTCATATACCATTCCATTATTGATTCACATACGTTATTCTTCAAGAAGACTTAGGCTAATTATTACACTCTTTAGAAATGGTAATATGAAATGGAATGGAAATGATATGGACGACAAGACCGAATCTCACTACCTATCACTGCTGCTACCATTATGGTAATTACACGTCAAAGGATATTTGACGGTGGTAATCATGTCCCCCTTTCTAAAATAAAACAAGTCAAATCACTGTAAAAGAACCTGGAATGGCCTGCATTGATAGGCGACCGTATACAAGCTACAGCACACGATAAAGAAAATTTGTTGTATCACTAGAATCGAAATGATTCTTAATAACGAATTTTATTATTTTGGCACGATTTCACCTTTAGTGCTTGACATTCATGAAATGAACTGAACAGAGACGGAGTTGAATAAAAGCCACTCGAATGTCCTGTTGAGCAATCGAAATTGAAATGCGCATTAATATACGCTGGATTTGCAGAAGGAATCGTCAATCAAAACTTGGTTGAAAGGAGCCACTGGAGAGAATTTCAGTGCAGGTCTTCCATTTTTCAAGGCACTAAAGCATATGAGACGTGTCCGCTCATAAAAAGTTCCAAAAACATGATCCCCTGCCCAAAGAATCGGAGGCCGTAAATCAAATGAACTCCTTGACGTAATTTCCTGCCTTCTGATTTCTGATTTGCATAATACTTACCAAGGAAACCCAATTTCTTTCATGCGTCTCTGGATATTCGATTAAGCGAATCGTACATTTTCAGTCATCGATGAGAAGATATGAAATGGGCTGTCAAAGAAAATCATTTTCGCGTGGACAGAATTGCATGGTTACCTTCTAAATCAACACTTATTTGCTTTTATTTCTCCAGAAAGGTAAACAGGAACAAGTAGCATACTAACCTTAAAATTTCTCCTAATGCTGGAAAAAATATTAAATGAATGTTCTGTTCTTTTTATATTTTTCCTTTAACGCACGAGACCATGTCTATTGAAGGCGATGATATAAATTAAGTTATATACGAGGAACTGGAACAAATAGTTTTTTTGAAAGGAGGCTAAGCATACAGGTATTACACAAAGGGTGATCATGCTACGAAGATAATGCTTATGAATCTTAAATTCAACGAGCAAACAAAAAGCTACTTTGGGAATGTGTAAAATGCAAATTCTATTATATCTTGCCTCTATAGCCCTCATTATTTCTCTAGGAAAACGATGAATTCATCACAACAAAAATAAAATAATATTTTTTTAAAATTCGTATTCCATTAGTTTTTAAATAAACATTACCTTCCAGCAAACATTTTTTCTCGAAGTTTTAGCTTTTCAAAGAATTTCCATCAGTGATAAGTCATGATTGAAGTGTTATAGGGTGTATGTATTTTTGTATGAGTCTTTGAAATGTAAATAACTTTTCGCTCGATTATGTGTGATTACAATGTTCATTTACGTAATCCAATAAATCAATTTCAGTATATATAATATTTTTCATCAATAGTATCATTAAAATTCATAATAAATAGGCTACAGCTGGAAGAAATTTGCTCAAAAAGACATCATTTTATTTAACGATGCCTTTACAACCTGACTATCGTAAACCGCAACACTATTATATCCGATAAATAAAATTTAAAAAAACCTCCAATTTGAATTATTTGGATGAACATTTTTTTTTATTCCCACAGAACTAACTTCGCTCTTGTTCCAATTATGTGTGATGAATTTAGTTATTTTGTCACATGGATTCATATCCTTATCTATGTTTCTAAAATCGGAAAGCGCCAAAAAAGAAATACGTCTTAGGTAATATATGCAGAAACTTCCAAACATTCCCAAGAAAGTGCTCTTACGGAGTGCAAAAATCTGATGGCATACTGAGGCGAAGAACTGAAAACGTGCGTTTGTGCAGTGAGAAGGATTAGTAGGGTGGCGGAACGAGGAGCTCACCTGAGTAATGGAAGGAGAAAACCCGAGGGTGAAGACGAGCGGTGAGGGTGTCGATGCGGGGAAGGATGCGCGCCTCTGCTCCTCCACCTCTGTGAATGAAGACAAAAGCCATAGAGGCTTAAATGGGAGAGATGGGCGATCAGATAAAGTTGAGCCTCTGGCGGTTGGATGCTAGAAAGGAGAAGGTGGATGAAGAGATTAAACGGGATAAAGGAGTGACGTGTGTGGTATTTAATGTTTTCCCCTCTTATATTTTTAAAAATTATATTTTTATAATTCTCAGAATGCTGTGAAAAATCTTAAAAGATTAACACAATTCACACTGCAAATAAATAATTACACGATGAACGATTTGAACCGCCTCAAGAATCTTAGCAACATCAACCCTAATGGATTTTGAATGCCTGAGAGTTTTTTTTATACTTTTTCAGTTTAACCAGGGTTAGTTAAGGTGTGTCGGTATATCTTATTTGTTCGTTGTAGTCTTTTTTAGGGGAGGCAACCGGCAGCTAAAGTCATTTGTGCCATTCGGGTAAGATGATAAAAGAAGGGTGGAGAGAAACCCGGCGTCGGTTTAGCATACTTTTGACGAAAGGCATGAGTTTAGAAGTCCCATCCGAAGTTTAACGTCCCATTAGACGGACGTCGTACTCTTCACGAAGCACTTCAAGTAGCTATCGGAATGCGACTGTAAAATATCTTCTGTATCCATGATTCCAGAGGAAGCCAGTATGTTAACCACCCCAGCATCCCAATCCACTTATTTGATCATTCTATATTAAGTCTTTTATTGTAAACGATCTAAATTGCTTCTACCAGTGATGAAATACCATTATTAATGGTAATGAAATTGCAGCTAGCGATAATAGTCATTAAGACTGATCTACTTGACTCGGAAGGATATCTGATGATACCAAAACTTCAAAGGGTATTATTTTAATACAGTCATTGAGAATATCTCATGGCTCATATAATATTAGACCATAAACCCATCGATAGATGAACCCTTGCGTGACTTCACGACATTCATGAGGTGTGTCAGAAAGGTGAGATTAGGAAGAGTGTACTCTTTTTTCCTCCTTTTGCTCTTTGCCATGAAGTGGTGGATGGTGAGAGAAAGAGAAGGATGGCGTGGAAGGAAGGACATGGGCAAAGGTAGGTGGGGAAAGTACCCGCTGGAGGGTGAAGATAGCAATCTGCGGATGGAGAGAGGAGAGTTATATCAGATCTTAGGTAGGGATTAAGTGGAAGGGTTGTGCAGGGGGGCTGTTAGTGTGATGTGAGGAGGGTGCGAATAGGGAGGGTGTTTGGAGACGGGAGTGAGTCGGGTGAGGGAGGAGTCCGTTCCCCTTTCATATTAGGTGAGTAAAAACTGTTGTTTTTCCACCTTGCGCCTTAAATCGTTCGAACCCATAACCCATTATCATGATCAGCTTTGGTAAACAATTCTAATATATGAGGAGAGCGTTCTCTATAGTTCATTTGGCAACCTCAACTTTTTTCACGATTTTTTTATTTAACGCCAAGCATTTTAGTATTAATTCCTCATTTCTAGTCTATCCTTTCCTAGGTTCTATTGAAATTTGGACAGGCTCTACTCTATCTAACAAGGACAAAGTTCTAAAGCATCAATAAATTACAACAAAAACTATGTTATCAGTTATTTAGGCTCATGGACTTCGGTACCAACATACATACAAGACCTACTGCGGCTTTCTACTGTTTATATATTTCTTGCTAGTTTTCTTTGCTCTTCGAAAGTTTAGTTAAATCAATTAGAGGGTGTTTTCTCTCAGATGAGACTTTGAATTGTGGATTGTGGTATATAACGGATACGTCAAATGCCTATTCATTCTTGTCCACCCATCCCGTTAATACCATAAACTTTACGTATGCATCATATCGGTCATCGGACATCTCACGTTCAAATTATGCTATGAATCCGCATGAGTAACATCGATGAGATGATTAATCGATCATTATACGAGTTTCAATAAATTTTATTTGTATCTTCATCTCATATTGACGTTTAAACATTCATTTGGAGACCCCGTGTTTCAACGGATGCCAGTTATACTTTAATTTACTAATATTTTTTGTTTATGTTTACTGAATAGGTTCGGAAGGGTAATATGAACTCCAAATTTAATTTTGACCCCCTATTGTTAAAGTCCTACTTATATATGCCACAAAATACCTTTGATATAATGGACAAATATGGTAATCAAATTTTCAAAACAGTTGCGATGGAATTTTGGAGGTATCAAGGTTTCCTAAAACATTATAATGAAATACGAGAATGATATTTATATATTTACATAGATTTAATGCGGTCCCATTAGAATCCTAATTTAGATTTACTAATACTCATGTAAAAATCACCATACATGCTTGATCGCTACATGTTTCTAATACTTTAAATCTTAGAGTTCACTTATGATACTTCTATAAAAAAATGTAGTGGAAGGTGTTACTTACTGTATAAATAACGCTTCATAAACAAAGTAGGGTAAATTCTGTGCCTGAAAATGTTTCCTATTACATCGATATGATCCGCTTCGGCTGCAAAAAATTTGTTGGTTTATAACAGTGGACTTTTTCAACTGTAATAAATTCCTTCGTTGCAAATATTACGATACTTTAGTATTCTTTTCATAATACTTAACCCTTTTGATTTTAGCAACTACGAGATTACCAAACGTCATCCCACCTAGAATATTTATTTATTAATTTGTATACCTGTATAATATTCGTTTGGAAAAGTAAAAAAGGAACGGAGGGTACTTCATAAAATTCAAATATATATTTTTATAAATTTGAATCCTATATAATCCTAGAAATAATGGTAGCAATTTGGAGTGCTCTGGAGTATACGAAAATAGAAGGGAGACCACTTGGCCTTCATTTGAGTATGAAGGCCATACCTCCTTGAATTCTGTAGACGGTCTATTTAAATTCATTGAATGCATTATTTATATCCATTAGGTTTCACAGATATACGAGTAGGATTGGAATAAGCTTTAGGATTACCAGAGATAAGCGGGATTAGCATTTAGAAAAATAAATTTCAACTAAGAAAGCGCAGTTTTCCAATCCATGAAAACATCTCATGTTATTCTGCTTTTCTACGGTGGAAACATCTGCGTGGCTATCAAAAGTTACAGTCTTGTGATATATACAAAATAAATTACTTCAATGATTCCAATTTCGAAATTTCTCTGACTTTAATTAAAACACAGCTCCCGAAAATTAAACATTCGTCCTTCGCAACTTCTGTTACAGAGTCAGACTTCGGACTCACCTCCAAGCAGCGAGACACAACGCAGCTGAAGGTTTCAAGGAGTGAGGAGGACGTAGAATGAAAGAATCAGAGTAATCACGGGTGCCGGGTCGGGAGGCGAATACCCGAAGGAGGAAGGGTGCAGAGAGGTGATATGGACGAGTAGGGTTTGATGGTGCAGATGGATAGTGCACATGAGAGAGAGTGAGAGAGAATGGAGAAAGTGAGGGGGAAGAGATGTTCGCGAAGGAGATATTATCTATCAACACCAGTTCCCATTTTTCTCTCCCTCTTTTCGCCCCATTGTCTCATGGGGTAGGTGTGGCTTCTCTCCCGCTCTTATATGAGACAGCTTTACGGTCCCGGAGCCACGAATGAAGTATTCAATCAATGTGGTCGTAAATCTCTGCCTCGTCTCCCCCCTTCACCCTAAGAAAACCTTCTCCGACCCCGCACTCCTACTTCTTCTACTTACACCGATTCACCTCTTCTCCCCAGACTCTTCCTCATAAGATTTGTTGCCAGCTCTGAACATTAATCTTCGCTTTTCTTCCCACCGATCTTCTTCTTTCTCCTAATACCCCCTCCTACAACTTCTCCGAACCGTCTACCCCCATTTTCCTCCCTTGCCCCGACCCAACCGCCCAACAACCGGCACAAGGCCAGTCTTTCAGCCATGGGCTATATTGGTACCTCTTGAGTGTTATCCGCAGCTATCATTTATACACTTTTGGTAAAATGATGGCTCGAGAAAAATATTTCGCACTGCTGTGAGACGGGAATAAATGAGTTGAGTTTCCTCATATGCGCGAAACGACGCCGAATTGTCTGGGGAGGTATGATTTGGCATGGCGGGGAATCCGCCAAACGAGGAACCGGAATTTATATCCTGAGATTCCCGACCTTAACCCACGACTTGCGGCCGTATTATTTGCTGGAAAAAGAGGCCAACGGGCTGAATAAGCGATTATTCGGGTGTGTTTCATCGAGATAAAATTCTATACGAATGTGCAAAGGTTATATGGGATTTTTCCCTCTATGTTTCAGTCCATGTCTAACTTCTGCATCGATATTGTTGTGACTAGACAACTCGAGATTAAGTAATTAACACCTTGGTGTTAGAGTAATATTACTTTTAAGCTCAACGACAGCGTGAAACTTGCACATACATTCTCCATTACTGTAACAAATTCTTTTGCAATATGAAATAATGAATGTATAAAAATAAGTCAACTGTATTTTCATAGGACATTCAGTACTCAACACCGGCGTCACGTAGGGTATTTACACTAATTTGATACTATTAAATTGAAAGTTTATGGTTTCCTAGAGTATCTAATTTGAAAGGAATTTAGAAATTGAGAAAGAGAAAATTTTTATGCTGATATCTGTGCTGAAACATTGAACACGAGATATTGGGAGCGGTTTCGATGTAGTGAACGATTGACTGCTTTTCCTGAAGATAAATAATTGAAGGGAATTAAGAAGATTTGTTCGTTTTGATGTGTCATCTCACAAGTAACTAGGTTGAAATTGTTGGGTGGTGATTAAGTTAAAATATTGGGAATAGAATTATCAAAGTTGATTTTACTCATTACTTGACCATTGAATTATATAACATATACATGGATAAATTCAGATGATAAAAGTTTATGGTATCGTTTTCAATGGAAATTCGGTATTTTTTTGAAATCCTTGATTCTTGGGAAAATATTTAAATCAAAACAAGAGCAAATGAAGTACGCTTTTGAAGCCAAGTTTTGATGATTTGATTGATAAAATCCTACGTATTTGAGTTTCTTATGTAGATTTCATGAGTCTTACAAGTTAAAAATATGCACCTGGTTAAGTAACCCGCTTTCTAATGCGAAAGTATAAGAGCAGATGAATTACATATCCTTTAGCAAAAATCAATCCAGCTGTAGTGAGTGACCTGATGTCGATTATTTTAGCATTGATTTCACTTATGATTCTTCTACAAAGACTAAATATATAGGGAGATTAAAGTTTAGATAAAAAATTTAATATGCGGTTTGATCACAATTATAAAAAATGTATTCGTAGAGTTAATTCTAAATAAATACTTCGATTCATTAAACGTTTGCTGAATTTTTCAACGGAACACAGTTTTTACCGAGTTGCCACGCAAGTTTGAAGGTGAATTCAATCTTACTTGCGCATCCAATTTGTCTCTTTAGTCGATTACTTGAACTCGAGAGCGGGCGAGAATGAATGCATACTTCAGTCTTCTCTTACTTTTCAGCTATTTCTGCGATTGAATCCTGCGATTGTATTCCTATGATTCCAGTTTGGGTTCAGCAAGGAGAGAGGTACGCGCGATGCCAATGCTGTCATGAGATCACTAATCGAGAGGAATATAGAATACAATCAGGACGTATTTGCCTGTTTCATAGATTTCGAAAAAGCGTTTTTTAGATTGAATTGGAAAAAACTAATGAATATATTGTTGAAAATGGAAATGGATTGGAGGGACAGGAGACTGATCCGCAACCTGTACATGTCTCAGACTACTTAGGTGCGAGTGGGGAACGGAGAGTCCAGATGGGCAGTGTTAGGAAGAGGGGTAAGGCAGGGTTGCCCTTTGTCACCGGTGCTGTTCAACGTACAGGTGGAAGAAATGATTAAAGAGGCATGGGAAGAACTGGAGGTAGGAATGAAAGTCGGAGGGGAATTTGTAAAATCGGTAAGGTTTGCTGATGACCAAGCATCAGTTGCTCAGCCAGCCAAGGGGTTGCAAGCATTGCTGAGTGAATTGGAGGTTCAGTGCGATAAATATGGGATAAGAATCAATATTAATAAAACAAAGGTTATGCGATTTTCCAGAAAGGAAAAGGCTAAGCTAAATATTTAAATAGGAGGGATAAAAATAAAGCTGGTAGAATAATTCAAGTATCTCGGAAGTGTTTTGGACCAACACGGTCAAAGTAGTATGGCCGTAAGGAGAAGAATTGCGCTAGGCAAAGAGGCATTCACAAGGAGGAGAGAGCTGATGACGGGGACGTAGTGTAGGGATGTTAAGATTTTTTATAATGAAGCAGGAGAATCGACGTAGGTTGGAGGCTTTTGAAATGTGGGTGTAGAGAAGAATGGAGAAGGTGAAATGGACCGAGAAGGAAAACAAATGAAGAAGTACTGGTGATGTTGGGTGAGGAGAGGGGTTTATTGGGAGTTATCCTATGGAGGCAAGAAAAATGGATGAAAGGCGAATTGACCGGCAGTGGGATGTTGAAGACGGTAATAGAGGGGAGAATGTTGGGCAAACGAGGAAAGGGCAGGAACAGGATAGGGATGTTTGACGGGATTAAGGGAGGAAAGAAGTGCACAGAGATGAAGAGGGACATGATAAAGAGTACGTTGTTCGAATGTGTTTCGTTTGGAGTCACCAGTTAATTCCAG
The DNA here is from genome assembly GCA_037158775.1 of Hetaerina titia. NCBI lineage: Eukaryota > Metazoa > Arthropoda > Insecta > Odonata > Calopterygidae > Hetaerina > Hetaerina titia. The sequence goes on along the minus strand of CM073770.1, from coordinate 122,719,996 downwards.
TCAAGTTGTGACCATCCAAAAACCTATTTTCACCGGTAGATTACCTTAAAATAATAATTTATTAGCCTATTTCATTTTTAAATTCTTTTAATGTCCTTCTAATTTCTTATTTTCTGTTATTAAATGAATATTTGTTACATTTGGTCGCATTAGCCCTTGTTCACCAGCTTGAACTCAAAGGCATAATGTTATTCAAATTCAGTTTCTTTTTATTTATTTACTCTCTATGAGCTCATTTCGTTTTTATCTCTGATATACATTGATGGCATCAATCATTAAATAAGGCCAGACCTAATTGCATGTGCTTGCTCATTTTCTCGTATATAATAATACATTTAGCTGAATCACAGGCATAATTAGGTAGTAAAACTAAAGCACGCAGCAAAAAGTAATGCATACAATTGCCAACCGCCAAAGACAAAAAAATAACATGAATATAGCCAATTTAATTTCTTCATGACTAATAATATGACAGATGCGTAAATGTGGAGGAAATAAAAAATACGGAACGAAGTTGTCAGATCAAATCAATGAAGCTTACAAGATACAGTGATGTTTATAATGAAAATATAGAAAAAGGAAAAATACGTCTAACCAAATTCTACCGATCTTTTTCCTGCGTCTCAGAATTGAATGTAATGAGGAGCGTCTAATGCAAAGGTCCGGATGACGATTTACCGGTTTTCTTAATCACTAGCCACCTTGCCGGAGATTGACCTCGAAGAGGAAGAGAAATTTTTCTCCTAAATTTTGCTTACTTTGGGCGGATATATTTCAAACTTTGTGTGCCCAATGAAAGTAGAATCTGCCAAATAAAATTTTATAGCAATAATTAAATCGATCCGTTTTATAAGCGGACAACATTTCATCAACTTGAAAACCGACCTGAAATGGACAATCCCGTAATCAATGAGATTACATTTTAGCTCGATTCATGTCAACTGATGGTTTGTCATTGATTGATATAACCTGTTGAATTTTAAAAAAGAAAAATTATAAGCATGTGGAAGTTGTTGTTGTGTTGAGTACATTTAGGGCGATGGGCAAATTGAAAGCAATCAAGTGAGAAAATAAAAAGTAAAATTTCGTGTTTCAAAGAAGACCATAATCGCTCTCGCTCACTTAAATGTCATGTTCCGGGAGATTGGAGCAATTTTTTAAGTAGGAAAAAAACATAATCATTGTGATGAAATTAGATTTGGATATTCCCCTGAATTAACTTCTCGCAATAATCAGTCATGTGTTTAGGAAGGAAATGAATTAATAATATGCATCCTTAGCCATCACCAAGCAGATTTCATAAGTTTTCGTAATGAGAGTATATATGTGTCTGTGTGTGTGTATGTGGCTGTAGTACAGCCAATTGCAGCTACTCAAAGTCATAAAATTCATTCAAATTAAGTCTCCTTGGCCTGTGGTGGATAATTATTAACGCATTGCCCCTTTAATTCGTCCAAGGCAGGAAATTCAAACCGAAAAACGGGAAAAGTATACTACCTTAAAGAAAAAGTTCCCGGAATAACCACCGTGTGGCGCTCCCATCGTTCCGATTTGAGTTCTGTTTTTTTTGTTAAATTGGTACATCTGTTGTTGATATTCCCTTTAAATCTTAGTGTCATAACTTGACATTTGCAAAAGTTACGTAGCCAAGAGCACATCTATCTCTGTGTGTATTGGCGATTTTTTACAATTGCAGAAATGGATTTAAATTTGCAACAACGAACTTGTATTAAATTTTGCGTAAAAACGGATTTAGTGGCGCACGGACGTTGGAAATGTTGGAAAAGTTTTTCGGCAACGATTCTCTAAAAAAAACGGTCGTTTACCAGTGGCACGAGCGGTTCAGAAGTGGTCGTGAGTCAATCGAAGATGATGAACGCAGTGGCAGACCATCGACATCGAAAGTCGGTGAAAAAATTGATAAAGTAAAAGAAATTTTGGTCAATAACCGCAAATTAACCATCAGAGAAATAGCGGAGGACTTGAACATTGTCTATGGATTCGCCCAAGACATTGTGGTTAATGATTTGGGTTTCCGTCGTGTAGCAGCAAAGTTGGTGCCAAAAGACCTCAATTTCATGCAAAAAAGAGACCGTGTTGACGTCGCAAAAGACATGATTTGCGAGGCTGAATCCGATCCCACATTCATCAAAAGGATCATTACTGAAGACGAGACGTGGGTTTATGAGTACGACACGCAATCCAGACATCAGGCAAGCGAATGGCGTTCACCAAATGAGCCGAGACCAAAAAAACCACGTCGTTTTCAGTCAAAAAAGAAGGCAATGCTGACGGTTTTCATGGATTACAACGGTGTAGTGCATCATGAATTTTTGCCAGAAGGCCAGACAGTAAACAAAGAGTATTATTTGGGCGTTATGAGACGTTTGCGTGAAGCAATTCGCTGAAAGAGACCAGAAATCGTCGCACAGTGCGTCGAGACCGTCGCACAGTGCTATCATTATTCGTATTTTTTTGACGAAAAATGCAACAAATACCATCCAACAGCCACCGAATTCACCTGATTTGGCTCCCTGTGACTTCTTTCTGTTCAATCGAGTTAAAAAACCATTACGGGGAACGCGTTTTAGCAGCCGAGAAGAAGTAATGGAAAAATCGCAGGAAGATGCATTCGGTATGGACATACCGAAAACCTAATATAAAAAATGTTTCGAGTATTGGATCAAGCGCTGGCATAAGTGTGTTGCAGTCGATGGGGATTACTTTGAAGGAGACAATATAGATTTAGATGAATAAACTTGTATTTTTAATTTTCTGAATAAATTCCGGGAACTTTTTGTTCAAGGTAGTATTCCAGAATCAATTATTTCGGTAAACTGAGGAGGGAAGCTTTCATTTCGTGCTAATTTAAAAACTTATTTCAACATTGATGTGCCTTTAAAACGGAAATTTTCCCGGAATTCAGAGTTCATTGATAAACAAAAGACATAGAGACAAAAGTGTTAATGATTAAAATATCTCTTGAACAATTGAAACCCAATTTATATATATATATATATATATATATATATATATATATATATATATATATATATATATATATATGTGTGAAATCACTATATTAGTCAAATAATGAAAGTACGTAAAGAAGTGGAAACAGTAAAAAAGAAGTTTCTGGCGTAACTTGGTGGAAAATCTTCATAATGACGTTTTTATCAATCAAACCACCTTGTTTTTCCACATAAACTTCATGTTTATGTGGAAAAGCAAAGTGGTTGGATTTATAAAAAGAGTTAATGAGGAAAAGCAAAGTGGTTTGATTTATAATAACGTCCTTGGAAATATAATATAAACGAACCAAAGCATATGGATGAGCTCGTTCCTACTTCAGTTTGTTTTCTCAGCTTCATTTTTTCTTCTTCCTTTTGATATATATATATATATATATTTATTATTATTATTATTAGGTAATCTACCGTTTAAGGTAGGTTTTTTGGATGGACACAAGTATCAAATAAGCATTTTGTAACTCCCCACCTATCAAACTAATCTATATCAGGTCCCTCTTCATCTCGGTGTACTTCTTTCCTCCCTTCATCCCGTCCAATATCCCTATCCTGTTCCTGCCCTTACCTCGCTTGCCCAACATTCTCCCCTCTATTACCTTCTTTAACATCCCACTACCGCTCAATACGCCTTTCATCCATTTTTCCTGCCTCCATACGATTTCTCTCAACAAACCCCTCTCCTCATACAAAGAGTCCTCTTGAGAAAGGTGGTTGCACCACCGAAAATTCGAGAACTAGTGAGTCCCTCTTTTATATGTTTTAGTTTCTGTGTTTGCTATGACTATTTAGTGAATTTATATATATATATATATATATATATATATATATATATATATATATATATATATATATATATATATATATATATATACACACAAACATATTATATTTTTTTATTATATATATACACTCGACTTGCTTCTGAATAACTTGTCATTGTTTTTGAGTCATAAAGGCCATGAAATCTACATTAAATAACGATTAGGTGTTCATAAGTCCGATTCCTGATTACCTGCGTTCCCATATCGTGAGCCTGCTGTAGTGATTTGAAATCACCGAGAGCGTTTCATTCGGTTTTTAATCAGAGCTCTCTCAATTATTCTTATGAATTTATTCTATGAGAGAATATAATAAGCTGAACAAAACAAATATTCCTTCCAGAACCTTAATAGGGTAGTGAAATGCAGACTATTTTATTTATTTAGATACCATGCTGGTCATCGCTGAGGTGTGTGGCATGCAGCATCGGCAGCAAGTTTCAAGTTGAATCCTTTCGCCTGAATTTTAATGTTAGTGTCAAACATGTGTAATTTTTTAACAGCTATACGAAAAACGGAAATTCTTCTTAATTTACAATTCAATTTACGACGAGGAAAAAACACGCGGTCATCACCCTACCAAAGAGAATGTATTTTCTCCGATCTGTATCCATATACTTCAGTAATTAACTAAGCGTCATAATGCTTTCATAAAATATGACGATAAAATAATGTCAGACAGGATATCTGTATTTCGCCGCTAGTAAAATTAATACAAGGAAAATAAAAATTTCTAGGGAAATGACTAAACGTTTTAAAACCTTGACGTATAATATTTTACGGTCTTAATTATTGTAAAATATTTAAATGAGTTCGCCAAGTTCGGAAATGGGCCAAATTTTGAAAATCAAAACGATACGACAGCAAACTACCCAAAACGATTTTTCTGAAAAACTGAATAAAAGTGGCATTCATAGGTTAATTTGTAACGACTGTAGTGCGAGATATGTATGTATATATATATATATATATATATATATATATATATATAATATATTCATATATATATATACAATACATATATATATACAATATATATATTATATATATATATATATATATATATATTCATTCAAACAGAAATAGGTATAAGGAAAGGGGATAGGAAAACACGTAAAAGGCGAACACAGGACATGTGGGGAAGGCGGTTTTCAGGAAGCAGGAGGATAGACGTAGATTGGAGGCTTTTGAAATGTGGGTGTGGAGAAGAATGGAGAAGGTTAAATGGACCGAAAGGAAAACAAATGAGGAAGTACTAGTGATGGTGGGTGAGGAGAGGGGTTTGTTGAGAGAAATCCTATGGAGGCGGGAAAAATGGTTCAAAGGCGTATTGAGCGGTAGTGGAATGTTGAAGAGGGTAATAGAGGGGAGAATGTTGGGCAGGCGAGGTAAGGGCAGGAACAGGATAGGGATGTTGGACGGGATGAAGGGAGGAAAGAAGTACGCAGGTATGAAGAGGGACCTGATGTAGATTAGGTTGCTGGATTGGGTTTTGTATGGAGTTACAAAATGTTTATTTGATAGTTGTGTCCATCCAAAAACCTACACTAACCGGTAGGTTATCTGAAAAAAAATACATTTATTTATTTATGTTTATATATATATATATTGGTTGTGGTGGTCTAGTGGGTAGAGCGTTAGACTACTGACCGGAGGGTCCCGGGTTCGATTGCCGGGCAAGGCACCTGCAGCTCCACCCAAGCTAGTTGATTTTTCGGTTACCAGATCTTCCTGGGAAACCATAACCGGCACAGAAAAAGGAACTGGCCCCCCTACCTGATGTGTGAATATTCACACGCCGTTGGGCTTGGTACATGGGTGAGCTCTACCATCACCTACTAAACCGACCTTAGGGTTGATTACTGTGTTTATATATATATATATATATATATATAGAGAGAGAGAGAGAGAGAGAGAGAGAGGCCAAACGGGGAGGTTATTAAAAATACGGGCGGAAGAGCATAAACGGTGTTTTAGGAATTGTGACCTCAAGCAAACGCACTTCGCAAAGCATCTATGGGAAAACAACCATGAGAGTGATTTCAACCCTGAACTTTTACAACAGATGGACAAAGGGATGAGAATGGACAAGTGGGAAGAGCTTGGAAATAGAATAAATTTAAAAGCGGGTCGTGTGGTAAACGAATTATTGTTTGAATACCTCTCCCCACTCCTGGAAGTACCCCTTTCCTTCACCGAAAGACACAACAACCCCCCCCAACTGTGAACCCAACAATCACCCCCTTAACACCCCCTCCTCCTTCCCATTTACGCCAATCACAACCCGATTTTTTCCCCTCTTTTCCCCCTCTCCCACCCACTCCACTCTCCTAAGTCCTTTTTCAGGTATTATTTTAATGATTCGAATTAAATACCCCAATGGTAACTGACCTTTTTGGTTGCCGTCATCTTCGAGAGTAACGCAAATGACCTTAGCTGTCAGTCACCACTCATGATGACTACTACTTCCATTTACCTAAGCTTTATTTTTGTATTGTTCCAAATCCTTCTGAGCAACCAAAGACGGCACACGAAGAGGAAATTTTCTATCTTGATTTGTGAATTTATAGCGCTGTAAGACTTGGAGAGAGGAGAGTTCTAACCTAGCGTATGAAATCAACCTTCGGGTTGATTTCTTTTGGTGGTGTTGCAAAAGCTTTGCCCTACATGATAATCTAGGTCTGGCAACTGAAGATACTTATGAACCTGTGTGCTCAAAAATTATTCCATTCGGGTGAATGAGTGAATATGGAAATATGCCTGTACCTTCATCGAAATTTTAGCAAGCATTTCTTCCAGGTCCTAAACGTGTTGATTCTTAAAGAGCGATCTAATAATCCTCAGATAATTTTAGAAAATATTTCCCATGCGATCAAACCCGTTGGATTAGAAGCTATGTTTGAAATATCCTCTTAGTGATATGGTCTCATTTACACCATTCTATTCAAATATGTGCCTAAATATTTGTAAGCTTACTGCATGAACATGGCCTAAAATATCAGGCACATCCAAACCTAACTCCCCCACCGTCATCGCTTGATCTTTCCAGGACTTCCCACGGACGACCACCCTCCTAGGCTCAGTTACTAGCTTCAACCTCGCATCACAAAGACACTGATCCTTGTTTGTAAGCTCAAACCCTTGCGAAAGCAAGGTCCTTATCTGTGTCTCTCTGACAGCCCTTCCACCTCTGCCTCCTCACCATTTCCTCCACTTGTTCCCTTATACCTTTCCTTCCACCATCTCCGCTACTTTCATCGCCATATCGATGCACCCGTATCTCTTCTTCCTCTCGTTCCATTGCTCCAAATTTGGACGAGCTCTTGGAATATACTCTTTGGATGTCTACTCTTTTATGCAACGAGCTTTGGAGTGGGAGGGCACACGGAGCAGTATCGGAAAGAACGACACAGTGATGCGGAAATCGCATGCCGTGTTTTACTTGTCATTCTATCTTGGAGGAGCATCTCTATAGAACGAGGGTGGGGCGTAGAAAAAAGAAATGGGAGAAAGTGTCGATCTAAGATGGGGAACTAGAGGCTAAGGAGAAGAGTGGGTGAAGATGAGAGAGTGATAATAAAATCATTCGGGAACTATTTATCCAAAAATTCATTCACAGTTCAGGTTAACATCCATTATCAATTGCTGACAAAGTAACGATAAATAATAATTAAAAAAGAAACAAATTAATGGCGTAGAAAAAAATAGTCATTTTGCTATTTATATATGGTAAAGCAAATAGTTCTACAGCATCAGAATACTCCAAAATTTGAATTATAATCAAATGCCGAACGGAATAAGGAGGCTTGTATCACCATACTCTCCGAAAGAAATGCTTGAACAAAGTTTTCGTCTTAAGGAAAGAATAACCCTTTGGGGGTAACTATTTATATGTAAATGAGATATTTGGTTCAACACAATGCATTAAAAAACGTTTTAAAAATGGTCCACTCTTTTTAGTCAACACTTATAAACTGACAAAAAGGAGTGAAATATTAACTCAAGGTCGACGTTTACGAAAAGGAAACCTGTTATTCACTCAATTTACATGAATTCGCAATGTGTGGGATAAGCGATAGATTTGCTATTTTTTATGTTGCTGTATCATAATTCGTGAGTAATATGATTTACGATTGACTACATCATGTTTTGATGAGTGCACTAGATAAAAAAGGAAAGTGTACAGATATAACTCAGGAGACACCACTTTATAACTGCCTAGGGTTTTTCGTTTTATATACAAATATGATTACTTGTTGTGAATTGCTAGAGGAAAATATAATCTATTAACGTGGAAAAGAGAGTTCATATTTTGAAAACGAATGATAACATAAATATTTTTAAAATGTAGTATCAGGGCAGGTGTGGCGTTCAAACATGGATTATATTTGTAGAGGACGTTTCGATGAAAAAATGTGATACTTGCGAGACTATTATTTGTAGATTAAAGGCTCAAATAGTTGGTAAAAATTAATGGGACGCAAAATTTTTGACAAGCCAAAGGATAAAGAATTGAACTGTACGGGATATAATTCTACTTGTCTGGTCAGTTTAGCCAATTATCTCCATATAACAGGTGGCCGGGTTAGCGTAATACGCGACGCCCTTCACAGCTGTAAACAGCCAGCTGATTCAAGATCGCTCTTGGGCATGTTTGTTACGACGAATACAGATTAGGATGTAGGGGGTGCTCTTTCATCCTAAACGGAAGGAAAGTAAAAAGAAATAATGTAAAAGTTGGAGAGAAAACATTTTCTACAAAAGTCTGGTAAGTAAAAATATATTATGTGCAGCGTTTCCTAATTTATTTTTAAAATTTTAAGAACCCAATCTTATAAAGATCATTTGTCTTTTCCCAGAGTTGGCGAAAACACCTAAGAATTTCTTACGAACCGTGAATGAGAGATTGAGCGATCTTCGCCTAGATCTCGCTCCCCCCGCAATAATCCTACATCCTACCTGACGGAAGTTTTCACTTAATTGGCCAATTAGAAGATGACATCTGATTCCTAATTTCCACTTTAGTCATTCATTATTGTTAACTTACGTGGCTACGTTTCCTGAACTCCGAGACACTACTGAACTGGAATCTTAAGATAACTCGGAACTCCACTCAATTTTTCTGCACGATAATGTCTTTACACCTGAATTATTTATTTTTTGGCATGAATTTATAATTCCGCGATGTTTCCATTTAACTTAGCACTCATAAAGATTAAAATAACATTTTCAGTTTCGCAATGATACGGAATTTGAGTTATAACAAAATAAGTAAAGGCACTGTTTTTACTCGTAATTCTTAGTGATATTAGCATGCGGTAGACCTGTTTAAAGAAATTTACATCGAGAGTATTCACTGAATCTGGTCACACTCTCACAGTTGTTTCCGTAACTTTGGATGTATGTACATTTTACCTAAACGGAGACTTCGGGCTAATTTTCCGTCTAATGAGCAATGTTTTAATTATTTTTTTCAAATAACCGTTCCCGATACTAATTCTCCTTCCATTCTACCTGACTCATACCATAAGGCCATTCATCTAGGTACATTAACATGGAGCCTCGATACTGAGCGTGCACCATAGATGTTTCTCAGGAGTCATAAAATATCAGCAATCATCCTCCATATTTAGGGAAAATCAAAAAAAAAGGTATCAGAAAAAGCCAAGTAGAAATCATCAATTACTTACCATTATTGTTGCTCCAAAAATCTCTTCAATGCAAAAAAATAGAACTTCACTAATTTGACTATGTGTATGCCAAAGTTTAGGTCATAAACGGTGAAATGAAACAAAATTCGGGAATTGAAACCGAACGCTGATCGTCCACTACAATCGTTCACAATGAACATTTCAAAATATTATTTTCCATTGTGCCGTGGAAATAGTGTGCTTTTTATTAGTATATCTAATTAGTTGTTTAAAATCACCGAATTTTGTCATTATCATCAAAGGTAAATGGAACCGAATATATATATATATATATTTATATAGTAAGTAACAATTTGTGAATGTTAAAATTGTAACCTGGTGTGGGCAGTTGTCATTCAGCGTCAAAGATTAAATTCTACAAGACGGGATAGTGTCATTGTTTGAAAATAGTTAAGCTAATGAAGAGTTCAACCGTCAGGGATCCCAGCAAGCATGCGCAAAAGGAACAAAATAAGGGTAATTAGCTCTCTCTGAATTTGATAATAGGCTCCAGTGTTATATAATCTTTGTCATGCATTACATTTTCTTGTTGAATTTCATCATGAAGTGGGTAAAGTTTAATGATATAAACAGAAATGGAAAGATATAAACGAGAGATGAAAATATTATTAATGGACACATATTAAGAGATTTAATACGGCTAATTTCATTGGTATGTGTTGACAAATTGCTGGTTATAGTGGCAATTCGTAACATTGGCAAGATTTTAGATGACAAGAAATACGAAATATCGTCCTCCCAGCTATCTTAGTCTTTATACGTAAGGTTAGTAGCTTTCGACGCATAACTCAAGTGATTACCCTGCGTTGCAAGCATAATATCGACAAGTAAGCCTGATACTACATATTTAAATTACAGACGGTAAGACGCTGGAAACTTTGGCCATACTTCTAAAAGAAGTATAATTATTTCATAAAATGTAATTATATTGCAGGAAAAAGTTTCATACAAATTTAGCGGAGGACAGCTGACCACACATATTTTTCGTAAGTTACCATTCCATGGAAATGTGATGCATATTAAACTAAAATGTATATATTACGAATTCCCAAATTGTTCGTTCGTATAGCATTTTCATGTAGGAAAATATTTCATCCTTGAAAAGTAAAAATGGTGGTTGTATTCAATTCGATTAACATCATTTAAGCAAGAATCCTATAACCGTAATTCGCCATTTAAACAATCGTTGCATTCAATACGTACAAAGTAACATGAGTACTCTTAAAGTAACATAAATACTCCTAAGCCCTACCATATGTCAACCATGATTTATGCGATTAATTAGGAAATATAACCAGTACTATGACTCTAAAAGATCAAAATACAATAAAGTGTGATTTCAAAATGTGAAAAATTTTCACTTAATAAATAATTTTTTCTAGAATTGTCATGGTTCATCAAATCAATGCACAAATCGAATCTTGCAAAAACGCAGAAAATATGCTTCGCTGAGGAGTCTGATTCGCATTCTTCATTATTGTTGTTAACAGTTCGAGAAGACTGTATATCGTACATTGAACTTTTATTATTGGCTGTTACAATCTGTAGCACCAAGACGGAAGGTTTAGAGTTTTTTAGCATAATTATTGAAATATATTCCGATTGAAGTAAGTGATTTGCCGGAAAAATTAGTATTGTACTGATAAAATTATTGATCAATTAAATTCATAGATCATAAGGAAGTACCCAAGTTCAATACATTATGTCGACAGAGTCGTCTCGGAATAAAAAATGAGGATTCTTAAGAAAATATATCGTTCTAGTCTCCACTTGTTCTGCAAATGTCCGTTTCTCATTACATAGCACCATAAAATTACTTTTCTATGGCACTGAACAGGATGTACTAGAAACTATTAGTTTCATACTTAAATTGGATGCATGTAAATGTACGGTGTATGTTTAATTACGGTTTTATACAATGTCCCATTTCTTTCTATATACTTTGATATTGAACCGTTAAATCAAAATATGCGAAAATGAAGAAATCTTATTAATTATTATTAGTATGTTTCAAGTAATGACTCTGTAAGCTATTAGAAGTGTACTAGATTACGTTTACTAATACGATCGATACATCCTACCCATTGCAAATTAAACATTCGCATCTCACAAATTTCTGCTAAACATAAAATTCAAATTATGTTTTCTAGTAAACCCAAACTGCTTATTATGATTTTCACATACCATTTCCGGGTTACACCTAAACAAGTCTTGTATCTTCAAAAATAACCTTTTTATGGGCTTTCATTTCAATGATCCTTATATCTCAATATCATTCAAAGGATATTATCATTATTTTTATACAGAAAATGAGGATTGGCCAAAAAATGCGTATTATGCCTTATGAGCCCGTCGGCATCAATAGTCGAACCAGAGATTTGGATAAGCTTTTTTTATACTATAGCCCAAAGAAGATTGTAAGCCTATGGCGAAGGTATTTCAACCTCGGTTCTTGAAAAAATGTCGGACTCTCCTTTTATTTACCACCCGGACCACGTGAGCCACAGCGACCGCAGCAGCAAAGTTCTACTCCTCGTAAGGAATTCCATACTTAATCACTCGAGTCCTATCGTATCTCTTCCTGTCTCTGTTCTTCACCGCCGCGCTATCTTTCCATCCCTTTGCCTTATCTCCACAACGAATCTACATTCCGCGGAACTTTCACGTTTTAAAGTTTGTATCTCTCCCCGCAAGCCTTTAGGGGGGCCGGAATCCTTTCTCTCTCTCTCTCTCCCTCAATCTCTTTCTCTCTCACCTTGTCTCCTGTGCCATCTTCATCAGATTTTTCTTATCTCCCCTCGTTGCAACCTCTTTTTTCTCTTGTAGAAAATGCTGCAATTGCTTCTACAAAGAATTCCTCCCTATTCTTTGCCGGCCCTCATCCCTCTTTCTTCTGGGCGGAAAAAAGTTGAAAACGTGAGAGTATCACTTGGTTTACTCACCCCCAATCCTGGCATCACTCCATTGTGTTCCTTTCATTTAGGTTGATTAATTCGCTCGCTTCAATGGTTTACGTACTCGATCTACTTCCTTATTCCTTGTTTTTATACAAATGCACAAATTGGACGATGCGAGTCGAGGGGTAGTTTGGCTTAAGATTCAGTAAAAATATTTAAGGAAACGTTTCTGTTCGTACAGTATCATTATACGCTTGTCAGCAAATGAGCATTTAACCATCTTAGAAGTGCCCCGATAAATTTTCACGGTTCTTTAACGCCACGCTTACCTTGTGGAGACTTTAAATAGATAAGGACAAGCATTTGTATAATAATCATAAATGACTCTCTCCTACTCATCATTAAGGAGTTCCACAATGGAGCGGACGCAATCATAAATGACGTTTATTGTCTTGCAAATAGAGCTAATGTGATACTCGTAATGCCTTTAAAACTACTTACAGTTTTGAAAGAGATTTAATCTTCAAATTAAAATTAAATTGAAATTCTTTGAATCATCACCACACAGATAGTTATTTCTTATAGTTAGGACTATACTTACTATGACAAAAAGTTAGGAAAATTTATTAAACAATTACTGATTTTCCAAAGAAAAACAACATAATTTGTAATAGCACTTGTGATATTAAATTGTAATCCGAGTAAATGCGATTTTAAACATACCCCTAGGGCCATATACGCCTTCGGTCAAAATGGCAACTACTCACGATTTGCTTTTAGATAAAGTGATTTGTCATCTGTCATTTTACATTGCAGTTCTAAGGTTGTTGCAAAACTCCCTTTAAGGTAATCACATAATTAATTGAACCCATCGGTACTAATTTAAAGTCGATATTCAAACTTTATGAAAAAATTCACTTTTTTCAATAATGCTGTCATGAATAAAAGAGAATTTCAAACTAGCAAATAACAGTTAGTACCATGGAAAATGATTGTGGGCAATGATAATGTTAAAGATCGGTATCTGGCGTCCTCATTTATGTGTATGAAGTTACTTATGTCTCCCTTTGCCAAATCTTCCTCATTACTCTAACCCTCCTCCTACTCTAAGTCTCCTTAGACTGTAAGAAGGAGAACAGGAGAAAAATGACAAAGCTGAACAGTGCATTGTATGAAGAGGGGGATGATGATGCAGTGAAAGAATATTTTGCTTTGACTATTCTTGGGAATATATAACAAATTTATTTAGCCATCCATAAATTTGGGCCGTACAATTACTTATGTGGAAATATAAAATATATTGTATCATTTAAATAGATTACCAAACTAGCTATAGAATTTGAATCCGCAAGTCTTGCAAACTTCCTGTCACGTTGAATAGCTTGGACGCCTAATTAAACAGAATACTTGTCTGCAACTCTAGAGGGGAGACATAGACGGAAGACCTGGGTCAATTATTAAGAAAAAATCAGATTAATAATTCCTTCATACTTTGAAATGAAGCGTTGAGATTTATGTAATATCAGGGGAACAGCAATTAAAATATTTCCTTTTATCTGACGTTCTACTCCAGCTCTCTGAATCCAATGGTTCCAATCCATACTACATTTTTCAAATTACTTTTTAAACATTATGATATTTAAACTACGATCATTGATAATTCAGAAAAAAATATGTACCGTGCCACTTCCATTGAATATATGGTTCAATTTTAATAATTTCCTTCTTACTATATGGAAATAAATTGAGAGTTTTATCTTATTTACATTAATATTTTATCTGTAGCCATATGAATGCAAGGATACCCCCCTTCCTTTTCAAGAAGCAAAAGGAGCGGGTCCTCAAAACAAGAATTATCTCCCCCAATTTTTTCATTGAATATAATCCTCTATGCTATATCTCGGTTGGAGAAAACATAAATTAAATCTTAATTGGAAGTAATACTATAAAATAGAGCTACATGAAAAGTATTTGTCAAGCCTTACTGCAATGAAAAATTTTAAGATTTAAAAAGTAATTTACTTCAGATTAGATTTAGATCACATCAAATCTACATTTAAAATACAAGTTTTATCCACTGAAGTGATGAAACACGAGGATTGAATCGGTTTCATCCATAGATTTGGCGCTCTATATGCGACGGCACTGGAAGTCGGTCATCGGTCGAAAGGGGAAATCTGAAGCGTGGACGACCCCGCAGATGGCTGAAACCTTACGATGGAAAGTAAATATGGGATTCCTTTAACCTACTCGTATTTCCCTGGTGCATAGGGGTGGTAGTTCACTGTGGCTCGATGAGGGTACAGAGTGGGCGGATTATATGCTCACATGTACACAGGTGATGAGACCGTGGCGGTGTGGTTATTGTGCTGTGCTGATTCCGCACCGTACAACAGCGAACTATGAGAAGAGGATGAAAGGAATTGGCGCGTGTCTGACCTTCTGCGAGACAGCTTGTTCACGATTCGCGATCGCGGCCTCCGTGCTTGGAGCACTACTATGCGTACAGAGCATAGAGACTTCAGACATTAGTTGATCTTACTTTGCACCTATGATTGAGGAGAGAAATCTCCTCTCGATTAGACTTGGTTCACGTCTCTCTCAAACACATTCCAGTCATGAAACACCTGAGCATAACAGGTGATCCGATGTTATCAACGGATACGCGTAGAAATCTTCAAATGTTTCTTATTTCCTCTCTGCGATTATTTTTATTAATCATGTATACAGACTTATAGCTTCAAGTGCACCGCAATTTTCATATGGTCATTAATTTGACAAAATAAGTTGCATTCTTGTTAAGTGTCAGATTTAGATTTTTTCCCGTTGAGATTCATGGCTTATTATGTCGTTGATAATCTTGCTCTACTTATTTTTTCTGTTAACTTATTCTTGCTAAATAATGTTTTGTAAAGCCTTCTAGTATTGAAAATTAATAGGATAAATGTGTTAGTTGACCTGTGAATCACTGGTTAGAAAATTAACAGTCTACTGTATAGGCAGGCATCCTTACATTTCACCCAGAGGTCAACCTAATCCCACTCTACAATAAACCCTTCTTCAATTTCGAATGAGGTATTCCACCATTCATTTCGTCCAACATGCCTATTCTCTTCATCCACAACCTTGATTGCCTCATGGCATCATGTCAAATCACAGGCTTTGACATATCATTGCAAAGCAAAACCCTCTGAATTCATCTTTCCTGCTTTCTTTGGATTTCTCCCAATAATCTTTCGTTCGATTCCCTTTCCATCCACATCTCAAAACCCTTCAATCTTCGCATATAATCGTGCTTCAGTGACCAAGTTGCCTCGCCGTGCAAAACTACCACCCACGTCAAAGTCTTAGCTTCTTTACTCAACGCCCCTACCATGAATTCCCTACTACTTGGGAAAGATCCTTTGTTAAACGAAATCCTTCTTCTGATGTCCCTACTAATTAGACCATTTTGGTCTGAAAAAACTTCCATGGTAGAAGAACAGATCCATCTGTTCTAGTTGATGATGTAATGTCATAACACAGCCTTCTTCCATCTCGAAAACCTCATAGTGTTGTCTGTTTTAACATTGATAGTCATCCCATACCAATCACTCTGATTTTATAATGCCCTAGGCTAAGATAGCACCCCGTTGGCTGACTAGCTAACTAAAGCTAGATCATCCGCAAACTAACTGATTTTATGAACTTTCTAATGGCATTTATTTCCATTCCCAGTTCTTCTGACAACACTTTTTGACATTTCCTCCACAGATACGTCAAAAAACAGCAATGAGAAGGGACGACCCTGACTTCATCATCAAGGTATTACTCCAACACTCATTTTGGTACTGGTATCGTAAAATAAATAATTGAGTCAAGAAAGGCAATATATTTCTTTATTAATATTTATGAACACAAAAAGCAGAATTCACTTTCAACTGAATTTTTCACCGAGTTAAACTTTAACTTTAGTTAAATATTTAGGTAATGACGAAGAAAGTAGATTTGAGAAGACATAAAAGAGAAGAAACGGAACTACTTGGGGCAACCTTTGCCAAAGGCATAAAAGTAATACGAAACATGTCATCTATCGTATAGTGGAGTTAGATTCGTGAAACGTTTTCATGACAAACAGACGGGCGTATCAAAATTATTGGAGGATCTAGATTGGGAATCACACACGGAGCTAAGGCTAAATTGCCGACTAAATCTCTTGCATTAATTGGAAGGATGTCTCTTTAGCAATGATGTTGAAAATGTGTTATTAGCCCCATCTTAATTTGGTAGTAGAGGTCATTTCAATAAAATTCGAGAGATTGAATGCAGAATTGATGGAATTACAATGTCTTTTTTCGCGAACTATAAGTGATCAGAATAAAATATGGTTTGTCTGACCACGCTAGGAGGGAAAGGCGTTTTGGTTCAACAGTAGTCTGGTGTGTAATCACCCCCTGCCACACACCCAAGAGGTGGCTTGCAGGGTACTTAAAATGAAGCAAAAAACTAATTTCCTTTTCCAACAAGGGTGATATTTTCCAATTCCTATGGGTGTTTCAGGTTTACAATTAATCAGAATCAGTAATTTTAATATTAGAAAAGAATTGGCTTCAGCCTAAGTTTTCTTTAAATTTAAGTTAACGTCACCACTCAGCTCCCCTTTGAGAGATTCTGGAACTGGAGAGGATTCCCCATTCACACTCAGCTCTGCGTTACATTAAAACGAGAAGACTCTGAGTCGAATTACTCTCGTATTACACAGAAAATATTTTCTTCGACGAGATTTACAAAATTTGTAATTTTATTTCACAAATTTAATGTTTCAACAGGCATAAGCGCTTAAAAGAGACAACGTTCTCCTTTCACACAAATTTGTCCCTTAAAAACAATAATATTCCAGAAATAATATCTTAAAATACTAAAACTTTTCAGCACTATTTAAAAAACCAAGTATTAAATCACAGAAACAAAACCGTTAGTTCAAGTAAAATAATAAACTTATGGAAGATTTACAATTATTTAAAGGTAATTTAAATTCATGCTAGAAATTCATAGAAAATTTCAATACTTTCATGCAATGCAGGAATATTAATACTTAATATAACGGAAAAATTATAGTAATTTTTTCCAAGCAACACGCACAAAATTATCATTGGTCATTGTAACTAATATTGAGCCCTCAACTCTAACGAGGAGAAGAATGCAAACTTCAAAGAGCATCAAAAACTAAGAAATGAAGTCTTTAAAACGATAATTTCGTAATTTAAATGCAATTTCTTGAGATTATCAATCAACACTCGAACTATGCTCAGCGTGTATGTTAATAAAGTTATTCAAAATAAATGTACCTCCTTGTTTATTCATGCCTATCACGTCATTTCATTGTGATGAAATAATATTAGATACATAATGGATATAAATGCTTCCATTAATAGGGGTCATATGTCCTTTGATTTAAGGAACATTAATTTTTCAACGCGCCCTTTTCACTCCCATAAAAGGTTTCTTGTGTGGAGAGAAATATTAAAATCAATTCAGAATGAAAAATGTAAATGAACTCAATGCCTATATAATTCACTGGATTAAAGACACTAAGCTTCCAATTTTCTTTCAATGGCTTTAATAAAAGAAATTGTCTATTTGAATATATGAATTGCAACACAATTTTGAGTGAGAGGTATTTCCTATTAATCTTGCATATTTTATCTTCTTGGACAATTTATTTCCGTTACACATAACTATTTATGAATTCATTTCTATCAGAAACCGTAGAACTTTTATGTACATCATTTGAGCAGTAAAAAACCATGAATTTTATCCCTTTTAAACAATTGTTTCCTTAGCTTCTTATCTTGTAACTAAATAAAAAGACAATGTTTGTAGGTAGTAGGTTTGTAGGTTGTAATTGAGTCATAGCTTTCAGGTAAAATATTTGATCCGTAGCACTTCTGGAGTAATTATCGAATAGGTTCTAAGAGCACGGTTTAAGTGGCATAATTGTCGTAGAACTCATTTGAAAGGCTCCTGGCAATAAGTTCCAATTTAGACGCAATACGGAAAAACTGAGAAAAGAGAGGAGTTAGGAAAACTGCGAACATATGGTAGTAATAGACATAGATGGAATATAATCTCATTCTCTCTTTTAAAAGTGAAAACGAAATTTCATTAATAGGTATGGTCTAGATTTTAAGTTTCTATGGGGACCTGATGGCGCCGTCTTGAATCTTTTGGTAGAAGAACAATTTTGAGTGGCTTCAAGTTCTCATATTTCAAATTGTAAAATCAATTACAAACTTAATACCACAGATTAAACTACGACTGATTTATAAAATTAAGTCCACCAACAGGCTCATGTATTGGCACTTTGGTTTGGTCAATTTTAGCTGGAAAGCAAAAAAGTGATATTTTTGATAATTTTAAGCATTAGTTAATGACGCATAATCCAGTTATCTTGCATATAAGTGTGTGATCTTAGAAAGAAACGATTTTATTAATATATTGTTGTTGAAATATTAAAAAAACCGATTCCCTATGGGTATTCAATGTTTTCTTAATAAAACAAGCTTGGGCCAGTCAAGTTAATTGCATTTTAAGGTAGGCTCGAAATATACGCAAGAAAGCGATGGGCAAAGGATGGAGAATGGGGAGAAAGATGGAAGTGATAGAACGGGCATATGAGAAGGAAGAACAGGAGGGGAGGTAGAAAGCCGCGTGGTGTTCGTAAGGCGAGGCGTCACGCTGGACCGATTGACTCTTACGGCCGTGACCCCATCCGTGACCTATTCGACTCATCATCCTTTCAAGCTCTTCACAACATCCCACCCATTTTCCTCCCCCTCCATCTCTTTCTCCATCTTCCTTTCTCTCTGCCTAATATAAAATCTGCTTCCTTTCTTCTTTTCTCGCTTCTTCCTCTCTCTCTCTTTCCACACATCTCCGTCTCCATCTGCATAATTTCTTCAACCATGCTTTCAAATTCCAAGAGTCTAGACATCTCACTTCGCTCGTTGCTCCTCACTGACCAATGGAGGAAAATTTCGCAGAAACTTATACCCAATTCGTCGCTAAAATTTCAAAAATAACTCAGAACTCTTCTGGCTACGAAAATTGCACTCCATAGATGAACATTTATTGGTTAATTTCTTTTCATCCCTATAGTGAAAATCGCCAGTGATTGTAAATTAAATTTTAGCTCCGATGATTTCCTGCATTTGACGACCAAATCGCAACTCAACTAAAAATTAATTATCACGACACCTCATTCACATAAGAAATGGATGGTACATTGACAAAGTATAACAGATCAAAAGAAAATATTTTTTCCCCAATAAAGATGTTTTCATGTGTTTCATGTTCCCAAAAAAAATCATTTTTAACAGAGGCTAATTTACAGCAGCCATTACGGCCCGTAAGTAGACTATCACCCTTTTCTAAAATTTTATTAGCCATGCATTGAATGAGATTGTGTGTATGGATTTTGAGGCTATTAAAATCTAGTCTCCCATACAGCCCTGCCCTACCAATCTGAATCTCTCATGTGAGCGAGAGGAATATTAGAAGCATTATAGTCAAAGTAAGTGAGGCCTTTGCGTTAGACATTGCTAATGAGAAGGCCTTATGTAGTGATACGTATTATTTCTTTTTATTATTTAATTATTTAGGCATTAAAATCTTTATATATCAAGTTCATTTGTTTTTCCTTAAAATATTCTCATATTTTGGAAACACGAACTTAGGGTATTATTTCCAGTGTATTACAAGAAGATGATAGAGGTTCCCAATTTTTTCCCATTTTGGAGATTACTGGGAGTGGAAAATGGACAAAATTGAATGCACAACAGGTAGAGACATAAAACTTTAAGTCATCGTGGCTTCGAGTGCATCTCTAAAATACCAAGATCAGTCCGTAGGGTTGGTAGGTTGTGAGGATGGTCAGACGTCTGAGAAGCGATATAAAATGGGTTGAGTGAGATGACTTCTGCAATGACGGATGCAGAACGACATACACAAAAAATGACCCGAAGGAAGCGGTTGCAATCTGAGTAATAAACGAATGAGGAAGAATGACTTCAGTAAAAGCGCAGGGTCCGAATGATCGAATTCGAGAACCTACGAAAATAATGCTAGCGCATCTCGATAAGCACCCAAACATAAGAATAGGACAATATCAACCTTAGTGTAGTATAACGAAAGACGAACATACAAGTCACCGATGGAATCCAGTGATTATAGATAAAAAAGACTCGTTAGAGGTTGAATGTGTTTATTTGTGTGTGAATTGTATGTATGTATGAATTCAATGCCTATATTTTGGAAGCAAGGGTCAAGAAAGGAAGAAAATGAGTTTCCAAATGCCCACTGAGCCTTAATTTGGTATTACGTTAGACCAAAATTGTAAAAGTGAATGTGCAGCCGGACGATATCAGGGAAAATCAAAACCGTTGTGGAACCAATGCAAAAGTGTAAAGAATAGAGGAGTGGGGATGCAATACTCTGCTTAGAGGATGTTTTTTTATATAGGCATATCATCAGTCCATTGTAATTGGAATGCGTGGTCTTAAGAACGCAATGTTGTTCCAGGAATCGAAGTATGCCCGATGAAATACGAAATTCATAGATATTAAAAGAAATATAGCTCTATTCATTAAAAAAAAGTGTCACCGAACTGTGAGTGCATAAATAAAAGCTAAACTGATAAAAAATTAGATAATGGAAAGTTCAACAGGAAAAAATGCAAAGTCACGGAGTAAAATAAAGAGAGGAACAAGGGAAATTAAACACCATTCGCTATTCCAGAGAGAAGTCTTCATTCCAGCATTATTACGTCCATAAAATATTTGAACGAATACTTAAAAATAATGAACATGTACCAAAGTTTCGAGGCTATAGGAAAATATCTGTACGAAAAGAGCAAAAATACTATTGCAAGGAATGTGGCATTCCAGGGAAGCAGAGAATCTACAGCAGCTGGTATTCAATAAGTCATGAAATGAGAGAAGCCCGATGAACATCATATAGAGAAAAGCTAAGAGTATGACTATTTTATTTAGCTAGGAAAAAGTCTGAAGTCTGAAAAGCACCCAATTTGTGTAGTGCGTACAGGAAACCAAAAAATGAATGTAACAAAATTTTAAGTTGAATTCTCTCATTTTAATTTCGAAGACAGAGAAATGTAGTATCCCATATATTCTTTCGAAAAAAGGGAGTATATAGTATACGATAAAATGATTATTTTCAAAAAGTACGAATAAAAATCAGAGAAATACAATCTTTAATGTAAAGAAGCTTTATCTTATCACGATTGCATGATTATTCCGTTCAAAAAGGTGCATTAACAAATGTGCTTTAAAGGAATAACTGGTCTAAATGCATCTGGCCATTATCTTAGCACACACCCGATGACATTTCCATATCAGAAGGCCTTTAATTTGGCGATGAAGACAAATGACTTCAATTTTCTTCCCGTGCTTTTAATTAAAACGTAACCACTTCATATTTTTTTCCAATCCGTTCGCGCATTCATAAATATTACTGTAGTTTATTTTGAGTACCAGCTTCCATGGCATTTCTCTTAGCTATAAATATTTCACGTTTAAACATAAAAACGAAACAACATAACGTTTCCTGATAAACACTTTTGAATTGACAAAGATGCTGGAGCGAAAGACTTCAACAACTGTAACAAATTGTAATGTTAATAACAGATTGTGTTGGTTTATGGCTTTACACCTTTAGCTAATGAAATTCAAAGGGAAGAGGAATGGTAGAAGATGAAAAGTGGTATTTCTGTAGACATTTTTTCCTGTATTATCATCTGGGAAAAAATTCAACATATTAGCCAGCATGACTGAATTAAATTAAATTCGCCAAAGTTATTTAAGATATTTAAATTTCGTGTATGATTCATAGTCCATTTAATGAACTAAATACACTCTCCGCGCTCATTGACAGATACAAATGCAAAAATATTTTACCCCAAATTTTGTAGAAAGCACTGCCGAATGGACGTCCATTATACAAAAGAAGAAATAACGAATAACTTTGAGCAAAAATTAACGATAGTATTATTCATAAGCAACGCATCCACCCCTCCCTCCCTTTTCGGAATATATTTGCCTTTAGTAACATTCAAAACGAATGGAACCTGTAAGCCTAACACTACCATTGGACACCTTTTGTCCACAGAGTAATAAAAAAAATAACGTAATCTCTAATTTAGTGGGATTAGTTCTAAAAGTAGCATAATCTCCACCTTGTATTAGAAGAGGTTAAAAAATTGTATCTGTTTACATATGGAAGCGTCTACCCCATTCCTTTTAGTTTTTCTAGATCTCCTGCAGTGTGCTTATGAAAATGTAGAAAGCACGCATCACGTTTGAAGAGGAATATAAAATTATAATGAAACTAATTTCGGCTTGTAGACACATCTGCACTCAGGAACCTGCTTGACGATCATTTGAATTTGAAATGCATGTTCATCGTAAGTTGAATCAGTTTAACTGTACATTTCATGATGGAAAAAAACGATGTATGTGTTCTTTCTTGCAAATAGGGTCAACTTACTGTCCGTCTAATAGTGGGCAAAGGGGCAGTTCAACATAGACTGTGAATTATTCTTTAGTATGAAGTCTGACGGGCAAATGACGAAGGTCATGAGGCAATATATGGTTGTTTATGGCTGATGCTCTCTTACCTGTACCCTTGCGCAGATACTATATATAAGATCTCACTATAAAAATCATAAGGGATAATTTATTCTGAGAGTTTTGCAAACCGTAAAACATGGTGACGCGATCATCCTTGAGAAACGGGGTAAAAATACGGTGTGCAAGAAAAAGCTTCGAAAATTCGGAAAAATACTGAACCTTAATCAGTGTTTCGGGCAAAAAGACGTTATTTAAAAGGATTTTTTCCTGGTTAAGGTTAGGTCAACAACAGATTTTTGAAAGTAAATGGCCTTTTAACTTAAAGTATTGGATTGCTTGCCAAGGACCGAAAGTATACTACCCAATATTGTGGCGGTAGAACAGTTTAAAGCAAGATTGATTTTTCTCTAAAAATTTCATTTATATGTCTCATTAATTTATGAAAATAATAAAACTGTGTAATTGTACATATTTTTCAGTAAAAGAAATTTCCATGTAAATTATGAAACAAAGAATTTAGCCAGAAAGTTTGATTTAAAAAATGACTAGCTTTTTTGCTGCCTTAGTAAGGTAGATCTCTTAAAAGTCACAGTTTAAATTGAGTGATGATACAATATTTCTATTCACATAAAATTTGCTATCCGGAAAAAGTCATTTTAAAAGGAAATTATTAGATCACTGATGGTATTATTAGATCCGAATCATAACAGAATGTATCACAGATATAAAAGAATTTGTTAGCGTGATTGCGTGAGCGTTTATGATGCGAGATTTAAAGATATCATAACCAAAGTCACAGAAAACGTTTTTTTTTTTGCCCCTTAACTCAGAATCCTGATCGAAGACACATTTTCCTGCTGTTTCCCTCAGTGTCAACCGTATTCCTTCCCACCCCTTCTCCCGTACGTTCCCGTGATCCAACACCTTCCCAAGCCTCCTTCCTTCTTAATTCCCTTTTCGACTGCCGCATGCCTGCCTATCATTCTCCTCTCCCCATCCCGAGTCCTCCCAATATCTCCCTCGGCGCATCTTCCACCCACTCACGGTTTCAACGGAAGCTTCCGAGCTGTTGACACGAAACGAACGGTTTCGATCCCTCCCTTACCTATTCCCCTCCTTCCTTTTGAAAACACCCCCGTCCTCCTCCCCCTTACCTTTCCACGATGCTCCTTTCTCCTCCCTTCGTCTCTCTCGCGAGTTCCATCGGAAAGCCCCACCTTCGACCACCGTGTGAACCAAACGGGCTCCTACCTGAGGAAACCTCCCGACCCCGCGGATCATGCCTGCGATCATTGATCGACGCGCTGGAGAAAATGCCGCTTTGGATATAAACGGCTCTTTTAAGGGTTGGTATTTCCCCAATCCTCCAAGATCTGGAAATCGGGTTGGTCGGGTTTTGCAAACAGTAAAACATGGTGACTAGCTGATCATTCTTGAGAAACGAAATAAAAATTACGGTGAGTTTACCAAAAAGTTACAAGAATTTGGAAAATGATTGAACCAAGAAGAGCCTAAATATGACATTTGGAAAAATAAAAAAGAATCAAATTACAGATATTCTGAAATTGTCAATGAAAAAATATTACAATGGTAGAAGATGACGTAGAAGTGATTTGAACTGCTTTTACAGGCCCAGGAACTGCTTCGCCTGTATCAACTTCTGAGAGTTTTTTCTGCGATATAGTTGGGAGTTAATTTCACGGACCCTATGTGAAATATGACTATCTTTTGTAAAACGTAAATATCATTTGAATAGCCAGATGAGAAATATTGTGTATTTGAAATTAAACAAAAAAATATTCCATAAAAGAAGTCCATAGACTGACATTTTGCCATTTAGGAGGCAGTTGGACGCATCAAACAGAAAATAACATAATCCAGGATCAAATATTTCAGATCGTGTAATTATTAATTACCGAATGTATGAATAACGTTAAATGCTTTCAAAACATTTAATCGATCAAAAAACATAGTTGTAATTTAAATTTCTCTTTAAAAAAAACCCCTGTAATGACACTTTATAAAACGTCCCACTTCACTGTAGGAATTTCCAAATTTTGAGTTTCGTTCTATTTTTTTATTTATACACAATGCTAGAAATAGTTCTTGTCCCTCTCAGCTCATTTGAAATTGTTATGAGTAATATAGACATTTAGAATCACCACTAGTTATTCGTTTCACGGATATTCTTCTCATGAGCATCAATTTTTTACATCACCAATCTTGTCATCACGAGTTGTTCAATCATGTGGTTAGTAAAATTATGAGTAGACATGCCTTTTATATACTTATGATTATCTTTATTTTCCATTTCCAAGCTCATGAAGAACCAAACAAAAGATATTGGGAGATAAGTACGGATGCTTCTAATTTATTTCCGAAACTTTGTGATACATGTTTCATTGAAGTAAAAAAATTATTGGGAAAACATTAGAGGGCTTTTCCAAATTTGCAAGGGCGAAGAGAATGAAAAATACAAGTATGAGTATGTACGGAACATTTGAAAAATAGTAATAAACGAGTATTCATTATCTTTTATCTTGTATCTTTCAAAGAAATTCGCAAAATTAGTAATTAACCTTAGCACTACTCCCGGAACTGAATCACGATCCAAGAAGAGAAAACAGTCTCACGATCGAGTTTTCTGACTACCGATATAAATTCCGACATATTCATTACTATTGAAGCGAAAATTGGTTGCGTATAGTATAATTCACAGATGGAAGATTGGCATCCATTTAATGAATTCTAAAAACGAGTTAGGCTTCCTGGTTCTTAACTATAAAGCCATTTTAATATAGATGCATTTAGTTATCTCCATTCCCCATATTTTATATGCAGAACGGAGAGAAAATCCGAAAGGAGACAGACACTTACTGGACCTGTCTTTCGAGCATGCGGTATTCACTGACAAAATAGGATCCATCCCGCTATTTCACCCATGCTCTCGCCCACCCCCTCTCCCGTGGATGGCCACCAATGCAAAAGGGCTGAGAGAAATGAGAGGAAGGGAGAGAGGTCGAGGGGAAGGTGGGGGAAAGTACGATAGAGTTTACGTTCGCACGGGAATATGCCTCGGCTGGCGTGTGGGTGGAAAGTATAAGGATAGCAGGAGGGGAGGTGGTGGAGTAGGGCGAGGAAACGTAGTCAAGAAGGGGTTGAAAGAGGGGAGATGTTGATTGGCGGCAGAGGGCACCGCTCTTCCATCCCCCGTCCCACCTCTTCCCTTCCCTCAACTTCAGGTCACGACCCCGACGGAACCCCACCTGGGGCATACCGTTCATTTTGCCCAGCCGCTAACCTTCCCTTCTCCTCCCGTCCTGCCCCCGCTTCCCACTTCCCCCGCCCGACGACCTCCCTCCCCCACCCCCAGCCCCTCTCCGCTATTTCCACGGCACATCACACGACGCTTCCTCCTGCCCCACTCCTTCACATGGCTCCCCACTCCCAGTCCTCTTCCGCATCCCTCCATTCCGTCTCTCTAGGCTTCTTCTTGCTTCAATCAGTTTACCTCATTAAGCTGCTTTGAGCTCCTTTCTTACCGACTATTAAGTACCTAACTATCGGCACCTAAGTTGTGCATTACTACCATTGATCCGCGCGTGTTTTAATCATTTAAAAAAGATTGAGATGCAGAAAAAGGCGAATATTTTCTTTAATTAAAAAGGTTTCATTTCCAAAGACATTTCCCATTTCTATGCTGTGTAGGTCCATTTATTAATTAATCCAAGAATATCCAAGTCCTAGCTCCATCTCCTAACCAAGAGAGCGGGCTGATTGGCCTTCTCTTTTGCCCAAATCAGGTTATGAGTATTTGTAAAATACAATTTTTACAGCTATGTTCATACAGTTTAGTTAATTTGATCGGTTAATTCGGTTAAACTTAGAATTTATACACAAAAAATCAATCCCTTAATTCCTATTTATTCACGAGAGCGCCCGAAGAAAATGAGAGGGGAAACATAGAATGAGAATCGAATCATAAATTCATTCAAATGGAATCTTCATGAATTATACCAAGACCATTGGTTTTAAGGTTAATAATTTCAAAATTACAAATCCAGCTTTATGACCAATGGAAGGGAAATGGTGTGGATCATTGTTTTTTGAAAGTGCTCGGCAAGTTTTAATCTTTTTGACCTCACGCTTTCTATCACATGTCACGGTGAATAAGATAGTTTGCTGCCATACTCACCCAGAAATTTAATTGATACACCCATCTCCATCGTCTTTCAAGTACCTCTAATGCCTGGTTGTCGGGTTGACTTTACTGTTTGGGCGATCTCTTTGGCAACACTATGCCGTAGACAAATATAAGGGCATGGGATCCAAGGGAGTTGAACGTCATCTGTTCTCGTATAATAAAATCGAGATGTGTTAGATAAAAATCCCAGAGTAGGATTTCATGGAGCTGATGACGTCCCATATCATCAAAGATGCAAGCTGAATATCAATGTCTTAAGCAGGGTAGAGATAAATATTATTTCTTCATTAGTGAGTCTCAGTTTGGTTATCTGCTTGAATAATAAATTTCCTCCACAAGTACCTAGACATACTAGAAAATCATAACCCTAATAAAATGAAATAAATAAAATTATTGTAAAAATGAAAGAATTAAGTTATCTATCCGTTTTATTTAGATTGTTCTATTCATGCTGGATATAGCCGTTAAAATTGTATTATATATGGTCTTTCACTTCTCTTGTTGGCGAAGTTGGGAGGTTAAGGGGATGAAATGAAAACTATATTGCTTAATGTAAATGCTTGTTGTATGAAATCATTTACTCCAGGAAAGATTTATTTAGCACCAAACCCCATAAATAATTAGCAGTGTGTCTCCTGTTAAAGTGAAGAATGGAAAATCTGAATAAACAAAATATTTCTTTCGGAAAAATTTCCAGGTTCAAGTTAGTAGGGGATGAAATTAAAATCACATTTGTAAATGCAAAAACTCCCTCCTAAATATCAAATCCAGTCATTTTCTGTTTGGCATCTTCACTTTTTTTCTGATGGAATACCAGATTAGTTAGATTATTAGATTTTTTAATACCATACAAGCCGCCACTAGGGTGTGTGGCACGAGATCAATACACCCCAAGACTAATTTTGACCCGAATACTTTACCCCTATCGCGGTCGGATAACTTTATTTTCGTCCCTTATGGTTCAAGGAAAACATGACATCTTAAATCCATCTCTTCTCTCCTTAATCTCTTTAATTTTATTGACATCTACTAGCCTAGCGTAGCATGACGGTGGTAATAATTTCAATATAAATTTTAAAGAGATATCCAATTGATTCAAGAGATTTATCCAGTAATTTAACCCAACTCCGTGAGTAATTCCCAGCCTGGCTCCTCTAATGTTATGGAAACGCTGCTAAGTTTATCATGACGAGGTTTTGCAAATTTAGCTCTGCAACAGTGCAGTCCATTAAATTCGCCAATCAATCCAACTTCCTGATGATTCCACATACTTGCGGCATATTCAAAATGAAGTGTAACCAGCGAAAGTTAACATTTCTCTTTGATCTTTTCATCACATTTATTCAGCACTTTTTTAATAAATCCAATTTTTTGCTAGCTTTTCCACATGTTTCCCGTATATTTTTCACTCCGGAGAGTTTAATGCTTGTATTTAATCGAATCTGAGCATACCATTTCCGTGTTCCTGATAAAGTTGGCGGTCGGGAGGGAATCTCTCTTTTCCTGAAAATCAATCACTACGTACTTTTTAAAGTTTAATTCTAATTTAAAAGTGTTGCACTAGCGTTGTATAGCATTTAGGTCATCTGATAAAGCTGCTGTGTCCTCATTTTTGCGGATATCTTCTAAACCACTGCGTCGTTGGCAAATAAACGCATTTTCGTAGTGACTACGGGGTTAATGTTGTTAACGTTAAGTAGGAATAAAAGAGGTCCGATAATACCTCCCAAGGGGAACACCTGAAGTGACTTCTACTGCAATTGAGCTAAACTCCATCTATGACAGCTCTTTGTACTCGACCATTCAAAAAGTCTTTGATAAAACCCAGGATATTTTTATCCATGTCATATGATTCCAGCTTTATGAGAAGTTTACAATGAGACACTTAGTCGAAAGTTTTCTGATAATCTATTGAAAAACTGCGTTCGCTGGAATGTCGCTCTCTGCCAAAATAAGGGTATAATGAGCAAAAAGCGCAAGCTGTATCTCGCAGGATCTACCCTTTCGGGTTCTGTGCTGAATTTTCGTCAATAACTCGTGACTATCAAGGCATCTTACGATCGAACTAGCAACTATATAATTATACTTATTGTTATTACATTAGCCGTTTTCCAATCACTGGGAACCTTGTAATCTAACTACGGTTTCCTAAATATGATTTCTACCTACGGTGCATTTTCTGACCCTAATTCCTTATACGAGCGGGTATTTGAACATGCGAAATATTTTCAGTAAACGTTTTATTCCATTATATGAGATTTCAATTTTGGGCATCCATTGGCGGGAACGGAATTGGTAAGCTATCAGAGATATTCGGTGAGACATTACTGACCACGCTATGAAAGAAGGAATTTAAATTTCAAGAAACTGCGGGAGATACCACAACAGGGAAACGGAGTCATCCGTTAATATGCTTTGCAATGCAACAGTTCCAGAGTAAAAATCATTCGCCTTGACCGGAATCCCGCTCTCTGAAATTGTTGCATTGAGAAGAAACCTAATAATTTGGCCTTTTCTAAACTGCTAGTAACTTTCCGCCTTTCTCGCTTTTGAGTGAGTTTACCGTAGACTTCTTTCCTAACCTCTGTCAATTCTTTATGTTCCCGTTATTAATGAAGTTTATCTGGTGCCTTTTAGTTAATAATATTAGTTACATCCATTAAAAATTGCCAGTGATCAAATGTTCCTACGAAAGTTTTACAGATTAGTCTTTATATTTTGATTTTGATCACACTCTACCTCCACCATTTTTTGCCGACACGTTAGCGCTGTAGTCACGAATAATTGTTCTTAGAACTCTATAGGTACGCTATAGGTGGCATAGCCGCGAAAGTTTGTGTTATCCGTTGGGCAAGACAGCTGCGTGCATGAAATACTTACCCTCACGTTCCAGGTTCCCGTACTTTACATCTACCCTGATCCCTCCCTCTCCCTTGTCATCTTCTTGGTGGGTCCAACCTCTTTTAAATGGCTATTCCGCGATCATCATTCCTCCTTCCTAAGAAGAATAATGGCGGGAGATCGCGCGAGTAATTGTTTGCGCTAAAAACGAGATCGTTGCGGGTGAAGTGAGTGAGGACCGGTAAACACGGGATGGAACTATGGAGAAGGGGCTGAAAAAGCGGGAGGAACAGGAAGGGAGTTTGAGAAAGGTTTGGAATACGTAATATAGATTGCGGAGAGAGTATTAAAAGGGAGGGATGGCTATTTTTTCACGTTCGCCTTGCCCTCATAGCTGCTTGTCCACCCTCGCCGAGTAAAATCACGCATGATTTATGTTGAATAGGCGTGCTCCGTTGGGTTTCATATGTGTTTTCCTGGGAGGCGAAAGGAAATTTCGCAAGTTAAGAATTAATAACAGAAGGCGAACGGGTTCTCTTGTAAGGATGCGTTGGGATCGCTTTTTCGTTCGAGGTTCGGACCCCTATGTACCATCTATGTATCATCTCCTGTCAGTTCGTAGAAAAAAGATGCATCGATAATCGATAAGTAGGCCATTTAATAGATATTATAATTATGTGCTCTTTTGGCTAAATTAATAATTCTTTGAGCTCCAATTATTTTTATTAGAAACTGATTAATAATGAGGGACAAAAAAAGGTAAGCGTAGACATGGCGTTTCACTTCCTCCAATTCCGCACTTTGCCTCCATAGACGGCCACCTGACTCCGGATACTCAAAGATAAAGTGTATGGTGTTATATGGTAAACGATCTCTTCGGTTGATGCTGTGTTGAAATTAAAAGAGTACCTTTTTGAAAAGAAGTAAGAAAAAACATTTTATGGAGTATAATCATCACCGCGTTTACCTACTTGTGTGTAACGAAGTATTTCGCGTATCCACAGGGAGCAATTACCATTAGTGGTGTGATATTTCTTTACAACGATTACGGTGGTGGCAATTGTACCTACTCTTGCTAATTTCTGATTGCCATTTGATTGTCGTCTAGCCAAAGTTGTACGTAAATCTATGGCATTTCGATTAGAATGCTATTGCGTTGGTAGTTTTCATGCTACACAAACATTAAACTAAGTCGTACGACCTACTCCTACCTAAAGTTCTGAAGACCTTCAAGCTCTCGAATGAAATGGTTTGCTCGTGATGTGATGAACCATAAAACGTGTCCGTACGCTGAATGTTGTGCGGGATTATAAAAAATTCGAACAAAAGAATAATTAAGTTTTTCTCCCAGACAACTCCAAGTTTCGGGGCAGGGCCACTAATTCCATCGGAAAGGTCACGAGGCCGTGTCCTTCTGTGCTCACGTGATGTCTCTCCTGGGTGTGTATTGATAGCCCCATCCTCAGGGACGCCCATCACGGTTCCGTTTCTCCGCTCTCCGGCTCATCTCCATTTTACAGGAGGATGCGGACGCGAAATTACGATCGCCGGTCATGTATCCATCTTCCTTTCTTGTGTCCCCTCAGGCCCGTGGCAAACTTGAGTCGCGCCCTAGCGAATGGTGGCCGGGCCGCCAAAAAGAACGCCGACCTCGTGAGCACCCACGCATTCTGGAAAGGCGTTAAGGAAAAAGAAGGACAAGGAAGAAATTCGTCCTGAATACAAGGAGATAGTAAAAATTCCCCCCCCCCATCTCCTTAATTCTTTCTATTCCTGAAATCGGTCCTTTTGTGTATCATGTTTGGCGATTGTACATTATTCTCTTGGCACAGAGAAGAATGCACAATCGCGTTGCCTGTATATAAGCAGTTTTTGACATTGTTTTTTTATCACAAAGAAGTAAAAGATGTCGATTATTTACACAAGAAACATCTACATATATCTGAAGATACAAGTCAACATTACTTAAAAATTAATTTCGTCTTTATTTTCCACGTATTAATTAGCGTGTTAACAACTTACGTATAAAAAGTTCTTTGATCACTGATGCTTTCATCTGATTTACTGTCATTAATCTTTTTACTTCATCCACAGCAGATTAAGGGGAAGAATTTTTTTAGGTGATCACAAAGTACACGATATTCAGAATCGCATTTATATTAAATCTATCGTTAGATAAAGGCTTGCTGGACTAATTAACACTATTTCTCGAAAAAATCCTTGTTCGCATAAAATAAAAACTCTTTGCGCCTCCGAACTCGGCTCACTCCGTTGCGCAATCACCTAAAATTAACTGGGGTGGACGGTCATTACTCACGCTTTACCACTCAATTAGGTAAATAGGAGGTGTGAAAGTAAGGGTATGGGAGGACGGGGTTCTAAGGAGAGGTGAGACGCGTCGGAAGGGAAGGCTGGGGTCTGGGAGGAGCAGAGGAAGGAGGAAAGAGATGGGGAGAAGTTGGAGGTGCGAAGAGGAATTGTGGGACCGCACATCGAGATTGGCACCTCATTACCAGCGTGCTGCGACGGTTCGTTTCCGCCGTCGGAGGTTCCCTCGCCGGGAAGACCTTCTTATCTTCGTGCATTTCAGACGTATTTAGGCGGCCATTTAGCGTGAAGAGAAGGAAAAAGCGAGCGACTCTTTTGATTTGAGTTTTTTGTTCTGATAGCATAGGAGACAAGTCAGGTGATGTCAACTATTTTCGCAGGGTAGGGTTGCCCGCCCAATGCAAACCTAATTCTGAACTTAGGCTACCGTCGAAGAGAATTTAAAAAATACATCCATCTGAATAAGCATAGCTGCAATCTGCCTTTAGCTTATAACTATTGGGTTTACTTTTCAACTTAACTTGGATCTAGATATTTTTCCGAAAGAAATATTTTGTTTATTCAGATTTTCCATTCTTCACTTTAACAGGAGACACACTGCTAACTATTTATGGGGTTTGGTGCTAAATAAATCTTTCCTGGAGTAAATGATTTCATACAACAAGCATTTACATTAAGCAATATAGTTTTCATTTCATCCCCTTAACCTCCCAACTTCGCCAACAAGAGAAGTGAAAGACCATATATAATACAATTTTAACGGCTATATCCAGCATGAATAGAACAATCTAAATAAAACGGATAGATAACTTAATTCTTTCATTTTTACAATAATTTTATTTATTTCATTTTATTAGGGTTATGATTTTCTAGTATGTCTAGGTGCTTGTGGAGGAAATAGTTTATTATTCAAGCAGATAGCCAAGCTGAGACACCACACTTGGCGTAAGCTAATGTGGAAAACACCCGACAAATCAGGTGATGTCGGGTAAGCTTTTATTAAAAGTAGGCAGAGACACATGAAAGCCATAATTAATTAGCCTATTTTCCTGAGAACTGATGCGGATTCAGTTCATTGACAGTGTTAATTAAGAATAAATTCATATTCAAGGTCATGCAACACGGAAAAAGGATGAGGATGCGGAATTTAGAAACTTTATAGCTAAGAAGTAATGACAGGTGGCAGTAGAAAAAACAATGAGTGTGGAGGCGAACGAAAGAGATTGGAATTTTTCTTTGACTCTTGACCTTTTTATTTCAGGAGAAAACTTGAACTCGCTTTGATAACTTTAAGAAGAAAGTATATATTACCATGACTTCTCGGAAACATACAATTAAATATTGGTTTCTCATTCAAGAATTTTATTAAAATGTATAGTAGGAGCGACTTACATCGCATTCAATACGAGTGGATTTTGAAGAGGTATTCTGAAGAGGTGGAGTACGAGCATGAAACAGTGTTCTGAAAACAAAGCCTTATTATCTAATTGACAATCAAAAACAAGGGATTTTGATATTGCGGTGAATCAAGTGTTGTAATGATTCACTTCAAACTATCTTAAAGGAGTTTTGTCCATTATATGCTACAAAAACTTAAATATAATTGCATGTAAGAGAATGAGATTAACTGGAACAGGCTTGACATAACAGTATCGGAGAAAATTTACCTACAAGTATGAGTACTTTAATGAAAAACAATAATTCAGGTAACTTTTTGCCGATATTTCATACAGAAAAATATTTTTTGAGCATGTGAAAATTATATAGTTTGATCAAAAAGATTAAAGTATTTTATTACATATATTACAAACCTCTTAGCTTAGAGCGTATTCTCCTTTATTTGAGGTTGATGAGATGAAAGCTTGAGAAGTCGAAATGGTAGTTTCTTTGTATTTCATAGTTAGCTCCTCTTTGCTTTTTTAATAAGTAAAAACTAATTCATAAGAAAGTATGCGTATTTTTTTGTACCTTACCTAGTTTTAAGCTAAAAATACATTTCATCAAAAGTGGCAATTTCCTTATTCTGAGATATTCAGGGCATACACTGGTATTTTTTCCTTTGTCGTTTTCTTAAAACTTAAACCACTCCCATGATCTTCCTAATCCTTTTTAACACTAGAAGTAGTCATTTTTACAGCTTTAAAGTGAAGTTCATCTTTTCTCTTATTCTAACTCTTTCTCCTATTCTAACTCTGAGATTTTGGATATTTCGTGAATTTGCTTACATTTATATCTTACTGTCTCATGTAAAATGACATTGGTTCATTAGTTCAAAAAATATTTACGAGTATGCATAAATGTGCAAAAATAGGTCATTTTTGTGAATTTGGCTGTGTTAGTTTTTTATGTTATGAATGAAGAATATTTACTTCCGTGAAGCTTATCTCAATAAGAAAATTACATTTTACAATTTCCTTAAAAAATATTTTACAACTCTCTGAAGATGAGCAACTGAGAAAAGCATTTGATGCTTTTCTCAGTTGCTCAGTTTAATAACAGCTTTTTCAGACTAAAACTACGTTTAGATGTTTACACGGTGTTTGGCTAACTATGCAGATATTTTTGATAAAAATTTCCGAATGTTGGCTAAATTTTTAATGTTTTGGTACCTTCTTTCAGTATTTGGTGAATAATGATTTTAGTCTGCCCAACGAAAGTCACCCAAGAATATTATCTTATGCTAGTCCAATATAGGTCTACTATATCCAATACGTAGCTTTTCGCAGGCTTCTTTCTCATGTTCCTTTCTGAATCAACATCTTCATCTGAAAGAAACATATTCTTCGTCTACTTAATGAATCAAATGGCAATTTAAATAAAGAAAATGATTCGCACGCTGAAATATTATATATATAAATATATAATATTGACATAACATGACTTTTAACACAGAGAACACATTAATGGAGAAGTTCCAACTCTTTCCACACTAAGCTCAATCGTTGTCTCTCTATCATCATTCCTACGATCTCTCCTCTTAACCTTTCTTCTTCTACCACGATTAAGTCTCTTCCATCGCCTAACACTGCATTTAAAATGTTGCTCCACTTTTAGCTTTTTTTCATCTGGCGATAGTTAATTTATCCATTTGATCATACAAGGGATTTACTTCTCGTTCATTTTAATTGTTGTCGGCAGGTATTCTTAGATTTTCACAAAATGTGTCAGCCTTTTTTAATTCCTATTTTTAAAATGTTACTACTAAATTTTTCAATGACTCCACCTTTTTCCCATTCCTATTCAACACTATGTCAACAGCACGTTCAATCTCAAACAACCAGCTATAAATTGCTCCTATAACTATTGGTTTCGTAATCCCCCTATCTCTCAATCTCATCCCACAAAAATCTCACCTATCCATGCTTCTACATTCCCATTTCTTTGATCTCTTCTACTTTCCCATAATTTAAAATTTTTGGAACATTCCACGACATTAAAAAGTTTCACTCTCCTAGATATTACTTTCCTCTACTGGATTTCATATGATGACAAATCTTGAATTCTTTCCCCCCTACCACGAACTTTCCTCCCTCCGATTGGCACCACTAGTCGGGTGGATCCCGAAGTTGTCTGGAATCATCAACCATTTGATCCCATCGCTCCCATCCATCCATTAACATCAGTAATATTTTCATTGAAAGCCTATATTCCATAACATTATGATTATTTTCATGATACTCCATTTGAATCACGCATCTTTGTCAGAATTTTAAGATAATTTTAACGTGACAGACAGTGAAAATGCTTTCTTTAAAATATTTTCGCTTCACCAATTAAGGCATCAAGAAATGCACGACGATCGTGCGTTAGCTCCACAACTTCCTTCCCATAATCTATAAGTATTAATTATCTTAAGAAAACGTTTTAATGTTTTCACCTCAGGAATTTCACCGATACGTATAGACTTTAAATATCCTCCCCTCAAATTGTAGGCATGATCCTCCACTTACAGAGCGACCTAATTTTACGGAAGAACCAATCCACAAAAGATGGTAGCTTTAAAACAGAAAACTAAGGAATTTCAGGGAGAGAAAGAGCTTCTTGACCCTGCATGCAACCCATTGAACACTTAATCACTCTTCGGCTTCCCTGACTCGCAAGAACCGAGAATAAGGACTTGCCTATCGTGCGCATATTTTCCCCATTTCCCATTCCCACAACCACTTCGGTAAATTGGTGCGGATACGTGATCCGAGAGACCTAAGACCCTTTCGCAAGGTTGGAATGCCAGGGTAGGAAATAACGGAAAAAAGAAAGATAAAAAGAACACACCCCACTCCTGTTCCTCTTATCCTCGGCGTGAGGTTCCTTCTTTCTGTTATTATTATTATTTTTTGATCATCACGCGTGCTCACCACCCGCTACAAAACGCACCCGCCCGCCCTGCAATTTGAAGCGATTTCAGATCACGTGAGAGGCTAATTCTTATTGGGTGCGCCCGGTGCCGAGCGTCATCATTCTTCAAAGAAAAAAACCTCTCCTCTTTAATGATCCCTCCATTACGCCCGTCGTCATCTCCCGCCTGGTGGCGCCGTGTGCGAAGGTGCCTCTTGAGGGGCATCCGGCAATGTGCAGATACTCTCTTGAGGCTCTGCTAAGCGTGAGCGCGCCAACTGAAGTGCCTGCTTCGGATGTGTCGAATCCTTCTCATTTCCTCATTTCTCCTTCTCCCGCGCGAGAGCGGAAAGCCTGCTATGAAACACAACGGAGAGTTTTGAAATTAGGGTGTTATCTTCCAATCGTTTTGGAAATGGCCCCATCTCTTCAACCTATATTTACGGCTTGCATTCACGGAACGGGATTATTGATTCTCTAAATCACTATTGATCACCAATTATGCTTTCTGTGAAGATCCATCGTTATTTCTTCGTGTTCTGTTATCTATCAATTACATGTTATTTATTTGAAGCGATTAATGTTGATTAGTTCGTAATGGGGTAATCCGTAAGGTAGTATATTTCTTTTGATAATTGGTAGAATTGAAAAAAAAACACATTGAAAATTTGATGAATATAAAAAAAATAATTTCTCACAACAGTGATATTAAATTAAAAATTACTCCAAGCTAAAATGGCCCAAAAGTTGTGCTCTAAAATACAAACACCTTAGTTATTCGCTCAGTTTAATATCACCGCGGCTAAATGATGACGATGATGAGAGCGCAACTTATTTTTTGTTAAGTACTTTTGATTCTCATTTCTTTTCCGAATATATTGAAAATCCAAATAAAAATAACATGAAACATATGACCTGTCGGGCAATGAGGCAAAAAACTTATATTTACCCACAGTGGAATTCATTTTTTATTTGGCCTGTTCCTATGTCCTATCCTGAATGGCAATTCTTCCTCCTTTATCTTAAGAGAGAGAAATAATTTATTAAGAAATGTGAGTCAGAAAACTTTTGACTTGACCTTCGTATCAGTAGTGTTAATATCCTTTCGTGTCAATTTTCCCATTTACTTCTTCAAGTGGTAATAAATGGTGAGGTGTTTTTTTTAAGCTCCGAGATATTTGTATGATAAATGATGGAGAAAATAATATGAAGCGTATAAAAGAAGATTTTCTGTGTTCGTTTCAGAATTCGGAATTGGAGAGAAGAGTGAACATCTGAGAGGAAAAGGGATGTTGCAGCCTGCGATAGAAGGGATAATGCTAATAAACGGGGATGATGAAGAAGAACAAGAGGTACCATATGTGCTTATATATGTATACTAAGTATAGTAGCACTTTTAGATGAACATTAATTACTCAAGTGTTAGAAATACTTACTAAGAAGCTTCATTTTCTAAACCAACAAAATTTACGCATAAAATTTAAAGCACGACTTCCTTGATTTCCAAATCTATTACCTACCCATTTACTGGAAACCCTATTCATTTGTGAAATGTGCACGAAATATTTTGAACTACATTTCATGTCAGTCATCTAAAAATTTTCATTCACGCATATGATACAGAATATATATTTTTTT
Organism: Hetaerina titia; assembly: GCA_037158775.1. Lineage (NCBI taxonomy): Eukaryota > Metazoa > Arthropoda > Insecta > Odonata > Calopterygidae > Hetaerina > Hetaerina titia. The sequence continues at coordinate 122,681,570 of CM073770.1, read as the reverse complement.
AACTATTTGAGGGTCAGGGTATTTATTATTCTGCATAAAAAATAAAATGTTCACAACCGTAATTTTTTCTCTTTATTTCCTTCCAATAAAATGTTGAACATCTTTGAAGGCATGCTTATTCTCAAGGGTTCTCGTTAATCCCCTTCATTAAGGAAACAGCCGCTATGTTATCCAGAGGCTGAATGAGCCGATTATCTTTTTATTTATCGAAAAAGTTTCCAGCTAAACCACCAAGAGCCCAGATTAATGACAGAAGCAGCCAACAGCTAGTATAATGCCAGTGGAAAAAAGATGGCTGACATACTGTCGCTATATCTAGCGTGGAGTTAACAACTAATCTCATTTTAGAATGCCTTAGCACCTTTGATTACGCAAGAAGCATCCTTTGCTTTCGATCTCAGATTCAATCGATCTGAAGCTCGTTTGGTAAGCTTTTCTATCGCCTTGATCCGCGCGCCATCACTCGCCTTGTCAGAAAACCATTTGAACTACCCCTTAAGCATAGTATACCTCTGTGAACGATTAAAAAAATCTGAAGACAACGATATCAACAGCTCCGCTGCAATCTCTTAACAACCTAAACAGGAGTCCCAACTCCCCATTCACCTCTCAAATGAGCGGAATAGATAATACTCCGCCGTCCTTCGTGAAGCTGACCACATTGGCGACAGCAAAAAATTGCCACTACAAGATGAAGGCCTTCTAAATCTCTCTCGCGCACCAGACGGTCCAGTTGAACGCGCAGGTAATTTCCTATCTTATTTCTCTTACTCTCGGAGACCGGTAGTTCCATTGGGTCCTCTATTTAGCGTATGTGCCATCAGGGACTGTATTTATAGTCTATCAATTCGATTATCGCCATTTTGATCATCCTTTAATTAGCGTTTAAGCGTCGACTTAGTTCATGGAGGTAATCATAAAAGTTCACTCGAGGTAGTCCTGCGAACTTCCTATGCCTGTAATGTGAATTTGTTTGCTGCTCATGTGAACAAATGGTGATGTGATTTTTAAGGTAATTTATTGATAAACATCATTTTTTACTGATTTTTCCTAAAATTTTCATTTAGCCACTAGCCTCTACCTCACCTGCCATAAAATCCAGTCCCTCCGAGTAACAATTCCCATGCATAATATTATGCACGTATTTCTCATTGTTACCTTTTTAACCAACTAACCACATACTAGCTTTCATTGTCTGACCTTCTAGACGTTATATTTCGTCTTTCACCGTTGTTTTATATTTGCTGCTATGCTCTCAAGATTACAGGGCCAATAAATCTCATATTTTTCCATTATGAGATGCTACCGGATTACAGGAGAAAGCTAATGTTAAATAAATCTGATCTTATTCTAAACTCGATAATACATAAGAAAAAAGTAAACATCCCAAAGATACCAGTTTAAAATATGCAGTGAACGTTATCACAATCTGAAGCATAAACATGAAAATACATGCTTCATGCTGAAATTGCGTCGTTAGATTGAGATTTTATCACGCTCAGCATTTCCTGGAATATTTAGTAACATTAATTCTATTCGATTCCTGGAAAATGTTCTGCACACTGTACAGTGCTGGATAAAAAAAGCTTCATTGATTATTTGACCTCTTATAAAGAGCTTTATGAACGGAAGAACACAGAATAAGTCAGAAGTCATCAGTATAATTAGTCATTGACACTTTTTCCGTTACATTTTGATCAGACCTTATTGACGCCTACATTTTGTAATCCAGGATGTTGCCATCTTTATTTGTATTTCCGTGAATCTATGAAATTTTTTTCGCGATGTTGTGGTTTTTTCGACTATTTTTACGATCAAAAATGAATTCAAGAGTGTTCAAACCCTATTCACGATGTTTACTGGCATTTTATCATGAGTATACTGAGGGCTAAAAATTATAATTTAGAGCCTTAGAAATGCTATTTAGCATCTAGAGATCATAAGTTTGGACGTTCATCTAATAATATTTCTTGAAAAAAGATTAAATACATTGCTCTTTGAGCCATAGAGGATAAATATGCCTGTTCATTTTTCCCAACGAAAATTATTTTCTTCGTGAATCTTTTATTGTTTAGTTGCTTGCTCACCCGCTCAGCAAACTTGAGCTGAGCGTGTACACTAAAAATGTCCATATTCCTAACGAGTAATTTTATTTTCTCTGAACAATTTTGTCTTGGTCTTGTATTTACTCTAGTATTAATTTATTTGGGCACGCGATAGTCCATCGGTAGAGCGTTGGACTACCGATCGTAGGGTTCTGGTTTGATTTCCGGGCAAGCCTCTCTAGTCACCCTCAGCTCCACCCTATCTGTGTGATTATTCAATTCCCAGATCTTCCAGGGAAACCATAACCGGCAGAGGGAAAGGAACTGGCCCCTCTAGCTTTATGAGTGGATTTCACTCGCCGTATATGGCTTAATACTAGGTGAACTCTACCACGACGTACCAAACCAACCTTCGGGTTGATTAATATTTATGGTTATTAATTTATGCTTAAAAATTTAGATGAAATTTTCTTAACTGAACATGCAACACGGAGTGTTTCATATCTCTTTAGCTTAAAAAAATGGAGAGACCACCAGACCATGTTCCATTATCTGAGCTGCCGCCTAATAAATACAGTGAAATGGGACGAGGATTTAGTCATTTCTTGGAACTCGATTGATCGAAATATCCCCTCTCCGTGGTAACACTTTATTAAGTGAATGCATTTTCCTTGAATTTCAGTTCTTTAACCAAATTTTTACTCAAGCATCAATATAGTGTGTCTAGTCTAATGGTACCCGTAAAGTCTCCGAGCGCAGAACATAACATACCTATACCGGTATGTTTGTAATATCTCTCTATCAAACATGGTATACCTGTTTAAAAATATATTCTTTGTAATAGCTCTCACATTTCTCATTAAGGCACCTGGTCTTAATCAATTTGATTGGAGTAAATCAATCGAATTATACTTAAATCAAAAGTAACTTTTGGTTGATAATCAGTACCTGGTTTAAATATACAAGGAACGTGGCTACGGTCGCGAATCGATGTAGAAAAAAAATAATACCCGGACCGTAAACTTGATAACTTGATCAACTTTACGGTCCCGGTATCATTTTTTTGTTTACATCAGTACTTGATTTATTAATTTTCTTATTTGATGACATTTTGTAAGAACAGTGTTTTTTTTAATTCTCACAGGCTATTGTTCTTAAAGTTGTTTATAAGAAGAAGTTTGTCACCAATTATTTGAATATTCTCAAGGTTTACACTTGGGCTGCTGTTACTCTACATTTCTGGCACTATCCCAGTTGGCGCCAATAACGTATGCATACAAATCTAGGCTGACTTTGTTGTAATATTAATAAACATGTCCATAAAAGGTTGCCTAATTAAAATACTGTTAGTGTCGTGTACTCACAAAGATTGCCAAATTATCAGGTAATAATTTACTCTCCAACATTCAAATCACCACTTTTTCTTTTGCTTTTAAGGACTATTAAATAAATATTGGCACCATCTACCTTTCCTTGGTAAATGGCATTTCTTGTATCCGACTCAGATTTGAATATCACCTCGATTAAGCCTCGTGGAAAGCTAAAAACATACCATCTCACATAATCTCGATTTCGCTCCCCATTCCATTCACCAGGTATATAAATCTCTATTATTAAGTAAATTCAATTCATAAAAAATATATAGTATTTCTCGATCAATCCAGCTGGAATTTTAATGCAACAGTTTAGTCCAGCCATGATCGACCAACTCCAACGGCACTATTGCGGATGAAAGCAAAAGACTTGGGGAGAGCGCCTTCGTTGCATACTTCACCTCCATACGAGGCTATCTTGCATGCTTCTACTCCTCACTGCTAAAGTAAGGTTGGTATCAATCCAAAGGGCACCTGTTCCACCGAGAAATGCAAGCAATGGAAGGTGGGGGAGGGTTTCTCTCCACTAAGGAATATAAGCTAGCTTGTAGAAAGAAGAAGCGGGTGGAAAAGGGTTGGCGTTGAATTGAAAGAGATGGAGCAGGTTGGGGAAGGTGGGGCGATGCCTTATCTCCCCCACCGCAAGAACCGCATCACGGGCCGCTTTGACGCTCCTCTTAAAGGCCTGGTGTGCCTTCACCTGCTTGCTGGAGCCCTGATTTCCACACTCGGGCTCATATCTCACCGCCCGCTGCTCCCGAAGCCACTTAATTAGTCTCAGTCGTTCTCCTACCCTTCCATACCCCGCGTTGCACCCGTCTCTCTCTCTCCGCCCCCAGCCCCACTGTTCCTTATCGTTTTCCCTCTATTTACCCTCCGCATTCAAGCCAGAAGCTCCACCGTCATCTCTTATTTTCATCTACAATTCCACTCGAACATCATTTCCTTCAATCTCCTTCCTTCTGTCTCGCAAGAAAGAGTGAGCGAAGATGGGACACGGGAGTTAGAGTGAGGTGGATCCGCGTAGTAAGTAGTTGAAGCATCCTCGGGTAAGTCTCAAGCGAGCACAATTACTAGAACATGCATATTTACCACGAGCGTCCACGTTATTACTTTTCATTTTTCCCCTTAAAAACAACAACTGACTATTTGAATGCAATTCAACTAATTCAGGCGGTCTCACTGACGGTCCCCTACGACGCGGTTTTGATACAATCAGCTTCTTTTCCCCACATTGCTCCGAACATTCGTTCCAGCGAAGAAGATTGAAGATTTTTTCCTGGGATTCTGCTCAAATGGGCGTGAGGCAATGGTTTTTTGCACAACAAACGTCTTGCACCGGTGACTTCTGCGACATGGAAACAGTTGCATGACAAAATGTCACGAGGCACGGGCTGCATATCCCATCCTCGAAGACACATTTCAGCTGCGGATTGCATAACCGTGGGCATTACAGTGAGCTGAGGAGTTTCGTATTGCTTTTTCAAATTTCACGTCTACCCAATATTTTATGCAATCGTTTTTGCATGAGTGACTATTTAAGTGTATTCGTATTGTTAATTTGCCTTTTATCCTTGAGCTATCTGTCATCAACTCCCGCCTCTTTGTAAACCCTTCTTTGCCGAAAGGAGTCCTTAAAATACCCCAACTACTATGCCCACCCTCCATCAAAACTACTTCCTAAATACTTGCACTGTTCTGCCAGTTCTATTTTGTATTCCTCAACTTCAATGTTTGTACCAACATTCCTACTTCTTGAGACTCTCTGAGCTTCGTTTCTTTATGATTAATTCTCATCCCTTACCTATCACACTGATTCTTCAACACTCTCTAATCTAAATAATTGTGTAACTCTTTGGCTGTTAGGGCTAACTAGTACCTGATCACCCGCAAATATAACTCATTTGAAGAGTTTCCCACATATTTTTGACTCAACCCTTTCTATACCATTTTCTTTGCATGCATATTGAAAGCAAATCGATGATGATGGACATTGCTGTTTTATTCTGCTGTTTAGCACTCACCATTCCAACTCTTAGCCCGCTATCTTAACTTGTCCATTCTGAGATATATTATATGATGAGGTTCCGCGTAAGCCGTCTATCCGTCGGTTCTACTTCTAACTTCTGCCAAACGTTCATTAATTGTGCCCAGTTTACTCTTCCAATACCATTCAAAAACCCACGGAAAATACAACTACAACTTGGTTGTACTCTTATGTTCCTTTATACCGGTGATCTCATTTTTCCTATGACATCATACCTGCTCATTCCCTTTCTAACACATGTTGCTTTTCTCCTAAGTACAGATTAGCATTTCTCACCATAATTTGGTCGATAACCCTAACTATTACCTTTTTCACGCATAAAAAAACCTTTCCTGCCCTTAAAGTCCTCTGTTCCTCGTCTACATCTTCATAATACCCATCAAGCCGCCGCAGAGGCGTTTGGAGGTGGGTGTTAGGTCACCTCTCGTAAAATAGAATAAAACTACATGCGAAGCCCAATAATATTACCTCTACACAAATACTAGTTTCATTATACACTCGATAAATTTTAATCACACGAAGTAAAGTACTTATTCGAAAGAAATTTCAAAACAGAAAACATCCGTAGAACTGTTTAAAAGAAAAATTAAAGCTTAAAAATTAAAAATCTTAAAGTTTAAATATTAAATAAAAAGGTTTACATGCAGTATATCGACGAATATACACACTACCAATTCTAATTTTCTCCTACGCGATTGCTGTCACATCTATTTTGATATTTAATGGCACGAGGAAAAAACGACATTTTAAATTTATTCTTTCTACAATAAATCTCCCTGGTTTTACGTGGGTGATCTGATTTACCATAGTGAGTCGGGACCTGTAATATGTCTTTAACATTCTAAGACATGGAACCTGCTTCAATCTCTCCTCATGTACTGATGATTTCGCCTTTTTTGGCATGGCTATGTACACTGATCTGTCAGTCTCTATGTCGAATTCCTCCTTCATACCTGAGCCCAAAGAACTCTTCTTTCTCATTTTTCTTGAACATTTCTGTAGTTTGTAGCGACGTTGTCTCTTCCTCAAAATGTCCTTCATTTAATTTCCTTTAACACTTTTTTATTTCTCAGTCAAGCGTTCCTGGTTCAAAGCCATCTCGATCGATGTCAAATACATCTGTATCCAAAATATATTATCCCAAGATAATATTCAAATATCTACATATCTATCTGTATTTCTACATCTTTAACTACATGTCATTTCCGTATTTACAGGGCCTCGGTGAGAATTATTTTACCCATTGCATCCACACTAGCATAAAAAATATTTCTATTCTTATATTCCGAAATTTCTTCAACTTCCTGTTTACCGCAATTTTGTTCTGTCTCTGAAAACTCAACATAATTTTTCACAGCTCTTTTCCCCACTTGTCCTTTGACCTATTAGTTTCTTGCTTCAGTTTATTGTTTTAGCTCCAGATCATAATTATTCATTCTCTCTCATTCTCTATTCATTTACTTCCATTTTCTTCTTTTATCCATCTTTCTAATCATTTTTCTATGATCCATGGCTTCCTTTTACTATTTGCCGTTCCCATTGATTCGTTTCTCGCTTTCTTTATTCCTTGTTGAAAGCGTTTCTTTATCCTACTAGGACCCTCCATTTATTCCCCCTGATAATTTTATAAACGGCCTCAGGTACTCTTTCTTTTGTGCCTCAGTTAAGTCAATTATATTCCATTAGTGTCCCTTCTTTACTTCATTCCCTGACCCTTACCATCGCCCTTAATTTTATTATTGACTGCTGATCCGAATCTTTCTATGCTCCCAGGAAAGCGTTGGAGTTGATCACCTCATTTCTAAGGTCTCATCTAACTATAATATAATTAATAGCTGACAGCTCCCTCTATACCCCTTTCCCTCGTATTTTCCAAATGTATTAACTCCTGCCGTGGTGTTCAAGCCAGGTGTTAGTTGTTATTTAGCTATTTCTCCTTAAAAACCCAAAAGTTTTTCATTTAATTATTTATTTATTTACCCTGAAAGCCACCGCTAGGGCGTGTGGCAGGGGGTGAATACACACCAGAATAATGTTACCCTAACATGACCCAACCGCGGTCGAACAATGTTATCATGATCTCCTATCGTTTGTGGAAAAAAATACATCTTAAATATATATGTTCTACACTTAATTTCTCTAATTTTATTAGCATGATCTCTCCTACCGTAGTACGATGGGGGTAATAATACATTATCAACATCACGACTGAAGAGATGTTCTTCCAATTTATGCAAGAACTTGGATCTGTAATTTAACCTTGGCTTCGTTAGCCATTTCCAGCCTACATTCTCTATTATTTTGGATACTCCACTAAGTCTTACTTATCATGAAAACGTTTTACAAATCTGGCTCCTCTACGCTGCACGCAATCCAATCCGGCCATTAATCCAACTTCGTGAGGAACCCATATATTGTGCTTGCAGAATATTCTAAATGAGGCACAAACCAACGACAGATAACATTTCTCGTTGACATTTTCATCACATTTAACTAGTACACTTTACCTCGGTGATCATTTCATTTTCCTAAATCATAACTCTTCTACTCCTCTCCAGTCTCTCCCTCCGCCTACCACCCTATTGCAATCTCCCATCGCTATCAATTTTTTCCTGGTATATTCACACTCATTTTTTCTGTTTATTATTACTCTATGTACTGTTTCTTCCTCCATACGGGTGTGTCGTCATTTACATCTAAATTACCACATGCCTGACCGAGCCTCTTCTTATCTCTAATGATAATATAATATGCTGTCATTTATTTGTTCTACGTTCACTAACCTTCTCCTCAATTTATTATCTATTTATATGGTTACCCCACCGTTATAACTAGAAATTAATACGTAACCATCACCCCATTAACCCAAAGTACTTTTCCATCTCACCCCGAAGAGGGCGAGGTTGTCTTTATTTACTCCCTCCATCTCCAGCTTGATATTTTTTGGCTTCCATATCCTCAACATCGCTCCAGCATCCTGAGTCCTTATGCACGCGGTACCGTTCCTTGTCATTTCTTCTTTTCTGCTATCATCCGGTCGGCCGTGCAAGGATTTCGTGTGATGGCCAACGTGGAGGCCTTTCCACAGCCATCAACGGGAACGAGACTCCATATATTATGGATATAACTAATGAACAGTCGTGTCCCGTTGTCTTCTTCAATAGTGTTTTTAAATTGACAAAATCATTTAAATAGAAGTCTCAATGGAGTAAGAAGCCTTAGCAAACCGCCTTAGTGAGGAACAGACGCTGTGAAGACTACCTTTCGCTGACTCCGACGCTTCGACCTATCTGACATAATTGACCCTAGGAAAAATTGTTATTTCCCATCTTGTATACGTAGCTTTTAGGTCCATCAGAAGGGAGAAACTTCAGGGAAAGGGAAAAATGAAGTAGTAGAAATTGAGGATGTACCCGGATGGTATACGAGTACATCACCTCGTCAGATAGAATTGGTAGGAAATCAATAAATATTTTAAATAAAAGCTGATAATTTAAATCTGAAAAATTCGTACCCTGACGGATAAATTAGTGAAAATTTGCAACATGTAAATTTATCAAAGTTCGTTTTAGAGTTTTTCAATAAAAAATTCCTTAATTAATATATGTGAAAGGTTATTAAAATGCTTCAAAAAATCAATTCTAGGATCGAATATAGGTAATCAGGATTAGATGTGGAGTGTTTTAGTTTTAATTCAGATATACTCATTCAAATAAAATAAAATTTTATCGAGAGATATGAAAAACAGATCCTGTGTACGATGACGGCATTAGTCATCGGAACATCGGCAGCTGAAATCCTGATCCGGTGGAAAACCCGCGAAGACTTCACCCCAATCGTGCTCCAGGGAAAAACTAAATCTTACTATGTGCAAACATTTGGACTAATTGAAATCTTTATCTGCCAGAGAGGCAAAAGAATGTCCTAAATTCTCAACACTTCTGAAAAGGAAGACTTAGAGTCGCTTAATCTAAGCCGTTTCTGGTCGATTGTAGTCATGCAGATAAAAATCCATTGGGACAAAGTTTTAAAGATATATGGACAGAATGCAGTGAAACAGGCTCTTTCGGGCGATTTCTCATCGAAATCAGGATCCATCTTCATTTTTATGGGAGGAAATCACTCTTCTTCGTTTCTTCTGTTCCTTTAAGAGATAGTAATCTAAATAAATATTAAAATATACATTTATGCTTTCTTTATTTTAATTCGCTAAATATTTCATAATGTTTTAGCGTGATGAAAAACGATTCATTAACTGTATTTTTTTATTTTACGGGTCTTTTGAAAGTAGCATATTGTGCTGCCTCTCCTTGAACCAGTTTACGCCTTCACGCTATCGAAAGTTTTTTAGACTTTTTAAGTTTTTCAACTGGTTCATCCACTCACAGACACTTTCACTCTATCCTATCTCGTGGATATTAGTCACAATTATACATATACTGGCACACTTTCCTCGCTCAGAGAAATGTAAGATGACGTCTAACAGTGGTGATCTATAAACATAGTAAGCGATGCATTAGCCCCTGTTTACCGCGCCCGGGCGGTCCTTGCGGGTTGTCCGCCCTCATCTGTGGAGATGAGGCGTGATATGAAAGATTTTCTTTTTCATAGTGGACTGTTGAAGTACTATTAGCATGAAGTGAGCCCATGTTTATAGAATATATACAATCTAAGAATCCTCAGTTGTGTGAAACAGTGTACGGGTTATGCGAGGATTCCGCAGCTGTGATTTTGTAAATCAACTTTCAATTCAAATTCGACCGTGAATTTTGGCAAACTAGAGAAGATATGAATCTTTGATTCAATTCTGAAGCCATATGATTTGTTACACCTATGAATGCAAAATTTTGTCATAAATTTTAGGCACATTGAGTAAAAAAACCATAGCGAAATGCATGAAGGACCGCATCTTGCATCAGACATGCATTTAGTGATGTTTAAAATTGCAGCAAGAAATTAGAGAATGATCCCCTGACAAGACATCTTTCCAGGTGCAGCTACCCTGCTCTTGTGGAAGCTTCCTTTCATACCATTCTAATTACCGCAATCTTTCATTCCCATTGCTCTAATTGAGATTCCTTTTGTTCATTCAAGACTAGCTCGATTCCGCTCAGCCCTTTATTGGTTTTCGCCCTGAGAGGCCATTATTCCTCCGACCCTCGGCCAGATCCCGAGATAGCCCGGAAGGCCATCTCGGGCGACTCCAATCGTGGGCCGTGGAATTGAAGTGATGAAGATTTAGCAGGTATCCCTTGGCGCCTTTCCCCTTCTTCTCCCCAATAAGGTGTTTTCTTTTCCTAAACATCACATGCTCAATGGATGTCCCCTCACTAGCATATATTTTTCTTCTTACAATGGAGCATCTCAGTCCCACATTCCAAGCTTTTGCACCCATCCGGAGATAATTTCACGTGCATTTCGTTTCCAATGCCAATGTGTACCTGGGGAAGAAATTCCTCTTGTCGCCCTAGTTAACGATGCGATAAAGCCCCTTCGAAAGATTTTTCACTCTAACTGGTCGCTGGCATAAGGGATAAGGACGAGGGTGTCGGTCTGAAGATTTTCAACTGGGCTACATGTATTCAGAGTCTAGCTCTTGCAAAAGGAAGCGTGGGAAAACGGAGTATATCTATAAGAGATTGTTATGCAGAAATGCTTTATCAATATGAAAACTTTCACCTTCGTGCGTGTAAATTCATGATGTGACTTGAGTTCAATCAATTGTGTATTCATAATTGAGCACTATTGAAAAAATGAATGTTGGATTTTCCAAATTTTCGTTGTTAATTTCCATATTTTATTGATTACATATGAGAAAATTACAAGTTAAAATACTTATCACATGCAAGAAAAATTTGTTTCGGCCCTTTTCCGACCGTTTTGGGCAAAAGGTTTCCAGATAACGATTATCATCGATATTTTACTGATAAAATAATTGATTTCTTGGTATAATCAACGCTATTCTTTGGAATGCTTCAATTCATTAATTAATAGGGGTCCGGCAAGTCGAAGTTTTATTGCTCCAATCACGGTCAAGGAAACTTTTCCTCTGCTTGTAATACGTACCCTTCCACCTTCCCCGTTGACCTTGTGTCAGCCGTTTATGTGCGTCTCTACCCCTTCCCTTTGTATCTACTTATATCCGCTTGAATGGATATATAAATATAGTAATGACGATGTATTACAAAACTATTTCTAATTAAAGCGGTTAGATGGATATCTAACACGCGTAATATTGTATTTTTCCAGACAATTACGCCTTTCTAATAGCATAAACAGTTCCTTTCTTGCCCATGAATATTATGATAATGGAGTGATACCAGTAAACGTCGTAACTATGATTCTATTTTAAATGTTTTGGTCGTTATAGTTTCCGTTAGTTAAACTAAGGCCGTTAAGCCAAAGCAATATTTTGTTTGCATCAATAATTTATAAAGTATTTGGGGTATTATGTATTTCCTAAGATATTTACCGACAATATTCTCAATGAACATTATTTTTCTCCTCACTCTCCTGGGAATGCAGTGCGCCAGAGCGTGAAGTAACCGATTAATTCCGTGGAAACTGATTTTCACATATTGCGCCTCGAGGTACTGGAGGGAGGGACTTGATGCTGCGAGGAATGAATTAAGTTCTTCCTTTATGCTCGACGTGCTTCTTCTGCCTTGGGAGCGAGGCCCTACGTGCGTTAATGAGCACTGATGGATGGATTATTTCCTAGGCTCGCATACGCATGGATGTGGTTTTTTATGCGTATTTCGAACTCGTTTTCCTACGTTTAGGAAGAGTTTCGTCTTCCTTTATCTTTCTTGAAAGAAAGAAACTCGTTTTCCTATAAAAAGTTGCTATCACCAGGGTTTTCTGAAAAAAAGAGATTTATTTGGTTCATAATAAAACTTGTTTTTTTTTGTGACCAAAGGGAAAAATAGCTTGGAGCAATTCAAGAAAGTGAGTCAGTTCTATAAATCCTACTGCTTGAACGTGATTAAAATTCAAATATTAGAATTCTTAGGTTGTTGTGTTTCCAACATGCTGCTTAAAAAATAAAAAAACTCTTCTCAAATAGTGCCACACTGATCCTTCTTTAAGTTAAAAAATACAGACTGATATTATATGTATATTTCAGCAGTCCTTGCGTTGGCGTTTTTTATAAATGTAAACTTTTGAAATTACAAATTCTATGTAAAGAAGTAGAGAGGTTTCAGTGGAAAACAAATTATGACTTTGAACATTGAGCCCTTATTTAATAGCTTTTATTTACATTTTTTGATTTGGCGTGGAAACTGTGAATGGGATAAAATTATGATTGATTGGTGATATATATGGATAATAGATTAACATTATAATATATACATATATATATATAATTCATAAAAAATATTTCATTTGTTAGAAATGAAAGGAGGATATGAACTAGCGTAAAAATCAGCAATTCGTATGCTACTTAAATTTGTATACTAACTGGGTTAGACTAGATTACAGAACTGACTATGATTATGCCGTAAGTTTACCAGTTTGGATGGATTCGGTTAACAAAGGTTAGATGTAAGTTTACCAGTTCGTTTTAAGAACTTCATTTTTTTAACATAAATTAACATAAAATTTTAAATGACTTATTTTGAAGAAGCATTTAAAAAGTTTGGTTAGCATAATATTGTTTAACTTTTTTGTCTATAATAGGTATATTATTTTATAATTCATGCATTTCTCTTCTTGGCTTGAATATGTAATTTATGTGGTAATATTTGGCTAAAAATTGACAGGCCATAAGTTCCCCTGACTCTTAAAATACAAATTAAAACAATCTAACAATAAATCCAGAAAAACCAGAGTACTCAACCCGAAGTCTTCCATTCTTTATTCTGTAGTATATGATAAATTATCACATATTTGTAAAAAACTGTTGAGCTACTCTGACACTGTGAAGCTTCGATGCTGATGTGAAGATAAGGATCATTTGATAAGACAAAATTATCGAGTTGATAGTAAGGTCTACTTAGTATTTTTAAGAGTAGCAAAGGTGTTGGTGCTTACTTCAGACTTCCTTAATCCTAACTTTTTCTAGACCCAAATTCTTAATTGACCTTTAGACCACACTCCTTGTGTTGAGGATGTAGAACTCCTAGTGTCATTTTGTAAATTGAATAGATCAATGTGTAAAATCCTCTCCAGATATCAACATTTTCCGCAATAAGTCTAACAATATCTATATTAAAAATTCATACGATTTCATCACACAAGTACTGTTGTTTACTGCGTTTAATTTGAACCATAAAATTTTAAGTAGCGTGTTGAGATTGAAAACTGAATTAGTATTCACTTTTTCATTTATTGTTGAGCCATTGATTATCACTGTTTTATAAAATAGTCATGTTGTATTAATGCATATCATGTTGTATAAAACCTGAGACGGTCAAAATATGGCAATACTGCGACCAACCTCCAGCCAGGAGAAAGAAAGAGCAGTAGGGATATGTCAATAAACGGTATTCTAGGATGTACAGTAACTATAGGACCCATATTGAAACTCCATCCTAATAGCGATGTTGATCACCAACCATTGAAGAGTTCATCCAGCTCATCAGAAGGAAAGTTAATCGGTCATTTACTCTCTCGCCATTCCATTAGTCTCCCAATATCGCGGTGTTTCCAACAATTTTCCAGATAGCTCCGATGCATTTGCTTTCGTAAGAGCGGACTAGCATAGTTTTGGCGTCTCCGAATCATGGCCGAACATAAATGGTCACCTTTCATGCCGATGTATGTTGTGAGAGAATTTAAGCTGCAACTAAATTCGAGGTTATATTATGAATGGAGAATGAAGTTTTGGTCACCTTTGGACTCATATATTAACATAAAAATGGAAGTGTAAAATTATTTGATCCAAATGTTTCAGTATGACCAATGGCTACAAAAGCAAAATGAGTGTTAGAAACGGGAATCTTAGTAGCCAGGCAACCAATATATAAAAACTGTAGGCCATATTAAATTTCACGATTTTCATACCATTTTCGGAAGGACGATAATAGTAAATATAATTTTATTAATTTTAGTAGATAGCGGATATTATATATGCTTTATATTACAAACTTACGCCACAAAAAAGGAAGAAGGAGATTTAAGGACAATTTTGTGGAGGTTATAGAAATTCTAGGGATAATTGGTTCCTTGCCATCTCTGGTTTCATAGCTTATCTTTCTAACCTCACCGAATGTTTTGTAAGAGTGTTAAAAGGACTGCAATTTTAACGATCGCCGGTGATATTTTGTTTTAAAATTTGTTTTGTTGTAAGTTATTGAGTTCTAAAACGTGTTACAAGTCTATGGCGTATGGATTTGTCAAGAACTCGCAATAATCTAATCAGGCTCAGCAATCCCAGCAAAGTCCAAATGTAAGTGGAGCATTCTTTTCAACATTATCGTGTCATATCTTTAGTGTAGGAGCTGCAATTAGGGAATATTTCTATCTTATTCTACTTTAACATTTAAAAGATATCAGTTCCGCAGAAATCAAAGGTTTGTCCGTTAGGATAACAATATTTTGGAATGATAATCATTTTTAGCGAAAATCATATCCAAGGATGTTCTGAGGTGAGGTGAACTGAGCATTTTTGTACAAATTTTTGAAGTTTAAGATTTGCCTTTAGAGGTTGGTAAATAACTTGTACACTCAAACTTAATCAAGGAAGAGAGTTCTATTATTAAAGTACCGATGTAATAATTGAGAATATTGAATTCATTGACCACAGCCGTGAATACTGAATCGAAGGGGAAATATATTTACATTTTCTCTAAAAATTACAGTATAGCGTGGCTGTGCAATTAGTGCGTCGTCTTGCTGGCCAATGGAAGATTTCATGTAAGTATAATAAGTGGATATTTAGATGTGCGCGCCACTGTTTTCCTTGCCTCAACCGGCCTCGGGAGTTTCCCACCCAAGCCACTCGCTCACCCCTCCTCCTCCGCCTTGCTCCTCCCTACTTTTCTTGGGGTGCCCTCTTTCTCACCCCTTCTCTCTCTCTCTCTCCCTCACTCCTCCTTTCCTTTTTCTCACCACACATCTTCCCAGTCGTGAGATCCTTGGGTCACGAATCGACTCCTCTTCACGTCAGCCAAACCCCGCCCCATCCCATCCCATTCCCACCCTTCCGCCACCCCACTCTTCTCCTCCCACTTTAGCATCCTGCTTCCATCTCCTGCCTAATCTTTTTATTCCGCCCTCAAAGGAGAGGAGGTAAGACGGAAGAAAAAAATTCGAGGAAATCCTTCAAAAAAAACCTCATCCGAGTCGTCTTCTCCCCTCATTGTCCCTTTATTGCTGCCGGGCTCGCTAGTTTTTTTTTCCCCACAAGTCTTTCCGCGCTCGCTCACAAATGCAACCGCAGCAGTCAGGCAAAAATGTATCTCCTTTCGGCTTCCATCGAAATGGCTTTAGCGCTTGCACCTCCTGGAATGGCGGGGTGAGGCGAGCGGCCGGGAGTCTTGACGTTGAGAGTTCCCGCGGGACACCAGTAGCCGCCGTCGGCGGTAGGTTTTCAGCCCCCACCACGTCAAGTTTTTAACTCCGATGCGCGGAAGGATGGGTTAAGAGGTGAGGTCTGGAGAGGAAGAGGGCTTCGGAAGAAGGTAGATATAGATGGCTGGCATGGACCGAAAAGGGATGCGAAGATGCGACCGCGGGAGTGGGAAAATGGAGGCTCCGAGGAGAGAAAAAAAGAAACGAGAGAGGAAATGGAGGCGCATCGAGGGAGATAGAGGTGTGAGATGAAGTTTAGATGGACAGTGGTTGATAAAGGAGTATCCGCATGTGTGAGAAACGGACCCGGCGGGGGAGGGTTGAAAGGGGGGGGTGAGGGAAAAGAGGTCGCCCCTTCGACGCCGGGCATGAAAGCACCGGAGGAGGGCAGCGTGGGTGAGCGCCTGCGAGCAAGGGATCCGTCTCTCTCTCTGGAGGAAAGGGTGAAGTGGAAAACATATGAAAAAAAACAAAAGGATATCGAAGAGATTTGATGAAGTGATGTGGCGAATGTGAGGGTGTTTTGAGAAAAGTCGAGTTGGTAGAGGAAGGGAAAAGATGAGTCGAAGGTGGAAGCCTTGGTCGTCCGTGGGTGGGATTATGGGCGGGGGTGAGGTGGCGGTCGTGTAAGGAGGGAGGAGGGGATATAAAATGGAGTTATTGATGGATGGGAGGGACGGGGAAGGTTGTGCAGAAGGGAGAGAAAGAAGGAAAGGTAAAAACGTGGATGGATGTGAGAGGTTCAAGGGTAAGCGGGCCGAGACGAGGCAATGGGTTCTAACTGCGTTCGGGGAAAAGGGAGAACTGGCGCGTGATTGACCGTTTTTTTCTCTGTTTTTTTTTATATATCCCCCTCTCTCTCGGTGCCAGTGCTGGTAGAGATGTAGATAAAGGGCGGATGGAGGAGGTGAGATTGGAAGAGAGGGAGAACGTGAGGGAGGGGAAGGACAGAGTGCTGGAAGAAGGGATTGAGGAGGAGCGGGAGTGCGAGAATGGCTTTCAAATGTCCAAAGAGTCGCTGGAATGGGCGACGACAGCTTGGGCAACATCCTCGACCCTTCATCTCTGGCTTGAAATCACGCTCGCTTCCCCTTCCCAAGAGATTCCTCATCCTCTCCCTCCGCCCCCCGTTCCTTCTTTCACGTGATGTCATCTGTTCCTGCTGTGGATAAATTTGTTAATCATTGTTTCGTCGATTTTCCTTATCGATGGTTGGGATCGAATAAGTGGGAAGGTTACGCCACTACCTAAGCATACCCTGCTTCCGAGCTGTTTATTACACCTCTTTGTGAATTCTTGAATGAACAAACCAATTGTCAAAAGTCCCGATTGTTGATGTTGAGTGTAGATCATATGATTGTTGTCAGGATTTTTCATGGATTAGTACATGATCTCAATATCTAACACATTGTATCGTGTCAGTTAATAATCGCATGTTTATAAAAATGATTATCGCCTCTTTTCCGAACAACGGTAGTTAAACTCAACGCTTTAATGCTAACCAAATTAGGAATATATTTTGGAATCCTCTTTCCAGTCAATTTTGTGATATTTCTTGTCATGTTACGTACATACATATATTTTTTTATTTTTTTATATGTATACATATATGGGTCGCTGTGGTCTAGTGGGTAGAGCGTTGGACTACTGACCGGAGGGTCCCGGGTTCCCGGGCAAGGCACTTTGGGCACCTGCAGCTTCACCCAAGCTAGTTGATTTTTCGGGTACCAGATCTTCCTGGGAAACCATAACCGGCACAGGGAAAGGAACTGGCCCCCCTACCCTGATGTGTGAATATTCACACGCCGTCGGGCTTGGTACATGGGTGAGCTCTACCATCACCTACTAAACCGACCTTCGGGTTGATTAATTATGGTTTTAATTATGGTTTTTTATTAATGGTTAATTATTGTTAACTTGGTCAATTGTTAAATTATTTAATTATGGTTATTAATTAATTATGGTTTTTATATACATATATGTATACATGCATATTTTTTTAAAAGTGAATATCTATTACACTTGAATGCATTTTCAGTTACTAAAATATAAAATTTCAAATCGATTTTAATTTCATTTTCCTAAGTAAATACTTGGTACTCACTTTGACAAAAGTTAATGTACAGGGTTCGTCCGGAAAATAAGTGTACTGAGCTCAGGAAAAAAATTTATTACACTTTTACATATCTTAAGCTAATATTCCTCAAAATAGGACCCTTGTGAGTCGATACACTTGTTACAGCGGCGTTCCCATTCCTGGAACGCTCCCGCGAAGGCATCATCGGGAACCTCTCGAAGACACGTCGTCACGGCCTCTTTGACGTCGTCCGAAGTCCCGTATCGCGTTCCTTTCAAACTCCTCTTTATCTTCGGGAACAGAAAGAAGTCCGGTGGTGCCAAGTCCGGGCTGTAGGGTGGGTGCGGCAGCGCTGCCACTCCGTGCTTGGCCAAGAAGTCCGACACGACAAGCGCGGTGTGAGACGGCGCATTGTCGTAATGCAGCCGCCAGATGTCTTTGATCGCTGGCCGGACGCGGGCGACTCGTTTTCGAAGCCTGTCGAGCACTTTGACGTAAAATGCAGCATTTACAGTTTGTCGTTCAGGTACAAATTCGTATTGGACGACTCCCCTTTTGTCAAAAAAGACAATGAGCTTATTACACTTATTTTCCGGACGAACCCAGTATGTATTGCCTTATCGTTCTGGATTGGCTCATCTCGTACATGATAATTTGATTGAAGTAGCCACCAAATGTGCATCAATGACGCCAGAAAAACAAAAACAGGGTTCTCTCCATGACTTTTGCAGCAATGTGCATGCACCATTTGCTAGAAGTAGTTGTTATCCCGGAGGCATATCTCAGGAAAATGCTCCCACACTTCTCATTTCTGTCATTTTTTTGTAAATGCCGCGGAGCACGCAATTGGGGAATTTGCAGAATAGCCAAGGCAAAAATAGTTTTCCGGCATTCCCACGAAGGGTGGAGGAGGAGTCAATTACAAAATGCTTTCCCATCCAATCCCTCCCCCTCATTTCCTCCCTTGGATACTTTTCTCCCCTCCTTCACCTTCCCAGGTATTCCTCGTAATTCCCCATTATTGACGATTTACTTGCGGTCCGGCATGCACGGTAGTGAAGCGAGCCCTCCCTCTCCTCTCCCTCGGGCCAAACCCATTCCATGTCAACGCTAACGTCTCCATTAGCGACGAAATAATTAGCAGTCTCTTTCAGTGCACACAAACCCCCTGCCCTTTGCTTCAATCGTCAGTCAGCAAGGTAGCCCGACCGTCCCTTTTACTTTTCTCACCGACATTTAACAAAATGAAATCCCTTCACCTGCTGCTCGGTTGGGTCAAAAAGTTTTAGACCGAGCTTTCCGCTTCCAAGGAAAGTATTGGATTATCTTTTGAGTGTCGCCGTCAATTAAACGAAGTGGCGACGAATTTGAGTTGTGTGTGATCAAGGTTCTCACGTTGGTTGTTAGAATTGGACTAACTTCTTTAACTAAAACAAGCTGAACAATTAAAATAAGATTTGAATAGTGGTGAGTTAAAAGGCACACAGTATTTGAAATAAGTTTCAATTCACCCCAAAAGTCTTCTGTAAAAGCGAAATGTGTCAAATTAATAAAAAATTGAAGCATCATTGTGAAGGTTGTCTCTCCAAATATCTAAAGAAAATTTCCCACTAAATTAAATTAAGAATAAAATTATTAATTCATTCCCATGACATTGAATGTTAATTTTCTAACTTAAATACCTGGCTCTTTTGACCACGTTCATATCACATTTGCCACAAAATCATACAAATTTGGAATTTTAAGTGTATAAACAATTCAACGATAAAACCATGCATGCAATGCATTCTTATCGTAAGTTATGCTCATGCCTAACCAATAAAATTATAATCTTACATAAAAAGTGAAAGATTGCTCTTTTTCCTTAAAATGAGATAATTTAGTTCCTGCGTCGGATTTCAGTCACAATTTTTAATTGATATTATCCAAAGGACGTTTTTCTTTAGTAAATCACTTAATACGACCAAGAGATACAAATGAATGCTAGAAAATTCTATCAAATGGCGTAAAATGTATTGCAGTATCTAATTAAATCAAATATTTACAATGTAAAACTAAAATATAACCAAATATTAATGACATTGAGTTAACTATTTCTCTTAGCCGGAGAAGCACCTGCTACTCCCACTAAAGGGAAAATTTCAGATTGGAATTCGAGAGAAATATTATCCTGTATGTGTCACGTTGTGCTAAAATAAAACAAACTCATTACTATTGAAGCTGTTTCAGGCTTAACTATGTGGAATTCTTTCATGGTGAGGGTAAAAAATTTGGAAAACTTTGCACTTCCACAAACGTTTGATACAATACGACCATGGTTTCGATGCTGCGCATCATCATCGGGTACAATTCAACAAAATTTTCAAACTTCTGACGCCTGACTATAAATCTCAACGCCTGAATATATAAGTTGGAAAATTTTGTTGAATTGTACCCGATGATGATGCGCAGCATCGAAACCATGGTCGTATTGTATTAAAAGTGTGTGGAAGTGCAAAGTTTTCCAAATTTTTTACCCTCACCAATACTGTTGGTTTAACTTGAATTAATTTATTTAATCATCGGCGATGCGTCAAGAGCAATTTTTATTTTCTATAATTTTATTTAATTTTGATCTCCTCTCTGAAATACCTTCAATGTTTTCATTTATTGAAACGTGTCTACTTTTAACTAGAATTAATTCCTAAAATCAACTCACCATTATAATTCTAACCATGACTGAATTCCAGTAGCTACTACAAAGATAAACTCTTTTCGACCTTGTTTCTTGTTTGAGTACAAAATCCTTGCTCTTGGCCATGTTGATTACCTCGGCAACTTTCCCAGTCATCTGACTGTTCCATAACTTGGCATAAACTCATAACTAGATTCGTTGCAACAGTTCTTTTACAAAGTAATCACATTTTCTTCATGCGTTTACAGGGCACTTATAGGTTTAATTATAGGAATGTATACAAAGCTTGATATACTGAGAAAAACGGTAAAATGTTTTACCCTTTTGTGACATGTATTTACTGGAATATTTAAAACAAGGATTTCCTGAATTATGATGTCGAATATAACAGCCATACTTTTGAGCTTATTTTATCATTTTTATAATAACCGCGTGAGTGTCCCTAACGAATGAATATGGTATGACTAATTTTTTAATTTGTTGTTATTTCACAACAAGAATATATGTAATAGTACTGAACAGAAAACGGTAGGTATCAATATTGCACTAATTTCCATTTGAAATAATGCCAAAAGCTAGTTTCCGTGTTTATTGCTTTTCTGTGTCTCATGCCCATATTTTTCGTTGTTGACCATTTCCTAGCACTCGGCAGATTTAAAAGAATATCTTTATTCGAGTAGGAATTCGTGTAGCCCATATGAAACTTTCTCAATTTGTAATGCTCCATGAAGTTATGGCGCATGCAGTGCAGATGGAAATCTCGTTACAATTGTATCGAACAGTATCAGATATCAGTATCACAGAAATGGTCATGGGACTAATTCTGGTCAAAAAAAGAAGCAGGCTCATCCCATCAATGAAGTAGCTGGAATCATTATCTAGAAACAAAATCAGCCCCGGGTACATCGGAGAGGGTCATCCAATTTGTCTGACAAGGAAGTAAACCCACACAGATCTTAAGGATCCTTTCTCACAATCACTCACTTCAGAAGAGGGAAACGAAAACCCACTCAGAGTCAATTTCGTGGGACCCACTGCTCTGATTCTTGTCCGCCCTCCATCTCCCTCATCCCACGCCTTCTTGCTCTCAGTTTTGGGTTTTCTCCTTTCATCTCTTACTTTGCAGCTTTTTATCACTTATTTCATATTTTATTTAAGTATTCCTCTCTCTAATCGATGTCTCTTTTCCTTACTTTAGTTTGTCTCGTACCCATTTAAGCAATGGTAACATCAATGCGTGTATGCTTAGGTAAACCAGAAGAAAATTACTGTGAGCTCTAATCAAATTAACATTCCTATATAACTCCCTCCTAAGCTATCCACTTTCGTTCTCAATGAGATAATAAGAAAAATTAAACACGCTGACTGGTGAATTAAGAGGGTTAATCGCTTCACATTTCTTACAATTCAACGACTTATTTTCTTCTTCTAACAATTCTTTTCTCGTAACGTGTTGAATAACATCGTTTTCCATCACAAGATACATTCTGGTTCTGTGTTTTTAGAATGGCAGAAGCATCATATCAATTCACACGATAGATATATGCACAATTTTTAACATGTTTATTTTATTCCTCGCTCGTCTATTCCGATTGTCTTTTTCTCTCACCATTTGCTCCGCCTACCTTCTGAAGACCATCGCCTAACAACCCCCATGAACTGGTCACATTGTCTTAGTTATGTCCCGTAATAAGCCGTAATGCTCACAATCAAAAGACCAATACAAAGCCTACGCAGTCGGGAATGGACATGTGCGCAAGAAAAACGACACAACTCGCTCTAAGGCTTTAATATGCCCCCTTTCAGCCAACCTCCGCCTCGCTGCAAATGATTGCAATATCGATCATGCGCAAGGGAATCATTTTATGTTCTCAGATTCTTATCTTCTCCATCCCTTTCTTCGATTCCGGTGGGTTTAGGACGCCTTGAAGAAAGTGGAGTGGGAAAAGAGAGAGAGGGGGGTAGCCGATCGTAGAAGTGAATTGCACAATGAAGCCGTTCTCCGTGAATGTTGGCAAATTAAAAACCTATGACAAACGTGTGATCTTGCTAATATGCTATCAACTTATGGTCGTGAAAATACTTTTTTAAGGTTTCAACGTTTCAACGATGTAGAGGTGTTTACATCGTAGTTCAGATGTGTGAGGTAGGAAGTGATCAAGGTCATCAGATCTTCAGGTGGACTGATAGGCGATGAATTTTTATATCGAAGTGATTGATCTCTGATTGAGTCCATTGGAGTAATCATTTCTCAAAACGTCGGCAAGGTACCAATCGACTGAACCGAAAAAACTCACGCAACCCTCCAATTTCTTTTCTCATAATCCTGGCCCACACTCTATCAAATAGGAAGGCGAATGAGGTAGAGTCGAACGGAAAATGCGTCAGAAAATCACGAATCATGAGTGAGGAGGGTTTGGAATGAAGTGCAGGGTTCTTTCGAGGGGGAAAGAGTAAAAGGCCGCTGTTTTTTTCACTCTTGAGATTCCCACCACCCAGGAATAAAACGTATTATCTCTCACCCTCATCCGCATCTATCCATCAGACGCTCCCATCCCCTCCGCCCACTTTAAACCTCCCCTCCATCGTGCAAAACCCTTTACGGCCCGCTACCGTCTGACCCCTTCCTCCCTCATCTCAAAGGGCGAGCTGTGACCGCCTGGGAAAAAGCCATTCAAAGACCATTAGAGTTTATTTATCAAATGCCTCCGGCCAATCAGAGCAAGGAGGGCGGAAGTTGTGACGAACGACGGTCGAACACTAAGAGGGCGCTGTGGTTGTGTAGTGTAGTTTATAGGGGAGCAAACAGATGAAGGAAACGGTAACTTTGGTGGGGACGGTCGGAGGATAACCAATAGAATCGAATCATGGGGGAAGATGTTGTTGTTGCAGGGCGGGGAGGGGTTTTAAGAAGCGGAAAGAGGGAGAAGGGGTGTGGGTGGGAAGTAAGAGTATGAGGCCGTGGGAAGGGATAGGAGAGAACAGTGGGAGGGTGGCAAAGGTTAGATCGTAATCTGCAGCAGGCTGCGGAGACCACGAGTGAGGTTTTTGAAGGAGTGGGAGGGGTGGGGGTATCCTCCCTCCTTCCTCTCCTAACCTCTCCACTCCCTCATTTCGTTCTTATTCCCCTCCCTCATCAACCTTCCTCTCTCTCACTCCCTCGTCGTATCTTTCCTTTGGAGGCTGGCTTCGTGAAGACAGGTAGCGGGAGCATCTCCCCCCTCATCGAGCTACTGTTCTCTGCCCCGCAATCCGAACGATGCGTTTAGCCCCGCCCATGAAATATTGCCGCCGCTACCTTCTCTCACGGTTCTTAGATCGACCTACCTCCTCCCCCAGCCCAACACACTCCTCGATCTCGGGACTTCTTTCTTTTTCTCTCCCATCTCTCTCTCTCTCTTTCTGTTTCTGTCCTATCCCTTCCTCCACACTCCCGCAACCACCATTTCCTCGGCTCTAGTTCTCTCCAAGCGTCATCCATCTCTCTCTTTTGCTTCTCGCGACCCTCCCACGCCTCGGGACCTGCTCATATATTTTATTTTATTTGTATGGCTCCTTGCGAACTGGAATTTCTTGCGTGCTACCGATTAGTCTTTTGCTCAAGTTAAGGCGAAGTGATTGGCTTTTTTTCTGTTTAACGCTTCTCCTTTTAGCAATGGATTGAGCTCTAATGGCGATTTAATTTTAAAATACTTGCTCACTTTGAGTCATATTTTATTTCACTCACACATTTGAATAGGACCTATTAATTTCATTAATGCTTCCATTTTAAATTGCTAATTGATTTAATTCTGTCGCATATTAGTATCGCGCTAGAGGGCCAAAACTGCTCAATAGAAGAATGATCGTTCGAATAATTATTTCACCTCATTACGTTACGTAAGAAATATTTTGTCATTTTTTATAAATGAGAGCCATGGGAATATTAATTATTAATGCATACCCACCTTCAAAATAATAAAATAATCCGATATTTGATCTTACGTAAATTTACCAGTTACGTTTTCATGCGAATTTCAGATTCAGCTTCCATTTTTGAAACTTCTAGTTATGATTCCGATGAAACGGTGTATGTAGTAGCATTCACATAACTCGTGCTTTTGGTATCCTTAGCTGAAGATTTTTCGGGTGTAAAGGTTACCGTAACGTTAACTTGTAAATAAATATCCCTAAAGTAATTACGAATTCTACACAATTACCTAAGATGAATTCTCAAGTGGAGAAGGAAACTAGAATCGTAGGTGGGTAGTATGTCACTGCTTAATGATTCTGTGAAATATAAATATTTTATATTTCTTTATTTTCAATGCATATAGCAAAAAAAGGTTTGCTTCGTACATATTTTGGATAATTTCAAATTGGCATGTTTTAAAAATGCTTTACTATTACCTACTAAATACTTTTTCCTTACTAAATACCTACACGATCACTGAATTAATGCAAACATTTGTTTTTATTTAATATACCTTATTATAGCCTTCTTTGGGTAAAAATCATGAAATTATATGAATATAGTTTGTTTTCCTGAACAAGTTACCAACACAGGCATTTATCAGTCGAATAACCGCCAACTGGTGTAGTCAAGGGTTATTATAATGAATTATACTATTTATTTTATTATTATGATATTTTATTATCATGATTCTTTTTTATAATATTATGAATAGTATTCATATATTATTACTATAAATGAATATTATTTAGACATCTAGCATTTTTTGCCCTCCCATGGGAACGTTTCGTGATAACCCTTTTCATCAGTCCATACTTTTCAGCACCTATGTGTCATTTACCATTTTGCATCTCCTGCGTCCTCAATTTTTTTATTTGACCGTCTCCGGCTGGCCATCTAATAGTTAGGCCCTCGAAGCTAGTGCTCCAAAATTCTTCTTCCTCTTTCCTACAAGCTGTAATATGCTTCAATTTTGCCGAAATCTCTCCATCACTTCTTCCTTCTTCAATTCACCCAGCTAGTCTTTTAATTCACCTGCATGTTGATACTTAAAATCCTTCTAATCTTCTTTTCCACTTCATAAGGTCCGTCTCTACCCCACACATTGCCAAACTTCAAACTCATTAATTCTTCTTTGAATGGATTCTCAAATGGAACCATTTTTGATTATACTCCGGAAAGAATCGACCTTTCTTAGTATTTCCCATTGTTTAAAGGAATTTTAATTCCATAATTGAAGAGAATGTTTTGTTATTAGATGTATTAGACATTTCAGAAAACAGATTGTATCGGCTGAGGGAATTTCAAGAAATTAACAAACATATTTTACTCAAGTCGACGGTGGAAAGATAAATTGATACTCATTTGGTAATTCCTGACATCAAATGCCAGGAATTCTTTTGAAAACCGTTGTTTTAACTTTACTTTTCGATTTAAAGGACGTATTATGACGAGAATTGAATAAATCTCTGTTTCTATAGGGTCGCACCCAAAAGTGGTAGGACTGATTTTTTTCACAAGAATTTTATTGGCGATACACTTACCGCGACTTAATAATCTTCAAAGTATGCTCCTTGAGCTGCTACACACTTAGTATAACGTTGCTCCCATTCCCCTTGCGCCCGCTGGAAATTTTCTTTGGGGATGCCGTTGATGACCCTCGTCGAAGCCTCTTGAACGGCCTTTATCGAGTCGAAACGTCGTCCCTTGAGCTGTCTTTTCATCAGGGGGAAGAAGAAGTCCGGTGGTGCCAGATCAAGAGAATAAGGCGGGTGCGGCAACGTGGCAACGCCGTATTTGGCCAGGAGCTGTCTGACGACGAGCGCACCATGGCACGGCACATTGTCATGATGAAGCACCCAGCAGTTTGCGATGGCCGGTCGGGCTCTTTTCACGCGTTCTCGGAGGCGGGTGAGCACCTGCACGTAAAAGTTCGCATTCACAGTCTCCCCTGGTGGGACAAATTCCTTGTGAACCACTCCATGACGGTCGAAAAACAAAATCAACATCGATTTGATTTTTGATTTGCTCATGCTAGCCTTTTTAGGACGTGGGGACGCGGAAGTGTGCCATTCCGCGGATTGTCTTTTCGTTTCTGAGTCAAATTGAAAAACCCATGTTTCATCACCAGTTATCACATTGTCCAAACAATTTTCATCTCGGTGCAAATTGGCTAACACTTCTTCGGAAATGCGCACACGCGTTGCCTGTTGGTCGACACTCAGAATTTTCGGTACCATCTTGGCGCACATCTTGCGCATGGCCAAATCCTGTGAAATAATGCGTTGGACGTTGGATGCAGACAGACCCAAATGGTCTGCAATTTCTTCACTGGTTAAGTGTCGGTCTGTGTTCAGCAATGTCCTCACTCTGTCCACATTCGTGTCGGTTCTTGCCGTCGACGGCCGTCCGGAGCGATGGTCGTCTTCAACGAGCTCCCTACCCTCTTTAAACAACTTGTGCCACTGTGGAACGGCTTAAGGCAGTGTCCCCATAAGCCTGCTTGATCATATCAAGGGTCTCAGTTGCCGTCTTCCCGAGTTTCGCACAAAACTTCACGGAATAACGTTGCTCTAAATTCAGATTAATTTTGTTTTTCGACGCGGGCAAAAAACTTGCTTCACTAAAAACGGTGACCTCACTCAACGACAGCCCGCAAGCGGCTGAGGTTGGTTTCGGTCTGTTGCTAAGAGCCCCCTCCACCTTAACCTGCCAGGCAAACCCCACTCCACCGCTCCGTTCGTGCCAGAGAAAATCAGTCCTACCACTTTCGGGTGCGACCCTGTGCATCAAGTATAGAAATATTAATGTGTGAGTATATGCCTCCCAAATAAGGCTCTTTGAAAAACACTTTGTGGCTTGGATAGCAAGCCAATGAAGTAGTATTCGGCTGCATCTGCAAAAAGGGGAAATATTTTGATGTTTCTCTTCCAGTTTAGTAATACATCACCATTGCGACCAGGTGATGGAGCCCTCAGAGTATTAGTATTTATTTTTTTCAACCAGTGGCATTAAACTGCTACTTACATTCTTGAGAATCACTCGGTGGAAACTTTGAGTAAAAAGGATCACTAAACTTCGCGTACAAGCATTTTAGGTTGCTTAAAACCCTTGCTGATTAGCAGTTTCACCACTGAAACAAGTTATTGACTTCTGAGGTTTAACTATGAACGTCTATTTCTAAATTTATGCTAAACTATCTATTTAGTTGAACTGCAATTAGTTCAAAGAAAATATTATCAAGAGCTAGGAACAGGACAATAATCCGTCCTCTTTTTGGCGAAGTGATGAACTAAGGTATGTACGCCGTAGCTGGCACGTGCTGGAATAGGTTGAGTATTGTTTCTTATAAGTAGATGGACACAAAAACATTGAGAATCCAAGTTGGAAGTAAAAAACAGAATATCAATGAAAAATCTTTAAGTCAATATTAAATCCATGACAAACTGTACCTCACATTAAAGCTTCACAATTCATCTGAATAATCGTTAGATGAATGAGAATAGATTGATGGGGTGATATCAAGGCCGCCACCTCATCATGGGAGAAATGAAAACAGAGTGCAGTTGATGTGATACCACGCAATTAAATTTTTGTTCATTTATATATTTTTTTAAATTTTAGATTATTCACTTGTTCATAGCATTGAATTTTCGCGGAACTTTCGAGTATACTAGTGTGCTGACACTTCTCTTTCGACCTACGAGTCGAGGTGAAAAATAAAAGAATGACACGTTTTGATAAACTTAAATCTTGGAGAAAAACATGAAAATACGTAATATCTCTCGTAATACCGTAATCAATATACGAAAGCGCAATGTCCGGTAAATAGGTTACCTCAACAAAAGAAATTCACCATCATGAAGGATGTTTTTATATAATAACCAAACTACCTCAGCTGTTTTTAAGTTGGACCCTCAAAGTGTAGCTAGAAGCCTTTCTAGTAAGCTTAAGGAAAACCTAAGTTATCAATTTTCCCTAGGTAATCAACTTTTACTGAAAAGAGCCAAATACTATATTGGTATTGATTTATTCCTTCTCAAGATGCTTTCGAACCTAGTAACATGTTTTACGACGAAGGAAATTAATAAAGTACTGAGCTAAAAATGTCCCTAGGATATTCAAGTAGGAGAGACACTCAAGACGTAGTGACTGAGGGCGATTAGTCACCTGTCATCAGTCTTCTGAAGTCAGGTAACATTTTTCCCAAATCTTTAAAGGTCAGGAAATTTCGTGGCTCAGATTGGGAGATAGCCACGTTGCTCTTGCCCCATTATAGTCGTGATATACTGATAATATATAGCTTTATTTCTGAAAAAAATCATACACTATTGACCTCTGCACACCTCAATCACCATTAGTCTTTCTATTTGTTCAAAAGTACGAGTGGTAAAGGATAATTCTTTATCACTCCCATATCAACTTGATATCTTTACTTGTGCAGTTTGATAATAACGAAACTTAGGTTTCAAATAAGCATAATCCCTCCACTTAATTTCCATCCCGTGTAGTTAAACAATAGTAGCCACTTAACCCATGAAAACTTGTTCTTACTCATTATCTCAAAAAAATCATGATACTGCAAAGATTTTTCTGGTGCTTTTTAATCATCATTTTACACGGAATTTCTTTCTTAACTATGTTTTCTGGGACCAAGTCATATTGCAATGCAGGCAAATAAAAAATAATTAATCTTCATTTCCATAAGCAAACTACGCATATGAAAATCACAAGGACTTACAAACTCACTTGAATCTTTGTCTAAAGTGCTCCTTATCACTCAATCAAAGTGTTCTTCCCATCCTTAAGCCAAGTTTTGGACTGTTCCGAACAACTGTTTATTTAGAGGAATCGTGGAAACTTCCTATTTTTCTCCATTTATTCGTAACTACTTCCAGTCTTCATGTAGTCTAAAAAGTCAATCTCCCCCTCCCTCAACTCCTCTTACCCAATATTTGCGCTTCTATCACCTTATCGCCTTATTACCTTTCTTCCATCAATTTTCTCCACCTTTTCCGGATTTCTCCCGGTAACATCCCCTCCTCTCCCAGCCTATGAAGAATCTCAGCGTTTTCTTCCTCTCTGTCCAACTTAGTCTCTCCATTATCCTCCACAACATCTTAAAAGCCTTCAATCTAATAATATATGAGGCATATTCATAAAGTAAGAGCTGTTGGCTTATATTTAAATATTGGCGCTTCATAACACAGTTTTCCTCCTGCAGCGCCATCTACTGATTCATTGAAAAGCTATAACAGCATTTTTTTGTTTCAGAAGTCGTTTGATTGTCCGTTCATGCAAACAACAAACGTTAATCACGACAATCGTTGATCCAGCCATCTGTGAAGTGCGTTCTGTCATACGATTCTTGTTTGCAAAAGGATTCTCGGCTGCTGAAATTCATCGGGAGTTACGCCTAGTTTATGGACCTACTGTTATGAATGAAGGAAAGGTTAGACAATTATTCCGTGATTTTAAAAATGGACGAACAAATGTCCATGACGAAGAGGGCAGTGGCGGGTTCAG
The DNA here is from genome assembly GCA_037158775.1 of Hetaerina titia. Taxonomy (NCBI): domain Eukaryota; kingdom Metazoa; phylum Arthropoda; class Insecta; order Odonata; family Calopterygidae; genus Hetaerina; species Hetaerina titia. The sequence continues at coordinate 122,651,361 of CM073770.1, read as the reverse complement.
TATTCTGACCGATGAAATGGCTTCGCAAGTGGAACAAAAACTGCGAGTTGATCGTCAATTAACGATTAATGGCGTGAATATTTGGTTAATGAACAATTTTCTCAACTAGGACGCACTACGGTCTACAAAATAGTCACGGAAAACCTCGGATACCACAAATTGTGTGTAAAGTGGGTATCGAAAATGCTCACCGACCCCCACAAAGAGCAAAGGATGTCCAGTGGACGACGGTTTTTGGGCCGTTACCAACAAGGCTTGTTTTCTCCACTTCCTCTTCTTGCACTTGAAACAGTGGCTCGGTGGACAACGTTTTGTAACCGAGGAGGAACTCAAGAACGACGTTGTCAATCGGTTATGCCTACGCATGGAATTTCCTATTCTCAGGCGGCAAGCTTCTATGCAGAGTGGTTAAAGAAGCTGTCCCAGCGGTACGAAAAATTCTTAGAAGTGAAGAGTGATTATGTAGAAAAGTGAAATAGGTTTGTAGCTAACTAAAAGTGCCAATAAAATGTGTTTAATATAAGTATATTTTTTCCTGTGACCAAACGGCCCTTACTTTATGAGCATGCCTCGTATAAATACAATTATCTTACCTCTCACATCAACACTCTTCTCCATATTAAGGATCTTTGTTCCCCTCGATGCATGGCCATCAAATCGACTCAATTTTTCCGAGACCATTTTTAAATTTAAAGTTAACCAATTCAGAGAACAATTCTTATCATTACATACAGGACGTTGGACGGATTAAGGGAGGTCCTCAATATGGAGACAGTTTATGTCTTGTGGTACAAAGCCATTGAATGACGCGATAGTTAATCGTTGTCATTCTAAAACTTACATGTGAAGATGGCCAATCTAGTCATAATAATAATCATCGATGGCCGCTCTGATGAAGATATTTGGAAATTTTAACAGAGATCAAGAACGAAGTGAGATTACAATAATTGAAAAAACTCCAAAATCCGTAAACAGTTAACCTTTCGAAACAGGGTACAATTGGAATTAGTTGGCAAACGCCACGAGTCAAAGGAGGGGGTAAAGGGTAAATAAAAAGGAAATGAAAGGTAAATACGAATAGTTTCCTCACTTCAACTCGTGTTGTCGTGACGATTTACCTTCAGCACGCTGAAGGGGCTACTTTGTGGCCGAAATACGCGTTTTAGTATCCACCTATCATTCCTTTTTTATTTACTCTTTACCCCATCCTTTTACTTGTGACGTTTGCCAACTAATTCCAATATTACCCTGTTTCGAAAGGTTAACTGTTTACGGCTCCTGGAGGTTTTTCAATTATTGTAACACTATTGGCTGTAAGAGCTCAATTAATTCATTAACGAGGTGAGAGGTGGAGGCTACGTCATTTCTCACCGCAAGTCTAGAAAATTAATGTCTCCTTTTTACCGACAAGCTACGAAATCAGATTATTTCCTAGCTGCAATCCGAAGGTTAATTTGATGGCACCACGCTTAACGACGAGCGGCATTATACATCAGGCTAGGGGGGCAGTTCCTTTCCCGGTGTTACCTATGGTTTCCCATTTATTTGGTCCCGGAAAAATCACACTGCTTGGGTGAAGCTGTAGGTACCCAGAGGTGTCCTTGGAAGAGCACTCTGGCCCTCCAGTCTGTTGCCCAGCCCTATTCGAAGCGTTGAGTTCAAATGCCTACTTTTGCCGATTGAATTTTTCCTCAAGAGTTACACTTAGCGTATGACCTTCCTCGATCTCTAATATTGCTAAATAAACGTTTGTTTAACAACAGTAATCCCACATATATATATCGTATTTTTGTTTTCATTGGCTGCATTAGTATTTATTGGGTATATTAATAAAAAGGAAGATCACTGTGGCTCATGCGTCAGTAACACTAAACCTGTTTAATATCATGATATATTCTAGGTTATTATTAGATAATGGCGGCAAACCGAAATGAAGTAAGTATTTATGTTGTTTAAAAGCGCATAAAAAGCCTAGGATATATCAATTCCTGCTCTTCGCGGTTGTCCTTGATGTTATTGATGTGATGGTCTCTTATGTAATAGGTCAAAATTAAGCTTTTTCAGGATTGGAACGTAATGCGTATAAGTAAACTCAGGTTGTAGACTGAAAGAGTGGACACCTTTCCATGCACTTACCTCTCCAACAATACATTTTGCTTCACAGCAGTCTTCCGGACTTTGGATTTGCTTTTCGAACCTCTTTTCGTTTGTAAATAACTTGTTTTGGGGCAGCGTTATCCCAGGGGTAGCGTGTCTGGCTGTGATGGTTCTGCTCTGTTTCGAATCCCAGGGCTGCCGAAAATTTTTTCAGTTTAGAAAAACGTGGTTAATTGGTTTTTCGGAACGAGGCAACTGCACATTGACTGAAAATTTTCAATAATGGTATTTCGGAACGAGGCAACGAACGAAATGAGCAGCGAACGAGCTGAGTGAAGTTCGCGGTATCGGCGAATACTGTACTGCGAATTGGAAGGCAACGGGAAAACCACCACCACATTATACTCCCTAGAATATGCAGCCTTGCATTCAAAATGTGGCATGATGGCTTTCCTCTCGGTAAAATATTCCGGAGGTAAAATATAGTCCCCCAATCGGACCTCCGAGTGGAGACTACAGGGAGGGGAACATCAGTCGAGTTGGATAAATGCAGGATAGGAATATGGAACGTGAGATCATTGAGAGTGAGCGGGAAGCTGAAAAATGCCAAGATAGAGATGGACAGATTGGAAGTCGACATCCTAGGAGTGAGTGAGGTGAAATGGGCCGGGGCCGGCGACTTCCGTAGCGACGGATACAGGGTGATATACTCAGGAGACGATCGGAGAATTGCAGGAGTGGGCATCATATTCAAGAAGGAGTGGGGAAGAAGAGTCAAATTGTGCTGGAAATACAGTGAGAGGATTCTACAGGCCGTCCGGTGATGCATACTCCGGCACGAAATACTGTAGCATCATTGACTTCATAAAAGCATTCAGTAAATCAAAAGTTAATCTGCCTATTAAATGTAGGTTTTGGACGTTGTATTGCAACTATTTTATAAAACGCATTGCTTGAAATTCCTGTTCAATCTACACTATATTTCCTATTCCAGCCCTTCGTACCTTCTACTTGTCATCACGTTCATGATGGACGCATTATAGACTTTGAAAAATGCTTAAAAAATGCAAAGAAATTCAAATAGCAGAATAATAAAAGTATGCTTGACCTAAGAATTGAAAAGTTTTTGGGAAGATGTAGAAATTCTAAGGAAATGAAAAAGATAACATTAAAGTGCACTGAAGTCTCTTCATGTGTGAAGATATTTAATGAGATCCTGCATAATCACAGTTACTTAAAAGATTATAGTTTACTGACTAACTAAGATTTTTCCGATTTAGCTAATGAAAGACTTCTGAAACAATGCATCAATGCATATGAAAAACATGTGGAATACTTCGTTCTAGAGTAGATAAGGGAAAGTATAAAGATTTGTTGTAAAATTCTTGTGTGCGGAAGAGAGAAGCTGAATGCAGATATCACAATTCGAGGGATGAAACTAGAGCAAGTGGAATCCTTAACATACCTGGGCAGCAGCATAACATGGGATGGAAGAAGTTCGACCGACATCAAGAGAAGAGTAGCCCAAGCTAAGAGCGCATTCATGAAGAAGAGGAAATTAATATTTTCAAAGAACCTAAGGCTGGAAACAATTCGTCAAAACTTGCGTGTGGAGCATGGCGCCCTGTGGTTCCGAGACTTGGAATATTGGAAAAGTGGACCAGCGAAGAATAGAAGCCGTTGAAATATGGTGCTGGAGGAGAATGCTGAAGTGGACAGACTAAGTGAGGAACAAGGAAGTATTTATAAGAGCAGAAGGGGATATAACCATATGGAGAACTCTACGGCAAAGTAGAAATAGATGGATTGGACACATATTGAGGCACAATGTATTGATTAGGAATATAATAGAAGGCAAGATTCCACGAGGAAGACACAGAGACATGTACATAGGACAAATTAAGAAAGACGTAAAACAGAAAAGGTATCAGGGATTGAGGGAATTGACATTAAATAGAGGCGAACGGAGGGCTGCAATATACCAATCCTAGGATTGAAATACTGATGATGATGATAACTTCTTTTGCAGTTTTCCATGGGGTAAGCAGGTATCAGGACAAGGCTACTTCATTAAATGAATAACTGATAGCATATATGAATTTCAAGAAACTGTAACAGTAACTATAGCGGAGTCACCCGCTATATGTGCATTATAATGCAACCATTTCAGAGAGTAAAAATCATTCGCCTTGCGAATGATTGTTACTCTCTGTTCGCAAGGCGAATGATTTTTACTCTCTGAAATGGTTGCATTATAATGCACACATAGCGGGTGAGTCCGTTAAAGTTACTGTTACAGTTTCTTGAAATTTGTCTAAGGTATGAACAGCCTAAGTGTTTGAAATTGGCTTTATTAACATCGTGGACTGTGGCGCGTCGCGCACGACTACGAATGCCTGTGACATTGTATGTACGGTATTTCGTCATAACATCTTGTTCCTTTAAAGCCCACAAAATTTCAGAGTGTAAGAGGACGTCTCGGTAGCTTAAGTTGTTAAAGCACTCGGCCGGATATCGAGGGATCCGGGTTCGTATCCCGGTCAAGGCGAATGATTTTTACTCTCTGAAATGGTTGCATTATAAAGCACATATGAACTTTTTTTACACGGACTTTAGAATTTAATTTACACGGACTGAAAATGGCACTTGTAAAACCGGGGAAATGACTTTATGAGCGGAAAAAAGACAGCTGTAACTATCATTTGACTTATTTTGATTAACTATGGCTTAAATTATTCCTAGAATGGTTCGTAAAAAATAATATTTTGTACTTAATAAGATGTAGGCACCTGTGAATATTTGTTTTTTTATCGAAAAGAAATAAATATGGAATAAAACACTGAAGACAATCACCAATTCCTAACTAATTACTCCGGATTAAGTATTTTTCGAGAACACAACCAAAATGCCGGCTTATGAGCTCAAGCACCAACAATAGCATATGCGAGTACTTCATTGGTCATCTAGATGGAGTCGGCTAAGGATTTTTTTTCGCGAGGAATTCATGGTTAAGTTCAAAGCACTATTATAGCCAAAGTAATTTGCTCTCAAGGCTTAGCCTTAGTAAACGACCTTATTTTTTCCAGGTTTTTCTAAACAAATGATAATTGTACTGCTACAATCCCACATATGATCCGTTTCGTTAAGACTAGAGCCTAATTTTCCTGGTAAAAAAATGTTCCAAAACTTTGCGACATAAGGTATGGATGGGAAAGGAAGGAGGGTGGAGAGAAACTCGGCGTCGGCATTAGTCTAATCTATACGAAGGGCGCCAATAGGTCCGCAGTTTAACACCTGATCCGACGGAAGGCGTACTCACTTAAAGTGCTCTCTACAAATCACTTCAAGTAGGGATGAGGATACCACTGAAAAAAGTGCCGTCTCCAGAATTGGAACCCAGGCCCTCTCGGGAGGAAGCCAATACCGCCAGCCAACCTCACCAGTACCATCACGATCCCCGTAAATTTTCATCTGAAACCAATTGTCCAAGTATCTTCTCTGAATCCCACTTAAGAGTATCAATTGAGGATCATCGTTGACCTTAGGGCTTACTCGTGTATCGTTTGTTGTTTCGGCAGCTCTCAGTGCAAATTTCTTTTGAGTTAACATCTACATAATACCCCGCAAGCCGCCGCAAGGGCGTGTGGGGGGGGGAGTGGTGTTAGGTCACCACTCAAAAAAGGAAAAAAGAAAAACCGCATTCAAAACTAACACATGGATGCAAACCCAAATCCACAGTGGTGCATACATTCATCGATACATTCCATCATTCAACACGCATGCAAACACACATCCACCTCCCTTCACTTCACAAGCATGCAAGTACATACTATATGCCCAATTACAACAAATATTGCACCTTAGTTCAATGGAATAAGTTTCAATATAGGGGACATTTCTCTTCCCATGACTTTTTCAATGGTCACTGAATCTCTTAGAGAATAGCCTTAAATTTAGTTAGGTTTAAACTAAACTTTAATCGCGTCCTTCGCATCCTAATAACCCTCCCCTCCCCAAGCTTCCTTTTCTTCCAATAACTCCTCGGCCTCTATTCCCGCCTTGTTCCCGCCAGCGTGCGTAAGGGCCCTTCCCTCATTCTGCTTCCTGCCACCGAAGTTTCTCCTCCTTTGACTCCTTCGCCACAAGAACCCCACCTCCCCTCCTCCCACATCCCATCCCAGCAGCCGAATCCGGCCATCGCCAAGCGCACTTCACCAAAGGTGGTCGTAGTCTGGTCAGCGGAGACTCCGATGTCCTCTCGAGATAAGTGGCAAGCAACGGAAGGGGGTGGGTACCCAGGCTGGGTGACTCCTCGCTCTCTCGATGAGGGATGCGTGCGTCGCGCGGCACAGGTATCGGCGAACAGAACTCCATGGATTTTTAGGGAAGGCGAGGGAGGGTCGATGTGAAGTCACATTTGGCTGGAGAAGAGGGGAAATATTCTCTCTCCAGCGTCTCCCGCACCTGAGAAAACGAGATGGAGAAATGCACGCGCCGAGTGCTCTGATTTTCGGCGTCCACTTACTAAATATCGTGACATCATATCCGCAGAAAAGGAGGAAAGTGCCCCATGGCCATCGATTGGTTGTTTGGGAAAGTACGTGCGGTGTTGCCCAAATAGCAACTAACGAGACGTATTCTGCTCTTTTATGAAGCTTTTTGAGTGCTCAGATCCAATCGAAAACCCAAGTTTATTTTACACATTTTTAATGCTTGTAACAATGGCCTTTTTCATTATGAACACAGGGGATAATATCACTATTTAAGAATGATGTCAACCCCTATGCATTGATGGAATTTACCGCTAATAGGTGTTTTCATATTAAATCCTTTTTAAAAGAGCGCTAGATCCATAATTATATAATGGCAACGAATTGTACTTTGGAATTATTTTTCATGCAATGACAAATCAACGAATATTAACTACTTGTGAGACTTTTTTCCAGCTAAGTAATATAATAAAATTTGGAAATAATTGGAAAACTGAAGTATTTTTAAAATATAGGTAAAATCTCCGTGAATATTTTGTATTCTAATATCCTGAATAACAATGTTTCCAAAACCGATGGAAATGTTGGGATTTCCTTTACCATTCCCGATGCGTGAAATTAAATGAGTAGGAATTTTAACCAGCAGAAAAAACGCTAAGAATGAAGGAGAAGCACTGATTTTTGTTTAAGATCCACGCAAGAAAGGAAAGAAAAATGAGACAGGAGGTCGTGAAAGAGGTCGAACAGGGATGGCTGAGGGAGAAAGTAGCGGGTAGAGGTTGGAGGTACGGTTCCAGATTAAAGAAGGTGTACTAGAACGAGACTGAGGGTGATTTGGGGTAACTGAGGAGCGAAGTAATTGACGATGCAGATGGTTGAGGGATAGTGATTTTCGTGGCCATAAAGTGTACTGAGACAAGGGAGAGCCGTGGTGAGAAAAAAGGACGTAAAGGTATTTGGAATAGATTCACGTATCAGCCATCGGAGTTAATTCTTGGAACCAGAGGCGAGAAAACAGTTTCCTTGTAAAATCACAAATTTCGCGAAATTGCTACTTTTTCCAAGTTGTACGTAACCGGCAAAGTAATTTTTTCCCACATAGAAGAAATTTTGAACCTAATAAGTAGGATTCTGTGCGCAATATCCATAGAATGCCCTGAAGCCTTTGAAGCGCATTATTCACAATGAGTAATCACAATAATTAACTAATCACTTAGGTTTGCTAAGCAAGGTACGATATACCCGAAAACTAGTGAAAGGCGATTGCAAATGTGTGACCACTGTGAATAAAATTCAGGCGAATGAGCACCTGACAGTTTATAATGTTAACGGGTATTATCCTAAATGAAAAGTATCCGAGTTCTCCAAGTAAGGTGACATGTTCGGCACACCTTACTGAACGACGTTAAACTTATTGGTGTGGAATTTAGGAACTATTTAATAATATATGACAGTTAACAGCTTAACGATTAACTCTTTGTCCAAGAACAATTAATTAATTAATCCTTAATATGCATCATTTATGTTTGTCACGTCTTACATCTTACGCCATGGTCATTCCTCATTCAAATCTCCAGGTCGTGGATAGCATTTCTCTTTTAATATTGTCTTGTCTTAATTTCTGCGGTCGATATTTCTTTTTTCTTGCAGCTGACTGACGATTCCAAACCTTCTGTGGTATTTTGTCATTCATTGTTCAGTCGGCATAGAATTATTTGTGTTTTTTCCATTTTTAATTGTTTTTCGTTTAGTTAATGCACGATATTGTACTTCACAACACGCTTTTGCCGTATTTTATCGTTTCTAAAATGATTTATTAAGGTTAAACCTTGGAATCTTCTACTACATATCATTTATGCGGTCAGAGAAATTCTGCTGTCTAAGATGAGTAAGGAACCGCATCCAACTTTGCCCAGTAGATTTATTTTATGTCTAAACTTGAAAGTGAGGTACACACGTGTACTTCTGTGGGATAAAGATCCATGCCCTCAATTGGATTGTTTCCATTTTTTTACAAAATATAAGCGAGAAGGAAACTCACTGGTTTCACACTTGATTTCTTTTTGGTTCTCAAAAATCATGCATGAATTGCGCCCTGATACATCCGAAGTATAAAATTTATGCCTTTAAACCATATATTGAAGACCTATACGTAGATAAATATTTTTACCTTGCGAGAAAAGATTAAATGTTTTACTAACCTTGTTGTTCAAATTATTTCATTGGATCGTATATAAACGCAGGTAGTAATAGATACTTCCTTCAGCTATTGAAAACCGTCAAGTGTACTACAAACTGCTACAAACCTGATTCATTTATAATTTCCACTGACTTCAGATAGCTAACATGGCTGTTAGAATTCGGGAATGATATGTACAGAGAAAATTCTTTAGCTCCCAAAGCTCTAATTGGGAGCACTTATTTGTTTGCTGACTGTAGTGCGGCAATCTTTCAAATGGCGTTAAGTGTGCAATACTTTTGGTGATGTAAATGGCATCCTTATGAATCATAATGAAATTTATTGAAAATTTGTGAGATTGTTTACGTAATTTAAATATAATTTACCTGATAAATTAAAGAATACTAGGTAACACTTGTATTGCTTTTCCATAAAATAATGGGTGGGAAAACAAATGATTGACTCTTAGAGCAATGAGCAAATTTTACTATATTTGACTACTTACAGTTGAGGCGAATGAAAATTAGGTAATTCGCCTTAATTGCCTAATTTTCATTCTTATCGTGAACAATGCTTTAAAATATTTAGTTTTTTCTATGTTTGGAACAAACACCATATTTCAAACTTTTCAGTTTCTGAATTAATACTGCCATGTTTTTACGGTCTTATTTTCCTTAGATCGCATTGCAACCCAAAATGTCATGTTTTCAAATCACTAATTTAAAATCTTTAGAAAACTGAAACTTATTAAAAATACATTGCTGTCATTAAGAAAGAATTTTATTTTTTCTTCTATTAATTATATCTGTGAACGATTTTCAAAAGAACTAGTCAATAAGTCTCATAGAATCGATAGATATAGCAACGTTACGCTTACCACGATAAAATAAGAGAGTTTAAAAGACCAAATGTTCATGATATACTCTATCTTTCGTTTAGTTAATTTTCAGTGTTTTTCCGTTTCCTGCTCTTATGTTATGAATCGTAATGTCTTATTTTTTTAAATTGTGCAGTAATCTGGCAAATAGCAAAAATATTAAACACTTATTATTTCTCTAGGTTTAAGTATTTCATTTTAATGTGATTTTTTCCATCCCGGTCGGCTTTAGTTCAACTTTTTAACTGATTGGATTTCCATGCTTCCCAAAAATCATATTTTTCTATCTACCGTGGGCAAATATTGAATTGAATACATACATTGAAGAAAAATATGGGGTATTATCACCACAGGAGCTAATTATGATTGAAAGCCGTGGCTTGAAAATGGCCTTGGTTTGTTTCTCGACATATAGGCATGCATATTTACAACCCAAATGTACATAAACATCTACATAATACCCCGCAAGCCGCCGCAAGGACGTGTGTCGGGGGATGTATGGTCACCACACATAAAAGAGAGCAAAACCACATGCAAATTCACTTTAAGGCAAACCTACACTCACAGATGCGTACACATTCATGCTAAAACCCTTTCAACTTACACGAATGCAATTACATATACAATCAAATAACAAGCAAATGCACGTTATAATGCAGTAAAACTTGATCCGATAACAAGCAAACTAGATGCGAAAAGGAGGAAGACGAAATTCCACCACCACATGGGCATGCTACATGCAATGGTCTCCGCTCCCAAGGGCGGACGTACAAATGAATTTAGTACCGATTTTAGCAGGTTGCCAGTTTTTCCCCGACCTCGTGCTTGAAAAAATACACCGTGAAACGACCAATGCTTTCACCGCAACCCCGTTGTTTCCCTGTTGCCTTACGGCCCGCTTATTTTCTTTGCTTCTTCCATCCTCCCCTTTCTTCGCCACCTCTTTTCCATTGTGCCTCCCCTGCCCATAGGTCCCATCCCATGTCGCCATCGCTGCTCCTTTACTTCATGTGCGGCGAGCAGGGGGATAACACCATACCCTCCCATCTCCGCTCCGCATTCTCAGCAGCAATTCACCAGCCCCTCCCTCCCACGCGCTCCAACCCAGATCGCTGGACCGCCCTCCGAGAGGGAGGGAGAAAATTTTTCCAGCCTTATCTTTCATATTCCCGCCCCCGCCTGCAGGAAAAGGGAACCCACCCCGCGTCTCTTCGTACTGACACGACCCTAGGTCTAAGCCATTCCGCTCCAGCCCTTCCGTTTTACCGTCAAACCCACCTCCACCCCCACGCCCTACCTCTCCAGTGTGAAGGAGTGAACCCACAATGACCTGCCATCAAGGGCCCTCTAGTGTGATCCTTCATTAACGAACCCGCTTACTAGGGTGAAGTACTCACTCCATTTCTTCCTCCCTTCCCTTTAGGCTTTCCGGTAGGAGGGGAATAGGGTACGCCTAGATCTTGTTCAGCTTAGGCCTGAAACATTCCAGCAGAAAAAACATCGCAGTAAGTCTTTTGCCTGCTCTTAAAAATATTATAGACCCTAACAGATAAATATATGTATATGTGTATATATATATATATATATATATATATATATATATATATATATATATATATATATATATATATATATATTTATAGATTTCTCCATTCACATAGGAATAGATAAAAGAAAGCGGATAGGAATACACAATATATTTATATATATATATATATATATATATTGTGTATTCCTATCCAGTACAATATACAATAATATATGCAATATAAAAATACAATGCATATATACATGTATACACTAAAAATATATATATATATATTAGGTTGGGGAAAAGGAAGTCCAAAATGTTTGCGTGAAATTCAAAACTTTATTTAAGATGTTTCGGATTGTCTGATTTGGGTCAAATATGCACAGCTTTGTTGTGTAATATGCTGCTATTTTAAAGGTAGCTTCATTATGCCTCTCTCATAGAAGTCTTGGTCCTTATTGGCGAAAAGCTCTAGTAATCTATTTTCACAATCTTATCTTGATCACAATTTCTTATCACTCAGGAAGTTTTGCAAAGCGAGTAAAAGATGGTAATCGCTTGGTTCCAGGTCCGGACTACTATATATGGTGGATGCATTAAAACCTCCCAACCAAGCTCCCAGAGTTTCTGGCGAGTCACTAAAGAAGCGTGTGGCCTTGCGTTGTCCTGATGAAACAGAACAACTCTTCTATTAGTGAGCGCTGGCCGTTTATGGCCAATCGCTAGCTTCAAACGGGCCAGTTGTTGACAGTAGAGATCTAAATTTAGTATTTTGACATGCGGAAGCCACTCATTATAAATGATTCCTTTGAAGTCCCACCAAATACACAGAACCTTCCTGGCCGTTGGTCTTGATTTGGCCACCGTTTGAGCTGCTCCACCACGCTTTGACCTTGTTCTTTCTCTCACAATATTGTCGTCTGTGACCCATTTCTCATTCCCAGTCGCCATCCGTTTAAAAAATGGATCGAGTTCATTCCGTTTGGCCAAGGATTCACAGATGGAAATTTGATTAATCATGCTTCTTGGTGTTAATTGGTGTGGCACACAAACATCTAGCTTCTTTTCGAATCCAGCTTTGCGCAAATGGTTCAAAACTGTTTTATGGTCCATCTTTAGCTCCTGGGCGATGCTACGACTACTAACATGCCAGCCAACTTCGATTTTTCTGTGATTTTTATCGACATTTTCGACGACGGGCCTGCCTGTGCGAGGTGCATCTTTAGCATCAAAAATGCCTGAACGAAATCCGCGAAACCAAAATTGCACGTAATTATCTGTTACAGTATCGGCACCATAAACACCACGATCTCAGCGGCCTAGCTTGCATTTTAGCCTTTATCAAAGAAAAACTGTAAAATGTACCGAATTTCCTCTTGTTAACTTCCATTGCCTGTAACTCACAACTGAATGTAGCAAACAAAAAACAGCTAAAGAATTTTTTTGGTGGGAAATATCACCTTGGCAACGAGCATAAAGTTGAAATTGAAACCCTTCTCAATTCCGCTAGCAACATAGAGGTGAGAACCCGCGAGATGACGCATATCTGGGTGCTCCAGTCTTTTAAACTCCCCGAACTGAACCAAGCCCACTGATTTCATTCAATGCTGCCTACATTTCCCTTCCCCCACCTTGTCCACATCCTATTGGTCCCTTACCTCTCCTCCCCTCACCCTGCCCCTGCACATGTCCTCTCCGCTCTTCCCCGAGAACGCCATTCTGATGACGACAGTCGTCGAGCCGTCGAAACGTCAATGCATATTGAGTGTCCTTTCTTTATGTTTCTGTGTGTTAAATATTTTGTATCTGTGTGTTTGTGTATATAAATATATATTGATACAAATCAATCTGCACCGCACCATCTCGCGGGTTCTCACCTCTATGCTGCTAGCGGAATTGGGAAGGGTTTCAATCACCGAAACAGAGAAGCAGTCATCAAGAGACTGGTTGTGGGAAGCAGTGTGAGTAGGGATGGGATTATTAAGGAAGGTGGGAATTTGGTGGAATAGCGGTGGTTATTCATTCGGAGGGAAAGGGTGGTCGTGCATTCAGCCACGTAGAAGGCAGGGTAGATGTTACAGGAGAGGCGATATAAATATTTTGCCGCTCCCTTGGTCCGCAGGGCGTGGATATAGCCGGTTACCTACTCGACTGAGATTTGGTCAGCTTCGCTTAAAGGGGCGTGCTGGAGGTTTTGCCGGTGGTCTTCGACTTCACCGTCGATAGGTGATTTCACATTATTGGAGAATAGTTTTGTATGTGTGCCCGTATGGGCCGACAATGAACGCTTGGACAGAGGATGTCTGCAAAGATGTCTCCTCGTCTGAGGAGAAGGAGCCATCCCCGTGGCTGAGTGGTTGCGCCGCTTTTGTGGGAGACTTTCACACTCGAGCCATCCTCAGTGGCCAGTTCCGAGACGGTTTCATGCCATTCCTTTCGCCGGTACTCTCTTAGCAGTCCGCGTACTTTGTTTCGGAGGGCCGTGAATCGCAAGTGGTTTTGTCAGTGTTTCTTCGCGTTGCCACTTGCGCCTGGCTGCGTTTCTTGCCATCATATACTTTAGGATGGGATTTGGAAGTGCGCTGGGAGCAGGTGGTGGCTGTGAGGTCATCCGTACCTCCATCCTAGAGGAGATGATCACGTTTTCCCAGGCCTCACAGCCCTAGTCTACTTCCCTAGGGCTGGCGAAGCTTCCCCCCTGAAGAGGACTCTGATTTTTTCGGAAACCAGTTCTCTGAACCGCCTCCAGTATATAGGTTGTCTTCTTTTACACCCTGTAGCAAGGAAGGAGAGGATTACACTGTAATGTAGCGGAAGTTGGCCCAATGCCGAGTTGTTAAGGGCAATCGGGAGAACTATCTTCGGGATCCCTTTGTAGAGGACTATGTCGAACACGTCGTCCCTGCAGCGTCCCAGGGCCAGGTGAGTCGGCGTGGGAGGGCCTGTGATAGTTAGATTTCTGTGTCCTTAAGGCGAGCCAGCTTTTTCCCCGCCGTGTTGTAAACGAAGGACCCCCAATCTTGGTGTTTACAGTTCAGGTCTCCTCCAATGACGCAATGTTCTGTAAAAAGAGAGCTGATTGCTACTTCATCGGCATCCTCCAGCTTGACGAGGGAAGGTATGCCGACCATACGTCCTGGTTTCTCAGTTTGGTAGCGATGTGGATACCTGCCATTTCGAGTTGAACCGTTTTTGGAGCCGTGAGGGTTTTTACTTTGTGGCAGGCTTTGGAGAGTACCATAACCGCCCATGTGGTCTTTCCAGCCTATCAGACTTTGCCTGTGAATATTCTGGCACGTAGAACCGCTTGTCCGGTTTGAGCCAGGTATCCTGAATAAGCAGGATGTCGGGCTTTTTCTGACTGATCATATTTAGTATCTTTTCCCGTTTTCCTAACAGTCTGTTTACGTTCCATTGAATGATGCTGATGGCTTGTGTGTCGTTATTAATCATTTAGGAACATGATGACAGCTTTGGTTACTTTTCAATTATGACGTCCATTTTCGAGTTCCCCTGCGGAGGCTGTATTGGACGAACCCACCTAGCCAAGCAGTAAGTTTAGACTTTAGGTCTGCGGCTGTGCTCGCCGGTGTTGATGGTTTTGATGTAGTGTTGGACGGTGGAAGCTGAGAGGTAATGGAGGGTGAGGACGAGTGGAGCATCGGAAAGTTGCGAGGAGTCATCGCTGGGGGAGCCGGGGCGGGTTCTCGGTTTGGCCTGGCTGTCCTGAGCCGCTCCGCATACATCTACATCTACACAATACCCCGCAAACCGCCGCAAGGGCGTGTGGCGGGGGGGTGTTAGGTCACCACCCAAAAAAGGAAAAAGGAAAAACCGCATTCAAAACCAACACACACATGCAAACCCCAATCCACAGCAGTGCACACATTCATAGAAACATCCCATCATTCCACGCGCATGCAAACACACATCCACCTACCTTCACTCCAAAAGCATGCAAGTGCATACGCTTAACTACAACAAATAATTGCACCCCAGGATGCAGCAAGAAATTTATCAGGAACATGCAAGCTAGATTTTAGTAAGTAGCTAGGCGAAATACCACCACCACAAGAACGTGCTACGTAAAACTCTCTCCTACCAAAGGTGAGGAATCTGGCCCAACGGTGCAGGTAGAAGGAGGGCTCACCCACGGAGAGGGATAAGGGATGGAAGGTGAAATTTAGGGTACCAGAAGCAGAGCAAACAATACTGTAAACAGCACTACATTACTTAATGGCATTCTAATACGAGCATGCGGGAAGGGTTTTGACACAACACACAGGAGTTAGTGAAAGTGCATGCAATTGAGAATAACTAATTGTTACCTAGACGCCGAGGGTGGCAAGTGGCATTTTTGTTATCTCCGAGTGTGGCCCTACAGTTGTTATCCCGTATTGTCCGTGGGAAGAAGGAGTCCTTGAGTCTGCTAGTTCTGGCATCTACTACCTTGAACAAAAAGTTCCCGGAATAACCACCGTGTGGCGCTCCCATCGTTCCGATTTGAGTTCTGTTTTTTTTTGTTAAATTGGTACATCTGTTGTTGATATTACCTTTAAATCTTAGTGTCATAACTTGACATTTGCAAAAGTTACGTAGCCAAGAGTACATCTATCTCTGTGTGTGTTGGCGATTTTTTACAATTGCAGAAATGGATTTAAATTTGCAACAACGAACTTGTATTAAATTTTGCGTAAAAAACGGATTTAGTGGCGCACGGACGTTGGAAATGTTGGAAAAGTGTTTCGGCAACGATTCTCTAAAAAAAACGGTCGTTTACCAGTGGCACGAGCGGTTCAGAAGTGGTCGTGAGTCAATCGAAGATGATGAACACAGTGGCAGACCATCGACATCGAAAGTCGGTGAAAAAATTGATAAAGTAAAAGAAATGTTGGTCAATAACCGCAAATTAACCATCAGAGAAATAGCGGAGGACTTGAACATTGCCTATGGATCCGCCCAAGACATTGTGGTTAATGATTTGGGTTTCCGTCGTGTAGCAGCAAAGTTGGTGCCAAAAGACCTCAATTTCATGCAAAAAAGAGACCGTGTTGACGTCGCAAAAGACATGATTTGCGAGGCTGAATCCGATCCCACATTCATCAAAAGGATCATTACTGGAGACGAGACGTGGGTTTATGAGTACGACACGCAATCCAGACATCAGGTAAGTGAATGGCGTTCACCAAATGAGACGAGACCAAAAACACCACGTCGTTTTCAGTCAAAAAAGAAGGCAATGCTGACGGTTTTCATGGATTACAACGGTGTAGTGCATCATGAATTTTTGCCAGAAGGCCAGACAGTAAACAAAGAGTATTATTTGGGCGTTATGAGACGTTTGCGTGAAGCAATTCGCCGAAAGAGACCAGAAATCGTCGCACAGTGCGTCGAGACCGTCGCACAGTGCTATCATTATTCGTAATTTTTTGACGAAAAATGCAACAAATACCATCCAACAGCCACCGAATTCACCTGATTTGGCTCCCTGTGACTTCTTTCTGTTCAATCGAGTTAAAAAACTATTACGGGGAACGCGTTTTAGCAGCCGAGAGGAAGTAATGGAAAAATCGCAGGAAGATGCATTCGGTATGGACATACCGAAAACCGAATATAAAAAATGTTTCGAGGATTGGATCAAGCGCTGGCATAAGTGTGTTGCAGTCGATGGGGATTACTTTGAAGGGGACAATATAGATTTAGATGAATAAACTTGTATTTTTAATTTTCTGAATAAATTCCGGGAACTTTTTGATCAAGGTAGTATTTCCCGAATTATGTACACATGATCCAAGCGATCAATGTATGTTGGAGCGCGAATAATTTTCGAGACCTCGGTGCTGAAACATGCGGATCTGAATTTATTTAGTAAGTCTAATCGAGCATTGAGTCGTATTTCTTCCAATGATTCCCATTCCAACTCCATAAGCATTTCAGTGACGCTTTTCGTTTTATCGTAACAGTTTTCCACGAAACGAGCTGCTAGGCGTTGGACCTTCCCAATTTCCCGAATGAGGTCTTTTTCACATGGATCCCAAACGCTACATGCATATTCTAAATGGGGCCTTACAAGAGCGTGATAACAACGTTCCTTGACCTTGGAGTCACTTCTGCCGACAATGCGTCTAATAAATCCTAATTTTTTATATGCTTGCCCGCAAACTTTACGTATATGGGTCCCCCAAGTTAAGTCTTTAGTGAATGTAACACCTAGGTATTTCACCGTATCAACTACTTCAAGGTCAACTCCAGCTAATTTGTAAACGAATCCCGTGGATCTTTTAAAGAAATTTACCACCGAACATTTACTAAGATTTAAAGGCAATCCCCATTTTGAACACCATTCATTAATGCTATCTAAATCACGTGCTAGAATTACACGATCCTTATCCCCAGATATCTCCCGATAAATCACTGTGTCATCCGCGAACATCCTTATCTTACTTTTCACTTCGCGGTTCAAATCGTTAACAAAAATCAAGAATAGTAACGGTCCGATAACACTTCCCTGAGGAACCCCCGAGGTGACTCGTACGCTTGTAGAACTAGCGCCGTCAAGGACTACCCTCTGTTCCCGGTCTGAAAGGAAGTCTTCAACCCAATTTATTGCCCCCTTGTGTATACCTGCGCCCTTTAATTTATGGATGAGTTTACCATGTGGAACCTTATCAAATGCCTTTTGAAAATCTAAAAAGTTCGCATCCACTTGCCTACCACTTTCACCCGATAAAAGTAAGTCATGTGTGAATAATCCTAATTGGGTCTCGCATGAGCGGGTTTTTCTGAATCCGTGTTGATTGTCACTTAAAAAGTTAAGGTTATCAAGATGTCTCATTATGGAACTGACAATTATGTGCCCTAAAATTTTGCAACATATAGAAGTGAGAGAAATGGGTCTGTAATTGCTGGGGTCCTCCCTGTCCCCACTTTCAAAAATAGGCGTTATTTGTGCGGTTTTCCAATTCTTAGGGACTTTGCACTCAGTGAGGGATTTGTTAAATATAAATTCGAGGTACGGGGCGATGTTAGGAGCTAAGTATTTTATCACCCTAGCTGGTATGTTTTCGGGACCCGATGATTTGTTTGGTTTAATATCTTTGAGCAATTTGACTATTCCTTGCTCGTCCGCTGTTATTTTTGCCATGGGTTCATTATATATTGTTTCTTGGAGATACGCGGTGGCTACATCGTTCGTGAAAACGCTTTGGAAGAATTCGTTTAGAATGTTGGCTTTACCCTCACTGTCAGTATGAATGATATTGTTGCAATCCCTTAAGCAAGCCACGGTTTGTTGACCCCCATTTACTTCCCTAACATATTACCAGAAAGCTTTGGGGTCAGTGTTCAAATACTCGCAGAGTACTTTACGTTTAAAGTCTTGCAAAGCGCTACGTAATTGTGTTTTGGTTTTAATTTTAGAGGATCTATACTTGTCCAAAAGCTGTTTATTGTCCAAGGGTGATTAGTTCAGACCTGCTTTCTTTATCCTAGAGTGTAACATTCTCTGCTTTCGAAGGGCTTTTTTAACGCCTTTGTTGTGCCACCTGGGGTCTCGATTTGCGTTAACGTGTTTTACAGGGATGAAATCAGTGATTCCTTTTTGCATAATTTTGACAAACTGTGTCCAAGTTTCTTCCACGGTGGCAAGACTTAAGCGCGTTTTGAAATCGTGTAGTGAAGAGTTTCAATGGCTGGCAAAAGTTTCAAAATTTGCTTTATGATGACTTTTAATAATCAAACCACTTTACTTTTCCACATAAACTTTACATATATATATATATATATATATATATATATATATATATATATATAAAGTTTATGTGGAAAAGAAAAGTGGCTTGAATATTAAAAGTCAGTATGAAGATTTTCCACCAAGTTACGCCAGAAACTGTTTTATTTACTGCTTTATGATAATTATAAATTTTTCTTTTTGGCTTAACATTCTTTTTTATTTCTACGTTCAAGTTGATAATAACTGATTTATGGTCACTCATACCCTCTTCAGTTGATACACTATTAATACGTTCCGGTGTGTTCGTAAGAAATAAGTCCAATATGTTTTTTCCACGGGTGGGAGTGCGTACTGCTTGATAGAGCGAGTTTCTTTGAACCAATTTTAGTAAGAAATTGCAAGATTCGCGATCACGGGCCCAAGATTTAACGCTATTGCTGTCCCAGTCGACACCAGGGAGGTTAAAGTCACCACCAATTATATTGATGCATTTATTATTTTTGCGTGTAAATTTATTTATTTGTTCATTTATGGTATGAAGTGTTTGAAAATCTGAGTCTGGAGGTCTATAGAAACAGCATAAATTAATGTCGGGTTCATTGGATCGCAGTATGGTGCACCAAACACTTTCTATGTTATTATTTTCAAATGCAAGTTGTCTGCTTTCAAGATTACTTTTCACAGCCACGAAAACTCCTCCTCCTCCGTGTTTTGTACCTCTATCATGTCGGTAAACTCTAAAGTTTATTGGGAAAATTTCTTGGTCATTGATGTCATTACACAGCCAACTCTCTGTGCCTAATATTATATCAGCCGAATGACATTGAATTATGTGCTCGAGATCCGCTATTTTATTTTTGAGGCTTCTGCAATTTAATACAAGTATATTTAGATTGTTTTTCTCTTGAATAACGCCCTTGTTTGTGTCTGACCGTAATTTACGACACGTTTGTGGAGAAGTGCATGTCAAATGTCTCTCTACGTCAATGCCAGGGTTGTCGGTTACTTTTAAAGGTCGGTTGTATGTTGTATGAAAACAAGTTTCTGTTTGTTCTGTTATTTTTGGGATCTGTACATATGTGCATATGATTTATAGTTTGAGCAGCCCCTGTAGTTTGCAGGGTGAGCACCGGAGTAGTTGGCGCAAGTGGCTGGCAGGTCTTTGTGGAGCAGGCAATCAGAGCTTTGGTGACTCTGCCCGCAGCCGCCGCACCTAGGAGCCCGACAACACCTTATGTAGTGTGCCCGAAGTGCTGGCATCTTGTACATTGCGGTGGTCCGGGAGACGAATGGTACGGCTCGATTGTCACAGAGAGGCCACCGAGCGCAGTGGTTGTTAGGAACTTGGCCTTATCTCTATCATTGCGAACGTACACTTGAAAGAGTGGCAGCAGACGGGATGGTAGAGGAGGAAGTGGGACCTCCGGATTTATGAGAGCCCTTTCTTCACGTTCTAACCTTTGGCTCCTTGTGAGCCGCGTATTCTTCATTTGATGGATGACCGTCTGCGATGAGCCCCTTCTTGCGTAGGTCTGCAGCCAGTTCCTCCTTCGTGGTGTCGACGGTTAAACCCCGGATGACTAGATAAGTTTTTTTGTCTTCCTCTAGTTGATAGATAATGTATTCCCATCCTTTTTCCAGGAAAAAGGATGGGAATACATTGTCTATCAACTAGAGGAAGACAAAAAAACTTATCTAGTCATCCGGGAAGTCTGAGATCGAGGCGCAGTGTACCTTTATCTGAGAGCCAGTAAAGGAGCAGACGGGGGAAAATCGCGATTTCCGGACAGTTGGTGGTGTTTGGAGGACCAGTACGTTTAGTCTCTAAGGAAAATAGGAGGAATTGTTTTTCTTTTTTGCTACAGGGGTAGCCACTGTGGGCGCCGACTGAGGAGGCTCCTGTTATCTTAGCGGAGAGCCCACGGTTTGCGGCTGGGGTTGTTGCAGTGGCGCGAACCGGTTGCTGTCCATGACCTTCTTTTTCCCTGGGTCTGCTGGCGGGGAGTTTTGCTTTGTTTGCGTTTTCTGAAGGTGACTAGGGTAAAATCCATTTCTTCCTCATGCTGTGGGTTAGTTTGTTCTGACCTTGGTACTCGTGGAGTCAAAGTAGCCGTATTGGAGCCGGATTTCGCTGCCGTTTTTGGCGCAGCGGATTTTTTTAGTCCGTGGAGTCGTCAACCTCACTAGCGCCTCGAATCTCGGGTCTCATAGGACGTTACGAGGGATGTGCAATGAAACGAGTTCGTCCTGAGGAGTGGTGCTGGGTGGTGGAATTTGCGTCGGCAGTGATTTGAGTGCAGCATCCGGGTTTATTTGTGGTGAAGTAGTGTCATTTCAAAGTCCGCCGCTGGCGGATTGAGCATCAGGCTCCATTTCCACTGGATTTTTAGATTCAGGGTTTCCAGTTCGGTGGGGTGAGTGTTTTTGGCGACATTCTTCCCCAGCTCCAAAGTGGGGAAGAGAGTCGACTTTGAGAAACTCAATAGACTAATATTGCGTATTGGTACTCTCTGAAATGCCGCGGGTGTCTCCACCGTCAGCGTTTTAAGTACGATCTCCTCTATCTCGGAAACGGTGCGAGAGAGCGCGATTCTGAGTGAAAACCTAGAACCAAATTGGGGGGTAGGGGAACCAACAGTCCTCGCAACCCGGTAAAACCCTCAAGGAGGGGGTCTTATCTGGTTATAATAATATGTAATATGAGTGTGTGTAAAATGTGTCTGAGCGAATGTAGTGAATGTGAGCGACTTGAGCCGACCTACTGGAGGGGAGGTGGAAGAAGGGGGAAGCCTTAGACACCCCTCAGCAAGGTGGAAACAGCAGGTCCGTGCCCAGGTGTCTTCCCGCCGGAACGCCCTAAGAAGTGGACCCGCCCGGGTCCCATAGAAGTGAAAGGGGAGGCGGACTGCCTTTATGAGGTCACCGGACGAGACGACCAAGGAGGCACACAGCTCGAGCGCCTCCGGAGGGTGGGAAGGAGAGACTACGTTGGCCTCCACCCACCGGAGCTACGGCTGAGAATGACTCAAGTCGCCTGGGTGTAGGTGTAGTGTTAAATGTACGCTGAATTTCAGAGTGCAGACTGGATGGCACGTTGAATGGGCAATACCAGAAGGATTGCAGATATAATGGCAGCGGCCTCGTTGACTGGCTGCAGCGCTTCGGCAGTGGATATACGTCCGTTCGCTCCGAGAGCCAGCAGAAGAGTCCCGACCGGGACTTGAACACCCGATGTTTCTACTTCCCGGGCCATATGTGCTCTATATGTATGTATATGCATAGTAGTCCCGTATTTCCATGTAACGAGAATATGTTCGCCATGTGTCGGGTTTTCGTGTTTGAATGTATATATATATCGATGATGCGGAAGTACTCACGAGAGCAATATAACTTTTGGACGGCACAATGGAACACAGAATAAAACAGATAACACGTAAAAGGACACTCACACTGTAGATGATTTAAGCTTTCGGCCTACTCCGAGGCCTTCTTCAGGTCAGACTGCTGTCAGTCATCTACAGTGTGAGTGTCCTTTTACGTGTTATCTGTTTTATTCTGTGTTCTATTGTGCCGTCCAAAAGTTATATATATATATATATACACACACACATATATATACGTGTATGTACGTATTGTATATATACATGTAACTTACCTTAACCGGTAGATTACCTTTCTATACATATGTACTTTGGTGTCAGTGAAGATCCTTTAGGAGAGAATAGTTTTATCATAAGGTTGATGGAAGCCTTGCTTCGTGGATTCACTAATATTGTTTGGATTTACTAAATAATTGTAATAAGTGTATTTTATAAAGCATAAATTGCAACAGGCGCTTCCTTTCTCGGTGCGTCATATGCCTACATGTGCCCAATATATAAACAGAACTAGTTATTTTAAAATTTCTCAAAAATAGGTTGTCTATGGAAGATCGCTCTGCAAGAACCTAGAATTATATGACCTGAGGTTCGAAAAAACTATGGAGAAGCGCAGTGTAGCAAGGAGCCGCGTCCATACCCTGATGGAGATGACCTTAATACGCCCAAGTTCTCGGCACGAGGTGAGTCTCTACTTTACCTGCTTAGTTAGTCTTTGCCTCTTTGAGCGAAGATATCCACCACCCTCGCCTTCTCTCCTTAACCGTTCTTCGTTCCTCTTGCCCTTCCACGTTCACATCACTACAAGAAATATTTTTCTAAATATTGGTGGTAGTGTTAGATTTTAGGACTTCCATAAAAAGATTTAGGCTTGAGGATCCCATAAACCCGCAGCATAGTCAAGATGGGATCTAAATATCGTGAAATAGCAAAAGTCCTTGACACTCTCATTACAATGCCCAAATATACTTTTTATGAATCTTAACTTTTTACTTGCTATTCCGAATAGTTCACGAATGTGTTTTCTCCAAGGCATTTTATTAGTTAAGTAACACTGGACAAATCATATTGCTTTAGTTTTCAAGTTAATTAATTGCTTATAATTCTCGCGGTGGAGTTCAAATTTCTAATGGAGTCACATATGAAGTGATACCATGATCGAATCAGATACGAAATGCCCTCTACAGTACATTATATCTTATTTTATAAAGTAGTTATGAAGTCAGATTGAAGTCTTATACCAGTGAGTTTTTTCATTAGGATAATAAGTTGTGATGATGAATAAGTATTCGAAGACCTTGCTCTTGAGGCTAGGAGAATCTTATTTCCGAAGATGGTTCGTAACTTCATTACAAATAGCACTAAATCTAATTTTCAGTGGGGAAAAAATAAATGAAATACAGTGAGTATATTCTGTCTCACACTTCAATCCCCATGAATTTCAACATTTTAAAGTCAAGTAAATGAAATAAGCCAAGTAGAATCCAGAAAACTTTGTTATCTGAGACATTTTTTTATCAAGTAATTTTTATGAACCACGCTGAATGCCTGTTGATTTAGTCTAAGACTGAGTCGGAAAATATAAAGTTTGGGAACTACTATTGTTTTAGTTTATTTCATTGAAACTATGAATTACCACCGAGCCAAACCTAAATCCATTTAGTGAAAGTCAAATCCAACTTTGAATATTGCTCCAATCAGTTGAAATATGCCCGAATATTGTATAAATACTCTAAGAGCTATCGCCGTACATGACAACATAAAATGCATGTACCGACTGCTTTACTTTTTTTGCTCCAATGCAGTTCGTCACGTCGTCAATTCAATTTAACTTGGACACCATTCCGATGGAATTCATTACGAAAATGCCTTAACTTCTGAATTTTTGCCGAAACCTCGACACGAAGGACAGTCGGAAATGTTCTGCTTATCTAGGTTTTTCAACTCTATAGCTTTGGACTTTTAACACAATTTTCTTTTTCTTCTTTCACTAATTGCGACATGCACCGGCAGAGGGAGTCCTGTCGCGGGAATTAATACCCCTTCTCTGTTACCGCGCCCCTTTCCCAGCAGATGGTGTTGGAGAATACATTCCGAAATTATTTCTCCCACCTTCACGGCCAGGTTTCAGACTCCATTGCACCTCGCCTCAGGGAAAAAACGGATATATATATTAATTAGCCTCCTTTAACAGATTGCACGCTAAGTAAATGGGAAAGAGAATCCCTACGCCTTGCTTGTCCGTTGTGTTGCCGTTGCTATTCATTTACCTCACTCGCACTCTTAAGTGCTCATGCCATCTCTCCCTCACCCTTGGGACTCACCAAACCTCGCCGCGTCTTCCCCATCCCATCCCTTGGAAAAGTCCCGCCGGCCTGGAAACACCTCGCTTCTTGATTCCAAACATCTACCTCTTCCCTTTCTCCTTTTCCCATTTTCTTCTCTTCGAACACCCTCCGTGTCAGGAAACCCGCCCAATTTAATTTAATGCTCCAGAGGTGAGGCTTAGGAAATTCGCCCTGTGAAACATGCCTACTCCCATTGCTGGGAAAATAGGGCGAGAGGCCGGGAATATGTGCGTAAAAACCTCTGGCGTTCAGCTGTTTTTCTTTCCTTGACTCTCCCCAATGCGTTCCTCCAAATTGGTCCTCGCCATTTACCTCTTTGCTGAGTTGTATTTGTAAACCATTTTCCACTTTCTACCTTTTGGTTTCCACTGTCTCATTTTTTTTCATCTCTATCCCACTTTCAACTGCATCAGTTCCTATTTTTCTGGCCTTATGTCCCCATCTCTTGAATCTGTTACAATTTTTCGAAGAATTCGTTAAAGAAACGCTGTTATTTAGATAAAATTTTCGAGCCATTTATTTTGCTATGTGAAATTTATATTGAGTTAAGAGTGTATTTGATATGTAGTAGGGTAAAAATTGAAGACATTTTTTGATAGATCTTCGAAGCTACATAGTGTTGAATTTATAATACATAGTGGCTGTCCAACTAGGACTTTCCTTCCCGGGCTACTTGGAAGGTTTTTGCGTCACTATCCGCAAGTAATTTTACTTTCCTAAGAAATCACTTTAGAGGAGCGTCTTGTTTCTGCTCAAAACTTCTGCATTGATCAATGAAAACATTGAGAAACTTCCGCTTATTTTGGAAACCGTATATTTATTTCGGTCATCGGGAATAGGCTCTATATTCATTCTCACAGCCACTGAATATCAAGATATAATTTTTTAGGGGAAGATAATTTCCATATAAATGTTAAATATATCAAGTTAACTGTCTGCCTTTTGCGTCTCATCACTTCAAATGGCTTCAAAGGGTTTTTGGCAGAACATATGTGACAGCGCGGGCCGCGGTGGTCCAGTGGGTAGAGCGTTGGACTACTGACCGGAGGGTCCCGGGTTCGATTCCCGGGCAAGGCACTTTGGGCACCTGCAGCTCCACCCAAGCTAGTTGATTTTTCGGGTACCAGGTCTTCCTGGGAAACCATAACCGGCACAGGGAAAGGAACTGGCCCCCCTACCCTGATGTGTGAATATTCACACGCCGTCGGGCTTGGTACACGGGTGAGCTCTACCATCACCTACTAAACCGACCTTCGGGTTGATTACTGTGTTTATGGTTATATGTGACAGCAGTTAGCCAAATTCACTACTGATGGCAATCAACGGAACTAAATTATTCGAATGAAATGCTTCAAGGAAAGATATATATTTTTCAACACTTTTCTTTAAACTCATATAAATCTGTATGCATTCATGGGATTTAAGACGAGTTTGAGACTTATATTCATTAAAGAGCTTATGATTAGAAGGTTGTGCTTTCTTCTCCTCCAAATTTCTTCCGAAATCGGTTATTTCAGAAATGGTAAAGTTTATTTTAGGTTGTCGATGATTTAATGATGGATAAATTATTCAAGCTCCTAAATTCAATAGAAAATAATAATTTTCACGCCACATTAAAGGAAGCTCAATGGGGGTAAAACTTTCGTGGGTACCAATTAGTTGATATTCTTTCTCTTCTTGGTAGGTAAGCGTTTTGTTCCGCTAATCCCTTGTATAGCATCTGGAAATGGAAACCAAAACCATTGAAACACAAGCAGAGCCTAAAACTCACTTGGTTGTGCTTTTGGCTGGGAAGACGAATACATGATTATTGCAACAGAAAATTTAGTCGCACATAAGGTATATCGAAGTAGCAAAGCATAATATAATTTTTTTAAATGACGAAGTGTGGGAAGATTTATGGAAAGAGATATAAAAACCATACTTTCAGGCGAAAAACGACCACAGTTTTAAAATAAAAATAAGAACGCAAAAAACAAATAAGAAAAAACACTATTTTTTAAACAGAACTATTGTTGAATGGAAGCAGCTGCCTGGAGGTTTGTTTGAGCCTTTTCCATCCAATTTTACGAGTTTCAAGAAGAAGTGTAAAGCAGCCACTGGGTGATTAACCATTGATCAGTGATTTGTATACTATTGTAACTGTTAAAATATTGTTTGTATGTTATGTGACCGTTGCCACCAGGACAATTGCCTAATTGCAACGAATATCATCAAATAAATAAATAATAGGAAGGACCAGATGAGGTTAATCAACGAAAATCTCCCCTAAATTTTGAAGCGAAACTGGCGTTCATTGACATTTATTAATCTTGCACTTATTGATCAAAAGGAAAAATCACTTTTCGTTCCGAGACTTATCTCATCCACAAAAAACATCTTATCTCAGTGTCTAAAATGTTACTACGGTTGCGACCCCTGCGACGTTTAAGGTGGAGGGGTCCCTGAAAGTTGAAGGGCATATACTTGCAATGCTAATAAAAACGCTTGAATCAGTATTCCTGTAAACAGTGAGAGGTTTACAATGTTAAAATCACCGAAAAAAATCTTTGTACTATTTATTTTTATATTTATGCTTAATTTGGTTGAGTATAAATATAATGGTTGAAACAATTAAGGCATTATAGCAGATTGAAAGTAGCTTCTGTGAATACTTTCGGGTACAATTTCCGAGACTGTCTCCATTCTGCTAAGTGTCTAGAAAACACATCGTATAAACCGGACTGGACTATAAAATTCACACATAATATAACCTTTCCTTCTATTTTCAGGCTTCTTTCCCCCATTATTGCTTTTACGTGATTCTCTCTAGACTCTCATATCATAAATAGCTTATCAAAGATCTAAAATTTCTTAGCCTTCTTCAATTTTTTCTACCGAGTGAAGAATTCCTTAGGTGTGAATGACGATATCCCCATTAACATTCGTAACTAGACCGTTCTATTATAGTGGAGTGCTTTTCACACTCAACTACACACCTTTTAATTTATTTGATTCGACTAATCTCATTTTCCTTCGATATACAGAGCTATAATTTTTTTTTTCGTTTTCTACTTTCAACGGGTGCCAAACACCCCATTCTATCCGTTCCCTCGTCAGCTACTTACAGCCTGTGGCAAAAAATTACGTGATTCCCTCCAAGTGTGTGACCATAAAACAACGCAATCAAAATCTTCTCGCACTAAGAGTCAAGAAAATGTATTCTCTTTACCGGTTCATTCCCGGATGCAATGCCATCACCCATGTTAGCGCTGTTTCTGATAAAAGTAGCCGATAGAAAGAGCTTCCATTGTGAGGATATAGGTTCGAAGGGTGAGAACTTTAGATTCTTTTCCCAAGCTTCAATTAATATATTCAGAAATGAATAAATACTGCGATAAATATTGACCAATGAAACCTGTGAGTAGTCAGACCATAAAGATATTGTAAAGAAATTTTTCTATGACTCTCGACCTTTTTATCTCGGGAGAAACCTCGAACTCATATTGATAACCTTAACAAGAAAGTATTTATTACTCTGACTTATCCAAAACAAACAATTCAATATTGGTTTCACATTCAAGAATTAAACTGAAATGCATAGTAGGAGCGACTTACATCGCATTCAATACGGGCGCGTTTTGAAGAGGTACATACGTAATAGCATGAAAGAGTATTCTCAGAATATTAAAACCGTATTATCTAATCGACAGTCTAAAAAAGGAAGTTCGACTCTCCGGTGGGTGAAGTTTTGTAATGAATCACGAAAATCTTAATAGAGTTTTTTTCCAAAATATGCAACAATAGCTGAAATACACGATTACTTGCATGAAGGAGAATGTGATTAACTGGAACTAACCTAATCTAACAGTATCGCAGAACATGTACCTAATACTAATTACATTTTACTGCTTATTATATTAGTGTACATTGTATCTTTACGAAGTAAAAAACTGTTCATGGTCGTTTAAAATTGTTCGGTATTTGAGAAAAATATTGTTATTTCATTACATTATTTACATAATATTAGTGTAGGACAAATACCTTTTTATCGTCGATTAAATGCTTTGCATAGCATAATGAGAAAAAAATGTTGGTTGTTATTTTGACAACGCAAAAAATCGCGGTTATTCAAAGGTTATTTAAATAAATATTTTTTCTTCAAGTTCCTCCAATAGTTAGTTCTTAAACATACACGTACTTACAAAGTCGATTCATTGAAGTGCTAATTCTTCGGCCCTTACTCTATATACTCGAAATCCAAATGCCACGGTGAAAATTTAATTTTGGAGTTTTAATCAATTACTAATGTTTAATTAATGTTAGTAATTTAGTAAAAATTATAAAATGTTATACAATTGAGCAACCTTAAAAAAATATATTTATGTATACATAGAGCATTAGTTTTGGGTTGTATTTGCAAATATTGGAAGAAATTACCATTTTACAATTTTAATTCACTAAATTGGTAAATTTTATGCTCCTTAAAGATGTAAATAATAATTTGTGGTTCCTTGCCTGCCTGGTACCAGTGATTAACTTCGTTCAAGTTTCTGAGAAACTCCATAGCTATCGGAAACTAAAAACCTATCTTGATTTACGCATACACGCTCGGGAAATCGTACAATTGAACGCGATAATTACAGGTGTGAATACAGGCGTGCGATTGAGGGGATTACACGAGTTGGTCATGATAAAGTACCTGCGTGTACCCAACTAGTGGACAGTATTAAAAAACAGCTTCTCCGGCTATTACTTTCCCCTCCTCGTTTCAACGTAGGGAATAAATAATAACACAATAAACATTTTTCCTTGAACGCTTCTCGTGACTCATCCATTTCGTGATCCGCGCATATCTTTTTACTCCCTTACGCTCACGCTATGAATGTACGTCGGCAGGGAAAGAGAGAAAATAAGTGCAAGTTTGAAATCACCTCTGGTTCGAGAGCAGCTTCCTGGACGTAGTCCCCCGGAGGTGGTAGACGATTTCAAGAGTTGATTAGCTTTAACCCCATATTCCTTCGTTCCGGTCAGGGTATTTTAAATCATGAAGGGAGTCTTCTACAATTCAGAAAAGGTTTTTCATGATTGATAGCGAGTTTATATTAATCATTGTGTGACTCTTAAATTATAACACAGGCCTACAAAAAAAATTATTTTTTTGTGCCTGGAATCTTTGTGTTGATTTTAACTATATTTGTAGAGCTGAATCCAAATATGAAATCCGTTTTTATTTAACAGCTCTACTTTTTTAGATATGGCACATCTTACAATTAATTGTTTTAATATTTGATGTATTCCGGAAAATAATTTTCAAAAATAAATAAATCTATAAGTATGCATGGGAATATATGGTAAAAGAAAATAGGAAAAATATTACAGACTTTGTGAAACGTGCATACTTGGGAAAAATTTGGTGTTAAGCTTGGTGACCAAGACAAAACATGGGCACCGAATTTTGTGTGTAAAACATGTACTGAACATCTGCGGCAATGGACAACAGGACAAAGGAAAAGTCTAAAATTTGGTGTGCCAATGGTGTGGAGAGAACCTGTGAACCATATTGACGACTGTTATTTCTGCATAGTAAATGTTTCGGGAATGAATCGAAAAAATCGCCACAAATGGACATACTATATCCAGATTTGCCTTCAGCTAGACGCCCGGTACCCCATTCAGAAGAAATACCGATCCCGATATTTCAGACGTTACCAGA
Organism: Hetaerina titia; assembly: GCA_037158775.1. NCBI lineage: Eukaryota > Metazoa > Arthropoda > Insecta > Odonata > Calopterygidae > Hetaerina > Hetaerina titia. Next base: position 122,621,035 of record CM073770.1, on the reverse strand, counting down.
TATATCTAAGGAAGAATTTGAGTTATTTAAAAACATTTCTCATTCTATTGACGATAGTGGCAGTGACTACGAGGGGGTATCAACAATTCCTCAACTATTTAATCAAGATGAACTAAGCGATCTTGCTAGAGAACTGAACTTATCGAAGGAAGCATCCGAACTACTAGCATCAAGACTGCATGAAAAGAATTTACTGCAACCCGGTACAAAAATAATTTAGGATATGCTACCCTTCTTTACTCAAGAAGGCAGTCTTACATTTTGTTTAGACGTTAAGGGTCTTTTGGAAAAAATGGGACTACTATCACAATATGATGCTAGTGATTGGCGTTTGTTTATTGATAGCTCCAAGCGTAGTTTAAAATGTGTACTTCTTCACAATGGTAACAGGTTTGGCGCAATACCAATCGCTCATTTAACTAAAATGAAAGAAGAATACGATACAATAGCATTGGTCTTAAACAAGATAAAATATCAGGAACATCGCTGGGTGATTTGTGTAGATTTAAAAATGGTGAACTTTCTTCTTGGGCAGCAAAGTGGCTACACACAATATCCTTGTTTCTTGTGCCTCTGGGATAGCAGGGACAGAAAAAACCACTGGATTAAGAAGGAGTGGCCTAAGAGAGAAAACTTGGTTGTTGGGAAAGAAAACGTCATTGCTGAATCTTTAGTTGAAAGAGAGAAAATCATCTTACCGCCTCTACATATTAAACTAGGCCTAATGAAGCAATTTGTAAAGGCTCTTGACAAGGATGGACCATGCTTCGGCTACTTAAGACTAAAGATGCCCCATATACGTATTGAAAAACTTAAAGCTGGTATTTTTGAGGGGCCACAAATCAGACAACTTACAAAGGATCCTGCTTTTGTCGAGTCAATGAATGAGATTGAAAAAAATAGTTGGATTCTCATTGAGAGAGGCTCTCCATTGTCTCCGGCGATTGCCAATTTCTACATGGAGGAGTTCGAGGAGAGGGCACTTAGAACGGCCCCACTAAAACCGAGGCATTTCTTCAGGAATGTGGACGATACCTTCATCATATGGCCGCACGGACCGGACACCATCACCAACTTCCTTGGCCACATGAATAGCATTCATCCCAGCATCCAGTTCACCATGGAGATTGAGAGCAACGGTCGGCTGCCCTTCCTGGATATCCTAATTGAAAGGAAAGCGGACGGGAGCTTAGGCCACAAGGTGTATAGGAAGCCTACCCACAGCAATCTCTATTTGAACGGGAAAAGCCACCATCACCCTGCCCAAAAACGAGGGGTTATGTCAACGCTCATCCACCGGGCAAAATGCGTGTCAGACCAGGAAGGTTTGGAGGCAGATGTTCATCACCTGAAAAATACTTTCCTTCAGAATGGATACACAAGCCGGGAGGTCAATTTGGCCCTTAAAAGGGCCTTCACCAGAAACGACCGTCAGAGAGAGGAAAGAGAAAAACCCGTTGCCAGGGTCAGCATCCCCTTTGTTTCCACGGTATCCCATAAGATCTCCAGGATACTAAGGAAACATAAAGTGGAAACCATCCACAAGCCACAAGGAAAATTGAAGAACTTCCTTGGCACGGCAAAAGACGAACGGGGTTTGAAGGCGCCGGGGGTATACCGGATCCCATGTGAGTGCGGCCAGGTATACATCGGGGAGACTGGCCGCACAATTGAAAAGCGACTAACGGAGCATGAGCGATGCATCAGACTCCATTACCCTGAGAAGTCTGCAGTCGCCGAACACAGCATCACGCATGGTCATCGGATTGACTGGGGGAGCACCAAAAGACTTTGTCACACGAACGGCTACTGAGACCGAGTGGCGAAGGAAGCCGTGGAAATCCGACTGGAAGGACAGAATACCTTCAACAGGGACACTGGCTTCCAGATCAGCAGCACGTGGAGACCTGTGCTGAGAAAAATTGAAAGTACGAGACGTCACCGGGGCGGCTCGGCACTTGGGAACACATCGGACCAATCAGAGGACACCTGACCCTACCACAGGGTATAAATACCTGGCGAATTCATTGCTCTGCACTTCACCCTGAAGACGATGGCAGAGTTAGCCGTCGAAACGTCGGTGCACACCACGCTGACCCGGTGGGAAACCCGAGAGAACTTCCTGAATACAATACGCCGGGAAAAACTGAGATCCTTGATGTTTTTATGTATTTTTTTCTTTTCAATTTGTTTTATTACAGTAAAAAATTTTAGTATTTGTGTTCAATTGTATTGTAAAATTCTGTTGTGTTTGTGGGTGATTTAACAGCCATAGAAATAAATCAAGTATTTATATTTAGTGGGTTTTATTATTAATATAATATTCCCATATCATCATGTAGAAGATTTTTTTACGTAATTAACAACATATCTATATCTTGAAAACTATAGCTGATAGGAAAAACTAGTGTCATAATTGGATTCAGCACCCCAATTGTTCTTTAAATCAACATTAAAAGCTCCGGCACCAAAACCACTGTTGGCCTGTGTAATTAATGAATGATAACCCATAGTGGGAATTTGTAAATGGATATTATTGCTCGCACAATCTTATTTTATTTATGTGGCCTCTGGGCCTATTTAGTTTCAGTCGAGTGTTTAAGGATACGTAGTCGGATGATATGCAAATTTTCACGTCCAGCATAGCAAATACATTGGTTCTCTGACCCAAATATACCCATAGACATGATTATATAAAATGCTTTTAACAAACGGCCGAGAACTTCTATGGAAAGACGCATATACGTAAATGCAAATATATACGTATTTTCGGATATATAAAAATTCGTTTGGTTTACCTACATGCTTCTAAATCAGGAGAGTGGTGCGTGTAAGATTATGAATCCAAATGAATATTTAAAATTTCATCCTCAGGTTTCAATTTCAAATTCAATACTTGAATTGATTTTAAGCTTCTTGTAAAAAATTAAGGAAAAACAATGAAAACTACGTGGGTGGTCAGAAAAGTTTCCTACCTCAAAATTTTCAGAAAAAAGTATCATACATCTTTGTTAGGTCGGAAACTTTTCAGATCACCCTTGTATGATTGAAATCAAATCTGATAGTTATGGTCCCACGAACGCATTCACTTCTTTTTCAATTCTTCCGGAATATACATACGAGGTGTGTTAAAAAATTAAAGGTAATTTTTTTTATTTCGCGGGCCTGGAGAGTCCGATTTTCAAACTTCTTTTTTCATTATGTTGGTATGCATGCCCCTGAAGTATGATAAAACTTTCAGCTGTTTTCATTGTGGACTTTGTCTGTGACATCCACTAAGGTTAGACGTGTTTTATGAGCTCGGCGATTTTCGTTTGTGAAAAGAAATGGATCAAAAAATTTGTATCAAATTTTGCGTAAAAAATAAAATAAAGTGTAACAAATTGTGTGAAATGTTAACAAAGACCTATGGTGAGTCTGCTATGAGTAAATCAAGAGTTTACGAGTGGTATAAGCTTTTCCAAGAAGGCCGTGAAGACCTTGAAGATGACGAACGCCCTGGACGCCCCAGCACATCAACAATCGATGAAAACGTGGAAAAAGTGAAAGAAATGGTTATGAACGATCGCCGAATCACAATTAGAGAGGTCGCTGTTGATGTGGGCATATGGATTGGATCATGTGATAACATTTTTTCCAATTTTTTGGGCATGAAACGTGTGGCAGAAAAATTCGTTTCAAAATGGCTTTTGCACCACGATAATGCACCAGCTCACACTTCATTGCTTGTTCGTGAATTTTTGACCAAAAACAATACTGTAACGATGCCCCAGCCTCCATATTTGCCAGATATGGCTCCGTGTGACTTTTTCCTATTTCCAAAAATTAAGACAACCTTGAAGGGCCGTCGTTTTACAGCCGTAGATGACATTAATAGCGCATCGCTGAAAGAACTAAAGGCTATCTCAAAGATCGAGTTTGAAAATTGTTTCGGGGATTGGAAGAAGCGCTGGCACAAGTGCATAATCTCCAATGGGGACTACTTTGAAGGTGACAACATCAATGCATAAGAATAAATAAATATTATTGTCCGAAAAATTAAAAATACCGTCAGTTTTTTAACACACCTCGTATGCCGAAGAACATTTTTTAACATTTATTTTATATTAGCATCCCTGAGTGATATTTAAATTTCAACAGGGTGTATTTGAATTGTGATTGTGTTGATTTTCTGAAATGATGAAACTTCCGTTGGCCGTATACTCGTAGTACGCTTGATCGGGATGACCGTTGGACTCTATCAACAAATTTTTAGATAGTATCATACTTTTTTTTTATTGAAAACGGGCAGAGTCGAAAGAAAATATATGAACGGGAAACCATTCCATAAATCAGATTTTCTGATCCAAAGTCTTTTAAATTTTATATTTTTGATGTCAAATTAGATTTTCCCAAAATATGCTGCTTATAAATGCGCTTAACTAAAAACTGCAGACTCATTGATACCACAGGGATTGCTACAAATAAAATGTTGAGACGATTGGCAAGATTTTTGTTCAATAATTTACTGAATCTCTTAAAAGTGGATTCTAAATCGCATCCCGTACCACTTCGTAATTACAAAGTTATTTCAGAGTTAAAGTATATATTTCAGAATGGTATGAACAGGAATTCTTGAAAAACATCTATTTTAATTCACTCAGACTCATTCCGTGCTACTCAGTATCACAAAACTGACCCACAGCATCTTGTGAGAAGTGAGCATATGACTTTCAGAGGATACCACGTAGTCGAAAATACCAATACCAAACCTTTCGTGAATACGCATTCGTGCTCTTAGTTACTTACGTGCTAATGTAACACCTTGAACATTACTGCAATCTAGTAGAACTCATGACGCCTTGCACAGGTCGTCCTAGAACGGCAGCCGACCCAGAGGGCTTATTTTTTCCGTTGCTTCCTCCTCTCCCTGGCGCCGAGGCGGGCGTCGAATGAGATGACGGAAGGCGAGTGCGAGGAGTGGAGTGGAGAGGGGGATGAGGGAGGATGCGTGCATTGGGAAGGGGGTAGGAAAAATGGCAGGAGCTTGCGGGGAAGAGAAGGCTGCTCGTCGTGGCGTGGGTGTAATCGAAAGGATGGGAGGGAAAGGTTGAAGAGGATGGATATTGTGGGTGGGTGGCTCTTGTCGGTTGAAGAGGGAGGAATAGAGGGGGTCCGCGGGCATTTGGAGGGTGGCGACGCGGATGAGCAACTCGTGATCCAGCTCCAATGCCACTCGTGGAGACTGTATTCCGTGACTCTTAGAGGGAGGACGAAGAATTGTTGGGAGAGGAGGGACTGCGAGTGCGATGGGGAGGCGGTGCAATCTGGCCTAAGAGGCATCGTTTTTGTGCTCCATGTTGTGACACTCAAATGGACCAGCCCGATGATGGTCGGGTGCACAACTAATTTATGTCCGGCGCCAACCCAGTCATCAAAGAGAGAGGTTATAATTTTTAGGCATCGGTTAACGAATTCGAGCCTTCCGTTTGTCCGCGTCTGTTTTCAAGTTGCAAGGTGTAAATTTCGTTAACAAAATGTTAAATTTTTTAAGGCAGTCATTTATAATGGTCCTATTCTACTAAATTCCTTTATCATATCTACGACATTTTCTTAATTGATTTCTTTGAATATAGATTTGCTGGTGAATGATTCCTTGAATAACGCTGTTGCCTTGGATACTAAACAGCACATTTATGCAAATATTTTAGGATATATAGTTTTGAGATTCGAGATACCAGGAATAAAAATAATTATGGCACAATACCGCGCTGTTTACATTTTATGTTGGGTGCCAAAATATGCTATTTGCCATTAAGTAGCAAAGAAAACTTTTTCGGTTTTTTCCTGATAATATATATGCGAGAATTCATTTATTCGTTCAATTTGCAGATCTATGTGTTTTTGAGATGCTCATGGATTTTGCTTTCAAGCAATGCTGGATCGTATTTTAGAGGATAAAAATAAAGGAAAAATGTCGAGCTTTGTGAGAAACTGTTCGAATCACACTATGGGGTCAGAAGTATAGTAGGGATAATGTACCGGAGTTTAAATACTGGGTGCAAATAACGGAATGGATCTGTGGTTGCATCAATTCCAGATGTTCTCGGAGAGCGTTGTAGAAGGGAGGGTAAAGAAGGGTATCGTCCAGCCCCGCTAGTCTTCACAGACTCTTTCTTCTCTATCCCTCGTTCTATCTCGGCAAGCAAAAGCGAAAGAAGCAGCTTTAAGAGGGGATTAACATCGGATTACACGCTTAAATTAGGTGTGGCAATCGCGTCGCATCCAAATGAATCAGGGTTGGACTCAAGATGGAGAGAACACAATGAGGACAAACTAGCAAATAAATTTCTCGTAACAGTTTGAATGTGTTTCGCGATTCATCCCCGTGCCTCTCCCACACTCTTGTACGGTGCTTTATAAACGCTTCTAGTTCACGACGGATCTTCCCGACTCTGGGAAGAGACGTAAATTAATTTACCTTCCTCTAAAGCTAACGCATGTTTGTTACCCGCAACATGATTTAAAATGTCCTCCAGGTAATTGATTTTTGTTTGCAAGACTTTATATCCGGATATTATTCGAGCGACTGCTTATCCCAAAGATATTTCCGCCATTTTTTGTTAATGACGAATTATATATCACTCCGATGTGGCCAAAGAATGAAATGAAAATGAATTTTTTTCGATACCTAGTTGTATAAAAACTATACGTTTGTTTTTTGCCATTTCCATGTTAATAATGTACTTCTCATGTTACTTCGGATACAAAATTAGCTGACTGTATTTGTAATTATAAAAGCATTTAAGGAAAAGTGGCACCTGAACTGTTGTCAGTCAATGGAATTCATCATCATCAGTATTTTAATCCTAAGATTGGTGTACATCAGCCCTCCATTTTTCACTATCCACTGTTATTTCCCTCAAAACCTGATAGCTTCTCTGTTTCACATCCTTACTAATATGTCCATGTGTTGTTTCTTGGTCTTTCACACGTGACCATTCCTTCAACTCCGCTTATAATATGTTTGTGACTTCATTGTGACTCAGAGTGTGCCCAATCCATCTAGTTCTTCTTTGCCGTGGAATACCATTTATTGTATCTTCTTCTTCCGCGCTTCTATATACTTCCTCTATTTATCACTTTTTTTTATTTTTTATCTTCAGCATTCCTCCCAAGCATCATGCTTCGAAAGCATCTATTCTTCACCGGACCACTTTGCCAATGTTCGATGACCCTGATCCAATGAGCGCCATGCTCCATGCGAACGTTTTGTGGAACTGCTTCATTGTTTGCATTCTCAGGTTCTTTGAACATAGTAGTTACATATTCTTAGCAAACGCCTTCTTGGCTTAAGTTATTCTTCATTAGATGGCGGGCGAACATCTTTCATCTCAAGTGATGCAGCTACGAAGACCGACGAAGGGATTTACTTGCTACAGTTTTACCTCCAGAATCATGGCACATGCCTTCAACTTCTCTCTCTTCCGATGTTCATTTGCATGCTTGTTACCTGATTCTTCTAGATGTGATGGATTATTTTTTTTGCCGTTCCGGTCCATTCTGAGCGTTTCTACAATTAGTGCCTGGAACATGTTGTTCCGCCCTACGTTGTCGGAGCCGTTCTCCGAGTCCAGTTGTGTACCACAAATAACGTTTGTATACCGGTACAGTTTTTTCGGTATGTACCCTCAAGCTAAGTATTTCCTCTCTTGCTTTTCGCTTTATCCTTCATCCAAATTTCCTCCTTTTGAGGATGTAACTTTTATTTCCTTCATATCTTATCCAGGGCCGACTAGATTTCGTTCAAAAGATTATATTTTAAATTTTCTATCATCCAGTGAGTGTTTTTGGAGGAAGTTTCAACAACATGGTTTTGAAGAGTTGGACAAATAATATTTAGCGTCTGTTAGTTAAAACATACTTGCGCTAACACTAGATTTTTCTAATCTCTTCTCTTTCACCACATGAATTTTGAAATTACATTTATTTAATGATATTAAATTCTCGTTTTCCATTCGTAGTTAGATGACAATTAGACGCAATTGTTACACGTATAATATTTCGTTAATATCTTGTAACTTTTGTTGCCACCTGCGGCCCTTTAACTTAATACCTGATTACATTACTGTGGTTTTTACATGTGTAAGTGTAATAAAACAAAATTAGGTGTATGCTTATAATGAAATACAAATATTTCAATCATATTCCTGCCTAATGATAAAAATAATGGGCCCAGCCTCTCATTTGATCTTTCACATAAATACTCATAACTACCAATATTTTAAGAATATTCGTTCAATACTTTCATTAGGATTTTCCGTGTAATTTTATGACGTCAATATAATGGTTACATCTGCCACTGTTGATCAAAACAATACAGGGGAACCTTTAATGGCATTCATCCACTACTAATATTAGTTACTTATTTATTATCTAGTCCTATAAGAATGACGAAAAATATCGAATTCTAACGAATGTTTTGACATTATTACACCTTGAAACGATTTCATAAGTTGTCCGAGATCGTTTCGTAATTATTTGCTTCAATATGTGATTGAAAGGGTTCTCAATTACAGGTTTTAAGGATAGTTAAGTCAGCGTATGGGGTTGATGCTTAAATATGATTTCGTGCGGATGAATTGAAACAAGGTGAGACGAAGCTGTGGATCTCAAGGCCGTAAAAAATGAAAGAAAAGTTAGGAGAGGGAAAGAGAGAGAGGTCTGGATGTGGGTGAGGAAATCAAAAAGGGGATGGAAGTGCTCATCACGACGCTTCGAGTCGCCTCCGAAACGCCCATACGGAAATACATTCCTCGGCCCGCTCCCTGAACTCACCTGACTCTCCTTGCCCTTGCCAACTCCCTCCTTTTCCTCGCCTTTCCTTTTCCCCAAAAAAAACTGCTGTCGCGCCCTCGCATTCACGAATCCTGTTGTGCCCTTCCCTCTCTAATTACAATTCACTTCACACCGCCTCCTTCAGGCAACTTCCTTCATTGCGTCGTGCAAGGGAAACCACCCGGTAGTTAGAGTACTGCACTCTACCCTTCAAGTAACTCTGCAACAATTCGTATTGTAAAACGAGCATAGTATCATATTTCGACTGCTAATTGTAGGAATAAACTTGAGTTACGATTTTTTTACGTCGCCGTATCCTAATAACCTATCAAACAGGTAACGACCTTTCCAACCTTCCGCCGTTGCCTGGATCCATCGCCCATATTCGTTGCGTTCCTCTCATCTCACCTACTACTTGGGCCCTGTTTAATTCGTTCAGAGATATCTGCTTTTAAAAGAATTGACCGAAATCCCCCGGGGAAAAAGCATTCCGTTCACTTCGTTCGATAACATGCAGCGGCAGGTGAAAATAAGTGAAGAAAATAAGTATAAAGAGCTTCCTTACATTCCTTACCTTCCCTTACATTGTTTTCGATTACTTTCTTTCGTTACATGAATATTCTTTCCGCAGCGAAGTAGTATCAGATTTTCCAAACTAAGAGCGCGTTCAAAAATAACTCTTAGATTGTAATTTGTCCAAGTAGAGAAAAATAATATAACTATTTCCCGCATTAGAGATTCTTTCCGGCGTGATATATGGTGGACAATATTCATCGCAGAATTTAAACTAACTTTGCGAACTCTATAGTGAATATTTATTGGGAGGACAGATTTCGACACTTTCTGCCATCATCAAGTTTCTAGTTTAACCTAATGATGGAACAACGTGTCGAAACCTAGGTCGTTCCAACAAATATTAATTTTGAAGTTCACAAAATTAGTTTCATTTCCTTCATAATTAAAATAATAGGAAATTGAAAGCGATATTTTATGCTTTCCAAGACTTAAGTAGCTGATTGGTATTTATATGTATACATGAAACACGTCTTCTGATATTAGTCTGTCCAGTGTTTAGTGAAATTGAATATAATCAATCATAATTATTATGATACTCTAATAGTCTTCAACTTCCATTAATACTAGGACAATCATTCATATTTTATTGTAATTAATTACAGAAAAATTACATCTATATCAGGAATCAGGCTATTTTTTGTGCATGTAATACGTATTTCCTCTGCCCAGTATATTACGTGCGTCCTTCAACACCATTCCCGAGTCTAAACCTACTTTCCATGTAAGAGCACAATTCATATTTTTTCTCCTATACTTGAGTTTTCCATAGCACTGTAAATTATTTTCCATATTTTTATATTAAATCACACCGGTGTATGTACGATATAGATAAGACCTTGGAATATATTAGAAAGAAAAGCTGAAATTTCGGAATCAACGATTTCAAGCATGGTTTAAAAGAAATAACGTAATATTTTTCCTAGCGTAGAAACAATTGAACCAGGCATAGATTAGTTTTTACATTAAAGAACTGATGCATCTGTTTGCAATATTTAACTCATCACCATCAATGGCTTCAATAATAGGTTCTACAATTCCGCTGTCGTATTCACCTGGAAGTACTTTGAAAATGTCTGAACTTTGAACGTGAACTTGAACATTTTTATCAGAATCATCTATAAACTTCAATTCCTGAATTATTGTATTGCTCTTCAGTATTATGTTCATCCATCGGCTAATGCTATATGTAAGTTTCTCACATCTGCACAGCTCAACCCTTTAGCCTTTTCCTTCATTCACCCGTGGTATTGCATACAAGATTCTCTTCAATGTTCAAATCCACTTTTTCTGTTAATTACAGCGTATTAAAATCTGTACGATCCCTCCTTTTTCTTGCTTAAGATAAGACTCTTTTGTAATACCTTCTCGTATTTACTTCATTTATTATTCGATCATCCATTATTCTCTTGCTATATCTCATTCCAGATCATTTCAATCTTCTTTTATCTTCTGCTGCTACTCCACACGCCTTGCATCCCTAGAGGAGTTCCCTAGGTTTCACTTGAAAGATAAATGGAATTTTTTCTAATTTCCTAGCTTGTTTTGTTACCCTGAGCGTAATATTTCAGGGATGGCCAACGCCCTCTTCTGAGAAATTGTGTCTGTTATTTAATCCATCGCCTATGACTCTATTTCCAAAATATATGAACCAATTTCTTTGAACTTCCAAAATGTAACAAACGAGAGGATTTTTCTAACGCCAGGCTTTAATTGTCTACTTGATGCTTGTTGATTTTTTATACTATTAAATATATATTGATTTTTATAAAAGTTTTTGGTTATCTATTTCAAAATGAGAAACGTCCTGCTGAGATCCCCATCCCTTGTAAGAACCTTCAGTCTTTTAGAATGGAAAGATTTCGTTCTGTAATTCCATCGATGCAATGCACTCATATTGATTCATTCCTTTCTTTCCTCAATGAAGAAGCTATTGTTTAAATATGCATCTCCTGTTCTATCCCTGGTTTCTCCGTCTCTTAATTTTATTAGACCTTCAACGTAGGTGGCATTTTAATTATTAATTATGAAATTTATCATTTTACCCTATTTGATTGTATGTCACAACTTAGATTGTAAAACAATGTCTTCTGTTAAGGACATTTAATTTAATATCAGGATTTTGGGCGATCAGTTTGCCCTCACTTCCCAAACTGTACCGTCTGATTTTATCCTCAGTATAGTATCTATAACATAGTTTATAGCTGTTGAAATAAATCTTTTTCGGCTGTAACAAATATTAATTCGTATTTCGTTGAAGACTGACGCGGGGTAATTTCATATTTCTTGAGTACTTGGCATGCGAGATTATATCTAAAACACCTCTTGCATTCGCTCATCATCTTCTGCACAGGAATCCTTTGGCCCACACCATCCGCAAACCTACTCGAGTTCACAATTCCTACCTCCCTCTCTCTCATTTCCCTTAATGTTATTCATTCAATCCACCATTGCATTTTCGCCATCACCTCGGGTGTATTCTTCAGAGATCTTTCCAGTTTAGGTCCTTTCGTAGCTCGCGTTAATTCACTGGCTACCGTCATTTTTACTCAACAATTCTCTCGTATGATTCAATTGGTAACTTCATTCAGAGAAAGGAAACAGCGATATTCATTTTCCAAGCGGTGCTGGCATCCCGAAAGTTGCGTTAGAAACTTGGACCAAAACCTTGAATCACATCCGAGTGCAGGTGGGATTGCGGCTTCAGCCAGAATTTCACCATTAGTCACGCGGTACGCGTTTTCCATTATTTATCGCATCATCATCCAGTCCACGTCAACAAATCAACGGACCTAAATTATTCTTATTTTAATTGTCTGTGTGAATGGGGCGCGCCAAAACACGGAAGAGCGGCGGCAGGCCATTCCAACCGAGTAAAGAGACAATATTAATTATCTAACCGACGGGAAAAGAGTAATTTGTTTTTATGTTGCTACGTGGGGAAATTACTCTCTTCAGTAAAAAGCTTTGCAGGTAGGGATTTGAAAGAGATCAGTAAACTACATAATTATCTGAAAGATCATTAGGAGACATATTTCCGTTTTAACATTAATTTTATACTTTACCATCATGGCGCGCATCAATGGATAGATTATAGTAATTATTATAATACCTACATGTACTGGCAGTATGGACGCTTTCAAAAACCAATACTTTGGATTATTTTACACACACATATGAATGCAATAATCAATGTATGCGCATTTTACAAGCTGCCGGACAGCAAAAAAATTCAATACTAGTATAGGATCAGCAGATCAGAAGTTTATCATCCCAAAAACAAATTACAATACAGCAATCGTTGTATTATAATCGTAGGTTTCAACATTGATTAGAGCACTAGTAGCCTTAAAACAGGGGGTAAAGACAAATAGAGTCACATTCCTTTACGTTAAAATTCCTAGCATTTCTATAATAATTTTCATTTATAAAATATATTTCCATATGTTTGTGTACTTGTATTGTTTCAGACGTAACTTTATGGAATCGATTCATATTCGAAATGAAAAAATAATAACTTTGTGACTCCACAGGGAATTTATTTCGGTACGGAAATCACGTGATACATTTTCTGTGGAATCAAAAAGTTACTAAAATGAGGTGGTACATCGAAACTTCGTTCTTCGGGAATAAATCTTTTCCAAGTGGAAAATTGTATTGGTCCTCGTTTCTGTTATCATATACATATATATACATATCGAAACGTCAATACCCACTGTAAGTGTCCTTCTTTTATGTTTCTGTGTGTGGAATATTTATTATCTGAGTGTTTGTGTGTTTATATATATATATATATATATATATATATATATATATATATATATATATATATATATATATATATATATATATATATAAACTTGGAAAAGACGCTCTCCGGCGACGCACAAACACACAAACACTAACACAAAAAACACAACACACATAGAAACATAAAGGAAGGACACTTACATTGGATATTTACGTTTCGACGGCACGGCCGTCGTCATCAGAATCTGAGATTCAATCAGATTCTGATGACGACGGCCGTGCCGTCGAAACGTAAATATCCAATGTAAGTGTCCTTCTTTTATGTTTCTATGTGTGTGGTGTTTTTTGTTTTAGTGTTTGTGTGTTTATATATATATATATATATATATATATAGCGCGGGTCGCGGTGGTCTAGCGGGTAGAGCGTTGGACTGCTGACCGGAGGGTCCCGGGTTCGATTCCCGGGCAAGGCACTTTGGGCACCTGCAGCTCCACCCAAGCTAGTTGATTTTTCGGGTACCAGGTCTTCTTGGGAAACCATAACGATTGGGAAACCATAACCATGGGTGAGCTCTACCATCACCTACTAAACCGACCTTCGGGTTGATTACTGTGTTTACATGTATATAGCGGGTCGCGGTGGTCTTGTGGGTAGAGCATTGGACTACTGACCGGAGGGTCCCGGGTTCGATTCCCGGGCAAGGCACTTTGGACACCTGCAGCTCCACCCAAGCTAGTTGATTTTTCGGGTACCAGATCTTCCTGGGAAACCATAACCGGCACAGGGAAAGGAACTGGCCCCCCTACCCTGATGTGTGAATATTCACACGCCGTCGGGCTTGGTACACGGGTGAGCTCTACCATCACCTACTAAACCGACCTTCGGGTTGATTACTGTGTTTATGGTTTATATATATATATATATATATATATATATATATATGTACATATATATATATTGCGATAAATATATCTCGTAATATTAAATAAAGGGGTAGGAAGAAGCGTAGTCAGCATAGAGCAGGCAACAGATAGAATTTTACTCGTAGAGATTAAAGTAGAGCCGACGAACTTGGTCATTGTTCAGGTATACATGCCACCGAGCAACCACAAGGAGGAAGAAGTCGTTAGGAAGTACGATGAATTAGAGGATATAATCGCGTGTGTTCCTGCAGGGAAACATTTGATAGTGATGGGGGATTGGAATGCGACGGTAGGGGAAGGAAGAGAGGGTGGTGAGGTGGGGGACTATGGGTTAGGCACGAGGAATGAACGCGGGGAAAAAGCGATTGAATTCTTCAGGAGACAGGGGTTAGTCATCACCAACACAGGGTTTAGACATTACAAAAGGCGTAGGTATACATGGAAAATGTCAGGTGACTCAGGAAGGTATCAGTTAGATTATGGTTACGTACAGGTTTAGGAAGAGTGTGACAAATTCGCACAGTTTCCCAGAAGTGGATGCGGACTCTGGCCACAATTTATTTGTTATGAAATGAACGTCCGTTTCAAGAAGATAAGGCAAGGGCGGCGGGTTAGGAAATGGGACATAGAAGCATTAAATGGATTAACGAAAAAGGAGTATCAGCAGGCTGAAGACAAAATGATGGATGACGGCAAAGAGCTGAGTACTATCGAAGAAAAATAAGAATGTATCAAGCAAGGGATATCGGAAGCAGCAAAAGACACTACAGGAACCGTTAACGGGAAAATGATAAGGAAACCATGTGTAACGGATACGATGATTGCAAAGATGGATGAGAGAAGAAGATGGAAGAATGTAAACACAGAGTTAGGCAAAATGAAGTACAAAGAGTTAAAAAATAAATTGAGAAGGGCCAAAATGGTGGAAAACGCAATGCGAGGATATGGAAAGTTTACAGAGGAAGGGTGAAATTGGTGCTCTATACAGCAACGTTAAGTCATTATTGGGAAGTAAGAAGGCAAGATCTGTGCTAACAGTTAAAGATAAGTGGGGTAGGATAATAAATGAACCAGGAAAAATCCAAGAGACATGGAAGGAATTTATAGAAACACTGTATGGTAAAGAACTTAGGCCGACAAGGTTAGACATAGAAAAGGAACATGACGTAGAAGAAGAAAGCTTAGGTCCAGGCATACTCGAGGATGAAATAGAAAGGGCATTAAAGGAGATGAAAGCAAATAAGGCCGTGGGGGTGGACAACATCCCTTTGGAACTGTTGATATGTTTAGGAAAATGCGGGAAGAAGGCCATATATGGGCTGATTCGTAGTATCTATGAAGAAGGAATCTGGCCGGAAGATTTTGTGAGATCGGTGTTAGTTCCAATTCCAAAAAAGGCAAAGGCTAGATCATGTGAAGATTACAGAACAATAAGTTTGATATTTCACGTAGCTTAAGTTTTTCTCAGGATCATCAACAAAAGGATAGAGAGTAAGGAAAATGATTACTTAGGGGATGATCAGTTTGGGTTTAGAAAGGGGAGAGGTACGCGCGATGCCATTGCAGTAATGAGATCACTAATTGAGAGGAATATAGAATACCACCAGGACGTATTTGCCTGTTTCGAAGATTTCGAAAAAGCGTTTGATTGAGTGAATTGGGGAAAATTAATGCGTGTATTGCAGAAAATAGGAATGGATTGGAGTGACAGGAGACTGATCCGCAACCTGTACATGTCTCACACTGCTCAGGTGCGAGTGGGGAACGGAGATTCCGGATGGGCAGTGTTATCAAGAGGGGTTAGGCAGGGTTGGCCATTGTCATCGGTGCTGTCCAACGTATATGTGGAGGAAATGATTAAAGAGGCATGGGAAGAACTGGAGGTAGGAATGAAAGTCGGAGGTGAATTCGTAAAATCAGTTAGGTTTGCTGATGACCAAGCATTAGTTGCTCAGTCAGCCAAGGGGTTGCAAGCATTGCTGAGTGAATATGAGGTTCAGTGCGACAGATATGGGATGAGAATCAATTTTAAAAAGCAAAGGTTATGCAATTTTCCAGAAAGAAAAAGGCTAAGCTAATTATTAAATGGAGCAGGTTGAACAATTTATATATCTCGGAAGTGTTTTGGACCAATACGGTCAAAGTGGTAGGGACGTAAGGAGAAGAATTGCGCTAGGCAAGAAGGCTTTCTCAAGGAGGAGGGAGTTGATGACGGGGACGTTGAGTAGGTATGTTAAGACAAGACTCGTAAAAACTCTAATATGGAACGTATCTATGTACGGTGCGGAAACGTGGTCGCTGAAGCAAGAGGATATACGTAGATTGGAGGCGTTTTAGGCGAGATCCATTTAAATATTTACTACGAAACAGGCAAATACGTCCTGATTGTATTCTACGAGGGTCATCCGGAAAGTAGTACCCGTTCGTGCCGCATGAAGTGCTGACGACGCGAGTAGCCGCTGGACGAGGTCAGATAGCTTCAGTGGCTTGTCTGCCTTCTCTGAGCCAAGTTGCGTGACGCTAGCATTGCCTGTGTTGTTTCTGTGATTGTTTACAATGTTTAAAAAAATTGAGAACGCCGCCAGTTGTGAAGTGAGGGCAGTGATTAAATTCCTCAATGCAAGAAACGTTCGCCCATGTGATATTCATCGCCAATTAAAGGAGGTGTATGGAGACAATGTAATGGACGAGTCGTCTGTTCGGCGGTGGTGTCGTAACTTCAACATGGGGAGGGGGAACACACACGACGATGAGCGTTCGGGGAGACCGTCTGTCATTACAGACCAACTGGTGAGCTCAGTTGACGAATTCGTGAGGAACGATCGGCGCGTCACAATTGATGACATCTGTGAGCATTTTCCCAATGTTTCTCGAACAATTGTTCATGAAATTGTTAAACACCATCTGCATTATGCAAAAATTTGTGCAAGATGGGTCCCTCGCATGCTTACAGATGAGCACAAAACCAAGCGTATGGCTGCAGCACTGACGTTTTTGGGACGTTATTCTGATGAAGGAGACTCTTTCTTGACTCGCATAATTACTGGTGACGAAACATGGGTTTGTTATGCATCACCTGAGAGTAAACGACAGTCAATGGAGTGGCATCATGCTCATTCACCAAACAAACCAAAAAAATTCAAGACTGTTCTGTCCACCAGGAAACTCATGGCAACCATTTTCTGGGATCGACGAGGTGTATTGCTTATTGATTTTATGGCCCGTGGAGACACTATTAATGCCAATGCGTATTGTGAAACATTAAAGAAATTACGGCGGGCAATACAAAATCGGCGGCGAGGTCTATTGTCTACTGGTGTCATTCTCGTTCATGACAATGCCAGGCCTCATGCAGCTGGGATAACACAAAAACTTTTGCAGCAATTCAAATGGGAAACTTTCGACCATCCACCGTATAGCCCGGACTTGGCCCCTTCAGATTTTCATCTCTTTACAAAGCTTAAAGACTTTTTGGCAGGAAAAAGATTTGACAGCGATGAAGAACTTAAAGAAGGAGTGACCCTGTATCTCAATGAGCTGGCGGCGAAGGACTATGCAGCAGGAATACAGAAACTTGTCACACGTTATGACAAATGCCTTAATTTGCTTGGAGATTATGTTGAGAAGTAGTTTAAAGTATCCTCTTTCAAATAAAATTTTTTATGTTTGTTAATATTTACTTTTGTGTCTTTATTTCACGAACGGGTACTACTTTCCGGATGACCCTCGTATATTCCTCTCGATTAGTGATCTCATTACTGCAATGGCATCGTGCGTA
This sequence comes from Hetaerina titia, assembly GCA_037158775.1. Lineage (NCBI taxonomy): Eukaryota > Metazoa > Arthropoda > Insecta > Odonata > Calopterygidae > Hetaerina > Hetaerina titia. Next base: position 122,603,193 of record CM073770.1, on the reverse strand, counting down.
CCTCTCCCCTTTCTAAACCCAAACTGATCATCCCCTACGTAATCATTTGCCTTACTCTCTATCCTTTTTTTGATGATCCTTAGAATAACTTTAGCTGCGTGGGATATCAAACTTATTGTTCTGTAATCCTCACATAATGTAGCCTTTGCCTTTTTTGGAATAGGAACTAACACCGATCCTACAAAATCTTATAATATAATATTTATATTTAATACTGCGAGAATATGGAATATCCCTCTGTCGCGTAAGCATTGCGGTTACTCAAACCATGTGTCAAACTAAAAAGCCCGGAACAGGAAAGAATTCCAGAACATATCGGATTCGTTTACAACCTGTTGGTCGGCTAGGTACTTAACGAGAACGGTTCCATCTCCCTTACATGTGGCGGCGGCAACTTTCGTGTGGCAGGCCCACTGCGGGCGTGGGCTCCGTCGGTGGCGGCAGATCAAGACTTCGCGTGCGCCGCCTGCGAAGTGATGTAGCCCCGAGCCGTTTTCGGGAGGAGTGAGCGGGGGGGGGGGAGATTGGGCAGAGGGCGCAAGGCTCTTGAACCTGTTGTTTAACTGTGATGGGTGGGAGGTTGTCTTTTTACGGCTACCGCAGACCTCTACCGGCTCCTCATCCCATCTCCCTCCTTTCCCGGCACTCACGGTTCGGCGACTCCCACAACTTCCTTCGCACTCAATCCCGCTCTTCCTTAGCGCATGCGAATTCTCTCGAAGAAGCCGCGTTTTCGGCACTCAAATGCTAAGCCATGGGCATATTTTCTTTTCCGATTCTCCACGCTCCATGGTAAGATCATCTCACTGAATTTCAACTAAGTATCTCTGTAGACTTATAACAAAATGTATAATCTTTCTTTTTGATGTTTATTTCTCACATCTTTCAAAAAAATCCCATTCAGATCTGAGGAGGAACTTGGAACTACTCCCCTTGCTTATGGAACTCAGTGCTTTGGTAGGTGTCCATAAGCCTTTCTCTCATCCGTATTTTTTCTCTTATTCTTCTGAAAATTAGGTCGTGTATAGTTACATTAATCTTTGAAGTTATCAATATATCTCAGGCGCACGTTGCGTTTGTGATTCAGAAATATGGCTTCTTAGTAAGGGAGAATGAATCTCTTCTCAGACAGAAACTTAGAATTCTCTACAATCAGTCAATTTGGTAAATCATCTCATGTGACTAGGTTTGGGGAATTCAAGTGATATCCTCAAAATCACACAATTTAATCAGAATCCGATGAGAAAAAGGAATAACCCGTTTTCAATAATGATTATTGATTGATTTAATTTTTGTGCGGTGATTGGTGACCTCACCTTATAATCATTTTTTTATTTTCGCAAATCATTGATACTGGAACACCCAAGAACTGGGAGGAATATTTTATCACATTCCAGGTAACATTTTGCATTGACTGTCACATGTTCACTCGATCGGGTCCAGTATCCATTTTTTCCACAGATAATCAACTATTTCCAGGTAGCTGGTCAATTTCATTGCAGTAATTGTCAGGCATTGTTTGCCGTTCATTAGAGTCAATTTTCTATCCCCATCTATTTCGTTCGGTGGATCACACAGCGCCCTACGTCATCATTTTTCACCAGTCTATCGAAGCAGCGGACATTCGACTAAGTGCGACTCGGTTTCCTTTGCATCCTTTCCCGAATACCTCTCTGAACACACATCATCACCCCCCCCCCATTTTCGCGCAGTTTCTTCCGCGCCGCGTCACCTCACACGTTCAATCGCACTCGTTTTTTTCAGTTCCATCAGTTCCGCAACTCCCTCTCCCTTCGGACACACTCCTTCAATATTCTCCCCACCTTGCCTACACCTCTCTCTCGCGGACCTCCTTTTTAACCCTCTCTCTCTTACACACACAAACACACGTAACCATTATATTTTGCGCTCGTTTTGTGATACGCCAATGTGCTGTCTTCATTAACGGGCCTCCTCTGAATTATCTCCCCATGTGCCCGCTCCACTAACCACCACGCTTCAATTCAACGAAGCACCTTTCTTTCTCTTTTCTTCTTTATTTTTTCATCTTTGAATGTCCTTCCCATTTCCTCTCACACCCTTCCTCGTGGGGGCTGCTGTGTCAGGCGGTGGAGGATGGGTGTGGAGGGAAATATAAAATTAACCGCTCTCTCAGTTCACCTTTCCTAATTTTTCAATTTGTTCCAGGAGAGAACGCTTCCTCGCTACCTTGTATTTTTCATTCACTTGTTTATCTCTTGATCTCTCGCCCTCTTTCCTCGGCCCTTTGGATTTATTGCAATTTCGACTTCGTCCACTTCTTTTTCTCGTCTTATCCTCTCTCATTTTTTTCATTATTTCCATCCTTGTTCAATTTACATCTCCGCTCTCCCATTCACCACTCTGATATCATCTCCAATTTTTTTCCTTCTTCATTTCTGCCCTCATTTTTAATATTCGCGTTCAGGATTTCGAGAGTACAATTTAAAAATAATATAAGTTCTGCAAGATCGCACATGAATGAGTAAACATTTTATTTAAATCTTCAAATATTAAAATGCAATTTGAGGGAAAATGCTATGTTCTCATACTAGAATTACTTAATAGCGCTGGAATTTTCTTTGATGAGAATGTTTCCCGAAGTGACTGCATCCATGGAATATAACTGCGCGAAACACATTATTGGGTTTATGGTCCAATGTAGTCAACGTGACGGTTAATTTGATAGGTAAGGATAGAACTGACCTGGTACAAAGCCCAACCGTGAGTGAAATTTACTCGCCAGAGTCGCAGGGCAAGTTCCTACCCCAGTGGTTCCCAGTGGAAGGGCTGATACAAACAAAAGGCAGACAGGTAGAGAGAAGCTGAGAGTGCTCACAGGCTTTCTCGGAAATCAAACCGGGCCCTTCAGTCAGCAGTCCAGTGCTCCACCTACGGAACTGCCACTCCAACCCTGGATTGAATATTTTTGAAGCTTATCCTGCATTGGTGTGAAACTCGGTCTTAAAAATTATTATATTTTCCATTTTTTGTAAGCCTAATGATTTGAGATCAACGTAACTACTAATATCAGTCGTAATTTCTGAAAAATAAGGACTTATTACTAAGGTATTAAACACTTTTTAAAATGTAGTCGAATTAATTTTTAATTTGAGAACTATTTAACTTAATTAAGAAGAAAGTGACAGTTGATAAATATGCCATCACCCCCATAGAATCAATCCTGTAAATTAGTTATGGGCTTCTATATTTTATACATTTATGTTTCATTACAAGTTATAGCCCATAAACGTTGATAAACTTACTCGAACACTATGATTTCTGAAATCAGTCAAAGGAATTAATTCAGAACTAGATTCACCATTGCAAACCTCAACGACCTGATTTCTGGGAAGACAGAAAAGGGAACGTTACATTTTTATTAATCAGAAAAAATTGAGAATTGGGAACAAATAAACAAATGAAAATGAAATAGCATTAGAAACTGAATACGAAACCTAAGGACGGATGGCAAGAAAACAATGAAGTTTTTATTCATATTTCTGAACATTTGTTAATACAAAATGGATTTATTTTGGTAAAAAAATAATTTAGAATCTGCACAAAATAACATTCGTTTTTAAAAGAAATTGTATCAAAAATATCCAATCGGGTAAGGCTGTTTTTTAGCATAACATCCATCGTTTGAAAGGTAGCGAGCCGGAACTCCACAAAGGTTTTGTTTGTTTCCAAGTGTGACGAATTCTATGGTCTCAGGCTCAACTTTGTGGAGGTTCATATTCGTTTTAAATGAATATTTTTTGTAACTTCCACACAATTTTTATTCGTACTACCGGTTTCAACGCTTCGGCGTTGGGTACCTGATGATGACGTCGAAGCGTTGAGACCGGTAGTACGAATAAAAATTGTGTGGAGGTTACAAAGTATATTAATTTAAAATGTCCAAGTGTGATGTCTATGCCCTCATTCAATCGGGCAGGCAGGTATTATTTAAGAAATATCAATTGTCGCTATTTACAGGATATTATTCCGTGGCACAGTTCCCGACGATTCATAGCAACGCTAGAAATTTCGTACAATTTTTATGACTAAATTTGATGGATGTTGACATAATCTTCATCATTAATCACGAAAATAATGACTAAAATAAAATCCGCATGTTATGATAGTAACCTGATATTACCTGTTGTACGTTTGTCGTGATCTCCCGGAAAACGAGATGCATAGAGTATTGAGAGTTAGTAAACCTCCGTTATGTTTTCAATGAGGTTTGTGGTGAAGCTAATCAAAACTGATACCCGAAATTCTTTAAGACTTAATTTGTTACATTTTAAATAATATAAAACCGTTTCCGCTTCCTCAGGGGTGTTATTACAAATCAAAATGATAACTGTTATCACAAATTAATTCAGGAGAGGAGGTGGGTTGAAGAAACGGAATAATTCCCGCCTCCTCTCAGCCACGAGGAATTGTGGAGGTGCGTGTACTTCTCTGGGGCCTGTACACTAATCTCGGATAATCCTGTCTGGTACACAGCGAAAACAGCTCATTGTAAGTTTTCTTCCGTAGGGTCCCCTTCACGAGTAACACTGGGTTGAAAGGAATTAGGGTTCGATGTTCTCGCTTCAATCAGCGGGTCTCTTTATCTGCTTCCTCAACCCATTGACTTTTGTGTTTCTGGATCCATTGCTGAAAATGTTTTCAATTGTGCAATACACGTAATAAAAGTGTAATAATATTTCAAGGATTGAAATTACGAGTTTTTCCACCCATTCTCTTGTCCCCAATTCCAACTTGTTTCCTTCATTTTGTCCATGCGGATCTGTAAATTGTTTTCCTGTAGATCCGAAAATTCCAATTTATGCATACGTAATATTACTGTAAACCATGTATGCTTAACGATACGATACTGGCTTTGTATTGACTTTTGACCTAGGGACTGTTAAGCTACGTCATTACCATTATGTGTTACATTGTATCATAAGTAATTTAAAAAATTGTATATCATTGCAGTATATGATATAATTTTAACGCACAGATTTTTCCTCTCTTTGCGCTAAAAGATGGATGTTTTATCCGGAACGTTCAGCCAGGTTTATTGGACCGAAGATTTCAAAATATCTTCTGGTGACGAATTGAATTTAAATTTTGAATGATAGTTATTACTCTTGAAGTCTTTTTGAAAATTCACATATATTAACAAAAGCATAACCCTTATTATTTAATTGGTGATGGTGTGGATTTCAATGCAAGTAATGAGTCGATGGGGGATCATTGTAGCGTCATAAGTGCGTACTGTTACCTATCGGAAGACCGGGTTTCGATTCTCGATGATTTTAGATACCCCCAGGTTCACGGAAGTGCTGTGATCATTAGAGAACCAGATCTTCCGGACAAAACAAAGTCAAAACAACGCGGAAGGAACTGGTCCCCTGACACAGAAGTGTAAATTTTACTAACCTTATGGACCTTGGTAGCTGTCGTGTAAAGTGAAGTTTCCCCTTCCAAAGAAATGAATCATTCAGCCTTATTACTGAGTTTATCGATTCACTCCTAAAATACAACTCCCTGCTCCTAATGTATACACTGACTCCATTCCGAGATATTAGCGGTCTTATTCTCCAAGTGCTCTGAACCAAGGCAACCAGAAGAAGATCAAAATCGCGACTCAATATTCCACTTCGCTTTAGCTGGAAAACCAATTATCTAACGCATCAACATAATTGGTTCTAGTATTGGTCTAGTATTGGTTTGGATAAATTATTTATTCATGAAAACTCTATTGCCTCATTTTTAGCGCAATCCTATTATATATAAGCGTAATCTTAGAACAATTTCTTACAGTTAAAAATCTGGCTTATAAGCTCATAATTCTTTGGTTTTCGAAGGACAATTTAAGGATTTCGATCATTTTCATTGGAGAAATTTTGCTCTTCCCTAAATTTTCACGTTATATCTTGCATCGTAAACCAGTTTCATGATTCCCCTCAGTTCCGCAAAACATGTCACGATTTCTTTCTTCGGCTTGTGCCGCGATAGGTTGCCCTCCAAAATAAATTCAAGTCACCTGGTTTAAGTGGTAACTACTGATGGATATTAAAGTCAGTTTATTCCTCCCAGCAGAGGATTTTCCACCAATGAGAGCGGTCTTCATAGAGATTGATCAATTTATAAATATTAGTCGCCATGTTCTTGTCATGTGAAACAGTTCGTGCTTTCTCAACCCCAAATAATTTCCCCTTTCGTGATTCTTAAGTTAAGGCAAAGGGATATCTACCCGGATGTGTGCTGTTCCATCATAATAATTTCTTTTCCTCATTTTATACAGAATTTTAACCACTGTTTGGTCATACCTACATTTCGGTATAGAATTTCAAGTGAACAAACTGGTGATCCATAGCTTTAGAGTAGTCTCCCTTTCTGATGACTATTATCCTTTCATGGAGAGATTGGCTCGAGATATGCGTATCATAAATTTCTGAGAGGTAATTAATTTACGAATATTCTGTTACAACAGGCCAGGAGGAAAAACAATACATTTACGGGAAAAAATTTCAGACTGGCGATAACTAGGGTATCATATAAGTAGCTAAGCAAATATTTCACAATGCGGTCCTTTGAAAATTTGGATACATATAATTTTCAAGTCAAAACAGTTATTTTTCAAGTTTTAAGGGCCATAATTAAAAATTCGTTTTAATAAAAATATCCTTTAGCTGTCTTTTTACGTTGATTTTACCCTCAGGCGTATGGCAAGAAGTAAGTCTGAACTCAAAAAATGCCACCGAAAAAATTTTAAAATCCTTTTTTTCTTAAATATTAAAATACTCCTGAAAAAATGTCATTGATGTACGAAACATCTTAAGGCATAATAATTATTAAAATTTGTAAAATTTAAATTTGGGAAATGTAAAAGTTGAAATGGAAATCTTTAAAACTTAAAAATTTACGTTTGAACAATAATTTCTTAGGAAAATTATATTGACCATAATTTAAGACTGTTTTGATTTTTGATAGAAAATGAGCCGTTAAACCGTCGGTTGATTCTACTCTGAGATATAAGGTCGTGGAAATTCGATGCTCAGGTGAATTGCCATTTTGAAAAATAGCCATTATTCGGATGTATTGTCGATTTTTGCACAAAGCTCCAAATTATTTTTTTCATAAATCTCAAATGTTCCTTTAAAGTATTTCATTCAACAGAGAATTGAAAGTTATCATTAATAAAAGGACACGCTTTTCATAATCCTTACTGTGGCCATAGTACGTTGGTATCTGTATAACGTGTACCTGCATCGTGGGCATCGTCTACTTTAAGTAAATGGCAATTCGAAATGGTTGGCCAACTCTCTCACTGACTTTGCTATGCACATATCGCCAAGTATGTTTTATCGCACTCATTCATACCTGATGGCCTCTACTTTGGCATTCGCTTCCATAAAACATTGTTGAGTTAATTTTTCACCGTATTTTTTCCAACACCGTATTTTTTCCAAAATATCCACTGGTAAGTCTAATATTAAATTGGACGCTTTAAAATTTATACACAGTGCAGGCAAGTAAAAATGACTACACTTCTTTATCATCATCAGGAAACACAGTTTTCTCAGGCTCAACAAATCACAAGGATTTTAATCTACATAAAGAATTGAGAGGTCAATGGTTGAAACCACTTACGGACAGTAAGTAAGAGGACTACTGTGGCAAGGTAACCTTCCATGTCGACACCCCAACCACTCTTTCTCTTGGAAATATGCGGAGATAATTTATTGAATCAGCAATTTTTTATTGCGATGATATGTGAAAATTTTCACAGCATTTTAGATTGATGAAAATGTTTCCTTCCAATTGAGGTTTCTCGTAAGTTCTGAAAATCAGAAAATGAGAATTAGCATTTGTAGCATTTTAATATCAGTAATATCTATTGATACTAGTTGAAGTGAAATGTCTTTCCGCGTATTTCCTCCACCTATATTTGATATATTTTGTTTTTTTTTCGTGCATATCATTTGACATTTACATGAGTGCTGGTAAACATTCATAAAGAGCCTAAATATATTAAGTCTCATAAGAATATGGACATGGAGGATATATCCTTGTTAATTACCATACCTATGGAGTAAAGCATCCTCTATGTCTACGTATCTTAGAGTTTGTACAATTTCATGTAGGAACTCAAGAGAATTAGTTCACCACGTGAAGGAAGGATCAGATATTTTAATAGATCTACTCATTGTTTTTTAAGCAAAACAGATTATACCCGGCAATTTCGACATTGAATCTTCAATGGCATTGTGACAGTATTTAAAGAAAAAAAATTTCATTTTTTGCATTTCATTGTGCTAAACTCTCTGAATGGATGCCTGGACAGTTGTTTGTTTTTGTCTTGTGATTAGTTTAGACAAGTGATGGCTAATAAAAATAAACATTGCAACACCTTATGCAGTAAAATTAACTTGAGAAATGTCGATGAAAGAAAGGAATAACTATGTAACGATATAACTGGTAATAGGATAAGAAAGAAAACGAAAATGGAATGAATACTTTTATTGCATGAGGTAAAAGCCGTTGGAATTTCAGCAGTGCTAAAAACAGTACGAAGAACTCGCTAAGATTAAGCCAGCTGACTTGCTGCAAGTAAATAGATGCGTTTTGAATTCACCCCGGGGATGAGATTTGGATTGCGTCCGGTCAGATTATTTTATTATTTTATATATATAATTATTGCGGCACTTTCTTAGAACTTACGGTATTTCTTTTTTAGAGGAGCTATTGCATGTTTTCCTATCAAAATGTAGGCATTAACAAAGATTTCCACCGGAGGTTTCAAAGTTGATTCCTCAAAATTAACAATTTTTGAGCTATGTTCCTGGTTTCTGTGTCCATTTTTACCCTATTCCAGTATCCTTCCGATAGATGTCGCGTTCAGAATTTCACATCTTGCATTGATATGGCGCTAGGGAACCGGAATGGGATGTCTGAACTGAGTAAAGCAGAATTAAATTAGCTATTTTCCAATGGATTTATTATTATTGCATATTTAATACCGCAATTGAAAATAATTTTGTCTCATAATAGCGCGTGGGTCCTCTTTCCTCGTGGGTAGGTTTTCTTTCTTTGCGGTCTTTTCACCGCAATTGACGTGGTTTTACTTTAAACGTCAAGCAGTGCTGCGCCCGGGTCAAACGAGTGAGGACCAAAGTGAACTTTTGTTTCAAAAAACAAACTCCCTTTTCTGCGAGGAGTACGTACATGTATTGCGGACATTCGCCGGGATGGGTGTTAGTGCATTCGTTAAAGTTTTGCCAAAATTTAGATTTTAATGTTTTGGTTAGAATTGTTATAATTTTGTCTTTGCTTACTATATTTTAAGCTTTGACCTTTCGGCATGGGTGAGTTCCAGCAGTGGGGGAAAGGGAAGGAGATTGTGTTTCATTTTCCTCGGTTTTTATCTCGGGTGCTGCTTTCATCGTTATTAGCACTTTTCTTTGAGGTTTCCTGCATTTTCACCGTGACGGACACGTTGGCTTTTAAAGATTTTCATGAATTTGCCCGTTCTTACTTCATTTTTTTCCTTTTCAAGGTTTCAGGTTCCCCAAATGTAGTTTTGCACCAGTTTTTATGTCAAAATTAACTTCTCTGTGTCTCTCCCCGGGTTTTCAAACTGTCAACTCCCGTCGCTAGGACTCGGTGCATCCCATTGCTATCCTCAGGTTTGCATAATCAGATTTTATTACAGGTTCCCCAAATGTATGCTCCGTCAAGCCTGATAACTCCGAGACACAACTGCAGGAAGGTTTTTCCATAGCAAAATTAATGAAAATACCTTTACTAGCCATAATGTTTTACAAGAAAGTCTATAGTAAACATAATTTGAACTTCTCAAAATATGAATGTACGTAAATATTTTACAGAATTGTGTATCTTCCACATTACGATTCAACCATATTTATTTAAAAGTGGGAATTCAGCCCATTAAGACTGGGCTCATATTTGCTTCAACTAGCAACAATTTCCAACTACCTCTATTTGCGGTGCTTTAAAGCAGAGAAAAAACTTGAATGACATTTCAACGGTTAGAACATTGAATCTTATCGCATATAAGTTTTTGAAATCCAGCCTACATTTTTTTACTAAGACTATGTTGATTTTCTTAAATGTTTTCAAATAATCTAGAATCAAGTCAATCTGATTTTGATTCCGGGGTCTGTCACGACATTTTAAGCACGAGGGAAAGGAAATAGCAGGATATATTTGCAAACCAGCAAATGTACAATAGTAAATCTCCACAAATTGAAGAGTGTGAAATGGTAGACCAGGAAGGCAGAAAAGGAAGGATAGGCGGACAAAAACGATGCAAACGAATGGACGACGGACATGTATATCGGCGGAGAAGCGGCAGGGAGATGAGGAAAAGCGTGAGAGGTGATCCCTACTCGAAGGTTTGTGATTAACATTTGCCGAATCCGAGTTCATATACGTTCAAATGCGAAGGGTGGCCAAGGATATTGCGGGAAGTGTTATCGGAGTGAGAAAGAAGGAGAAAAAAAATGCGTTTGGGGAGCAGAGGAAGGAGAAAGACTGAAGACAGGGACCGGGAATGGGTCATCTGAGTGAGCGAGCAGCAGGAGCTGCAGGGAAGCGACGGAAGAGATGAGCGTGCAGTTAAAAATACCTCTGGACAAGTGATTAGGATAGGCTGGAGGAAATAAGCAAACATTGTGTTTAAAGTATTACATTTTTATGTGAATAAGGTTAAATAAATACAGAAGCAAAAACCGAGTTGATCAGAAAGTGTAGTCCAAAAATATGCCAGCACTGCGTTAGAATACTAATATGCGGGATTGTCCCATGTCCTGATTAAAATTTTCCGTCATTAAGTTAGTTTCGTTTCGTTACCCGACCATAGGCGCGAATCTAATTCTCGCGGATAATAAGATTATGAAATGTAATAAATCTGAACGAAGACCAATGTTTTGGCTTCCAAATTGTTCGTGAAGGCCAAAAAGGAAAAAAGTAGGCAGGCATGAATTAGAGTTTAAAAATGAATGAGGACTAAGGCTAGTCAATTTCTGCGAACAGTAACATTAACGTGGAAAACATTCTGACCGTGAGTCATTAATGAGGATGTCATTTCATTCGAGAATTTTTCAAATTGAATACTTAATTGTAAAGTGGAGTTTTGAAAACTCATAAAGATATAGTTAGTGTATACAATTTTTTACCATCGAAATACCTCTTTAAATCAGGAAGTTAGGTGAAATATTAAAAAATAAGATAAACTGAAGGAAAAAAATCGTATGTAGCAATAGAATGGATATTTTGAAAAGAGATATGAAATCACAATGGGATGATTCGATAGAAAAAGATCAAAAGATGGATTATGACGATGCACAAGAAGCAATAACTTGAAACAAATAGTGGAAATAAAGTCCTGCATCACAGAATTACCTGAGACACAAGAAAATTCAAGAAATTAGGATAAAAATAAACTTGCAGAGGAGAAAAATTACCTGACAAGGATACTTGCGTGAACAGAAAGGGGAGGAACAAGTGTAATCTCATGATGAGCATTAGGACTAATAATAGTCAAAGTAGAGAAGTTTACCTTCAATCTTCAATTTTCAAGATTTGTATTTATATTCTTAAAAAAGTGGAAGAGCAATGCTATTTAGGACCTGTGGAGCAATGTCTGTAAAAAAACCCCACGTGTAGAGGGTAAATCTCACCTAGTGTTCACTCAGGCCGACGGAACGTGAAATTCATGCATCAGGGAAAGCTGGCCGGTTTCTCTCACTTTTCTGCCATAATGTTTAACGGCTAACCGAAAAATCACACAGCTGGGGTAAAGTTTTTAATAACTAGAAGAGTCACCCGGAATCGAACCCCGGTCCTCCTGCCAGTAGCCCTAAGTCTTTGCACATCATATTAACGTAATAGCATCGTATTCAGAACCATGCGAAAAAATATGGTAGACCCGTGAAGGACGTTTGAGTCCAGCGTGAGGTGAATGGCAAAAATAAATTTTTGATGTTGTATAAGTCGACGACGAAAAATGAAATACTTTTTTTCCACTCTGAGAAATAATTTTCAAAAAATACCCCTTTTATTTTAAAAGGTATTCTTCAAACTACTGCATTATACATTAAAAAGTTGAAATCTCATAATTACAACAGTAATAATCTTCATCATATACAATGTATAGCAGAACATATCAATATAAAATGCATTTACGTACAATCTTCATCATATACGAGTACAATAGTAGTATAATCTTCATCATATATGTTTTCAATAGAAACTTTTCAGGACAAAATACAATTACAAATTTCAGGTAATCTTCGTCATATACAATAGTAGTATAATGTTCATCATATATGAAATACAACAGAAACTTTTCAATACAAAATACAAGTACATAAATCTTCATCATATACTATTACAGTAACTTCATTATATACGATAGTAATATGCATTGAATATTATAAATGGAATACTCATTCTGGTCTGGTATTAGACCAGGACCAGAAAATGTGCAAACATGCATACGTACATACGTTTTCGTACAAATACTTCAAAATCCACTATTTCCATCCTCTGTGTACAAAACTCACTCGGGCACAACAGTATCCCTCTGAAGTTCACCGTCTTTGGAAACTCACTGAAGCAATTTTTTTCAATAGCTGCACTACGAGCAACGGCTCGTACCTTGGCACAGTGACGCCGCATTACATTAGATCTACCAATTGAATACTGATGTTCTAATGAAGTAAATATATTTTAATGATATCATTCATTTATTCCAAATAAATATTTTACAATAAAAAACGTTTTTCGAGGTTTATCCGCTATATAATCATTTGACTGGTATTTAAAAGAGCAAATGAAAATGGATTCACGAATCGTGATCTCAGTGCTTGGAGTACACGTGACATGACGAATACGAAAGTTTGGGAGGAGTGAATGTTAAATTAGAAGTACAAATACTCGTATTTTAAGACTACTGATTTAAAGGATGTACTGGAATCAACTAAATATTATCACAAAATAAATTTCTTAAACTGCTTAAGCATGATTTCTGATCCGGCTCAATACAAGGCACACCGAAATGATATACATACATCCCCCTTCTAATTCCACGCCGTGAGATATTTTGCTCTCTCATGTAACCCAGAAGCACAAAAAATTAATGCGTGACACCATTTCCGCAAATTAAATTAATGGTTAACTCAAAATGAGCTTCCATGCTGTCGTGAAATACAAACCACGAAAAAATAAAATTTTAAATGCGCCTCGAAACAAAAAAAACACCCTAAAACGCATGATAAATTGCTTCAAAGGAATTTGTTAAGTTTACACAGGTTTTGGATGCCCCTCCGAGAGGTTTTCAAGTTCATTTTATTTTTATGTGAAAATTCAATTTCCGCTCAAGTTTTTAGTAATAGGTACTTCAGGTCTCTGTCACGCTTTTGTATTTACTTTTTAAAACTTCCGTTGCCTTGTAATGAATAGCAATGGCACTATTTTGAAACTTTCATAATCATGAAACATTTTAAGTATCTAATTTGCAGGCCTTTAATCCATTCTAATATGTGGTTGTTCTGTGTGTTTTCCACGGAGTAGACACCATTCATATCATCATAGATTACATAATATTCTCTTCTAATATTTTCCTGTCAAAGGTTGATCGGTCCCATGACGTGAAATCTGGAATATTTTTATATCATTTTGATATTTTTTCCATGAAAATGTAGTGTTTTGCATTTATTCTTTCGATGTATCGAAAAACCAATGGTCGAACTAGTATTAATTTAGAACTTTTATTTTACCACGACTAAATAATATCAAATTAAATGTGACTATGCGAGGTGAAGTCCCCGTGTGGCCTGAGAGAGTCTCTTGTATGTTCCATTACACATTCTAACGAATGGATTATTTCTCTCTCTTATCCTCTAAATAAATTAGTATCAAAATTAAAATAACTCCTTGTTCTAGTATATAGATTCGATATGAAGTCAGACTCATTGTTCACTACTGGAATATAAATTAGTTTTCAATTTATATTGTGATTTCAATTCATAAAAATTCATTTTCATCCATGTACCATAAAATGACATTTCCCTTGTAAACCCAGAGAATTTTTCCATTAAATTCGTGAAAACATTTACAAACCGTGGGTTAAACGGCATCCTCATTGGGAATTGCACAATCCAGTCCACGTTGCATGGGCGTAGTGGGAGGAAACGACAAACACCGCCCGTGGAAACGAGGAGTCGTGTCTGCCGAGCATAGCGGAGGAGGATGCTAATGCGTATTAGTTACTGTACAGATTATTACATGTTCAAGGAGCGTGCGAGAGTGAGAGGGGATTTGTGTAACGCTCTCTGCACCAATTTTTCCATTTCTGCGTTGATGCTCGGGAGGTTTTTTGCATCTTCGCCAAGTGATTGGTCGGAGTTTTCACCTTCATGCTCGCGGCCCATTAAATTCTCTCGCTCTCTCATTTCTGCCCTACCGCCCTCAACTCCCCCCTCGCTCTTGAGAAAGAGTGTATTTCTCTCCCCCATTTTTCCACCCCATCTCCACCGCTCCTCATCATGTTCTGCCCTTCTCTCCTTCTCTCTCCCTCTGCGCCGCTGATTCGACTCTCTCGCAGCTTCTTGAAGTGGCTTAATGGGTTCCCTGGGTGGAAACTCGTCCGGAGACCCCTTTTACGCAGACATCCACACACCTCGCTCACTCGACTACTCCCGCACCATTCCCTTCATTTTTTCCCTTCCGGGAAAAGGCGGCTTTGGCAAAAGCGACTCACGCCGGGTGCAACTACCGCCGCTCCGGCAAACCCTCTCCAACCGATGCATAAGAGTGAAGATTGGCACTTTATGCATTGCCAAACCCCGCGTTATATCAGCCAGTTCCAAAAGTATCACAAAATAATCTTTCAGTCTCATTATTGATGTATACATAAACGAAAAGTTAGAATAATTTAGAAGTTCATTTCCATTGTATTTTAAAGGAAATCGAGTAGGATATAAGAAATATTTGGTTGTTACTCGACGCGGGAGTTCTGAGTGTAAATCGGAGAAAAAAGTTAATAAGTGTATTGTTACGGCTATTATGTATCTTTTATTCGACAGCGTGTGCGTAATCGATTTGTTTACCATTAAATCATTAAATTTATTAGATGGTTATAGAATATTAGTATAAGGAATGCATTATTTTCTCCTATGTATTGCCATAGATTTCTCGGTGAATTGTTGGCACAAAAATTAGGGTAATATATGAGTAAACGTGAATTGCATCACGAAATTCGACACAATGCAATAGAATTCGTCAGAAAAATACTCGTCAGCTCGTATTTTAATGGGTATGTAAATTTGGAAATAATCTTATATGAGTATTTTCTTAAATACTATTAACTATACTATGAATTTGTTGTTGGAAATACTTGTTTAAGCTAGTCTTGTAGATTAGAGTGTAACCCAGCCTGAAACTAAACTAAGAAACTCTCAGGGTACCAAATATCATCAGCAATATTTTATTGTCCCGTTATTTTTATGCCCAACATTTTACAGAAAAAATCCACAGCTAAAATAATTCTAATAAATTCCGCATATTACTTATTGTGTTCTTATCTTTTCCGCCACTTTGAGAATCTCTTGGACTTTCTCAACAGGGCTAAAGGATTTTTTTTAATATTCTATGTTATTTTTACTATCGAGGGTTAATGGTTTATTTTTTAAGTCATCTGAAAAATTTCTCCTCTGTATTGTCTTCCATTATTTTCGATTCCTTGAGGCGAACTGTCCATTTCTTTTGAAATGTTTCTAGAACCGCCAGGAAATAAGAGGTGAAAAAGAGCTGAGAAACAATGGTGAAATGGTGAAAAAAGGAATAAGATCACCTTTATGTACTGCATTTCCTCAGTAGCAGTCAGCATGCAGTTAAAAGTTTCCAAACAGCTGCAAGGAAGCATAAATAACGTGATAGAGATTATTTTTTTATTCTGAGTGACAGTCTCCATCTTTACTCCCAAAGGCCACTGAAAAAGAGTTTGGTAAGCATACCTTTTTTATATTCCAATTATCGTCTCTCTTCGACTTCATGTTCTTGAAATTTTCTTCAGTATTTTTAAAAGGATGTAAAAGACGAGGAAAAGGAAAAATACTGAAAATAAGTACGTGCCTTGTGGATGAATTGATAATGGAGGAAATCCATGTGTTTGGAAATTTTTTGAGTTAGGTCCGCTTGGTCACAAAAAAGTATGTTCGTCAGGAAAGGTTTTGATTGGTAGTTTTAGTTTTCTACAACCCTACTTCACGGTTTTGCATAATCGCCGCTCATTTCTAAGCACTTTTTCGAAACTCTGCGCTGGGTCTTTTATTCACTGAGTATGAAGGTTCGGCACCTGGGAATTGCACCAGCTGAAAACGGTGGTCAAAGTTAGTCAAGCCCTCAAAGCATTCGCCAACGAACCACTGTTTCAAGCCTATGAAGAGGAAATATTCCCCTCATTCAAGGTTGGGACTGTCGACAGCGGCCCGAAAACTATGGTCCACTCAGCATTCTTTGCTCTTTGAGTCGGTCGGTTTAGTGTAGTGTCAATAGGGGTGTGTCCAACGGGAGGATATTCGCCAGTGAGAGCACTAATCGCCAATTGTCGATCAGATCGTCCACTTGTTGAATGATATATTCCGACAAAATATTTGGGGTGCCACTCCACTCTTCATTATTCACATGTGTCCGGCTATTTTAAAGTAGCATTGTCTAAATCGCCCTCCACTTATTACGAAGATTTCTACATAAAAAACAAACATAAATAGATTAACCAAAACGAAAGGAACTGACTTCAATATTTCGGTGGCCCTAGCCTAGTGACGAAGACAAGGTGACGAGGGAATACTGGGGGGAGGGTTGAACAGAGGGGCATATATTATCGGTGATTGGGTGTGGAGAGGGAAGTTTCAACTAATTGGAACAGTTTAGTCCGGATGGGTGGCAGGGCGTAAAAATATACGAACAATCCTGATAAAAGACTTAAAAATATAATTGTTCAAACATAAAAATTGATGGTGAGATGGTTTGGGAAATGTCCGGAAAATTTTTAATAAAGCTGAAAGCATAAGAAATGGATGTTTATAGACGAAACTAAGATCTTACTAGAATTTACAGAAAGTGAAATGAAGAAATTGGAAAGTTACTTGGACTGATTATAAAAATCCACAAGGCATTGTATAAGGAAATAGTTCATATAGAACACATGAGATGGGTGACGCACTCTCAAATCAAAGAACTAAAATTAAAACTATCCTCAAAGTTAGAAATGATACCATTTTCTTATCTTTATCGTTCGTTCATTTTCGTCATATAGTATCCCCGTCCCGCGTATTCTTAACATTCTGTTTTCCGATGAAAACCCTTGTTCTTCTTCCCAACCTCATCATTCGAGGCGTACTCGAAAAGTATTGGCCATTTTCTCATGTTTACGCCTGGAAAAATTTTTAATTTCTGATATGTTATGTGCAGTTGGTATCCATAAGAACAGAAGTCGTTTGGAGATGTCTTACAATTTAATTTTTTAGAAATAATTTAAAGTATTTCCTTTTAAGAAGACTCCTAAATACAGTGGAGTACACGTATTTTTCGAAGTTTAATCCACTCATTATTGCCTATGCATTCGTTTGACTTGGATGTACCCTTAAAATAAAATATTGAATACAAAAATCGAGCTTTTATACTCGTACTTGATGTGCGACATCCCGACTGTTACGTCTCGCCCATGTACATATTTCTCCCTGCCATAAAATTTTAAACCAGTAATCTATTTCGTAAATATCATTTTATGATGTTTTAAAAATAGAATTCTTTAAACTATTTGAAAATATTCTTCACATCCTTTAAAGGTTTTAACTTTATAATGAAAAATCTGTGTGCTTTCGATAATATTATCTCAAATATTTTGATAAACAATTTCACTTTTGTGAGAGCATTTAGACTCTTCGATTTTCAACGATACTGATTACAAGTCGATGTCTTTTTAAATTTAGGTAATTAATCTGCTCCGATGACCACTCACTATTTACATCTCTCAACTGTTTAATGTTTACACTCGTTAAAAACAAAGCTTTGGGTTTAATTTGACGAATTAATATATGATTATTATAGCAGCAACGAAATATAGGTAAATCATTGATATTGGTTTGGAAGTACCGTCCGGATTAATTCTCTTTTCCTGTCACAACTACCCATTCCTCAAAAAGGTTCGGGCGTGGATTGATTAAATCGAGTATTCCTATTGTGATTTTGGTGCTCCTTACCTCAAGAACTTCCGAGAGTCGTTCAGAGAGAAATATGGACGTGCTATAACCATTTATATTTAACATTAATGTTGCATTTATTTCTAAAGCTATTTTGAAGCGATGATTTTGCAAAAGATTAAGTGTAAAACTTGGTCTGAATGAATATTGAGTGTTTAAAGATTGAATGAAAAAATTACATACTAAGAATTGATTGAAGGAAATGGGCAAGTAGGCGTTGGTAGGAGTGGTCAAAGCAAAGTGAAGTTGGCCATGAAGATATATTGTCACCGTTGCTTCGATCACACTTCCTGTTGTCATGGGCTTAGCTGAAAAAAAAACAATTTTATTATCACGTTAATGTTTTCTTCTGCAATTCCCTTTTCCAAAGCTTGCACTCATTATTCAATCCGTTACAATAGAGGATAGCTATTTTCAAATTTAACATCTCCTATTAATAAATATAAGTTGAATTCTATCTAAAAATATTTTTATGACAGTTGCTGAAGAAATATTTTTTAAAAGTCGTTTACATAATTGGTAATTTTTATATGTCAGTTGACGTGGCAACGCTGTTTTCATACTGAGATCAGTCGGTACAATGTAAATATGAATGAAGAACCACTGTCAGCAAGATTATTCATCTGAATGATATTTTTTGTTTTGATAGGAAGTAACGTCCCCAGGAGACGATTGAAGAGTTTATAATACGCTCCTTTGGGTGTTCCTTGAAATGACCGCTAGCCATTTCAACGCAAGGCATTCTACCCCGATCTAAAGTTAGGTTTCGGACGGTTCCTAACAATTGGTCACTTAAGTATTGCGAGAACTTACTTCTTCAATGACCTAATAATATAATTTTTTTATTTCAACCGTTAAAACATTGCTCCTAAGCGCCACTTTAAATCATGAGTGAATGAAAGAAGAATACTAGGTATCAAGAAACTGTAATAGTAACTTTAACGGAGTCACCCGCTATGTGTGCATTATAATGCAACCATTTCAGAGAGTAAAAATCATTCGCCTTGACTGGGATTCGAACCCGGATCCCTCGATATCCGGCCGAGTGCTTTAACCATTTAAGCTACCGAGACGTCCTCTTACACTCTGAAATTTTGGGGGCTTTAAAGGAACAAGATGTTATGACGAAATATGAATTTGAAGTAACTACTTTCAACGCATAGGCGCCATCTTGGTTATCTTAGGATAACGACTATGCGTTGAAACTAGTTGTACCAAAGAAAACGTTTTGTGCAAAATACCTTGTATTGTTCTTTCAATCAAAAATGAATTTTCGCGTAGTCAAAACTGGTGGCATCTAGTGGTATTTAATTGTAATCCTGGAGCGTTTGTAAATTTTTATCGGATTAAAGTACTCACAAATAATGAAAATGAGAAAATCCTGAGATCAATTAGGGAAATAAATTGGGAAGTACATTCCTCCGCCCCCTCAAATGCTTCCAAACGTCAACACTATTTCATTTGGCTCTCCCCTTGTGATGTTATAAATATGCAATTATCGGCTTCCACAGGTGCTTTTTTGATAACTAATTCAGTTCGGCTTCTCTTGTATGCAGTCATTGGCTGTAAATCACTTCAAAATAAACTTTAAAGTACAATCTTATATTGTAGGAACAAAGGCGTTTTATTTGATGTACTTGCACTCTTGTCTTTAGCCTGTTTCCTCTTAGTTGAACGTTTAGCACACTCGACTTACCAAATTGTCCTAATTATATTGACCTTTCATTCAATATAATTGTTCTTTCAAGCTTTTTTCCCTAACTTACCGTTATGTTATACGTGATAAAGTTAAGGCAGAATTAGAACGTATTCGTCACACCTCATGATTTTAAAGAATTCCGAAACACTATATTACTATATCCCCCGTGATGTCCTAATAACCGCCAGTTGTTACCCTTCCATTATATTTCTGAAAATATGGTGGTTCAGCCCCATGACATGCAATTATTATTATATTCCAAATGGGTATCAAAATTTCCAAAGAGCAGGCAGCAGAAAACGTATCCGGCTCAGCGCTTGTCTAGATATGCTAATCACCGTACCTCTAGCATGCCTTTTTTCTTCAAACATTGGACGGGGTCAAATAATTTCGTTCTCTTAAGCACTACTTTGATCTCACTCCAAATCTTTAAGTACGGTGGGTGGGGGTAAGCCATCACTTATTTCGGTCCAATTATTATTAATTTTTCATTGAAGGCTGTGACAGAAAATCCGAGTCCTCAATTACGTTTTGATGCTTAATATTTCCTCACACCCCAGACTAAAATGTTCGCTCTCCTCGTTGTCCTCGTCCTGCCTAGAATGGCTGATGATATCATTATTTTTCGCCATGTTGAGTATTATAATGTCCTTCATTCGTCCTTCAATCACGAATAATATATTTAATTCATCCGGCTTATTATTCTGTCATGTTGTGTATACATGCAGTGTCAGATAGGAAAGGGCTTGGCGGTAGGTGATCCCTGAAAGCGGTGGAAAATGAATAGCGTAAGTGAATTCATCTCTCGTAAAAAAAACCTTTTCAATGTCGTTATAGAATTTTCCAAAGAAACGGGTATCAAGGGGTGTAGGAGGTATTTAACTTGAATTTAGTATTAACAGCCAGGTCTTTAATTTATTTTGTCCATTTAGAATGCGTATGTTATTCCTAAGAAAATGAAAAATGTCGGAGAAAAAAGAGAGATCTCAAGTTCATGGAATTTTGATTTTCAAATGTGGTTGCGGGAATAATAAAACATTAAGGGATTACTTGACAAAGTAGGGACGGGACGGGTGTTTCGTCACAAAAAGATAAATCTAGAGTGAACTTCTCAATTGAAGTCTTTGGCTGTTTTGTGCAGGACCCCCAACTTTATTCCTGGTACGCTGTGAAGCAGCATGACCTATCCATTCGACCGAATATCTATCCGAATTAAATCCGTGATTTAGACGCTCTCGTTGATACATTTCAGGAATATTTTCTCCGGAACCTGATCCTCATTTAGTTCGCATATCTTTAAAATTTTAGTATTATCCTCAATCAACTAAATAAAAGCCGGCGTTTGAAAACCTAAATCCGCACATTGATGTCAAGGCCCAACAGTGGTTGGGATAAATTTAAGTGCAGGAATTTCCTAAATATATCTAATTTATTTTATAGTAGGATCTCTTTTCACCTTGTACTGAAGTGTAAAGTGTGTTAAATAATTATAAACTGATGACTTTTAAAAACAACTTTGTTTTAATCGCTAGATTTTTATTAGAGTGATAAAGTTCCCCCTCTACCATCTCTTCTTTTAACTCATATTCAGGTACCTGTACCATCAATACTTCTAATGCGTACTGTTTACTTCCCCTTTACATAAAAACACTTTCTTGGACCAGATATTCGAAAATATATAAAGAAATGGTTAATATACACGTAATTTCCCGTTATTCCGTTATTGTTGAGCTTAATTTTTTCCGCATTATATCGACCACAGAAAAATGCGAGCTCCCTCAGCATTTTTTTCTAAGAGTTTACTACATTTTATGGGAAAATTTCACAATCTTTGTGAGTGAAAAAATGTAAGTTTCAATCATCTATGAAAGAAATATATGACTGAAAATCTACAACATTTTGATAATACTTTTTCATGGAAATTATTTGATTCTGTCCACTGATACACTGATTGAAACAATGATTATAGAAAACATTGGCGATTGAAAGATTTAATGCCAAAACATTGTACTAAACTCACGTCATATGCAATTGATGCTTATTTCTTATTGCGACTTGGCATCCCATCTCTTCAAATCTTTGAAAATGATTAATTTACGTGTTCAAAGCTCGACCTTAAGGAGAAGGAAATCAACTGAGAGATGAATATTCTGCAATGGACTGCAGATGTTGGCCGTGTGAGTTTTTCCACCTAGGGAACCATTACCTAATCATTTCCCTGCAACGCGCGTGGAGTCTTGATCGAGTATCCAAGTTTCGCCGACCGTAGTGGTCTCGTGATGGAATACGAAGCTCGTGTCTGCAGCACGAGCCCGGTTCCGAGTGCGTATTTTATTGGGACTTAGCGATACTCGTGAGGGGTGTAAAAACCTTGCGAATGGGATCACCGGAGGAGAGGGGTGGTTGACTGCAGGGGCGAGATAAGTGTGAGAAGTATGCGATTAAATAAAACTTTATTTGTAATACTGGACGGTAAGGCGTTGGAATTTTACAGCGCGAAAGGCTGCTCTGCTTTATATCCTCGAAGATGTTCACGCGGTGTGGCTGGTGGACTTATCGGAAATAAATGACGCTTTAGCCTCAGGAAAGAATTTCAACAGCTCTAAGAGATAACGGAGATGATTTTTATCGGCCTGCTTGCGTTTTATAGTTGCGTCTCAGAAAATGGGCGTGTCATATTTTATTGGAGAAAGGGAATCAGCCAATGGGATTACGAACTTAACACCATCGGCTTCTCTTTCGAAAGAGAGAAGAGAGAGTTCGCTGCAGAATTTGAGATGGCCTCGTGAAGGAGAGAAAGTTGTCCACCAATGCGACGCCTCGTTAGTGCGATTCATCGTTTTTTACAGTATCCAAAAATTAACCTTAATTTCATTTTTTAAATTCATTTATTAATGTGGCAAATGCATTTTATAAAGCGATATTTTTATACTCTAACCACAGTTAGGACATTTTTAAAATCTTGACATGTATTTGATTTGAATAATTACGAAATACATCTCGATAAATTCATAGCATCTCATTTCAAAGCTGTAAACTTTGAAATTGCAATCACATATTACCGTTTCTGAATATTTCGAAGAAACCCTTCAATTCTCACATCAATTTCCACGTGGCTCACAATTGAATGCCCCCCCCAGGAAATGTTTAAGAGAACAACCATTCGAATAAACGGTTTTATAAATAATCTATGAAGGTCCTAGCTCTTACTCCATGCATTAACATTGAATTATGACAATGAACAGGATACGTTTCTGATTAATAATAAAATTGGATATGGAAATATTTAATGTGCGTTCCAGTTATTTTTTAGTAGGGCTCTATTGTATCATTCCCAACTTATTTCCACCGTTAATTGTAATTGCCTTATATTTTCCGTATCACAGAACATCTTAATCAATTCAAATATTGTTTTTAGCACTGGTGATGTGCCAAGGTTTAGCACCCTTAGGAAAATTTTTAGGTAAAAACTTTTTAAATTCCGTAATTTAGTAATATCCGAGTGTGGGGTAAAAAGCACTTTTAAAATGTAAATTAGTTTAAAGGAGAAATGCTTTAACTTTTATCCAATAACCAATGTCATCAAATTTGAAGTGATAAAAGATATTATAATTATGTAAGTGTCTTTATTCGGTTACGCAGAATGTTATATTGCTTACAAATAGTTTTTAATAATTTATTCCCACGAAGATTATCACGTATACACTGTATAGAGTTGTGGACGCAACTCCCCAAAAGAAATAACCGTAAAACCTCCCCATCTTAATCTTAACAATTCACTAAGGAGAGTGAGTGTTTTAGAAGTACTTAAATATTTAATGTACTTAGTTAACTAATATAATAATAATTGACGGTATTTTTCATGAAAAGATAAATGGAAAAAAAGGTTACTCTGGCACTATAGGTTGTGTAACACTACAGGGGTTCGATTTAAACATCAAAAAACTATTATTGAAAAACTATAGAACCTATTTAGTCCAAATGCAAAGAACTGCGGGAAATACCATGAAGCATAAATGGAATCATTAGTAAAGTATTCAGTATTTTCTCTGAGACTCACATTCCATCTCCGCCTAATATCTTCCCTCCCAATCATCTCCAAATGTCCTCAGTAGACGAGGAATATCATCACTTAAGTAAAAATACCAATGTATCTTTCCATTGAATCTTTATTCGGCACAACTAGTTTCGACGCCTCGGCGTTATCCTCTGGTACCTGAGGTGGTACATTGGTGTGAATCATGGGTATTTTTACTTTTTCACAAAGATGAGCCCGAAAACATCGAATAGAGGAATGTGGTATCATTTCACTCTTTACATAGGCCTATCAACAGGGCAACAGACCGTAACTATTCGTACAAAGACACAGTAATTTTAGTCTGCGAATAACTATACATGAAAGTCATAGTACTGACTGACAGCTATTTCTCCTTAATACATTATCTTTTTGTTTATTTTGACAGTTTCCCATTTCACTAGATACTATAATTTTATGTACCCTCATGACTGGAATGAACTTGGTATTACCTTATTAATAATAACGGTATTATTCTCCCATGTACCTTGATTATTCTTGGATATGAGTTACGTCAATACCGTTTACCTCAATAAAACCCTTAATATAATACAAAATAATCTTCTTGAATATCAGGCCTCGAATGCAGGCTTATGAAAATTGAGGAAAAGTTGTTGGGCTCGGAATATTTTATTTATCTCTGGCACTTGTATGGCATGGGAAAATACCTGTTGACCACCGGGTATTCAACACTTCATTTGATTGAAAAGTTGTCCTATTTCATAGGACTGAAAAATAAAGATTGCCTAAAATATATTATTAATTTTATGAAATAAAATGTTTATCTTGTGCAAGAAGTTTTCATTCTTTCATTATTATGTGCAATCTCCGTTAATTTAAAATATCCATTAGTGTAATTCATGAAGACATTCACGAAGGTAAAAATAGTTCGAAAAGGTTTTGATTTAATATACTCTATTTGTATATGATGATGGTTTACAGCATATAATAAAACCATGAACAGTTAATTAACTACATTAATTTGAAATATAATAAATGAACTATAATAAATTAAATTATAGGAATTTCATGTGATTTTTGAAATGAGCTAATCTCCTTCCCATATTGAGCTCAGTAGAAATCGGATTCTTTAAAGTCATCGTCTGTAAAGCATTTCCTCGACATCGCTGTTTCAACATGCCTAATGTTTGATTAAAAAATGAGGAATGAGATGGTTTTCTTAATGTTTTCCATCCTCGCCGTCCTGAGGGCACACAGTGTATATATCCCCCAGCACTTATTTTACTCTTCTATCCCAGAGGTAATCGGAAAACTCAAGGTGACGATATGTTGTGTCCAAATTCTTTTTTGATGCTCGCAGCTCTTTTTCGGCCAGCTCCTCTCTCTTCAGAGGGGGGGAGGGGAGGGCGTAGGAGAGGAGGGGTTGGGAGGAGAGTGAAAAAGAAGTGTGGGGTGGGAAGGAGTCCTCTTTCTCTTTCCTTGGCACACACGAGACACACAGACCCGGAGATGAAATCGTGACTCGAAGGCTGCTTTGCTCTCGTTCCCCTTCCCAGCCAGCCATCTCCCTCTCCCGATGACCCCCATCGAAGCCTTCCTCATCGCCCCCTCCCTCTCCATCTGCCATCCTTTCTCTCCTCCCTCTGTGGTGCGCTCCCCTCGACTCGAATCCAGATTTCTTCTTCCCCTTATGACTAGGGGGAGGAGGAAGAAGAGCGGCACGAGGGTGGAGGGTCGGGGAGGGATTGGTTGGGAAGCCGGGAGGGAGGCCTCGAGAGAGAGAAAGAGGGAGAGAGAGGTAGGTGGTGTTGGAGAGACGTCCATCACGGGTCCCCGCTCCCGCCCAACCGACACACGGGCACACACGCGCAAAGGCGCGCGCATGTGCACTCCGTTTCCCTCTCCCTCCTCAACCACCTACGGCAACCCCCACAACTACCTCCTCACAACACCTCTTCATCATTTTTTTGTAATTTCCCATCGATCTAAGCTTATTTATGACCATTTGTGCCCATTTGAGTTGCGCGCTTAGGCACTCATGTATCGCAGTTATTTGATTCATTTACTTTTTTCAGCGCTGGTCCATCGTCTGCAAACGAGCATGGGAGAAAGTCTCCGGGGTTGTGTAACTATGGGCGCTAAGACATATCCGTAAAAGGAGTGAGCGGGTACAGTTTAATGCAGATCTGGGGATGTGATTAGGGTTAAATGGATATGGCGGTAATAGAAGTCATCATCGCGTGTAAGAGGTATCTGCATCTAATGCTTAACGTTGTCATGAGGTGACTTTCGGCATTCAGCTACATATTGACCATAATCTGAAGAATGGAAATCATTAGTCATGAATATGATCATTAAATTCCATTTGAAAAATTCGATCTTTTGTAGGATCACTATTATATGTGTTCGATGCTTAAATACTGCATTTTAAACTCGTTTAGGATTTTTTAAGGTAATCCACCGGTTAAGCTAGGTTTCTGGATGGACACAACTATCAAATAAACATTTTGTGACTCCCCACCTAGCAAACTAATCTATATCAGGCCCCTCTTCACCTCTGTGTACCTCTTTCCTCCCTTCTTCCCGTCCAACATCCCCATCCTGTTCATTCCCTTACCTCGCTTGCCCAATATTCTCCCCTCTATTACCTTCTTCAACATTCCACTACCGCTCATTACGCCTTTCATCCATTTTTCCTGCCTCCATAGGATTTCTCTCAACAAACCCCTCTCCTCACCCACCATCTCCAGTACTTCCTCATTTGTTTTCCTTTCGGTCCATTTCACCTTCTCCATTCTTCTCCACAACCACATTTCAAAAGCCTCCAATCTACGTCTATCCTCCTGCCTCAGTGACCACGTTTCCGCGCCGTACATAGCTACGCTCCATATCTGAGTGTTTACGAGTCTTGTCTTAACATCCCTACTCAACGTCCCCGTCATTAACTCCCTCCTCCTTGAGAAAGCCTTCTTGCCTAGCGCAATTCTTATCCTTACGTCCCTACCACTTTGACTGTATTGGTCCAAAACATTTCCGAGATACGTAAACTGTTCTACCTGCTCTATTTTTTCCCCGCCTATTTTAATATTTAGCTTAGCCTTTTTCTTTCTGGAAAATCGCATAACCTTTGTTCAATAATATTGATTCTCAACCCATATTTATCGAACTGAACCTCCAATTCACTCAGCAAAGCTTGCAACTCCTTGGCTGACTGAGAAACTAATGCTTGGTCGTCAGCAAGCCTAACTGATTTTACGAATTACCCTCCGACTTTCATTCCTACCTCCAGTTCTCCCCATGCCTCTTTAATCATTTTCTCCACATACACGTTGAACAGCACCGGTGACAATGGACAACCCTGCCTGACCCCACTTCCTAACACTGCCCATCCGGATTCTCCGTTCCCCACTCGCACCTGTGCAGTCTGAGACATGTACAGGTTGCGGATCAGTCTCCTGTACCTCCAATCCATTCCTATTTTCTGCAATACACGCATTAATTTTCCCCAATTCACTCAATCAAACGCTTTTTCGAAATCTTCGAAACAGGCAAATACGTCCTGGTGATATTCTATATTCATCTCGATTAGTGATCTCATTACTGCAATGGCATCACGCGTACCTCTTCCTTTCCTAAACCCAAACTGATCATCCCCTAAGTAATCACTCGCCTTACTCTCTATCCTTTTGTTGATGATCCTGAGAAAAACTTGAGCTGCGTGGGATATCAAACTTATTGTTCTGTAATACTCACATGATATAGCCTTTTTTGGAATAGGAACTAACACCGATCTCACAAAATCTTCCGGCCAGATTCCTTCCTCATAGATACTACGAATCAGTCCATAATGGTCTTCTTCCCACATTTTCCTAAACATTTGAACAGTTCTACAGGGATGTTGTCCACCCCCACGGCCTTATTTGCTTTCATCTCCTTTAATGCTCTTTCTATTTCATCGTCGAGTATGCCTGGACTTAAGCTATCTTCTTCTACGACATGTTCCTTTTCTATGTCTAACCTTGTCGGTCTAAGTTCTTTACCATACAGTGTTTCAATATATTCCTTCCATCTCTCTTGGATTTTTCCTGGTTCAACTATTATCTTACCCCACTAATCTTTTACTGTTAGCACAGATCTTGCTTTCTTACTTCCCGATAATAACTTAACCTTGCTGTATAGAGCACCAATTTCACCCTTCTTCTGTAAACTTTCCATATCCTCGCATTGCGTTTTCCACCATTTTTCTTTTGCTTTATTTGTGGCCCTTCTCAATTCATTGTTTAACTCTTTGTACTTCATTTTGCCTAACTCTGTGTTTACATTCTTCCATCTTCTTCTCTCATCCATCTTTGCCATCATCTCATCCGTGACCTTATGGTGACATGGTTTCCTTATCCTTTTCCCGTTAACGGTTCCTATAGTGTATTTTGCTGCTTCCGATATCCCTTGCTTGATACATTCCCATTTTTCTTCGATAGTACTCAGCTCATTACCGTCATCCATCATTTTGTCTTCAGCCTGCTGATACTCCTTCCTTGTTAATCCATTTAATGCTTCTACATTCCATTTTATAACCCGCCGCCCTTACCTTATCTTCTTGAAACGGGCGTTACATTTCATAACAACTAAATTGTGGTCAGAGTCGGCATCCGCTCCTGGGAAACTGAGCGAATTCATCACACTGTTCCTAAACCTGTGCCTAACCATAATATAATCTAACTGATACCTTCCTGAGTCACCTGTCATTTTTCATGTATACCTACGCCTTTAGTGGTGTCCAAACCATGTGCTGGTGATAACTAACCCGTCTCCTGCGGAATTCAATTGTTTTCTCCCCGCGTTCATTCCTCGTGCCAATCCCATTGTCCCCCACCTCACCACCATCTCTTCCTTCGCCTACCGTCGCATTCCAATCCCCCATCACTATCAAATGTTTCCATGCAGTAACAACACGCGATGATATCCTCTAACTCATCGTACATCCTATCGACTTCTTCCTCCTTGTGGTTGCTCGGTGGCATGTATACCTGAACAATGACCAAGTTCGTCGACTCTGCTTTAATCTCTACGAGTAAAATTCTATCAGTTGCTTGCTCTATGTTGACTACGCTTCTTCCTACCCCTTTATTTAATATTACGGCAACCCCTCGTTGGCTCTCGTCCCCGCCACTGTAAATCATTTTATAATTATCACTCCATTATTTCCCGCTATCCTTCCATCTCACCTCGCAGAGACCTAAAACATCTATATTACCTCTTTCCATCTCTCGCTTAATATTTTCTAATTTTTTTGTCCTCAACATTGTCCTGACGTTCCATGTTCCTATTTTTACTACTTTCGTTTTATTCTGCGTCTTCTGTCCTGCTGCTTTTATTTCTCCCTTGCAAGGGTTTCGTGGGATGACGACCGCGGAAGGCTTACCTTCCCCGCTGCCTGGCACGACACACGGCCCCTTGGGCCGAGTCCCGCAGTTGCCAGCACTCATATTCCCTATAGTGCCCATCATTACGTTCTTGGGAATGATAATTTAGGTGGTTTCCCGTTGCTTTTCTCAATAGTGTTTTTAACGTGACACCATCATTTAATGGCCGTCTCACTGGGGTCAGACGCCTTTGCAGCCGCCTCACTGAGGAACAGACGCTGTGTGGACTACCTTTCGTATGGCTCCTAACCTTCGACCTATCTGGCATTGGTGACCTTACCAGGAGCAATTATATTTACTCCCGCCAGCACATCTCTAGGGGTCATATATCAATGTGCTATACGTACACACGTAACTCAACGATCAACCCGAAAATCCCTGTCGCTATTAGGACATAGATCTATAGAATTAGTCAGCAGTCTATTACTAATTCTCAGCCCGATCCCATGGTTCGTCCAATTGAAACGAAATAATTTGGAGTTTATTCTCTATGATGTTATTGGAACTTGTAATTTTGCTAATGTTGTAATTTTTTATTATTCATCTCCTAAACAGACGAAAATAAATTTTAATTAAAATATTTCAGTCAACACAAAACTGATTAAATACTTAGTAATTTGCTAGAAAACTATAATGAAATGCCATTATCTCCACGAATATCATAAAGAGTATAAATTAAATGACACCGTCATCATAATTTTGATTTACATTAGAAAAAATATTGAACAATCAAACCAAGGCCTAGCGATGTACCAAATATTTCCACAAACTGTTCAATGGAGTATGGAAAATTCTGGAATGAAATATTAAACCACTTATTGCTTGCAAATATGCATAAAAATTATTCATTTAAAAAACGTAAAAATACTTAGTCCTCACCCTTTTCAGGTGATGAAGAAAGGATGTGTAAAGTTGTATGACCTTGTAACGCTCTGCATTCTTTTTTTCATCTAAAAAGTTTTTCGAAAGAGAAATCTGGAATGTGCTAGGAAAGGAAGAAGTCGCGAAATCAATGAGGGCGAATAGGTCCTGTTTTTCCTGGTTTTAGCAGGGCATGATTAATCACCATACCAGAGCAGTAAAGCACGTTTTATTCCATGGTTACCATTTTTTTGCTCTTTTTATAACTGTTCCAATGTGTTATATAGCTTTGATGCTCTTAATTTTTCCAAAAATTGCAAATAACCAAGGAGAGTGGGACATAAACTTTTGCAAAAGAAACTTTTTATAATTTTGACGTGATAAACCGGAGAGTAAAACTTTTAAGATGAGATAAAATTATTAAATTGGTAGCAGTAGAAAAATTCTTGCCATTCTGAATTAGAACCTCAGACTAGAAATAAGAAAATTAGATGCACGTATATGCTTCCTTTTAGAATTAGAATTATGTATAAAATAGTGTAAGTCGTAGGCTTTGCGCCTTTTCAGCGTTTACCAATTTTCGATGGCATACGCATATACAACAAATTATGGAAGGTACAACTTATACTAACATTAAAAAATATTTTTTAAAAGATTTATGAAAATGGTCTCTCTTCTCTCACCATTCCCTAAAAATTATTTCCCGACATCTTCCTGCATTTCTAAAAATACCATGTACCTCCCACATTTAGAGATGATTTATCTAACGGCAAAAAGAATGAGATCACTCATGAATACAAGATATCTAGGGGGAATGCTAGGATGGAATTTCGGAAAGCGTTCTGCGAATTCAAAAGCAAAAGATTAGCGAAAATTTTGAAAGAGAAACGGAAAGCATTTTGGTCATGCGTCAGAGAAGTTAAGGGAAAGAAGTCAGCTGTTAATTCAGTCAAAAATGATAAAGGCGAAAGAGTAACCAACAGTCTGGCAAAGGCTAACATATTAAATTCCTTCTTTCAAAGCGTCTTTGCCAATGTCCCACCGAATACCTCCGATAGCTTACCAAATCGTGCTGGTCAAGCGATGCCAAAGTTGAAATCTCATACAATGGAATAGAACGTTTCCTGAGGAATATTAAATTTCAAAAATCTGCGGGAGATGCCGCAACAGTAACTTTTAACGGAGTCATTCACTAACCTGCAATGAGAAATATTAAGCCTCAAAAATACCCCGGACTCGATCAAATGTCCGCTCATATAAATAAGGAACTAGCGTCGGATATTGCACCGTATCTAGAAATCATAGATAAGAAGTCGCTATTACATCACACGGTTCCCAGTGATTGAAAAACGGCTAACTATAACCAATATTTAAAAACGGAGACACAACTTGCGCATTTTGTTCATGATATCCTTATTTCGGGAGGAAGCAATGTTCCAGTGGACGCGATTTTTCTAGATTTTAAGAAAGCCTTCGGAAAACCTCATAGTGAACTGCTCACACAGCTAGAAGCATATGGCATAGAAAAAATATCCTGGGTTCGAATAAAGACTTTTTGAAAGGTCTCCTACAAAGAGTTGTCACAGATGGAGTTAGCTCAAATGCAGCAAAAGTTACTTCAGGTGTTCCACAGGGAAGTGTTATCGTACCTATTTTATTTCTACTTGACGTTAAAGGCATTGACACCGAAACCACTAGTAAAATATGTTTATTCGCCGAGGGTGAAGTGGTTTACCGTGATATTTGTGATCCGGAGGACTCAGCAGCTTTATCACAATTCCTACCAGAACGCCTAACACATTCAGGGATTATTTGGACAACTTAAGAAAAAATTAGGATTTATTAGAAGAGTACTTGGTAAATGTGATGAAAAGGTCAAAGACAAATGTTATCTTTTGATGGTTATGCCTCGTTTAGAATATGCTGTATGCATTTGGGATCCTCACAAAGCTGGATTAATTGCCGAATTGGATCGCGTGCAGCTTAGAGGAGCTAGATTTGTAAAACGTTGCTATGATAAACTTCGTTGCGTTTTCAAAATATCAGAGGAGCCTATCAGAGGAGCTATCAGAGGAGCTGTAATTTAACCTTCGCTCCGTGAAGGATTCTCAGCTAGCTGAGAATCCTTCACGGAGCGAAGGTTAAATTACAGATTAAATTTGTTGCATAAATTGGAAGGATGCCTCGTTTGCAGTTGAATATCTATTATTATCCCCATCGCACAACGACAGGAATGTTCTTGTCAATTAGACTCTATAGAATACGTAAGTGTAGAACAGATACAATTAAGATTCCATTTTGCCTACGAACAATATTTATCGACCGCGGTAGGTCATATTTGGGTCAAAATTAGTCTGGTGTATATCAGCCCCTGCCACACACCCTAGCGTTGGCTGCAGGTTGTTAAAATATCGAAATATCCTCCCCATCCGTCTCCCTCCCAGTTCCCAGGAACGCAGCTACCAACGACGAAAGTTTTGATAATTGCTACAAAGTATCTATTATTTCCGCCCTCCCGTCAACGGCCATACACAGCCAATTAAGAACCCCAGAATTAGCTGGTATCTGACTATATAAATCCTGCCAACATATCGGATTTAATCTCTCCCATTACCGTACACTCTTCTATTTTCTCAACAACCAGTCACCCATCACGTTTGCCCCTCTATTTAACACCAACATCCTCTTCTCCTCATCTTTCCGGCAGTTACTCCCCGGACTCCGATTTAGGCGGCTAGGACCAGCGAAATAAAAGTTAGTTCTTTTAAATTTTATTCGTCTTTAAAAAAAAATTATAACGCTAATATATATAAATGTATTATTAAGGGTTTGCGAAAGAGTGAAGAATACTAATACAATGATTCACTTGGGAGGAAAAAGGAAGAAAGAAAATAGCAATTTACATAAAATGAATTTTAATTAACCTGGAACATAATTTGTCAAACTTTGAAGTCTCATCTTTCATTTCATTCCATGAAAAGTTTCTTGAATTCGTTACCACGACAGCGTAGATGACGTAGAGAACGTAAACCACCACAGTAATCGACCCGAAGATTGTTTTTAGAGTTGAGGGTACAGGCTCACCTTTTGTATAGTATGTCGTGTGAAATCCACACACCGCAGTAGGGTTGGCCAGATCTTTCTCCTGCATCGCCTGTGGTTTTATTAGAAGATTTCGTTTCAGAAAAAATGCACCTTAGGAGAAGCTGAGGAGACGAGAGGAATTAGAAAAGAATTGGGGCCCACCAGTCAGTAGCCCAGTCCACTGGAGTACTACAACACCAAATATCCATATAGTTTTTAACACGCATATCAATATATTTTTTAAGGTATTTCTTCATTGCTAGTATAAGATATAGTACGAGTCCAAATAATATTATTGGTAGATTCTCCGAAGTGGATACCAAGTAAGTATTGTTAACATTTTACGGCGGTTATATTAACGCATGTGTAGTTTCCAATGACTGTCATACTAGACCACGCCAAAACATGGCTTTCATGTCAAGGGAAATGCACCTACGATTCCACTATGAAAGTGACACATATCAATTCCACGATGTAACAATAGAAATGATTCTCGTTGACTAAATTTATTCCAGGATTTTTATTTTGTTTAAAATAATATATTAACTATGATTTGAATTTACGAATTGGGTCTCATAGAAAGTAATCCGAAGAACTAATCTTTATAAACAAAATGCAGGTAACGACGCTTTTTTACTGATGTGTAATGCCTCTCGAAGTTTTGTTAGAAATGTATAGATCGGAATTTGATTTCTGATAACGTTGTAATGATTTCTTTTAAGTTTAATGTCTTTCATTAGGTCTATTTACCTCAATAGTGTATACGAAATTTAAAAATTGTAAAAATAGCTTAGATATGGAGTGCTCCAATTAATATTTATGTTTTTGCAAAACATCGCAGCAGTTGTAGTGGCAGAGAGTGTAGCACATATTTATGAATATTTTCCGGAAAACGTGACGAAGAAATTTCGGAACTCACGTCCCATAAATTGAAGACCGTGAAATGGGATCTTTAAACCTCCCCATCTCCTCAACCCCCAACCGCCCTTCAGACTTAGTCCTAAGTTTTGTTTACTTTTCAATGTTTTTTCATGAATTTCAAGGCAAAAACAAATGAGGATCTGATTATGGTCGACCAGATCCCCCCATAAGAAAATACTCGTTTAAGTGATACACCCCACAGTAGAAAATATAGATATAGGTATACATAAATATAAGTATAGAGAGAGAAGGCATAGAAGAAGGTAACTTCTATAACGCTCAAATTCAAAAACGGAGATAGAGAGGACCCCAGTAATTATAGGCCAATATCGCTCACCTCCATCTCCAGTAAAATTCTTGAACTTATCATTGTTATTTCCATAATGAGGTTTCTCGATAGGCAAGATTTACTGATTAATAACCAACACGACTTCCGTAAGGGTAGATCCTGCGAAAATCAACTCGCAATTTGTGTACATGATATATTGAACTCCGGTGAAAGTAATATTCCAGTTGATGCGATATTCCTAGATTTTAAGAAAGCTTTCGATAATGTCCCTCATTGCAAATTACTCGCGAAATTGGAAACGTATGGAATACACGAGAGCATTATTAACTGGATTAAACAATTCTTAAGTTATCGTGTCCAAACAGTCGTCCTGGACGGTGTATCATCCGATACTGTCAAGGTAACGCCGGGTGTACGACAAGGAAGTGTCATAGGCCCCCTCCTATTCCTTATTTACATAAATGATCTCAATACCTTAGTTAATAGCAAGCTCCGTTTTTTTTCCGATGATGCAGTAATTTATGGGGACATCCGAAGTCACGAAGACAGAGTCGTGTTAGCCAACGACCTAGATGCAATTCAAAATTGGTGCGACACATGACAATTAGAATTAAACTTGATAAAAAAGGCGTAGTAATACATTTTTGGGAAAAGAGTAATTCCCTCCCTTATAGTTACAAAGTGAAACAAACCAAAATCGCTAGGGTAGATTCCTTTAAATACTTGGGTGTAACAATTACTCACAATCTCTCCTGGGGAAAACACATACGAGAAATATGCGATCGTGCTAATAAAAAATTGGGATTTGTTAAAAGAGTCCTAGGTAAATGCAGCGAAAAAGTGAAGGAACGATGTTTCCTTGCTTTGGTCAGGCCCCACCTAGAGTATGCTGCCAATATATGGGATCCTCAAAATATAAATATGATTTCGGAATTAGATCGAGTTCAGCGGAGAGGGGCTAGATTTGTCAAACATTGTTATGACCAACGCAGCAGCGTATCCACTTTGCTAGACAATTTAGGTTGGGATTCTCTTACACAGCGACGTTTCCAATATAGATTAAACTTATTAAAGACATTTAAGGATGGGCCTTTTTCCGATGGCACCAAGAAAATAATACGAACCTTAACGTGTTACGGACGGGGGGATCACAGATATAAGATTAGAGAGATAGACTGCAAGACTGACAGGTTTAAAATGTCATTTTTTCCCAGAACGATAAGAGAGGAAAATGCTTGTAGTCGAAATTCCCCAGGAGTCAGTTCAGCACAATAAGGTTGACGTACAAGGGGAAGGAATGACTGCGCGTCATTCCTTCCCCCACCTATTTGAAAAACCCCAACCCCCTCATCCCTTTCCTCCTGGTGCTACACCCTCTGCCGCACACCTTTTTTGGTGGCTCGCAAAGTATTTATGTAGATTTAGATGCATAGTTTAATTTTTTATTGATACACACTATTCATTTGATAATTACTAAAAAATATTAACCCTGGTTGAATTAAAATCGTGATAATTAAGATCTCGAGTTCCGTGATGGAAATGATCAGAGTAGATAAAAAACTTTTTTAATTGGAATTGCCGAAAGCGAATGTTTTCTTCCAACATACAATCCAACCAAGTGTGACTGTGCCCATAATTTTAAATCTATTTTACTCTCCGTAAAGGGATCAAACGCACATGATCTGTAATGCCCGAAGAAATTTTACAGGCTTATACCTCAATATTTCTAAAGCTGAACTTTCGTTCATTGAGTAAATGTGAGCAATTTGTATTGTTGGTGACTATAGACTTCAAGGTAGCTACTTACACTTTTAACTTACAAAGCCAAGCACTACTGAGATTATTTATGCGCTACATACATTTCTTTTCCAGAGATACCATATAGTCTACGTAATTTTTACATGTTATTTCCCTTGAAATATAATTTAAGGGAAAAATATTAAGTTTTACCCTACATTCAATATTACCTCGCGCTAATATTGAATTCCTATCATGCTTTTAAATGTTAATGATTACTGTGACGTCTTTTAACCCTGATGAAAAGGCACTAATAATTGATTTAATTGGTCAACGTTCTTGTCTCAAGGCGAATGAAATGAAGTTTTTGATCAACCCGATAAATATTCTCAATACGTTGTTCTTCTTTACGGAATCACTCAGCTCTCCAGGATTCACTTGCATGCCTCATTTTCCTTTAATTATGGACATACCAAGAAGTTTATTTCGGCATTTAAAATTAAATTGAAAACTTTGAGGGAACAATGGAAAGCCTTGAATGAAATACTTTATCCATAAAATTGAATATTAATATCTTACATATTTCATTTCATCAAACGAATTAGTTATAAGAGCAAACTGGTCTCATTACATATTTTTAAATACTCTAAAAAAACAAATGCCAGTGCAATAAAATATGAATGAATTCTAAACGCAGACAGTTATTTTTTTCCACATTCTCCGAGAACACATTCAGGAAATAAAATACCCTATGTAAGGGGTAAGCAATAATTACTCCTTTTAAAGTTAAATGTATTTTTAAATATAACGAGTTAATGTAAAGGAGGTGATGTTATATTCCGCCAATTTTAAAATTTACTTTTTTGTCCGTATCTGTTATTACCCTCCCATGGACTACAACCTAGTCGTGGAGGAAGGGCTGGTGCGTTCCGAAAACCCCTAGAGCTGTGCTGGCGGGAGTAAATATAATTGCTCCTGGTATGGTCACCAATGCCCGATAGGTCGAAGGTTAGGAGAAAATTAAAACATTAGCAAAATTACAAGTTCCAATAAATTCATAGAGAATAAACTCCAAATTATTTCGTTTCAATTGGACGAACCATGGGATCGGGCTGAGAATTAGTAATAGACTGCTGACTAATTCTATAGATCTATGTCCTAATAGCGCAGGGATTTTCGGGTTGATCGTTGAGTTACGTGTGTACGTATAGCACATTGATATATGACCCCTAGAGATGTGCTGGCGGGAGTAAATATAATTGCTCCTGGTAAGGTCACCAATGCCAGATAGGTCGAAGGTTAGGAGCCATACGAAAGGTAGTCCACACAGCGTCTGTTCCTCAGTGAGGCGGCTGCAAAGGCGTCTGACCCCAGTGAGACGGCCATTAAATGATGGTGTCACGTTAAAAACACTATTGAGAAAAGCAACGGGAAACCACCTAAATTATCATTCCCAAGAACGTAATGATGGGCACTATAGGGAATATGAGTGCTGGCAACTGCGGGACTCGGCCCAAGGGGCCGTGTGTCGTGCCAGGCAGCGGGGAAGGTAAGCCTTCCGCGGTCGTCATCCCACGAAACCCTTGCAAGGGAGAAATAAAAGCAGCAGGACAGAAGACGCAGAATAAAACGAAAGTAGTAAAAATAGGAACATGGAACGTCAGGACAATGTTGAGGACAAAAAAATTAGAAAATATTAAGCGAGAGATGGAAAGAGGTAATATAGATGTTTTAGGTCTCTGCGAGGTGAGATGGAAGGATAGCGGGAAATAATGGAGTGATAATTATAAAATGATTTACAGTGGCGGGGACGAGAGCCAACGAGGGGTTGCCGTAATATTAAATAAAGGGGTAGGAAGAAGCGTAGTCAACATAGAGCAAGCAACTGATAGAATTTTACTCACGAAAAGTGAAGAATCAGGCGTGATATTGTGGAATTGAGACATAATGAAAACTTCGTTGCAATTTTCCACAGTTAAATTTAACTGTGGAAAATTGCAACGAAGTTTTCATTAGAATTTTACTCGTAGAGATTAAAGCAGAGCCGACTAACTTGGTCATTGTTCAGGTATACATGCCACCGAGCAACCACAAGGAGGAAGAAGTCGATAGGATGTACGATGAGTTAGAGGATATAATCGCGTGTTGTTACTGCATGGAAACATTTGATAGTGATGGGGGATTAAAATGCGACGGTAGGCGAAGAAAGAGATGGTGGTGAGGTGGGGGACAATGGGATTGGCACGAGGAATGAACGCGGGGAGAAAACAATTGAATTCCGCAGGAGACGGGTTAGTTATCACCAGCACATGGTTTGGACACCACTAAAGGCGTAGGTATACATGAAAAATGGCAGGTGACTCAGGAAGGTATCAGTTAGATTATATTATGGTTAGGCACAGGTTTAGGAACAGTGTGATGAATTCGC
Organism: Hetaerina titia; assembly: GCA_037158775.1. Taxonomy (NCBI): domain Eukaryota; kingdom Metazoa; phylum Arthropoda; class Insecta; order Odonata; family Calopterygidae; genus Hetaerina; species Hetaerina titia. The sequence goes on along the minus strand of CM073770.1, from coordinate 122,564,419 downwards.
TCAGTTTCCCAGGAGCGGATGCCGACTCTGACCACAATTTAGTTGTTATGAAATGTAACGTCCGTTTCAAGAAGATAAGGTAAGGGCGGCGGGTTATAAAATGGAATGTAGAAGCATTAAATGGATTAACAAGGAAGGAGTATCAGCAGGCTGAAGACAAAATGATGGATGACGGTAATGAACTGAGTACTATCGAAGAAAAATGGGAATGTATTAAGCAAGGGATATCAGAAGCAGCAAAATACGCTATAGGAACCGTTAACGGGAAAAGGATAAGGAAACCATGGGTAACAAATGAGATGATTGCAAAGATGGAGGAAAGAAGAAGATGGAAGAATGTAAACACAGAGTTAGGCAAAATGAAGTACAAAGAGTTAAACAATAAATTGAGAAGGGCCACAAATAAAGCAAAAGAAAAATGGTGGAAAACGCAATGCGAGGATATGGAAAGTTTACAGAAGAAGGGTGAAATTGGTGCTCTATACAGCAAGGTTAAGTTATTATCGGGAAGTAAGAAAGCAAGATCTGTGCTAACAGTAAAAGATTAGTGGGGTAAGATAATAGTTGAACCAGGAAAAATCCAAGAGAGATGGAAGGAATATATAGAAACACTGTATGGTAGAGAACTTAGGCCGACAATGTTAGACCTAGAAAAGGAACATGACATAGAAGAAGATAGCTTAAGTCCAGGCATACTCGAGGATGAAATAGAAAGGGCATTAAAGGAGACGAAAGCAAATAAGGCCGTGGGGGTGGACAACATCCCTGTAGAACTGTTGAAATGTTTAGGAAAATGCAGGAAGAAGGCCCAATATGGACTGATTTGTAGTATCTATGAAGAAGGAATCTGGCCGGAAGATTTTGTGAGATCGGTGTTAGTTCCTATTCCAAAAAAGGCTATATCATGTGAGTATTACACAACAATAAGTTTGATATCCCACGCAGCTAAAGTTTTTCTCAGGATCATCAACAAAAGGATAGAGAGTAAGGCAAATGATTACTTAGGGGCTGGTCAGTTTGGGTTTAGAAAGGGGAGAGGTACGCGCGATGCCATTGCAGTAATGAGATCACTAATCGAAACCCATCCAAAAACCTACCTTAACCGGTAGATTACCTAATAAAAAAATCCGTTGTTACTTCTACTCTTTAATGTTTAAATAGCTTGATTTCATCTTTCCAATGATTTATATAAAAGCTAAAGTAGAGAGAAAAAACATGAAAACACTCTTTGGTCATTATAGAGTTTAGAAATGAACTCGTTAATTTGCAATGGAAAACTATCCTCATGGTTATCCTTTTTTAAAAAAAAGGGTTTGTAGCAGGTCTCCAATTTCCCTGCAATACAATTCCCTCCTGGCCTAATCTGATGATTTCTTTCCAATTAATATTAGGTAATCTACCGGTTAAGGTAGGTTTTTCGGTGGACAAAACTATCAAGTAACTATTTTGTAACTCCAAACAAAACCCTATACAGCAGCCTACTCTACATCAGGTCCCTCTTCATCTTTGTGTTCTTCTTTCCTCCCTTCATCTCGTCCAACATCCCTATCATGTGCCTGCCCTTTCCACGTTCTCTTAACATTTTCCGCTCTAATACCTTCTTCAACATTCCACTACCGCTCAATACGCCTTTCATCCATTTTTCCTGTCCCCATAGGATTTCTCTCAATAAACCCCTCTCCTCACCCACCATCTCTAGTACTTCCCCATTTGTTTTTCTTTCGGTCCATCTCACCTTCTCCAATCTTCTCCACACCCACATTCCAAAAGCCTCCAATCTACGTCGATCCTCCTGCTTCAGCGACCACGTTTCCGCGCCGTACATAGCTACACCCCATGTCAGAGTTTTGATGTGTCTTTTCTTAACCTCTCTACTCAACGACCCCGTCATCAACAGCCTCCTTGAGAAAGCCTCCTTTTCTAGCGCAATTCTTCTCCATACGTCGCTACTTCTTTTACCGTGTTGGTCCGAAACACTTTTGAGATACGTAAACTGTTCTCCCTGCTCTATTCTGTCACCTCTTATTTTAATGTTAAGCTTAGCCTTTTTCTTTCTGGAAAATCGCATAAAATTTGTTTTATTAATATTGATTCTCATCCCATATCTATCGCACTGAACCTCCAATTCACTCAACAATGCTTGCAACCACTTGGCTGACTGAGCAATTAATGCTTGGTCATCAGCAAACCTAACTGATTTTACGAATTCCCCTCCGACTTTCATTCCTACCTCCAGTTCTTCCCATGCCTCTTTAATCATTTCCTCCACATATACGTTGAACAGCACCGGGGACAATGGGCAACCCTGCTTTACGCCTCTTCCTAACACTGTCCATCCGGACTCTTCGTTCCCCACTCGCACCTGAGCAGTCTGAGACATGTACAGGTTGCGGATCAGTCTCCTGTCCCTCCAATCCATTCCTATTTTCTGCAATACACGCATCATTTTTTCCCAATTCACTCTATCAAACGCTTTTTCGAAATCTACGAAACAGGCAAATACGTCCTGATTGTATTCTATATTCCTCTCGATTAGTTCATTCCAATGTGTAAGAATAATTTTGTTTCCTTCTCCTTCCTATTACATAATACATAATTGATGTCTTACTTATCGTTTCTACTTTTCTACCTACAAATACTTCAGATTTTAGTATCGTTCTGACAAGCTAAGTCTCAAACAAAAACTTAATTCGGCTGATCCACTGCCTTGGGTATTTCCTGTCAAGAAATCTGAATATAAGTTAGTTTCCAATATTGTACTATAGCGAGGTTCAACACGTTTTTTACCTTATTAAAAGGGAAAAATATAAATTGCTAAACTTCTTTTTCTGCGATTACTCATGTTGCTTTTTTTCTTCGCATTCCATGGGGCTTATTCCAAGCCATCACCATAATTTTTATCCCTTCCTCAGTGATTAGTATTTCCCTAGAGACCACCCCTTTCTTCAATTAATTTGCTTGAGGCCTATTTCTTGGGGATAAGGTCGTAGTATTAAGATAATTTTCCCATTAAATCAATTTGGTCATGACCCAAGGATTGAAACCTAAGTCCTCAGAATGCCAAACCTTATTTTTGATTTTTACTCTCTGAAATGGTTGCATTATAATGCACACATAGCGGGTGGTTCCGTTAAAGTTACTAATACAGTTTCTTGAAATTTGTCTAAGGTATGAACAGCCTAAGTGTTTGAAATTGGCTTTATTAACATCGTGGACTGTGGCGCGTCGCGCACGACTACGAATGCCTGTGACATTGTATGTACGGTATTTCGTCATAACGTATTGTTCCTTTAAAGCCCCCAAAATTTCAGAGTGTAAGAGGACGTCTCGGTAGCTTAAGTGGTTAAAGCACTCGGCCGGATATCGAGGGATCCGGGTTCGAATCCCGGTCAAGGCGAATGATTTTTACTCTCTGAAATGGTTGCTTATTTTCTTTGTTTGTTTGTTCCCAGACTACGCTCGCTTATTTTGCAGTCAAACTCAACAGCCCGTGCGATATTTACGGCCATTGTCTTTGGTGTCACTGGCATAACCTCTGGCCGTTGCGCTGAGTAAATAACTAATCGTACCTGGGAACCTTCAACATACTGACGTTTGAGATGGATACGTGTATTATGGCAGCCATGCGCAGAATAAATTTTATGCTCTTTTTTCACCTCTAAGTATTGTAGACATATTTGATACTCATACTTCCACGGAATACATATTGCTTATATTGTTCATATGAAACAATGGGTGTCTTCAACAGTCCAACAAATTGATTCATGTCTGACAAGATATAGAAACAGGTTTGTTGTCGAAAATATTCTCATGGTGGCTACCTAAAATAACGAAAACACGGTGCGGAAGGGTGTCTGCCTGGAATTCAAATCCAACGGATCCTACTGAGGGTTTGGTCAGTGTCAGTTCGGGAACGTTATATGTATTCTTATTTCCATAGAAATAATGAGGTAGATAATAGAAAGGAACAACAGAGTACAATCAGGATGTACTTGCTTGTTTCGTGGATTTCGGGAATGTATTGGATGGAACAAAACCCGGATTTATACTTTCTAGTTAAATCTAGTCCTTAGTTGTGAAGGGCATTCACAAAATGTAGGGGTTAACAACCAAAAAGATTTTATAAACAATTAAAACTACTCATTAGTAAACATAAACATTGTATCAGTAGTAACACCGTCTTTCAATTAAAAAACAATTTAAGGATCGTTGTTGCAATCAAATAGCGATCTTAAAAGTAAGATTTCGTTTTTATTCAGCAGTGAAAGTTAACCTTCAGTTTCATGAGGCATTACAAAACCTGACCTAAATTTGGTGGAATGAATGAATGCCATATGGAAGATTGGAATAGATTGTAGGAATATGCAACTTGTTAACAAACCTGTTCACATCTCCGATTCCTCAGGTGCATGTGACGGATGGATAAGCGGGATGGGCAGTAATCAACTATGGTTAGGCAGTGGAGTAAGACAGGGATGCCGACCAGCACCACTTCTTTTCCATTTACATATACTGAGGTCTTGATACATACAGAAGCATGGGAATGGTTGAGGCAAGAGTGAGCTTTGGTGGGGAATCAAAGGGTATGAGGTTTTCGAGGCGGAGGTAGGATATGTTTAACGTTCAAATTGGAGAGGAAAAACTAGAACAGGTAAGGAGTTTCTCTATCTTGCAAGTGTTTGGGACCAAGATTTTCATAGGGATATAAAAATAGGAATCCCGTTCCCATTTTTTTTAAGTAAAGAAGCTTTAACAAGAAGGAGCAAATTGTGTACAGGGAGGTTAAAGAAAATACTACGTAGTGAAGACTTTTGTACGGAGAGTGGTTTTCTACGACCTATGAATTAGGTTTTTGCATCAAGTTGATAAGCAAAGATTTGGGGATTTTCAAATGAGAATGGGAAGACGGAAGGAAAGGGTATAATGGGCGGAATGATGGAAAATTATAATTGAGGGAAATGTGAAAGAGAGAGGAAAAGAACTGAATAAAGGGAATTTTAAAGGATTTGTCGATCATATTGTGTCTTGATAGACGAAGAAATCAAATTTAGATGTGCTGCGCTTTTGCCATCTAAAGCTTATCTTAAACAATAGACTACCAAATAGAAATAGTTTTGATAGAATATTTGTTCAAATTACTGTTACGGTAGAAAATTACAGAATTAATACGAAAAGAATCTCTTTCTTCTCTGAAGAGGCCTTCTTGGCAGGCGAAACACCTGGTGTCAGGTTTTATCTGGGCATCTACCTACCCTCGATACTCATTTCCCTGTTTGTGTTTGTGTGATTGACGGGTCTCTGGCATTGGATGGACCCTTGCAAGCCCCGAACGAATGAGTGTGTGGGATTCACAAAGGTCTAATACACCCGAGTGATTGAGTAATCACGTGTTTACGTAAGTTCTTTCTGTTTCGTTTTGTTTTTCTGTGTGATTGACGGGTCCCTGGCATTTGAGAAACCCTTGTAAACCCTCAACCAGTGAGTACATGTGAATCGCCAAGGTCATTGTTTTCGAACAAACCTGAGTGATTGAGTGAATGAGCGAGAGCGCGTGTACATTCGTTTTATAATTTTGTATTCATCTGTGTGATTAACGGGTCACTGGCATAGGAGAAATCATTGTAAACCCTGAGTGCGTTTGAATGCGATTCACGAGTGTGACTGCTATTCCTTAACTCGCCCTACTGATAAGAGTGTTTGTATGTTTGTTTTAATTTTATATTTTTAAAATTAATTTTGCCTTTTTGTGTGTGGTTCAAGCACACGTGGGTCACTGTTTCCCAAACACACCCAAGGGACCTAGTGTGTGTTCCCTATCTTTCCCCTTACTAATCACTTCGTTTTAACTCTCCCTCCCCTTTACAACCTAGGGCCAATCAAGTTTCGGCAATCTCGTCTTCATTGCTTCGCGACCGTCGGTACGCTCATTTTATATTTACATTAGAAAGTTGACACCCGCACCAACAACCTCAAGTTTTTTTATTGAGGAAAATGATGATGAAAGTTTATGAGGAATCAAGAAAACCTTTATCGAAGTCAGACACACTGATCCCTCAGGTTTTGCTCCATGGGAGTTGAATTATAAGGTATTATTGGATGTTCCAACAACCTTTATTTCCTTGTTCCTGATTTCAAAATTTACCATGTTTGTATATTTAATATACTGTTCAGGTAATAACCCATCAAAATTCCAGAAATATTTACGTTACTAGTGCAATTAAAATGGCGATTTGCTAATCGTGCTACTTAGTATTATTAATTTCCAGTTCGATCTATTAATCGACTTTACAGGAAGGAAATTTTAAGACTTAACGTCTGCATTTCTTACCTCTGAATAGATGATAAATGATTTAATTTAAAACGCAAAATTAATGTGCGTATTACCTGTACTTATCTTCGAGGTAATTGTATCATTGACATTGTTCAGAGAGATAGGACTTCTGATTGGGCTCCCGTTCACAAAGCTAAGCATTTAAATGTATTATTCTGTAAAATGTCATTAAACTGTGGTTTAATCGACCTACATATTAATTTTCTTCACGCTTAGATAGAAATGTATCGTCTATATAAATTACTAAGTCGTATTAGCATCCATTTTATTAACTCGTCAAATATAAGTCAGCACTGCCACCGGGTAACCTTTTACCATCCTGCATTAACCACATTGAAGGCAGAAAGACTGGCTGAATATGCCCAAGTTTCATTCATTTGCTATTTTTCTTACGTTATTTTTCCATGGCATAGTTTTTCGAAATTATATTTTGGGTAAATCGCTTGACCTTTTCTCCTATAATGAAAAAATAAAACATCCATACGAAGTCTACTTATCAAAAAAAATTTTATGATACTAACCGCTGTATTTTCTTTAAAGTTACTAATATAGTAACATCTTTTATTAACCGGAAACATCGATCAAATCAAATAACCACCTGTAACCAAGTAACTTTGGAACTTCTATAGTCCTATCTTCAGCGGAGATCGAACGGAAATATTTCTGTTTCTCGTAAATAGCAGAACTAATCTTGTAAATTTTTATGTAAGAGTTCTCAACATATTGATCTCTCTCGTCTCTTACGTAGAAAAGTATTTAGTGCAAATGTATTCTACGCCACCGAGCATGACCCCAATCAATTTTCAGCGCCACATGCGCTAACAGAAATGTTAGCCTAAAACAAATTTTCTTGTCAGATTGATTTTCTTAGCTTCAATCCCAAAGAATCATTACTCATGCCTTGGTTAAATGAATGCCAAGGACCCCCTCTGCCGTCCCGGAATAGCCCGGAATGCAAGGCAGTCCGTCTTGTCGGTTGGTTCCCTTGTGATCGGCATGTCTTACGGGACTGGCACCAATCACGTCATTTGGTGACGTCTACATCGTTACCGCGGGAAAGGGTCCATCTAAAGCCAAATCGAATGCAGCATCGGTGATGAATGAAGGGCGCATACATTAAGATATGCCTTCGAGAGTCTTGACCCACTCCACACCTATAGATCCATCTCCACTCTCAGGATATACAGTTACTTCGTGTCTTTCATGCTAAGGCCCTTGAATTCTTTTCCGGTTTTCCATGATAAACTCCTAGATATGTCAACGGAGAAAATCAAGAGTATTTACCGAAAGAGGTATTGCACACTCTTACTTTTTCATTGTACTTTACTGCCTCATGAAATTGACACCGGAAGTTAAGAATGCCGTCAAATCATTATGAATCATCCTTTCTTTTGTTCATTTTGAACTCCAGCAAACATTGCATTTCTTGAGTCATTTTGATAAAAGCTCTGTTTTCTACTTTTAAATTTAAAAGCATTTATGCGTGTAAAGAACAATATTTGCAATTCCTATTTAATTGAGGAGTTTATGTCTACCAGGTCGATGGTTTTCACATTAATAATTATAATTGATAAAAATTCAATTTCAAAAAAGATTATGTATCTAAATTACCCACCGAGAATAGTATGCACCCTTTAACACATCCGAAAAACTTAATATTTTATCTTAAGGAAATTAAAATGGCTAAGCTCTGTCAGCAATATATTTTTATATTATGTGCATGATATGAATTAAATACTGAGTTGGCATCCTTATTAAGGGTTTTCCAATCTGTTGAACGTAGCAGCGTAACTGAGCAATTACGGCGACGAAAATGGGAACATGAATGTAAATATTCAAGAAGATCACTCGAGAGCTAGCGCTGAAAAACATGCTGTGGCGCATATGACAATGTGTTTGTCGTTACTCGGCCATCATTTACAGAAATCCAGAAATTTTACAATTAATATATATTTCCCAAAAGAATAAATATTAATTGTGGAAGTGCTTTGTCCTGCTACACCAAAAGATTTGATGGTGGAAATTTAGTTTGATTCCTGTTCTTTAGGAATACGCTCACGTCCAATTTATTTATTTTACTTTTCCTCGTAATTTATTTGTTACCTTCCTCCCTCTTGTTTCTAACCCAAGTTCACTTATATTCAATTCCTGCCATTGTAAATTGATTGCCATCGACTTATATTTTCTTTGAGCTCACTCCTTGATTTCACACCGCATTACAACTAAAGCTCACTATAGAATCCGTTATCAAGAATCCGGAATATTGAAGTTATTTGTAAAGTTTGAGGAATTAGTGTTTTTTTAATCCATAAGAAGATCGTTTTTGACGTTCTATCGAAGTAAGACGAAGGATATATAACACTGAAAGCGAGTAACCATACCTGGGTTGCCTCAGCGTCTCATGGCTTGAAGTTGAAAAACGTAGCTGACTCTTCGTTTCATCGGTTGCTGGTGCAACAGGTCCCTCGAGTTCTCCCTTTCTCGTCGCTAGGTGGGCTGATTGCATGTCCCTCATAAAGATCGCGGTTCCCCGCTCGAACGTAAGAGTCAAGACACTCAGCTGTTGCTCAAGCAAATCGTGGTACGAACAGGTACATGGATAGATTATTGTCTCCGGGATTCGCCAATTCGTATTACTCCGCTCATCCCTCCGTGGGTTCGCGTGCCGCTTCTTCGGACTCGCTTTAGTAGGTTCTCCTCCCCTCGGCTTAATGTCGTGTCTGCTATGGTTCAGGATATTTAGACCGTTTTAAAGTGCAATTTATTACTGTTGGGTTGAATACAAACCATAGCTAAAAACTGTTCTTTTTGTTTCACAACTTTTATGGCATTTCACTAATCTTATCGATTGTAGTCGCAGAGCCCCCGGGCAAAGCCAGGGTTTACGCCTCTTAGCAGGAACTAAAATTTGGCAAGAATTTTCCTTTAGTGAGGAAAGACTGCGTTAAAAAATGATATTTTGATAATAAGTCCCTGTAGAATTAAATTCTTCCTCAAAGGTTAAGTTACATAAACCCACCAGTCGCCAGGGAACAGTTAACAAAATCCAAAATTTTGGAACAGTTATAAGTTGGGGTTTCAAATCCAAACATTTAATATCTGCAGGATCGCCATAAATATACCTTTAAAATATGATTCATAGATTTTACCCTGTTTAATTTGTGAATAGTTTTTTTACTTATTCTCATTTATGTACTACAGCTTTAAGTACACTCATCAATCTCCACAAGAGAAACGCCGGTTGTGTACACAGTCTTGGAGCTAAGTGCAGCATAATGAAGAAGAGGAGTTTTTTCTGGAGTGCTCTTCAAAAACCTTGCGAAATTATTTTTACAGTACGTGTTCGTATAGCGCATTAATTGGGTGGTATTTTAAATTATATGTTATTTAATGCATGTAAGAAAACGATTTCAAATATATTGCGTAAAATACGATTAAAACGCATAAGAAATTGGAGTGCAGAAATATATGTAGTTATGATTGTGCTCGTACATATTTTCCGGTGTGGTTATTTATAATGGCTCACACAAAATGTGACAAAGATCATTTTGACATACGCATATCCAGTAAAAATTTGAGTATAATCGTTTCCATCCCAGAAAGTATTATTATTAATACAAGAACTATTATTATTACATAATAATTTATTTTTATACCGAATTTAACAAATTTAGAAACTCTTACTATTAGAATGTCATCCTGCATTTAAAGAGAGTAGGAAAATACTGCTAATTATGACGAGTAACGACGAATACAAGTCATTTATTGCCTTAAGTCATTTAAAGTGTATTACAAGTTGATTTCGTCACATGAATTAGTCTATTGATCAAAGTTTCTCCTGGTATTATGTGCGGAAAAATAAATAATAGATAGAATATAATTTTATTTTCTCCTTGTAAATGAATCCAGCCAGAGCATGATGATTGCTTTGGTACAATTGAGGTTCGCCTTAATGAATTGCTTGTTGGTTTGACTCATTATTTATTCTGAATTCCGTTTTTACTGGAATTATTTGTACCTAATCTCATTTACCGTAAATCAAGGTAATATTTTGGACTTTCCTTTTATTTTAGCTAGGTTGTCAATTCAGTCACGATCTTCTAAATTAACTCACATAATAGTCTGAACGATAGGGGCACAGCTGTACGCTTCCTGTCCCTACGGCAGTTTGTACTTCTCTCTTTAGAAAGCCATGCCATTCAGCCTTTTTCTTTAGATTTTGTCGTTATCTGTGTGCGTTCAAAAAGAGATCTAAGTGAATTCAAGTAATACTCAAAAAGTAGAAAATACATTTTTTCAATGAGTCAATTAAAGTTTATCTAATAACAACTATATCCTTAACGTTTGTGGTTACATCTAGTCGCTTATTTAATTTACGATCTCGTGACAGTGTCACCAAAGTGTGCACTAAGGGTTATATTTCACCAGAAATTAAGGTAATTAATGACTCTTTCATGTCGGAAAATCAATCATTATTTTATTTTCGCGTAATGTGAATTTTTATTCGTACGTTTTTCGACTGTTGTGACCAATACTTGCATGTACACAATTTCCAAGAACTCTTCGTGGTAACGTTGCCTACGGACGTAATGTGAGGCTAGAATTATTACTTCTTTGGCAAAATTTTTGTTAATTTTTATTTAGCATGCATATAATATTTGCATTTCCAGTTTCTCCCACTCCGAGGAGGTTAAATAATACTATGACGCTTCCTGTTCGTCCATCACAATTTTTAACAAAAAGAATAACTTTTATCCGTATTTCAAATGTTCATTTTATGACTCAGCTATTTCTGCTTACTAAATTTATTCCAACACGAAGTCAAAAAATGCGAAACAGTCCCAATCAAAACATTCTTTACTCGAGCATTTATCCACTATTCGCAATCGATAAATAAACAATGATGAGAAAAAATTGTGCATGGAATATTTTGGTATATATAAGGTATTTGGTAATATATAAGGAATATTTTGCTGTAATTGGACGGAAAGATGAAACTAATGTAAGCGGTAATGGGTTTTTACATTTTTATCGTTATTTCATTATCAAATCTGCGGATATTGGGTTTTCATTTCCCAATGATTCCATAGCAAAAAATGTGAAATGCATTCCTCAAATGAATGCTGATTCAAATTGGCATTAAAATGGCAGTTTGTACTTTTATATCGGTTAAATGACCCATTTTAAATTTAAGTGTGCATTGCCTTTCTTAGTGAAATGTTAGCCGTGTCCTTTTGTCTGCTAATTTTGGCTTTCTGTTCCAATATTTCATTCCTTCAAAGGAAATTTAAAATTTAGCGATAGAGAAGATGAGGGCAATGAGCGTTCATTTTGGAAATTCACAGAAGTTAATCGGCGATTTCTATAAAGTAACTAACAGAAAGAAAGATCGGGAATTATTTCCTAAATTATAATAATAAGTTATTAGGTTATCAAAAAATATGAAGATACATTGAATAGCAAAAAGAAAAGAATAGATGCGGAGAGTTGAGGTTCATTGTACTGTGAAGTACCATCGCCAAAACGCGATGTACGTTACTAAGGGGAAAAAACGAACCTATGTGATTTATTTAAAACGAATTTCCACAAATTAGAGCCTGCCACAGTATCCGGGATCTTATTGCCTTCCACCTTCAAGGGGTCGAATCTATATATGTATTAGGCTTCCTCATTGAGCAAAAGGTTTTCTTTTTCCTTTTAAAATACAGGATTTAGTTGTTAGTGTACATATTGCCAAATTATCTTAAGTTCACAACATATATATGCCCGACTGTTGTTAGCAACAGTCGGGCAATAGTGCAACAGCAAAAGCGAAGGAGAAAAGTGATGGGATAGTTTTCGGAGACAAGTAGTATGCGTACTTAAAGCCCTACGGCGTCCGATTAGTTTCATAATTAACTTGATTTGGTATTGAAAGATTAACGTTTACACTTTGTATTATGCTTGAAACATACATACAGCTGGCCCTTCGCGATAATTCCTAGCGTTTCTGAGTTACAGCGACAAAATTATTTTGTAAACGAAAATTATTCATTCCAGCATTTAGTGACTCAAAGTGATGAAAAATATTTTTGCATTCTCGGGCCATTAGCGATTTAATGCCCCACAGCCTTTTGAGCGGTAAGCGTCTGATAGTATTTAGCGCCTTCCGACTCGACGAAGTTGCGCGACATTTAAGGCGAGGATGGTATTGATTTATGTGCACTGAATCTTACGCGAGATTACTAAATAGCTAAATACTCTTTTTCCAACTCTCCTAGAACTTAACTTCAACTCCGTATTTCTATTGAATCCATAGAAACGTTGACATTGCTGTCCATAACATGTGTGGAACCAGAGTCAACACTCGGAGGAGTGTGGGGCAGAATTTTCCTGGCCACGATGTTTATCGGGATGAGGAGGAGGCTGAAGTCTGCAGCAAGAATTGAAATAGATCGATTCTTTAAAATAAAATTTAATTGGCTTTTGAGGGCTTGATACTCGAAAAAAAATATGGCAACCGAATGAAAAAATTTCATGCCATGGAAGGTGTCTTGGAGCGGGGAGGGAGGGGGTGGCAACCCCTTCGGTGTTGCGTCTTATGCATCGCAGCGCATGAATGTACGGGCAGCAGCGCCCAAGCAGACCAGAGTAGTAATTGGCCCCAGTGCGATTGAAAAGGGCGAGTGGCAGGGTTTCAGATAGTGGAAGCATAGACCCAGTTGCACTGACCGAGTTAAGGAGAAAGGAACACGTGGAAATCACCGTCCAATTCAATAGTGGGTTATTATAATAGAGTGTCGACAATAGGCCTTAATGGACGCACAAGTATGCCTATGCCATCGAAGAATTAATTAGGTTAGTGGTGCAAGAATAGTATTTTCATATCACAGAACAACAATCAATTTACTTATTTTTCCTAAATATTTCATGAATTATGTCCGATTGTAAATATGTTCAAGCATACAGCCGGCTATCCACCATAATACCCTTTTTAATACGACAGCCCTTATATTTACCTGACGTACCATCTCAATACTTCAAAAGTTTCCTTCTCCTTGGTAGGTGAGCACTTCCTGAAGTCCCTCACATTCTGATGGCACTCATCGTCAAGTCCCACCTTATGAGTGCGCTTCAATGGGTAATTATACCAGTTTAGTATTGGAATACTTTTAAAATATCATTTTGATATAACCAATGTTAAGAATGTCATACTTGGTATTATATCCATCGTAGTGTAGTCCATTGTTAGTGTACCATGGAATGTGTGCCATGGATGTTTTACTTTTTATTGATACTTTTCTGAATGTGTTGGCCAATACTGAAGGACCCATTTTTGCAATATTCAAAAAATTAGTATTGATTGGATCTATGTGTTTGAGCTATATCCTATCCTTAAGCATTATATTATGTTTGAATCGCTTTTATAATATTTCTCCGAAATCCAACTTCATAATTACATGCATATAGTAGTGCTGATGACTGATATATATTTTTAAATTTACGCATGAATTATTCAATAGGCAAAATTTCTTTGAAAAACTATGATTCCATGAATTATGAATATTAAAAATCTCTCGCACTCACTTTTAACTAAGTAAAATAATTATTCTTCGTTTTTACAGAGAGCTGAAATTCTTCGTCCTATTTCCAGCTAATAGAATCATTTCTACATCCTTATTATATACTCATAAAACATTTTAGCATTTGAGAGAAATAGGCCGTATTTAAAATGAGTACTTATTTTTTCCTTATAGCGGAGGTTTGGTTGGTAATTTGAATTTCCTGTATTGTTCGTGTTGCATATATATTGTCGAGGTCATAGTTTTTAAGCAACAGTGTACTAATTGCCTTAATTTTAGGAGAGCTAATGTAGTCTTTGAACTTTATGCCCTGCTTAATCATGTAGTTTGAATATTTATGAAATGAGTTATAAAAGAGAGGCCGTCCTCTTTTCATAATTTGCTTAATAAAAGAGAGAATTGAATGCCATTTTCATTACCATCATTGGGCGCCACTTGTCGTTCCCTCACAAGATAAACTTGTTTAAAAACAGGTACCAACATTAACTTATTTTTTAGAAAAGCCACAAACTCTCACCAAGGATATATTGTTGCATTTAAATCTAAAAGAGAATGTTCCACGACGTAATCCAGGCTATCTAATATCGATAATCTATTCCAGTCCTTTGTTTCATTTTCGTCCATTTCGTTGTAACCGGAAACGTTCTGATAGCGTTGTATCTAAGCCTAACTTAGACAGAGTAGCCTATTCGAATCAACACACCGCTCTTCCGTATATATTTCGCATTTTCATAGTTTGTGACTTGAAACAGATTTTACGCAATTCTTCCTTGAGAAATGGAGAGGTAGAAATATGTATCTCAGCTCTAACATGAATCTTGATTAGAAGAGCAAATAACAGAATGCCATTAGCTATAATATGCTCGGAAAGTGAAGAGGTTAGTCCTTAGCAAATGATGTTTTCGAAGATTATATGCTAAAAGCCTGGAAATTTGTAGAGTTTGATGGAAGTCATTACTTAATAGAGCCCAAGTCACGCGCTAAAAATAATGTTAATTTTTCTCTGATCCCACTCCTTCCTTCATTTCGATCTCGAAAACGATTTAAATTCAAAAATATTTACACAGGAATGGCAGTTAGAAATCAATTTCTTTATCAGGCATTCATTTTTATATGCAAGTAATTGTGCACATTCATGTTCCTCCATTTGGTAGCCGACTTGGATCTTATGCTACGCCTATAAAATTGCAGCAGATAAGTAATCAGGACCTCATCTCCATTAGGTAGGAGCGAGGCACTATGGAAATGCGTGGCGTTGTTAGGCGGAGGGTGAGGGTTTGATCCGTTGGAGGACGTGCAGTATGCATGCCTACGCCCAGAGGCAGATGCCTCGGGAGGAGAAAGGCTTCTCTCCTCGCCACCACCACGGCTGACTCCTCTCGGCTCCGCAACAGCACGGCGGCGGAGAGAGGTGGAGGGCTGAGAATGGGGAGTGGGGAATGGGAGAATATCACGCTCCTCTTTGGCAGGCGACCCTGGGAGAGAAGGGAACCAAGAAGAAGAGGGTGGGAGCACAAGGGAGGAGGCATCGAAGACCTAAGAGGACGACGTTTCTCGAGGTGGAATCGTGAGGTGGCTCTAAGTAGGTATCCTCCCTCTTTCCCCTCTTACCTACTCCCATCCTCCGAGCTGAGGAACCTCGTCGCCTCTACGAAGAAGGTTCCGGCTTGTAGTGCCTGCGGCGGATTTGGCCCAAGGACTTCCTTATGCCTACGATGGGACCAGAAGGGGAAAGGCGGAGGGGTCGGGGGGATTAAGAAGGGGAAAGACGTGCTAAGATGAGCGTAACAAGTGTTGCAGTATTGGACAAGATCGCAGTTTCGAAATAAGGAATAAAAACTATGGCGGGATAAGAGAAAATAGAAAAAACGGACCCATTAGTCCGCGCGATGAAGACTGCGAGATAAACATAGCTAACAGGACTAAGAACGTACGATATAGGAAAGGGGTAGTTATTGCATTTGCTGCGCGAAAATGGCCTTGGGCCTAATGGGTGAAAGACGGAGACAGAAATGCTCAAGCTGCTGCTCATGAATATTTCGCCTATTTCAAAAGTAACATCAATTAGATGTATGTATAAGTATTTTTCTGCGCAGATTATTATTCTTGCGGCATGAGTTAATAACAAACGCTCTGTGGTCGTGGATTTTGATTCAATGGGAAATAGAAAGAAAGATATAACGTCTCAATCAGAACATTCTTCTCGTGAAAGTGTTCCCTACTGCTCATATTTACTTATACTTCACAGAGAAATATGTATACAAGGTATTAATAGCAACTTTTGATAAAATACTTCGTTCATAAATCTCGCCGGTGTCGAACTTTTATGTAATCTGAGCAAAGGCTTATTCTTACTTTCGATTTCACTCTCTGTTTAATTAATTAGAAACTGTTCAGTTAAAGCAATAGTTTGGGAATATATTAGATACGATATTAGAGACTACAGATGTATTGTAATGCGACTTTAAGTGGATCAAAACATTAAAATGAGCCGAAATCAAATCACTATTAGTTGAGGATAAATTCACTCCATTATTGCTCATTGGTTATTTTCAATGCATTGATCACATGAAGGAGCGAACTAAATGGTAGTTGTAGGTCCAATCGAATTTTCATCTGCAGGCTTACACTTCCAAATTGATGCCTCATTCTTTTGAGTATACAACCTTGAACAAAAAGTTCCCGGAATAACCACCGTGTGGCGCTCCCATCGTTCCGATTTGAGTTCTGTTTTTTTGTTAAATTGGTACATCTGTTGTTGATATTCCCTTTAAATCTTAGTGTCATAACTTGACATTTGCAAAAGTTACGTAGCCAAGAGTACATCTATCTCTGTGTGTGTTGGCGATTTTTTACAATTGCAGAAATGGATTTAAATTTGCAACAACGAACTTGTATTAAATTTTGCGTAAAAAACGGATTTAGTGGCACACGGACGTTGGAAATGTTGGAAAAGTGTTTCGACAACGATTCTCTAAAAAAAACGGTCGTTTACCAGTGGCACGAGCGGTTCAGAAGTGGTCGTGAGTCAATCGAAGATGATGAACGCAGTGGCAGACCATCGACATCGAAAGTCGGTGAAAAAATTGATAAAGTAAAAGAAATGTTGGTCAATAACCGCAAATTAACCATCAGAGAAATAGCGGAGGACTTGAACATTGCCTATGGATCCGCCCAAGACATTGTGGTTAATGATTTGGGTTTCCGTCGTGTAGCAGCAAAGTTGGTGCCAAAAGACCTCAATTTCATGCAAAAAAGAGACCGTGTTGACGTCGCAAAAGACATGATTTGCGAGGCTGAATCCGATCCCACATTCATCAAAAGGATCATTACTGGAGACGAGACGTGGGTTTATGAGTACGACACGCAATCCAGACATCAGGCAAGTGAATGGCGTTCACCAAATTAGCCGAGACCAAAAAAACCACGTCGTTTTCAGTCAAAAAAGAAGGCAATGCTGACGGTTTTCATGGATTACAACGGTGTGGTGCATCATGAATTTTTGCCAGAAGGCCAGACAGTAAACAAAGAGTATTATTTGGGCGTTATGAGACGTTTGCGTGAAGCAATTCGCCGAAAGAGACCAGAAATCGTCGCACAGTGCGTCGAGACCGTCGCACAGTGCTATCATTATTCGTAATTTTTTGACGAAAAATGCAACAAATACCATCCAACAGCCACCGAATTCACCTGATTTGGCTCCCTGTGACTTCTTTCTGTTCAATCGAGTTAAAAAACCATTACGGGGAACGCGTTTTAGCAGCCGAGAGGAAGTAATGGAAAAATCGCAGGAAGCACTGATGGACATACCGAAAACCGAATATAAAAAATGTTTCGAGGATTGGATCAAGCGCTGGCATAAGTGTGTTGCAGTCGATGGGGATTACTTTGAAGGGGACAATATAGATTTAGATGAATAAACTTGTATTTTTAATTTTCTGAATAAATTCCGGGAACTTTTTGATCAAGGTAGTATTTCCTCTTAAAGAGTATCCTGGCTTTCCGCATTGGGAACAAATAAAAGCAGACATTATGATGAGCATAGTTACTTGAGTGTCTATAAACATTCGTACTATGGAAACTTATTAGCGTAATACTATGACTATAAAAATAACTACAAGCACAGTAATCAACCCGAAGGTTGGTTTGGTAGGTGATGGTAGAGCTCAACCAGTACTAAGCCCAATACGGCGTGTGGAATTCACACATCAGTGTAGGGGGGCCAGTTTCCTTCCCTGTGCCGGTTATGGTTTCCCAAGAAGATATGGTACCCGAAAAATCACATAGCTTAGATGGAGCTGCAGGTGCCCAGAGTAGCTTGCCAGGGAGTCGAACCCAGGCCCTCCGATCAGTAGTCCAACGCTCTATCCCTGGACTACCGCGACCCACTATGACTACATGTATGTGTCTTTAAAATTTAAGTAGGCACAGGAATTTGTTTGTGTACGATTGGTATTATAATATCTTATTAATACATTTTCTGATGACCATAGCCAATATTAATAGATGTAAACAGCTCGTCTGAAGAATAATTATTAGGTCATAGCATGCGTCAACATAGTTGATGCAGCATTGTAGTGTGTCTGATAAAATAACAAAT
Organism: Hetaerina titia; assembly: GCA_037158775.1. NCBI lineage: Eukaryota > Metazoa > Arthropoda > Insecta > Odonata > Calopterygidae > Hetaerina > Hetaerina titia. The sequence goes on along the minus strand of CM073770.1, from coordinate 122,545,926 downwards.
GAAAAGCGTTTCTGCTTCAGGTGGTAGCGTGATTTATTCCAGTTTTCCTTCCCGCACATCACATTTAATCAAACTAGTTTTCAGATATTTTCATCATGATACGACGCAATTATTCAAACGCAATGTAATTTATTAAAGACGTTATTAGCATGCAAAAGAATTTCATTATGAATATTTCATAATTGGTAATAAATAAGGGGGTACTAATAAATTAACATTTTGGGAATATTCAATTTTTTTTAAGCGGACAGTAGAATTTGGAAAGGATGTGTTTCTTAGTTAATGGTCTCTCGTTTTACTTATTACACATTGATGCAATTTTATTTTCTGAGCCAGGATGCGGAAAGTGTATAGGTAAATCACTTTGAGGAAATTCCTAATGAGATGAAGTCTTTTCCTGGCTCCCGTAGATATAAAAAGTCCTTAATTAAAATTAACCGAGGTCCTTCAAAGTGCTATATCTATTTAATTGTGTTTTACTCTATCAACAGGTAAGATCAGGACCTCAAATTCATGCAGTATTTAAATTGGTTGTTGATAAGTTCCTGGATCAAATGAATTCAGAACACAATTTAATTAAGATTTATAATGGGCACCCTTTCTCTAAGATCGCTTTCAGCACTCAAATGTCAAATAATTTAATATAATTATTTAAATTTACATTATTTATCAAAAACCAATCGTTGTGTTTGGTGCAAAGATAACAGTTATATGGTATTAAAAAAGATTCATGTTCATAGAAAACATGTTGTAATTCACCTTCTCTAGCTCAGGTCAATAACTTCGTCTCATTTTTTGTTCTGCATTTTTTCGAAGAATGCGGTGTAGCCGGTGATTTGAGTCAGCACCCCTCTTATTAAGATGGTGTGGATCGATCTAAACCTTCTCATTTGAATCGAGAGCTTTCGGCAAACTTTGGACGTGAAAGAAATAGCTACGCAGCTGACCAGACAGGTGTGAACATTCTCCAAGGGTCATGGAAAGTGGTTAAATGGGTGCATCTGCCCTAACCTTATCTCGTAAACGTATTGCATCTCTTGTTTTCTGCTACTATCGTTTAAGTCTCCGATAATTAATGTGACAATGCATTAAGGCCATTGCGTTCCCATCCAGCGACGACCTATGTCGATCTTCCTTCTTAATGTCGGTAAACTTGGTTTTTAGTTTCGTCTGTTACTTTTTTTACCTTGTCTATATTCCGAAGAACAAAAGCTAGTAACTCTTCCTGTAATCTTATGTTCCCCTTTGGTCGCGGTAGAAATAGCACATGAAAAATTAATGCTCGCGGAATTGTAGTACTCGGTGTTTCCCGCAGCCATTGCCATAAATTTGTGTTTCATTGGACATCAATCAAAATCAGTTCCGCTCAATGCACGTTAGTCTTTTCAAATCACCTTTCAATGTAAGCAAAAGACTTGGATGCCAAAGAAACAATCACCTTCACATCAAATGCAACCCTCAAAGCTGATTCATGCTCAAATTAAATGGCGAGCACAGAGAGCATAAAAATTCATCATATTTAAAGTAAATTGAAAAAATAAAATTAGATTTTAATGAAATATAGAAATTAACGTGAAATGTATAGTGAATATTTGTGTTTATCGTAGAAGAAATTCGTCGAAGATAAGGTCATTTTCAATTGTGAAAGAAGGCTTATTGCTATTAATGTAATAAGTGACATTTATCTATATGAAACATTATGTAGAATATTTACATTATATTATAATAATGAATCAAATTCAATTAGTCATTTTGGTTCATCATTTAATTTTTACTTTGTGAATTCAATTACGATTTGAATTAATTCAATTACAATTGAATTACAATTCAATTACAGTTGAATTCTATACCTGTAGAGCGTTCTTCTTTTACATCTGTATTTGATTTTTTCAACTGAAACCAAAGTAGAAAGGCCAACGCTTTCTAACAAAAGAAAAAATATTAATGAAAACTAGAAAAATTATGTTAGTATCAATTTTTAACATTTGTTAAATAAAAACACTGTCCGTTTGGTAAGGATTGAGATGTAATAGTCCTAAATGCTAAATTTTTAGACATTTTGAATTCTTAGAGTAGAATAGACATTGTTTTTAAGACCCAATGAAAACCCGTTCGAAAATAACAAATGTAAGCCATTAATAATAGTCATTAATATAGGGTAACCCTTATAGATGTCTTTTCTGGGGATGAAACGTTTCAGAGCGCAAATATTGTATGGCATTCTTCATATTTCCATGAACGTATTTCTAAGAATCTCTTGTCCTCTTTATTTTATAAACTCTTCCGCTTTATTTTATAAGCGTTAACTCATTTGATTTTTCGTGCCTCAAAATTACTCGTGAGTAGAGACCGTAAACATTGATAAGTTGACTGCAGATTTCACTTTCAATTGATAAATCCTATAAGTTTATCATTTGTTGTGCTTTTAAATAGCTTGATTGAATTAATATGATGAAGCTAAGTACGTTTCAAAAGGATATTTAGCTAGTTATTCTACTCCACTTCCTTAATCAAAAATATTGCTCAAAATATATTCTCTCAACCTTTCAAATTAAAGAGCTTTCAAATGTGTGTGTGTGTTTATTTAATAAATACTACATTTCAATGCTAAATTTAAAACAGCCATAAAAAGTAACTATTAAAAACGGGTTTACTTGTCATTACTGTTAAAATCTCAAGAAGTAATGAGCCTGAGAATCAAAACTTTATTATTTTATATTTGTAACACTACCCTAAACTTCTCCGCCAATTTCCATTTGTCGCAGGAATAAAAAAAATTGCAAATATCTAAGAACACACTCAGTCTTATGCCAAAATATTAAGTCATTACCTGCTTTTAAACCAGCGAGGAAAAAAAGAATTTCAGTAACATTAGGTCGCTTGAGTGTTCGGATGCCGTTAAGTGCCGACGTTGCGTTCGTGTGCACCTCGTCGATAAAAAGCATCACGCTCAGACGAATATTTGAATTCTCCCCAGGAAAAAAAATCACTCTTGCAACTTGTCTAAACACCATAAACCGCTCTTTCTTCTAGAAAATGGAATATGGCGCATTTTTATCGCTCCTTTCTTCCGAGAGCTGGTCGGAGATGTATCGTTTCCCCACCTGTCTGCGATGCACGAGCGCCGAGCAAGGTTGCAGCAGCCTCTTGTCACACGTGCACACGGGGAGGGGGGAGGAGACGAGGAATATTCCGCGGCGAGTTTTTCTCGGAACATTTCGCTGCGACGTCCTGTGGGACTGATGAGAATAGACGAGGTGGTCCGCTGCGCACAGGGCGTGGCGCGGGCAGTAAATCCACTCTGCAGGAGAGAGGGTGTGGGGGGCGTGTCGGTGGTGTGGTTAAGCCCGTTGCGCATGGGGCGCACCGTATGATGAGTCCATTGTACTTATACCTCGGTTAGACTTTAATGAAATTGCTCGGACCACTCTCCTTCTTTGCTCTCACTCCACACTTCCTGGCTTTTGCCTTGCATACTCTCGAGTGTCTCGCTGTAAATCTCTCGGCCTAGGGTTTTAAACAGGACAATGCCATTAAAATAGGAGATGCGGATGTATATTGTTTTTTATGGGTGAGTATATTCCGCTAGTAAATGTGTTTTCATGAATAGTAATTTCGAAAGTTTTTTTTATTCCTTACCCTCGGATTTGCCAAGGATAATGAGCGTTATGCTTTATCAAAATATCAGGTCGTTTTTTTCCCACTTCCATCCTGTATCCTTCTGGTAGGGCTCTCCTTAAAATGATTGCGCCACTTATCGTTTCCGATTAGAATCATTTGTATTTCAATGCAAAGAAATATCAAACGGAGATATATTGTCTGCATTTTCACAAACAATATCCTTTCAAGTTTTCCTAAAACTTTTACAACCGAAATGAAATAATTTTATGCGTCTATGAAACGTTAAGGAAAGCCTGAACCGGTATCCTGAATAACCTGTCATTTTACTGGAGATATTTTTTCGCTTGCACAATTCCCAGCATCTACCGCCCATGCCAGGCACGGGTTTCAAAATTCCTTATGAGACAGGGAAAGCTACCAAAAAATATTTTAATATCCCATGCGTGAATTGTAATATGTGCCGATGATATAAATTGATCCATTTTGCTTAGTTATTCACAATACACGAATAAATGCTTACAAATGGATAAGGCCGAGTCTCTTTACACTGATGTATCAAAAACATTAAATATCTTTCTTAATAGAAATGCCCCTACTGGAGAATGTCTTTCGTATACTTTCAAATCATTTAAGATTCAAAGTAATCACGGTAATTGAACCATTGCTAATTTGCTCGACGCCATGTACCTTAGTTTTCAAGAACTGTAAAAATGTATGCTTTAAGAAAAAGCACTAATCGGAAAAGAAAATAATTTGTTCTTCCACGTATATTTTATTATTAATCAAATGAATGTGGAAGAACTAAGTATTCTCTTTTCCGATGTAAATCGCTTCCACAAAGTGATGCCTCAAGCTATTCCATTCAAAAAGCACCAAATTTAAATGTACAGATATTTAATAAAATTGATTTTCAGGCAAGTACCAATCTTCCAATGTTTTTTGGAATAATCCTTAAAGTAAAGCGAAATCTATGTGTTATATCTAATTTTTGGTATCTTCTTTCAACTTTGAGTCTCGTGTTAGCTGATAGATTGTTTACTTAGTGTGTCCATCGAAACGTACTAGCGTATATCGGACTACCTTTAATAATTAAATATCACACTTTAATACCCCGGTGTGACTCAGTATTTTCATTGATTCTGTGGTGATTAGTCAGAATTCTCAGATTTTCAGATGTTATTTATCCAATAAAATGCTATCAAGTGAATTTTCGCAACGAAACTATACGTATTGATATGTAATACGTATTTTACGTATTCATATGTATTGCAATTGTCGACACGTTCCCTCGACTAGATAGTCTGTCGGCGACTGAACACATTAAGGTCTCTGTCTTTTTGGACGGCACAAGCGATTTTTAATATCACGTATCATCAATATTTCAATCAAAAAATTGTTATACCGAAGGCATTTGTTATCCCCGTATAACTATTTGTTTTCTCTTACACCCTACTATGCCTTTCGTAGAGCACCCCTCTTTCCTTGGCATGCGTTTATTCCACTTTCTTCCTCTTCCAGCCATTGTATCGATTATTTCTCATTATGTTCCTTCTTTAGAAACAATGTACTTCATCCACACTCTTTTCCTAATCGTAACCCATATTGTCTTTCTCGTCTTCATTCTAATTTCAAAAACTTCTATTTTCCGCACCGGCCGTTCGGATTTCATACCCTAGTATTCTTATAAGATTCTTTATTCTTCGTAAAATTATCTGCCTTGATCATGTTGTCACCTTTCCGTAGAAAAGGCTTTCTTAGTTTAAACTATTTTCCTCTTGATATTTACGGTTACTTCAGCCCCATTTTATGCCACTTGACCGGTTGGTGAAAGATATACACTTTTTCTTATTACTCTCCTCTTAACGCAACATCTGTCTGCATATCCTCCCTTCCGCATGCTAGGTTTTCGTTTTCTCTATTTTTTACTTTCATATCATTTCTCTGAAGAGCTTGATCCATAGTGTTCAATGATGCCTGCACATCTCCTGATTTCTTGGTATTGCCGCGATGGTATTTATGAAACGGAGCATGGTAATGTCCTCTCCATTCACTCTAATTTCTCTCATACCTATTGCTTGCAGATCTTTTTTTCCTCTTGAACAGAGCTGTAGCGAGATTTCACATTCAGCTCATTTATGAAAGGAAAACTGAAGTCACAATAACACACAGTCCGCGCGACAGGTGGCAACACTGTTTTTACGTATCTGTACTGCAATCGCCGTGGTAGGAGAACTGCAGAGTGACAACTGACAGACGCACGTAGTTGTTGGTGCGCGGACCAATCTAGTGTGTTCGTCCGGCTGTAGAGATGGAGGCAAGCAAAGAAGAGCACAAAGATGTGTGGTTCGTTTTCTGGTAGTGATGGTGTACGCGTAATTTATCGTCGCATTCCAGCTGTGTGTGGTGAACACTGCATGTCCCTGACGAGGGTGCACGAGTGGCATGCATCTACATAATACCCCACAAGCCGTACCAAGGGCGTGTGGTGGGGGGTGTTAGACCACCACCCGTAAAACAAAATAAAAGCACATAAAACAAACTAATTTCAATTAATTGCCATTCTACAACCACAGAAACATATATATTCGTGCAAATACCTTTTCATTGTCATGCCTATTGTATCAGCAACTAGCATACGCATGCACATGAAAGTATGAATGTACCTGATGTCTAAATAATGTTGAATCTTGTCCTGACTTGCAAATCGAATGTCTTTATCAATTCTGTAGTGACTTTGGTTTCTTATTGTTATAATTTCTGGTTTTCCGGGGATTTAACGAGTATTTGCATCCGTCTGTACTGGAGTATATCTCCCCTATCTTATCTTTATGGTCCAATCTACCTAAATAGTGTGGGGCCATCATAATTCATTTTGTGTCATTGTTAAACTCGTTTGTTTTGAACCTTTCTAAAAGTTTCATGTCTCACTTGTTCCCTTCACATCTCAAGAGACTCCCAGCCTAATTCCTCTAAAAGGCATGCCACAATCCTCTTCTTACCGTAACGATTTTTGGCTAGTCTGGTAGATACTCTCTGAACTTCTCTTCTAATTCTTTTAACAACACTTTCTCTCAAGGATCCCAAGCAATCACTAGAGCTAAATAATACGCCTCTTTAACTCCATTACATTTCCTTACTACACTTTTAACGGGATAGAGTTTCCTAAATAGAGCGCCCGAGAAGGACGCACATCACTGTAAGACGATGCGCACCCGGACGAGGAAGTGCAAGAGTGGGAACAGTATTCCGAAGGAGATTACACCCTACTTCATCCCTTTGATATTTTTTTCTAAACCCTTCGGCTGATTATTGATTTTTGTTGTTCGTCACACCAAAAATAACATTCGCTATTTATCACATCGTTCGCTTCATTTTCTTCCGTTTTGCAAGCTTCAAAATTCTGTTTTCATTGGAAATTTTTCGGATGAAATTGAGAAGTGGTGAGGATTTAGCTGACTGTTATTACCATAACCGATGATTATTCCGAACAAATTTTATTTGGATTTATCTCAAAGCATTTTTCTGATGTTTTATACCCTAATGGCGCCTTGAATTTGCTCAGTTGTTTCAATGTCGTCATGTCGTTATTCATGGAGATGGTGAAATGGACCGAAAGGAAAAGAAATGAGGAAGTACTTGAGATGGTGGGTTGGGAGAGGGTTTTATTGGGAGAAATCCTATGGAGGCAGGAAAAATGGATGAAAGGCGTATTGAGCGGCAGTGGAATGTTGAAGAAGGTAATAGAGGGGAGAATGTTAGGCAAACTAGGAAAGGGCAGGGACAGGATAGGGATGTTGGACGGGATGAAGGGAGGAAGGAAGTACACAGAGATGAAGACCTTATGTAGAGGTGGTTGCTGGATTGGGTTTTGTTTGGAGTTACAAAATATTTACTTGATAATTGTGTCCACCCAATACCTACCTTAACCGGTAGATTACCTAATATTAATTGGAATGAAATCATCACATTAGGCCAGGAAGGAATTGTATTGCAGGGAAATTGGAGACCTGCTACAAAGCCTTTTTTTTAAAATAGGATAACCATGAGGATAGTTTTCCATTGCAAATTAACGAGTTAATTTCTAAACTCAATAATGACCAAAGAGTGTTTTCATGTTTTTACTCTCTACCTTAGCCTTTATATAAATCATTGGAAAGATGAATTCAAGCTATTTAAACATTAAAGAGTAGAAGGAATAACGGATACGGCAATAAAAATAAATTTTAAAATTGGCGGAATATAACATTACCTCCTATGTCGTTATTCGATTCTGAGTATGCCTATTCCACAGTCGTTCACCTCTTTTTCAACTTTCATTAGCACATAAATCATACGTTATGGTTCTTGATACTCTACAATTATGTTTTTTAAACAATTCCATTGTTTCCCAGAACTTCAATTCCAATCACTTCCCTCAACTTCTTTATTTGTAAAAATACTCAATTCATACGTAATATCGTTGGTGAATAATTTCCATGGCAAAAACGGATTCCTAACCGGTGGTAATTGGCAACAATGATAACACCTATTCATCTCCGTGTAAAGAACCAGAAAGAAATCGCAGTCATTGGTATTCATATTGCTAACTCGTACCTTTATATTAGCCTGCTATATTTCTCCACTGATCAATCTCCACCTTTGAATCAGATATAAAATCCCTGCCAAGTTGGCTAGGACGAAACCTGATATTATTATTTGTTTTCGAGAACCATTTCCTGAAATTTAGAAGTTGGTAATACAGACAACGGGTATTTCATCTCATATATATCGGACCCACACATCGTTGAAAGCCTACACAGTGATATAATGTAGTACTAGGAAAAGAGTCGATAGTACTTCCGTAAACTAATGCCGTAAGCAATGATTTGGCACCCGCTCTGATGTTTTCTACTCTCTTTATGCTGCTGTGTGTATCTTGCCTTTATTTGCTCTACGCTTCTGGTGCCCACATATCATCCGTTTCAATCGACTCACTCTAGACCATTCTTTATTCTATTCCAGCTTTTCCAAAGTCAACATTCATTTACTTAGTCTCATGCAGAAATTCACCTCGTTTTTAACTTTTAAACTATTTTATTGCCCACCATAAAAGTATTTATAGTAGTGTATCGTGAGTCGGAGTAGCTGCGAGATCTAAGATACTTCTAGAGGTGTGAGGTGCCATTAAAACCCTCTGTGTAACTCTCTGCTTCATGCTTCCTCATACTATTGCATAACTTAGAAATATTTTTTAAATAAATTACCTTGGGTAATTTTTACCAAAGAAAAATATAGAAACAAAAACGGCACCAATAAACACTTCATGTGTATCCTACGCTGATCTCCATTCAATTTAGAATGATATAAATAATTTATATAGGCATTAGAGAAAATTGTGCGTGACTTCAATGCTAGTTTTCTTCAAGAGGGAGAAATAAATACCGAAACTCTACTACCCTAATAATAACCAGTTTTTACGTTGTCAATGCAATACAGACAAGAGGCAATGTTGAAACAAGTGGGTACCGAAATCGGTGGAGTGCTGAAGAGCTGTGATCAAAAATCAAATAAAGTAAAACTTAGTGATATAAAATTTCACAAAATGTTTGTATTTTGGTGAAACAACATTTCCATGAAATAACCTGGATTTATCTCAAACAAAAAGGACGTCTTCCACATTCAAGTGATAATTGCACCGCGCATATACCTGTATACCCTTATTTTCGAAAAAAAAAAATATTTGTTATATTTTCCACTGCCTAAATCTATCCGCTGCTTCCATTAAATTAAATTGCCAAATACGGCGTTTCCCATGCTTTTCTGGAAGATCATCACAAAATATACGTATTTGGCCGTAGGATATGATTAGAAGTAGTCATCCCTCAATTTTCCTTCGGGAGCCTAGGGATTTGTAAGGCAGTATTTAAACTTGTCCTCCTGTGGAAAGAAGCGTAAATGGGAATGGATCGGCGACAGAAACGAGCGTGGGTGGTTGGAGTGAACGGAAAGGTGTGAGAAACGGGAATGAAGAGGGCGCCAGTTCGGGACATCGCCCGCCGATCGACGTCGTGGCGAAGTGAGAACTGGAGCGCGTTAGAAAATGGCGGGATTACGCTGTCGTGAATAATACTTTCGCGTGGTCCCAATCGCCCCAATCGTGCCTCCCATTAACACTCTCCCACAAAAACTCTCGCTGTCATTGCCTCTCAAGGGCTCCACGATTGCCACTTTTTTCGTGGCCTCTCGAGATCACTTTCTCATACTTAATTCGAACGTAACGTCGCCTGAAAAACCATACAAATCGATATTCACATTCGTTCCGAAATTTCTCATAATGTGATTGAAGAAAACAAGAGTATTAGTGTTCACCATCCATCATAAATAATGCAACAGATAATTTTATATTTTTCTGTAATCGGCCACACTTCATCATCATGAAATGCATTAAAATGTTATTTGGACTCGGCAATCACTTTGAAATCCATTCGCTAATTATTTATTCAGATAATCACAATAATAAACCCGAAGGTTGGATAGATGGGTGAGCCGACTTCCTGTTGAGCCAAACGGCGCGTAAAATTACCGCACCAAAGCGAGAGGTAGCTTCTTTCAATGCATTGGCGGGAGTTTTCCAGTGCCCAAAAAAATATATTTTAAGTGAATCTGAGGGTGTTCAAATTCACTCGGATTTGACCGTAGATCCTTCACGTACTTCGGTCAGTATCAGAAAACTCTATTCTCTAAGCTAATACGCACGTTTTATATGCATAATGTTGCGGCATTGAACTGATGTGACATGAAGCAAGAAGGCTCAGAAAATAGGGAGAAATGTATGTTTTGATAACGTTTCTATGAAGTCAAAGCCAGCGTACTTTGTTATCTACATTTGTCTGTATATTTAATTATTTCTTCTAAATGCTGTTGGAGATTTCGCGAAATGCTTATTCATGCGATGACTCTTTGTGGAATGGAAGTCGGAAATGACTCTATATGGAATGGAAGAGGGTGACATTTTTGGAAATGGATTGAGGGTGGAGTTCTGCCATTTCTCTGGAAACAATTCATCGCGGGCTTTAGGTTTTTCAAATATCTTTGCCAATTGCGTTTGGCTTCAGCATTTTATCTGCCTACTGGAAAGTGGAATTTTTATGCGAATGTGTCAAATAGTTAGCGTTATTTTCCAGTATTAAATTTCTCTGAGAAATATATAATGGATACATTTTACTGGATTATTTTTGGCCATGCTTGAGGATTATAGCAGTTCATTTTACGAGTAATAATATTTATTGACTTCACTGGTCATTTACCAAACAGTAATTACTTTTTTGAGAAATGGCAGGCACACTTGCTCAGGCATATTTTGGAAAAACATTTAAACAGTGCAAACAAACAACAAATGTCGTCACGTTTCATGTATGGACAAATAATTTAAAATCAGTGGAAACATCGGCCTTGACAAACGTGCTTATGGTTATTATTTTTAATCAATATTAACGTAGCCTACATTAAAAACCTTTTAGTACCGAAATATATTTAATCTCATTGCAACATAATTGAATTTAAAAGAAGGAAACGTTTCTCATCTTTAGCAAATCTACTTCTGTGAAACCGAACATTAAAAATTGAATAAAATTTGTTCCTTATTTTAAGCAAATGCGGAAATGGTTAGCTCATATCAGTACATGTGAGCCTGCAGGGCTAATACAATCTGAGGATTGTTGATTTTGTTGTTGGTTTTTATTTCGATACCATGGTCTTTGGTTGCCAGCAATTAAAACAGTTTTGTCTAAGAGCGGAAGGATCGGAATCCACCCTCACTATATTATTTTCTGGAGTGTCGTTGTGGTTTCACGACGCTTAAAATTTTGGGAAACGATTTTTCTTTTGTATTTTATGGATCTTGTGATAAGTATGTAATGTTGCGATATTTTTGGAAAGAGTACCTGTTTGGCGACAGTTCTTTCTTGAAGTGACCCATAAACATCTGAAGTGACTCTTCAAGTGACCCATGAACAACTATCTCTCATTTGGGATTCTTTGAACTCCCCACTCTCGCCTGGATCTTGTACGAGAAAAAAACAAAAATTCCTTCTTCGCCAATCCAACATTCGCTCACGTTACTTGGCTTCCCGTCAATTCCTTTTGGTCACCAACCCCCTTCGTCTTCCCCGTCCCACGGAGTCCCTTCACTCTCCAACCCCGTCCTCCCGCACTACCTCCTCATGCCCACGGCACCTTTCATCCTCCCTACCCTTCTACAATCTAACTCGACTAACAACTTAAGGCCTGTCTCTTTGAACGCTGAACCTGAGGACTCCCCCATCCCTGCTATTCCATTCCATATTCATATTTTTTTAGCTCCCCATTTCATCGTAGTCAACTATTGCCCATTCAGGCCTGGGAGGTACCGCCACCTTCGTCCAATCCCCACTTACCAACCGAAGCACACACACACACACAAGTCCGCGAGATCGTTCCCACCCCATCTCCCTCCCCCGAGTGTGTTCTCTTTCTCTGCCGTCCCTCCCCACCCCCGCACCCTGCACTCCACCTTCGTCTCGTCTCATTCCTCGATAACCCATTCCCGATCATTAAAAGGGATCTTAGGGCCTCCTTCGCTCTTAATGCCCCTTTGTTCTCTTCTTCCACGCCACCACCACGCACGTCTCTCCCCTACCACCCTCCCTCTCTCTTTTTAATGCCTACGCCTACGCATGCACGAAGCTATAACAAACGCCTAATGCCCTCTCTATTAAGACTCGTGATTTTATTTATAAGCGGTCGCCAAATGCTTCAACGCCCTCCCCCCCCCACTCTCTCTCTTAATCTTTTTCTCCTCTTCTCCACCTCATTCCTCCTGCTTCCTCAACCAATCGCTTTTTTCGCCTCTTAAAACCCATTTCCCTCCTCCTCCTAGCCATCAAAACCATTCTCCTATTTCATTTATCTGTGATCCTTCCCAACTGTTGTTCCACTCACTTGACTTTTACGCGAGCGAAGGAGCCGTCGCATTTCTGCGAGGTCTCTCCCTTCATCTCCTTTTCCAGGTCGGCATTTTTCAAAGGGTTTACAGATTGGAGAAAAGAATGCTCCATTTTCCCGACGTTTTTTAATTATTACTCCGCCTCGAGTACAGAGAGAAATGTTACAGGAATGTATTATGAACCAATTGTCTTGGATGACGACGGTTTTGAAATATATTTTCTAGCATTATTGTAAAACTAAGTTGATGATTGCGTTAGGTTTTTTACCTGACTGAAAATAGGTCGTATTTGTGTTGCTCACTGTTTTGGGGACATTCGAAACACAAAATCATCACCAAAGCTGAGTCTACTCTTAATCATCTTCTGATGTTGGACGTCTTTCCGGCGTAAGTATCTGGTATGAGGGTTCTTTTATTTTTATCTTCATTTCAAGGCTTAATATTGCATTTTCTGCCTTTATAGCTGATTTCACTTGGTATTAAATGATTACCAAGATCTTTGAATGAAAGTTAAAACCTTAAGCATCTAAAACCAATTTTAAAAATTTTTCTCTTATTTCATTCGAACCGCTGGTTTTATTTTAAGTATTGCGGGCTCCATTTTGTTCCTTGAATTTTTAATGCGGTTCCTGTAACCTTAGCAAAAATTTCGGTTTTCTGTGATTTTTGTAGGAGATAATAACAAGCACTGAGTTGAATAAGTTGAGTCGTTAGTGTAAAATCGCAAGATGGACATTCATTATCAAAACATGACTTTTTATGTCAAACTGCTAATTGCGTTGTAGTACTTTGTTTTCATCCCCTTTACATTCTCTACTATCATTTTCTCGCAAATTCTTCAGCTTCATGATGAATCGCTATTTTATCTAATTATTGATAACTAATATTTCTTTGCGGTTTTCTCCTGTGTTGGGATAAGATGAAAAATATCTTTCATGTTTATTCTTGGCAAAGCAATGAATGATGTTAAAAGCATTATGGCATATATCAAAGGCAGTGAATTCAATGGAAGAAATCGTGGCAGAAAAGAAATTTCCTTTTCGGAAAATAATTAGTATGGTTTCGATTCTGTACGTGTAGTCAAAGGCAGCGATGAGAGTAGGCAAACGAAGTTCGGAGTGGTTTGAAATTCAAAGGGATTAAGCCAGAAGGTGCTTACTTAATTTCTGACGCTTAATCTCATCTACACTGAGGACATTGCGGATAAACGCTGGCGAGAAGAAAATGAAGCAGGGGAGCAAGACAGTCTATTAAGCTCGAGGTTAAAGTTTAATGTCTATTTTACACGTTATATTGGTGTTCCTTTATGATTCTAATGTGAATTAAAATGTGTAGAATATTTTTATTCATTTTAATGCTGCTGAGTAATAAACAAACAAGGACGTCGCGGTTTTAAAAAATTTAGAGTTATTGCTTTTTCCAGTTCGAGATATTCAAGTTCACATTTTCATGAAAGTGACTAACTAGTAATTATAAATGTATGATTGTTCCGTGTTCGTGTGATTGCGATATGTGGCATATCAAAGAAAACGTTAAACCGTCGGACAACCGTTTGAGTATGGAGTGAGTTAACATTCAAGTAAAAGTAAGATCACAGTAAGTTTTTAAATTATAACCTTTCTTATTGGTTTTAACTACACTCCGGATATTTCCGTAAAATTTAAATAACAATATGATTGGAAGTAGTAAATTAAATATTTTTTTAAAATTCTCTTTCATGTGCTTGGGTCTTTATGCTTATTTTCCACGCCTTGACGCCTCCATATTATTTAATGATTATTTCCCGGAAGTTTTTTCATCTTTTGACCCAACGTTTACAACACGAGACACGCCCGAGGAGGGGGTGCCCGTGTTTTAGCAAAACGGTGGAATGGGGAAGGCCGGTCAGGTAAATGGGGAATAAGGGAACAGGAAAGAGTGCGACGTCGCTTTTATGCAGGGAGGTACTATTTCTTTCCAATCGTAAAATCCCCTTTTGATTAAATTGAAGAATTTACAGATCTCGAACGCAATTAACCATCTTTAGTGTCGTAATGTTAAGGTTTTTTCGGAGGGTAAAGATATAAATCAAAATACTATCCACTCGCTCTCAATCCTTATTCAAACCTCTTCCCTCTCTTTGTTCCTCTCTCCTTCCATGTTCACCCCTTGAAGCTCTCCGTATCTCTCTCTCTCTCTCTCTCTCTCTCTCTTTCTCTCTCTCCTTCCATCCAGTGTCTTCTATCACTTATAATTTATGGTCTATTCCCGGTGAAGAACGCCGAGGATAAAATGCACCTCTAACAGCCGTGAGATAAATGACTTTTAATGAAGATTATCTGATGGACGCGGAAGTCCTCCTTGCGGCCTCTCTCTCGCGTCGGAGGGGAAGGGGTGGAAGGGTGCGCGGGGATGGAAAGTTTCGTCGCCTCGGTCAGCGCAACCACCTGGTTGCGAATCGCGAATTATCTGGCTTTCGTACGCTATCGCCGTCGGCGCGGGCATGAAAAGTCTTTCCTCAATCTAGGAATCCCCAAATTACGGGTCGCGACCCAGAGAAACCCGATGCCATTGCCTGGAAACATCACGTCTTCAAGAAGGCACTGCGGCTCAAGGATTCTGCCAAAATTGAATTAAATTTTGTAAACTTCGAACCCAAGGACTCGTTTCGGAATGAGATAGCGATAATTAGCAGTGGATGGGCATGATCTACGTGTTCAGTTGTTTCAGGGTCAACTTTGTGGAAGTTCATGTTCTTCTTTATGATCTACGTGATTAAAAAAGGATTTAACAATTTGGCATGGAGGAATTAAAATTCTGTTGTGGAAGAGGATTAATATATTTAAATAAATAAAGAACAGAAAATTTAAAATTTTCCTTGGCGGTATTTACTTGCCTGCATTAAAAGAATAACCCATCGCTGAAAATTAACTCATTTTCCACTTTTACCATTCGGTTTAATATCATTATTCTAAGGTCAAGTCTCCGCTCGCATAATGGAAAGTGAAAAAGCAATATCTATTTAGTTAATGAGAATTTTGCTTTATGAATATGCCCAAGGGAACAAGAATTTTGTTCTTATTCACAGCGGTTTATTTTATATTGCTATACTTTTTGTTTTCAATCTACAACTCTCCTGGCCTGCCATAATTTAATTATACACAAATATATTAGCGACTCTGAAGTTTTTTAATTCAATTTAGGGCAGAATAAATAGAATGGGCGAAATTTTAGTCATTCTTCAAATTCTCTGCAAAAATATGTTGCAATTATTAAAGTAAGAATTAATTCACGGCCACATATAATAATGATGTTGTCCAGAGAATCATGTCCGTTCTAGGGTGAAAATTAATGCTTCGTCGAAAGGACAGTTTGAAAATTTCCATTCAATCTATAGAGAATTTGAAGATTATTTCTCTCAGCGAAAATATCGTTGCTCAATCTATTCATTGCTGGGCGAGAAGGAGTTTAAAAATACGACCGGTGTTCGCACAGTTAGCCAGAGATCGCTCTAGCCCCCCGACCATCGGTGTAGACTGGTCATTCCTCTTGTCGAGTCAATTGAATTAATTCTCTCTAACTTAGAATTTTAAATTAAACGATATATACGCAAGTGTATTGCGGTACAACTCCAAATGACCTCAGAACAGAACGAAAAAATCCGTGTGTATGCATGCATGTTTAGTGTCTCGTAAATACGGACGGTTCAAGAGATCTAAGGTCAAATCGCAGCATTTATTGTTCCACTGTTTCATTTATCGAAGCGATCTGTAATATATCCATTTATTTGAGAGACTAATGTGAAACTTCTAAAGACGTTTTGAGTAAGTTTTTTGCTCTCAGAATCACAAAAAATATTTACAAAAAACATAAAACATATATGGGAACAAATGAACAGTGTACGATCTAGTGAATAAGATGATTTTGAATACGGCACCTAATTTTTTTTCAAATTTTATCTGACAGTGTTTGGCACCTGAGAAATAATATCTATTTAAAATGTTGTTAAGTTATCTATGCACTATAAAGCATTTTACGGTTTTTAAGCTACCAGTTTTTTAAGGTTTGGATGTTATAGCCACCTTGGAGGAGATGAGTAGTTAATTACTCAATAAATGTTGATAATTTATGCATACAGGTGTAACTGAGTTATCTTAGAAACAAATCCGGACATATTTGTGAACATGCCTGTTAACTACTACAATTTTCATTTTTTTATGAAAGATTGAATTACCAAGTTCGGCCAGTCTGGATGTTTACCAAGTGCAACTAAATGTTTTTCCTAATATCTATACGAAGAAATAATTTCAAATTATCCAAATACGTTTATTTAAATTCGTTAAATTTGGATACATTGAAAGTTCAGGTTTATCTTAATCGATTATCACATTATTTCAAATCGAGAAATTCAATCCCTCAACAGGATAGAAACAAATACATTAATAGCCATTTAATTTGTAATATTTATTAACATAATCATCCAACGGATAAGAGTTTAAGCCTTTGGGCTTCCAATGGCACATCATCCCCCGAGCTGTTTCAAACGGTTCCACCTAGTTGTCGGGTGGGCACTTGAAAATGTAATGCATACACTTATGCCGACAGCATTTTTCTATCGGAAAAAAGTTCACCGAAAAAAATGGTATTAGCTACTAGTGCAGTCTATGGATGCATTGACGATTGCTTTTAATTTCTCCTTCACCTGTTTACCTCTGCGGTTAAAGCGAGTTTTGTCCTTTTCTCTAACCCGCCTCCCTTGGCATCCGCCCTTTTTTTGTACCATCTCCGTTCTCGCCTTGCCTTTCCGTGTATCTTTCCTCTCTCTCTTCCTTTCCATCGCACCGCCTCCCGCCCCTCACGTAAGAGGGCGTAATAAAAACCATCCCAAGGTCATCTTCGAGGGGAAGAGAATGTGAGGCGTCTTCTTCTTCGACTCCTCCACCCCCTTCCCTCGGCGAGGGAGGGGTGAAATGAGTGGGGAAGGTCATGGTGGAAGGTCATCATTCTCTTTGGAAGAGACAAAAGGGACGGAGGTGTTGGAGGAGAGCGAGCGAATGGGAGGGTCCTTCCCCGTCCACGGTCGCCTCTCCCCTGCATTACTCAGATGTCCATCCATCCCTGCTCCCCACGCAGTGCAAAGATGAAGAGAAAGGGCCAGAGCAATGCAATTATCACTTGTCTCAAAGGAAGTGCTCCTCAGCATATTTAATATATAGTTCTTCAGAGGGATGGCACGCTATGAGCTTTTATTTTTGGGCGAAACATCCGAAGCACATTCTTATTTTCCTTATTATATGGCCACTGTCTTTTGAATTATGACATCCCCAAATTGGTTGCTTACTCAGTTTTATCGTTGCATTATGACAATTCAATTTATGAGAGTTGACAGAACAGTGTTACTTAAAAAATAATTTTTAAATCGTAGTTCATAGAATTTCGCAGCAGTATGATAACGACAAGGAGACTTTGGCGTGTCATGCAGCGTTGTTGGGTGGCCCAACATTTCCATCGCGGTGCAGTGAGCGGTTTCAGGAGAGATGCATTTTCGGGCACTCGGCAGGGAACTCGTGAACCACATGAGCCCCCATGAAAAAAAGCTTTACAGCTTTGCATAAATGTTTTCGAACTGGCTCGGTTTCAGTTTTCTATCTGATTTAGACTCTGACATTCTGATTCAACCAGGCACTCAACAAATTTCTATTTCTCGCGAATAAATGGTTAAATTACGTATTAAAAGAAGATGATTATAGGTATAATGCTAATTAACGAACTTTTTTCATTGTATTGCCTACTTAGGATTAAAATGCGTTATTCGTACATTTTGTGATCACTATTCAAAGATCAGCTGCTGCACAAAGAAGAAACGAGATAAAAACGCAGATGGGCACTGAGAGGTTAAGTCAAGAATTTTTATGGCTCGCCTAAATAGTATCATAGCCGCAGCAAATAGATTCAAAATGAGGGCACTACATTTTTTCTGATGGAATTTAATGTAAGAGTGTTTTAATCAATCCTATTCTTCTCACTTAAATAGCAATATTTTTCTGGCTGACTGGTAACGGGATTGTGGAAACCATTAGGAACGAAATTTCTGGAATGATAATTAGTTTTCATTATTCCTCTTATTTTACTCCTGTGTTCCATGTTAGGTTACACTATAAATCCATTAACCCCATGAACTTAACAATGGTATTCCGTGTTATAGAATGGTTTCACTTCTATAATTATAGAAGAATGCAAAAACCAAAAATAACTCCTCTGGCGCGCAGACAAATATCACCTAAAGTACTTTGGGAAATGGTGTACCAAATATATGAAAGACTTATTTGTGATCGTAAAAAATTATAGTTAAAAATGAACGTTCTTCACTCAGGGATTGTTGCTGATCTACTAGCATGAACACGAGAGAGCTTACGAAATCGTACTTTACTTGCATTGCTATCATCACTCTGATGAAGCGAGTTAGGACGTATGTGGCATTGAAGAACAGTGTATTGCAGCGTGAAGTGCCAATTTATCTCTTGTCACACGAAGATTAAAAAAATGAGTGATTTAAATCGAAGATAAAACATTGAGGACATTGAGTTTGCGTCCATTAATGGCAGGCCACTAAATAATACTAATTTTTATTGAGAGCGGGCGTCCCTTTACAATTCACTGCTTGCTAATTACATCCTAAGCAGTCATTAAATGTCTCAGTAGCTCTGGTACTTAGAAACCATTCACTTATTAAGCAGACTGTTTTATCATTGCATTGCACTGTATTATTATTGCGTTTTATATAAATTTCAGATATCTGCGTATGTCATCGCGGGTGATTAGCCAGCTATTGGTTTTTAACAATTCTCCATACTAATAAACACTATCCCATTACAGGCCAGTCTCTTCATTCCTTTACATATTTTGAACTGACATTTTCCATTGCTTGCATGTCATACGATAGTTACTTCCTTTCCTTCCTGTAATTCCTTCATCCCTCCTAAATTTCCTTCAGATATGATCTTCTGTAAGTTTTCTTCCTTCAGGATAAACCCATTTAGTGTCTTTATTCTTCGTGTAAGTGTCTTCCTTCAGTTTCTCTCTTCACCCACTCACTCTTCAAAGTATTTTTTCATTTATTACCTCGTGTTAATTTTATTTTCATACTCCTTCAGTAGCAACACATTCTCATAACCGCCAATATTATCTTCATTACTGCCGCTACTGAGCAAAATACATTCGCATAAATCAATGCTCCAAAACATATAAAATTTCATGAATCACTTCCTCATATCTACACTTTTATTATTTGTCCTTAGTAGTTGTTTCTTCCGACGGAAACACTTGACCGTCATTTGCGCTGCCTATACGAATTGCTCGTATACCAACGTCCTTCCATTTTATTTTGCATGATTTAACCTAGCCTTACGTGAAGATAGTAATCCTACTTCAACTGATCGGTGCCTTAGTATAATCTTGTTTTTATGGAATGTTTTAATCAGAATAATGGATAATTGTTTTTCATTGCTCTCTTTAGTTTCCTTGTCCTTTCTTCTTTCTTCTCCTCTTGTAGAGTCACATGCATATCGTCCTCATATTGTTAACTTTTCTCCGTATATCATGTACGCCACCTTGTTTCTTTATTTTGAACTTAATAATTGCCTTTTCGATGTGCATAATAAATACCAGGAGTGATAACGAGAAATCCTGTATCACTTCTTCGTTCATTTTAGCTTCTTCCCTACTGTCACCATATTTAAGCAATGCCCACTACTTAGGTCGTGGATCAATTTACGGTGATTTTATTTCATTTCGATTTCTTTGTCCTCAATTGACATTCCAGTTCACATCGTCAAAAGATTTCTTCACATCAACTAATACCATATTGGTTGGCTGATCCTTCTGCATTATTTTTTCTACGATTAGCCTGAGAATAATAATAGCTTTTTTCTCTCGATCATCTACTTCTGTATCCAAATTGGTCCTCACTTGAATTCTCATCCGCTCTCTGCTCGATGCTTCGGTAGATCATCCATTCTTGAAATCATCTTCAATGCAGGGGTCATCCGAGTTTCATTGTCTTCTCCTTTTTTATTCTTCGGTGAAAGGGAAGATTACATTCTTCTCAAAGCTAATTGATATTTGCCCTAAAAGCTATACTATTTTTAGCGTAGACAAATGCACCAAATTGTGGTGTCATTCATTCAAATTCTTCTTATGTACCATCTTTATGCCTCATACTGCCTAAAGGAATTTTTAATTTATATAAGCACGAGCATTAAGAAAAGTCCAAATATTTAGCATGGCAAGGGTTTTTTTCAGAGAGACCTGTAATCGTTTCGTTTAAGGATTTGACGGATGAGGTTCATGAATATTGTGCTACCAAAAGATGAAGTAAAATGTGGACATATAGCATTTAAGGGGAAGAGAGAATGGAAAGATGAAAGAAAGTAGTTTACGTTCACGGAGGAAAGCATCTCGAAATCACGCGTCATTAATTTTGAGGGGTAAATGCTTCCAAAGTGATTGTCTCGGTCCATTACTCGCGGCGTGCCTCCAACTGTGTCACAGGGTTTTGGTCATAAAACTAATATGTGGTATCTTGAAAAATATGTTCACGGGTTAATAAATTAAAAGGAGGGATTTCATTCCGTTATAAACAAACATCTCTGACTCTACTGCAACTAAATTCAGAACAAACAGTGATAGAAAATTACAATGCAATTTTCAAGTAAATTGCCCCGATTGTATTAGTTTCCAGCATGGCGAAAACTAGGAATAAGTTGATACTAATCAAGGGTTACGGCAGCGAATTGGCAAGAGGCACGGATCGCCACATTTATATGAACTTCACCATAGGCTTCATTGCAATAATTGATCGTCCATTAGGTTCCCCGGGTGGATCCCCAGGGTTCAGGCCTAAGGGTTATGAAGGGGATATTGCATCAAGAGGCGAGCTGTATGTTCAGGGTGACGGCTATTGCATGTATTAGTGGAGCGATATGCTTTTGAGATGCAACTCGGACAAAGGGGGCAATAGTAACGGCTTCTGCCGTGGAAGCAGAAGGCAGAGAGGAAGAGGGACGAGATGGTGCGAGAGAAAACAGGGAGAATGGGAGACGTCTGTCTGGGTGGAGTTTTTTTACGTAAGGGTTGAGGGGAGTGGCTGGTCGGTCGGAAGGGCGTGGATCTTGGGAGTCGTTAGCGAAGGATTCCTCTTTCCGGTGGGGTTGGTTCGGAATGAGAAGTCGGGCTGAAACGAAAGGATGGGAAGCTGAGGCACGCTCAGGCGGAGGGAGAAAGCATGGACGGAAGGAAGGCCCGGAGCGAGGGTGGGACGGGCCGAAGGAATCCGTGCTCGGGAGGAAAGGCGGTGGGCAGCCGCCGCGCCGGTGGGCAAAGGAAGGGTAAGCATCTTCGTAATTCCTCCTCACCTTCGTTGTCTTCTTTCGCTTTGGCGGCCGACTCTAGTCCGATTCCTCATTTTTCATAATATTCACACGGAGGTAACCGAGTCGTCGCCCTCTTCGCTTTTCGGTCTTCAATGTACGCACCTGTAGAAATCGAATCCAAGACTTTTGAACGAGGAAAAGAGGAACTCCGTGAGGTTGATTGCCGTCAAATGGATCGGAAACGGAGCCCGAATGCATAGGTATTGGTTCTCCTCTTGAAATTTTCATTAGCATCACCAAGCTGATATAAGTATTTTAATTTTACATGCTTGCACAAATTCACATGCTCTCTATTTTCATAGCATACTAATTAATACTTAACTTATTACTTCCCAAATATTCTTCAAAAGTACACGTGCATTTTCATTAGAGCATCTCTCGTGTATGTAAATAATCGTTATATAAACTATGTCGTGGCTGTTTATTAAAAAAAATAATCTTTATATTCTGAGCTCAGAACTAACCTTTTATGTTATGAATCGCACTTTTCCCTCTCTTATTTTTTTGAAGTTCGTCTGCACCGTAAAATACCTCACCGCACTGAGTCTCTACATAAAACCCTTAATAATGCACATCTTAATATGTAACCGCTCTGTTACGGGTATGAGCTATTTGTTGGAAGTAAATCCCACGTCCTCGTGTACCTCATTATAAACTAATATGAATAGCTGGTTCCTGTTCCGATAAACTTAATGTAATTGAGACTAATTTTTGTATCAGAATTTTCCTGAGAGAAATTATGAAATAGAGTTCGATTTTTTTGGAGTTTTGAAAAATGAAGTGTTTTAATGAAGGTTTTTCTCAATGAGCACATTCAATTGATGTTTTTTCACTTCATATTTAGCTCTTTTATATGACGTAAAGTCGTATTCGCAATGCTCAAAATCAAGTACGATCCTTGGAAATTGCGGCGCATTTGTATTATAGACAAAACCGCATTCAATGTACGAGGTGTGTTCAAAATATAACGACATTTTTTTCATTTCGCGGGCTTGGAGAATCCGATTGTCAAACTTTTTTTTACTATGTTGGTATACATGCCCCTCAATTATGATAAAACTTTCAGCTGTTTTCATTGTGGACTTTGTCTGTGATAGCCACTAAGGTTAGACGTGTTTTATGAGCTCGACGATTTTCGTTTGTTAAAAGAAATGGATCAAAGAATTTGTATCAAATTTTACGTAAAAAATGAAATAAAGTGTAGCAAAGTGTGTGAAGTGAGTGAGTCTGCTATGAGTAAATCAAGAGTTGAATGTGGCGTGAAAAATGAAAGCGTGGAAAAAGTGAAAGAAATGGTTATGAACGATCGCCGAATCTCAATTAAAGAGGTCACTGATGATGTTGGCATATCGATTGGATCATGTCATGACATTTTAACCAATTTTTTTGGTATGAAACGCGTGGCAGCAAAATTCGTTCCAAAATTGTTGAATTTTGAACAAAAACAGCGGCGAATGGAAGTTGCTCAGGAGTCACTAAATGAAGTAAACTACGATGCAGAATTACTGAAACGTATTATAACAGGTGGGTGACGAAACATGGGTTTATGGATATGGTTGAAACTAAGGCTCAATCATCCCAGTCTCGCTAATACCGAAAAAGGCTCGACAAGTACGGTCGAACGTGAAGGTTATGCTCACCGTGTTCTTCGATTTTAATGGCATAGTGCATCATGAATTCCTGCCGCCAGGTCAAACGATCAATAAAAAGTACTACCTACAAGTTCAACGCCGTTTGCGTGAAGCAATCCAAAAAAACGGCCAGATCTCTGGAAAAACAACTCATGGCCCTTGCACCCCGATAATGCACCAGCTCACACTTTATTGCTTGTTCGTGAATTTTTGGCCAAAAACAATACTGTAACGATGCCCCAGCCTCCATATTCGCCAGATATGGTTCCGTGTGACTCTTTCCAACTTCCAAAAATTAAGAGAACCTTGAAGGGCCGTCGTTTTACAGCCGTAGATGACATTAAAAGCGCATCGCTGAAAGAACCAAAGGCTTTCTCAAAGATCGAGTTTGAGAAGTGTTTCGGGGATTGGAAGAAGCGCTGGCACAAGTGCATAATCTCCAATGGGGACTACTTTGAAGGTGACAGCATCAATGTGTAAGAATAAGTAAATATTACTGTTCGATAAATTAAAATTCTCATTATTTTTTAACACACCTCGCACAAGCCGGGACTTTTATAAATTTTATTAATCTTGTTTTCTATCAAATCTTTTGTTTATTACCTATCTTTCTCGTGAATCTAAAAGAAATGTTGTCTCTTTCACTTTATGAATGATCAACCACATAAAGTGCTAAAAGTATTTGAGATTTCGTTGAAAATTTGCTCTTTAAATTTTTGACAACCCTCGAAATAAAGAATGTGGCCTCTCTTGCTGGTGGAAGACGTTTTAACGGCGGGCCATTTCCCAAAAAACTAAAAGAAGCATAAAAAATGAGTCTTCCGCCTTTCCTCTTCCTCAGCCGCCATTCTTTGCCATTGCATTGGTCGTTTATTAGAGGTGGCAGGTGGCGATTCTGGCGATAGATAAGGCGTACCGGAGATTGTGCCCATGAAGTTTTTTGTAGTCGCAAGAGGCCTCTTTCTTTGTATAATTTCTCGTCGCTCAGTGCGGTGAAAAGTTCAGAGGCTCATCCACCCTGAAAAGCCTCAATACGTGCGATGTGGATAAAAAAAGAAAAAGCTTTCAAATACACCGGCATGGAACTTGCTTCGTTATATATTTTATGCATTTCATGATTATGAAAATCTTGAGATTTCCTTCCCTAACTTTATTCCACATGGCATTCTACTTAAGTCCCATTTACCCCGTTCCCGACAGTGGCGAACTAGCACCACCCAAAAACGATAGCAGGACCCACCGATGTTTTTTTTTACCTTCGGCGGTCTCACGTAACAGAACAGCTACAGTTCGAGGGCGAAGAATCTCCACGAAGGACTCTCGCCCTTCTCGGGGCGGTTTGGTAGGAAGAATGGCTAGAGTTGGAAAGAGGTGATGTTGGTGGGGAGGTAGGGAGTGGTCGGGCAGTGTGCATGGGGGGAGGGGAGGAGACACCGTAAAATAGAAACGGTTCGAGTGAAGCGAGGTGGATCCAAATGACAAGTTGGACGGCGTTGAACGGGAGACAGGTGGGTGAAGTTGGTAAGAATGCAGGAGTTAACGTTAGGAGGACGGCCGAGGGGTCGAGGGCGGTGGTTAAGACCTTAGGGAGGAGAGAAATGTTGGGGGAGTAAGAGAAATATGAGAGATAAGTTGACCGCGGTACATTCCGAGCGTGAAGAACGGAATCGAGATCCAGGATGCGGAAAGACCATGGACACTGAATGAAAATGAAGTAATGCTGTGGAGACAAGTGTGAGAATATGTAAAGAGAAGAAAGAGAAAGTACTTAAATTTCGTCTTCCAATTGACTGATCATGTGGAAGAGATTTCCCGACAATAGATTATTCCTCTCTAATCCATTCATTAGTATGGGCATCGTGGTAGAAATCGCTGAAAGATGAAAAAATAAATCCTGTTGCCTACGGAATATTTCACGCCCATATCATCGAATAAATTTTATGGAATGTTTTGCTGAATATATGACAACGCTGTATATTTCTCCCAACCATCGAAGACGCATCTGTGGCACTACTCGCTGCGTTCCTCTTCTTCTGGAATTACGGTGGGGGTATTGGGAGTGGATCGGCCGGGGTGGGGAACACTGGAAATACACTGAAGCAACAGAAGAGCTCCCATAAGCTCAACGATAAACGTGAAAGACTAGAATGGCTCCCACCTTCAAGGTGTCTGCCCGGCTAGCAGGGGCGGTCAGTGGGCGGAGGGCAGGGGCAGCTCGAACGTGGTGCTCGGTGTGGGGGTGCGTCCTTAGAAGGGGGAATGGAGGGCACACTGGGAGGGGCCGCCGCATGGGCAGATGGCGGCCTGGAAGAGTGAGAGGGTGGATGGTTTGTGGGTGGTTTGGGCGGAACCTTGGGGGCGTGGTTGGGCCTTCCCCCCATACTCCAAAGCGGGCGGGAGAGGGAGGGTCTGGTGGTTGCAGCCACGGCGACGGCCGTCCAGACCTTTTTCCCTTTCCTATTTCTACCCGTCTGTCTTTTTTATACTCCCTCACCTTTCAGCTTCCTCGGGAAGCCGGCGTCTTCGTCTTAGTCTCGACGCTGACCGCTCCCCGTGAGCCACAATCAACTGGGAATCGTGATTACATTGCTATGTGCGATAACTTTAGTGGGATGTTGACTACAATTTATAACCCGACTGAATTCTTACTAAGTTCGCGGGTGGAAATAAGTACATTTTTCCTTTAATTGAACTCCGCGATCGCCTATGCTGTATATCGTGTTCGTCAAATCTGCCATATGTTCCAAGAAATATTTGTTTCCGTATTGCAGGTTTGATTTACCTGCAATGCTAGAATTTAATGGACTTGAAAGATCCAGAGTCAAACTAAAAATGCATATGTTAGACCTAATATTATTTGAACTAAGATGGTTTCTCGTAATTTAATCATAACTTCCTCTACTGAATTTCATATGTTAAATGATGCACATTGCATAATGTTAGGTAATCTTCATGGAATGCAATGATAATTTTTCAGTGGAATGATCTATTTTGAAATTATAGCAACGGACATGGCCCACTAGTAATGACCAGAAAAGGTCTAGGACTTTATTTCTTGGCATGCTTGTATTTGAAACTGTTCTTATCACTCTGATAAACAGAATTGTGGGAAAATATTAGAATTAATTGTATTTTTTATGCTGCAAAGTTGAGATTTACATTTTTCAGTAGGTTTTTTCCTCATTTTAGGACATTTCTACATATCTACATTACCCCGCAAGCCGCCCCAAGGGCGTGTGGCGGGGGGTGTTAGGTAACCACCCGTAGAAGAGAAAAATTTTCAAAAAGAGACATTTTAGGAACATGCAAGAAGTCTGAATATAATTCAATTGCTAATAATTATAATTATTTTCTGGCAAGTAATTCGACTTGTTTGATTATTACTTTCATGAAATGCATGCTTGGAGGAAGCGATTGTGAAGTTAGGTTTTGGCTAAGCTAGGAGAATACACTAAATGACGGATTGAAATACACAATGATCGTTTGTGGGCAGTGATTGTTCGGCATTGTCTTTCGAGCCGGGTGGATAAGAGAGAATAGATATTCTGTGCAAATATCCCCGAATTATATTCGTCAATGTCCTTTTTGATATACTTCACGACTATTTGATGTTCATCTAAAATTATTTACATTGTCATTTTTCGTGAGCTTTAGTTTATATACTTTTTCTATTGTTAATGAAAATTCCATTATTCACGCAATGCTAAATTACCTGAACATTACATTGGCATTTTTACCATTCCCTTTTCCTTCCTTTTTTGCCCTGGAGCAAGAGTGGGGAAACGATGGGGAGAAAAGTAGCCCAGCCCACCTCGTTCATACCTTTCAGAGCATCGTCCCTCCCCCTTGGAGAATAATGCATTCCTACCTCCTCTCATTCCAATCCACTTTTTAGGCTAAACTCTTCCACCCCCATCTCAAACTGCTTTCCAGGTAGAAATAAGTATCCCTCAGGAAAAGTTCCCCTCCTCACCACGGACCACACCTTCCCGAGGTTAGCAGGAGACTGAGGGCAGATGAACCAGAGGAGGGAGTGACGCAAAATGAAATGAGAACTCAAAAAACTTCCATAAGCCACGCCCGAAAGATACTTTTCTTCAGAGTGCAGTAGGAATGAAAGTTCCTTGCTATTTCAATTGTCTTAAAAATTATTTTAAACTGACCTGAATGTAGTTATGATTTAGCCGAAAATGTCACTGCCTCAACGAGTGACATTAGAATTCCTACACCTTACGTTCTCTCTGATGTACGGTTTTATAACATCTCGTTAAGTCCAATCATAAGTTAATGTGATCTTTAATTTGATGTATTGATTGCTGACAAATTCAATGTAATAAACAAGGAAGATTGTTCATCAATGAGTATAAATTTTGTATCCTTGATAGCATCTTCTTTCAATTATTGAGCTGTTTAACGATTGGTTTTGTAATTAACTATCGTTCATTAAATTGAGGTTTTGCCTTAATCGAGGTTAAAGTTAATTTTCAGTTTTACGAGACTTTATAAAACATGAACTAAAAGTGATACTGCTTATGTCAACATTATCCTCTGTGTATTTCATTCCACTTGATAATTGTGAAAAGGTAATTGGCCTACTAAGCTCTGAAACATTAGTGAAATTCAATTTCCCTCGCTATTTTGTGGACAAAGTTTCAGTGGAGGAAGAAAATCTATAGTTCCTATCTATGCCTCACGTCATTTTATTTACTTCAAGCGATCTTTCATGACTCTCGATCTTGTTCTCCGATTTATTCTGAAATTGCGAGTACGTACTTTATTCCCTTATCTCATGAATTTTTTTGGGACTGTTCTTAATTTTAAACGTATTAAAAAATTTTTTTTAAGCCACTAATTCCAGAATGGGTACATAAACGCCTGTACGTTATGATGTTCTATGCTTGCTCATTTCCGAAAATCCTCATTCATTAGTCCAAATCCAAAAAGTGTATTTTATAGACTACTTTTTTTTATTATAGACGATATTTTAATTGGATTCAAATTCCTATTTCTCTATGAATCACTGCCGAGGTTCACTCAGAATTTTGAATCTGTGCACAAAAAGGCTGGCCAATATTTAAATTTGACCATAAGTCCCTTCCCCTCTGAAATTTTTTCATTTTATACTTTATGAATATGGAATAAAAAATTAGTAGGAAAGCGGGATAGATACTTAAACAATCTCGAGTCTTATTGTCCTCCGGTTCATCGATTAGGATATTATTTTTTCTTGTTTTATTTGCCTTCTCTTATTCGCCTGCAAATGTGTTCCTTAGTGGACCTGTTAACGTGGAATGAGTAAAAAAATACTAATAACTTTAATCTAGCCGAATGCTCAATCATCTAGAAAGCTAGGGTATCTAATTAGAGATTTAATCATTAACCTGGAGTGTAAGAGTTTAAGAACAAAATATCATAAATCATCGTAACAGAGTGTCGATCTGAATATCTCCATTGACCTTCGGTGTGATTCCATTTTTTGGATATCGAGTTAAAAAAACAGCCTTGGGAGTGATTTGATAACTTTTACATTGAAGCGATAGAAGCTGTGATGAGATGTTCCTTTCATTTATTGAGAATATGTTAATCCCAGAGCCGTTTTTCATTGGTGATATCTGCTACGAATGGTACATTCTAATTGAATCTAGTATTATTAAAATTAAGGGCAATTAGATTCTTGCATTATTTTTCTTTCTTAAGCCGATTATTTATTTAACATTGAGGGCAATTCATTTTGAACTAAACAAGCCACTCCCCTGGATTCCCTTCTGAGGCCAACACATGACAGCATATTAACGGCCTTTAAATCCGTAGGCCGATGTGTGTGCGTGCGGTGCGTGCGTATACGTACACGGGTAAATTTTATGCTCATGGAGGTTCACGGATGCATGCTAGTATTGCATTCACAGGCAACGGGGGCAGGAACGGCGGCATTGTGTATTAAGTCCACCTCGGAAGACTTCAGCTGGGATTCTGCCGACGAATGTGGCGAGGGCGGAGAGAGAGAGAACGAGAGCGAAAGGAATGAAAGGAAGGTCTGAGGAGGCGGAAGGGTGGGTCCCTCGCTAATGCCCCGGGGGATTTGACCTCCCCCCCCGTCCGAAATGCACCTCACCACCCCCACGAGCACTGATGATGCGTACACACACCAACACCGCCGTCTGAAGGACTAGGGACTTATGCTCGCCGGTGCGACCAGCTGAAACGGAGAGAGAAAGATCGCTCTGGCATTTGGGAATGTTTGTGTGAGGGTATGGGAGGAAGAAAATTTGGGGCTCTATGTGAGAGAGGGAAGGCGTGTGCGTGAGGGAGTAGAGAGCGAGGGGGGGCGACAAACATCGCTGCCGACGTGGCCAGTCTCAGGAAGTTTTTACCTGACGGTAAAGAAAGAGGAGTGAAATGGCTTTGAGATTTGGAAAAAATAAATAAAACGGAGGCATAAGGGTGCGTAAGAGATTTGGATCCTCTCGCTCCGCCAATGCAATGGAATTACGTTTCCCAAGTGATATATGTTTACGCACGCGGATGTACTGGGATGAGTATCTTTATTTACCGCCTAGATTTCAGAGCATGGTTATAAATGTTATTGCCCGGGTCTCTGGATGTAGTTTGGAATGAAGCCCAGGAGGTTGAAGAAGATCGTCAGATATTATTCTCCACTCAATCTTGTTTAGTCTGCTGGGAATCCCAATGGGAGCACTTCAAATTCACTCAAAATATAACCTAAACTTGTAGATGCATTAATTTTGGAAACATGAATCATAAATAATTTTAGTTGAAATGTAAATTTCATTTACTACATATTTATATTTGAAAATAAATCAAGACTTGATAAACTCATGTTAATATTTGATAATTTCTTATAAACATTTGAAAAGCCTGCGTAATTTTAATGCTGGTTGGAAAATAACAGGAGTAGTTGAATTCTTGAAATATTAACTTATTAAAAGAATGTCATTCCTTCTCCTTTATCCTATTCATTTTCAGTGCATCCACACACACACCAATATATTTACGTTTATGATAGATCATTTCATGAAATACAGCGAAAGGAATCGGAAGTGAAAGACATGAAAGCGAATAAATTACCTTGGCGGAACGTATTCTCTTCTTCTTCGATTTTAACTGCACATAAAAGTGTCAAGCTGGCAATAAAAAAGCCATATTTTAAAGAGAGCTATACTTGTATGATATGATATTCATAAATATTTTGGCACATATTGTGAGCAATATAAGGGAACGGCCACTTTCCAATGTACAGTTTTAAATCATGAAAAATACGAATTATTTTTACGACGCTAATTTTTTGAACTGATGCTAAAATGTGTTAGCTAGAAATATCAATTTTAATAATTCTTCAAACTGTGGTATATTTGGTTTCAAGTAATCTGGAAAACATGCCGCACAGCCAGTTATGTTCTATTCATCGCACTAAGCGCTCATTAAAAGTTTTTAAAATTAGAACAGCTTAATTGAATTCTTAACATTTTCTTAGTGGTATATTTGATATTTGATTCTTTAATTCTGAATATAC